>CM055119.1:342406220-343606220 GCA_029206835.1 Rana muscosa
TTGTTGTGGTTGGAAGGTTATGGGGGGACACACTCAGCTTTTGGGAAATCTGCTGACTCGTCTGTTTTTTGTTTTTCTGCTTGACATATTGGATGTGTAATATAGATCCTTATACACAGAAATCTTGCACTGTATGATTTTTTTTTGCAAGATACACATCCGTGGCTTCTTCACTCCTACAAGGCCATTTTGCCTCCAGCTTCCCTATGTACATGCCACCCTAATTTCCGCCTCCAGCTTCCCTATGTACACCCCACCCTAAGGCCTGGTTTACACCTATGCAGGTTGCAGTTTGCATATTCCGGGTGCAGTTTGCGTTTTTCAATACACATTTTTGATCCATTGAAGCCTATGGAACAAAAAAACAGCAAAAAGTCCCTGGCCCTGTTCATAAAATGCAGAGATGTGAACGTGACCCCATAGGAAACCATGTTAAATAGACTGTAATGTGTTTCTGCAAAACTGGAAACGCACTAAAAAAAGCTGAGGTGTGAACCAGGCCTATTGCTGCCTGCAGCTTCCCTATGTACACCCCACTCTGATGCTGCCTGCAGGTTCCCTATGTACACCCCACCCCAATGCTGCCAGCAGCTTCCCTATCTACACCCCACCCTAATGCTGCCTGCAGGTTCCCTATGTACACCCCACCCTAATGCTGCCGGCAGCTTCCCTATGTACACCCCACCCGAATGCTGCCGGCAGCTTCCCTATCTACACCCCACCCTAATGCTGCCGGCAGCTTCCCTATCTACACCCCACCCTAATGCTGCCGGCAACTTCCCTATCTACACCCCACCCTAATGCTGCCTGCAGGTTCCCTATGTACACCCCACCCTAATGCTGCCGGCAGCTTCCCTATGTACACCCCACCCGAATGCTGCCGGCAGCTTCCCTATCTACACCCCACCCTAATGCTGCCGGCAGCTTCCCTATCTACACCCCACCCTAATGCTGCCGGCAGCTTCCCTATCTACACCCCACCCTAATGCTGCCGGCAGCTTCCCTATCTACACCCCACCCTAATGCTGCCGGCAGCTTCCCTATCTACACCCCACCCTAATGCTGCCGGCAGCTTCCCTATCTACACCCCACCCTAATGCTGCCGGCAGCTTCCCTATCTACACCCCACCCTAATGCTGCCGGCAGCTTCCCTATGTACACCCCACTCTGATGCTGCCTGCAGGTTCCCTATGTACACCCCACCCCAATGCTGCCAGCAGCTTCCCTATCTACACCCCACCCTAATGCTGCCTGCAGGTTCCCTATGTACACCCCACCCCAATGCTGCCAGCAGCTTCCCTATCTACACCCCACCCTAATGCTGCCGGCAGCTTCCCTATGTACACCCCACCCTAATGCTGCCGGCAGCTTCCCTATGTACACCCCACCCTAATGCTGCCGGCAGCTTCCCTATGTACACCCCACCCTAATGCTGCCGGCAGCTTCCCTATCTACACCCCACCCTAATGCTGCCGGCAGCTTCCCTATCTACACCCCACCCTAATGCTGCCGGCAGCTTCCCTATCTACACCCCACCCTAATGCTGCCGGCAGCTTCCCTATCTACACCCCACCCTAATGCTGCCGGCAGCTTCCCTATGTACACCCCACCCTAATGCTGCCTGCAGCTTCCCTATGTACACCCCACCCTAATGCTGCCGGCAGCTTCCCTATCTACACCCCACCCTAATGCTTCCGGCAGCTTCCCTATGTACACCCCACCCTAATGCTTCCGCAGCTTCCCTATGTACACCCCACCCTAATGCTTCCGGCAGCTTCCCTATGTACACCCCACCCTAATGCTGCCGGCAGCTTCCCTATGTACACCCCACCCTAATGCTGCCGGCAGCTTCCCTATGTACACCCCACCCTAATGCTGCCGGCAGCTTCCCTATGTACACCCCACCCTAATGCTGCCGGCAGCTTCCCTATGTACACCCCACCCTAATGCTGCCGGCAGCTTCCCTATGTACACCCTACCCTAATGCTTCCGGCAGCTTCCCTATGTACACCCCACCCCAATGCTGCCTGCAGCTTCCTATGTACACCCCACCCTAATGCTGCCGGCAGCTTCCCTATGTACACCCCACCCTAATGCTTCCGGCAGCTTCCCTATGTACACCCCACCCCAATGCTGCCTGCAGCTTCCCTATGTACACCCCACCCTAATGCTGCCTGCAGCTTCCCTATGTACACCCCACCCCAATGCTGCCTGCAGCTTCCCTATGTTCACCCCACCCTAATGCTGCCGGCAGCTTCCCTATGTTCACCCCACCCTAATGCTGCCGGCAGCTTCCCTATGTACTTCCCACCCTAATGCTGCCGGCAGCTTCACTATGTACTTCCCACCCTAATGCTGCCTGCAGATTCCCATCTACACCCCACTCTAATGCTGCCTGCAGCTTCCCTATCTACACCCCACTCTAATGCTGCCTGCAGCTTCCCTATGTACACCCCACCCCAATGCTGCCGGCAGCTTCCCTATGTACACCCCACCCTAATGCTGCCGGCAGCTTCCCTATGTACACCCCACCCTAATGCTGCCTGCAGCTTCCCTATGTACACCCCACTCTAATGCCCCCCTTATTGGTACGCTCTGCTTTCTGTATTCCCTTTTTATTGCATAGGTCAGCTCATGTGTTTTATCTTTGCTGCGCTCCTTGTAAATACCAGTGGTGGATTGATCTTGGCCTGCCTAATGGAAGACACATGGCCTGTGGGGGTCTGGCTGCCAATAACTCTCAATAGGAGCTCCCAGTAAACAGTTTTGCTAGCGGAGGGTTTAATGACGTGTGAAAAAGGCTGTCTTGTGCATTAGGCTTGTTTTCACTCTCTGCGGGTCTCTTATTCTCTTCATACTGTTGCAATAAAAAAACAGCAGAAATCAACTGTGTGCCCCGTGACATCTTGCTTAAAGCGGTAGTAACCCCCAAAATTTAATATATTGCAACCTAACCATCATTAGATGTGGTGTCTGCATTTGTTTTTTTTGTCTTCTTTCCCTCTGTTTTCACCTGGTCAACTGGCCAGTAACGCCCCCTCCCCCCTTCCCCCCTGTGCTACTTCATCCAGAGTGAACTTTGGAAAGCAGCATTGCCAGTCTGGGGGGAGGGAAGTGTTAGATGGACTAGCAGATTTAAGCCCCGTACACACAGGCTGAATATCGGCCGGTTCAACAGAAACTAGCCGACATTTGGCCAGGGTTTTACATAAAAGCACCCCTGCCAGTGATGAATGGTTTGTCCCATTCCTGTAACTGATACATGTGAAGGACAGCTTGTTCTTTTGAAAAACAGACTTACTAGCCAGATCACCAGTTAAAAATAGAGGAAAAACCCTAAAAAAGAAACCAAATACAGGCACTATATCTAAGAATTGGTAAGATTTAATATAATAAATGTTTGCTTTTAGGTTTAATACCACTTTAAATACACATTTTATTGTTTAATTTGTGCAGTGAATAAGTAATCCTGGGTCAGCTGTATGCAGGCCGGGGTGAATGGCTGTCCAGGATTACCTGTACATCTGCTGTAATTTTACAGAATTTGGTGTAAAGTCGGCCAAAATGTGGTGTAAAAGAATGATTTATGTGTGCTGAATCCTTTATACAACTTGGGTTGGGTTAATGTAAGAACATTCTCTACAGCTGTTCAAAGTCCAGATTTACAGGAACAGAGCTGAGGTTGTCTATTACAGGTTGTGTGCTAAAGATCCCTCCCCTGTCACCTTGTTTCTCTTGGTGTCAGGAAAACCTTGTCAGAAGTGACTCATGTAGATGGCAGAGGAATGGGGCAGCAGACAGAAATGACACTTAGTGCTCTGGATTGAGACAAGTACACACCACAGAGGGATATGCTTTGTTCATATTTCATGTCTGAGGTTTACAAACACTTTAACTTTTTCCTGCCCGCACTATTACCAAAAGATGGCTACAGTGCGGGCTTCCAGTTTTGGGATGGTGTCCATGGATATCCTCCCAGAACCCCCCGTGTACCGCCTGGGGCGTACATCCGGTGCTTTGTGACCGATGTGTCCTTTGGACACAGCTGATCGCAGATCACGGTAAAGAAGCAATCACAGCAGTCTTTTACCATGTGATCAGCTGTGGCCAATCACAGCTGATCACATGTAAATAGACTTGCCAATCATCGGCAGTCCTTTCCTCCCACGCTGTGTCTGTGTGAGGAAAGAACAGCCGATTACTGGGAAGGATGTCAGTAATTTTACAGGGCACTGATCATCCGTGCAGCCTATCAGTGCTGCCAATTAGTGCCAATTAGTGCAGCCACGTCAGTGCAGCCCCGTCAGTGCCCATCAGTGCAGCCTCGTCAGTGCCCATCAGTGCAGCCTCGTCAGTGCACATCAGTGAAGAAGAAAAATTACTTATTTGCAAACGTTTATAACAGAAATGCGAAAAACCTTTGTTTTGTTTTTTTCTAAATATTCAGGTTGTTTTATTATTTGCTAAAAAAACAAAAAAACTGTGGGGATTAAATACCACCAAAAGAAATCTCTACCTATCTCAAAAAATGATAACAATTTCTTATGGGTACAGTGTTGCATGAGTGTGCAATTTGTAATTTAAAATGCGAGAGCGCTGAAAGCTGAAAATTGGCCTGGGCAGGAAGGGGGTGAAAGTGCCCGGTATTGAAGGGGTTAAAGTATTAAAGTCAGAGGTTAACAGCTAAGAAAATATTCTTTTGAAAAGGCCAGCAATGGTGGACTGTTGTGTTTTTCAGAGTCCTTCTCCTGAGCTGCCACGTGAGCCCACGGCTTGGCTGCCGGGGTTTGAATTGTAGGGATGAAGAATGTGCCGGACTGTCATTTTCATTGTCTGTTGTGTGTTTATGTCTTTCAGGATCTGGTAAACACCGGACTCAGCGCTCTCTTTTTCTTCATCGCCTCTGTAATTTTGGCCTCGCTGAACCACAAGTCTGGGGCGGAAATTTCTGCAGCGGTAAGAGAGCGGCTTTCTGAAGTCTTTCCAGCGAGAAGTCAATGTGCGCCTTAAGCCAGATTCTGCTGCCTGGTCTCCTGGTCCAGACTACCCCCTTCCCCTCTTTGTGTGGTATTAATAGCTGTAATAAAATACTATTATTATACAGTATCTCTCAAAAGTAAGTACACCCCTCACATTTTTGTAAAATATTTTCTTCTATCTTTTCATGTGACAACACTGAAGAAATGACACTTTGCTACAATGTAAAGTAGTGATTGTACAGCTTGTATAACAGTGTACATTTGCTGTTCCCTCAAAATAACTCAACACACAGCCATTCATGTCTAAACTGCTGGTAACAAAAGTGAGTACACCCCTAAGTGAAAATGTCCAAATTTGGCCCAAAGTGTCAATATTTTGTGTGTCCACCATTATTTTCCAGCACTGCCATAACCCTCTTGGGCATGGAGGTCACCAGAGCTTCACAGGTTGCCACTGGAGTCCTCTTCCACTCCTCCATGGCGACATCACAGAGCTGGTGGATGTTAGAGACCTTGCGCTCCTCCACCTTCTGTTTGAGGATGCCCCACAGATGCTTAATCGGGTTTAGGTCTGGAGATATGCTTGGCCAGTCCATCACCTTTACCCTCAGCTTCTTTAGCAAGGCAGTGGTCGTCTTGGAGGTGTGTTTGGGGTCATTATCATGTTGGAATACTGCCCTGCGGCCCAGTTTCCGAAGAGAGGGGATCATGCTCTGCTTCAGTATGTCACAGTACACGTTGGCATTCATGGTTCCCTCAATGAACTGTAGCTCCCCAGTGCCGGCAGCACTCATGCAGCCCAGACCATGACACTCCCACCACCATGCTTGACTGTAGGCAAGACACACTTGTCTTTGTACTCCTCACCTGGTTGCCGCCACACACGCTTGACATCATCTGAACCAAATAAGTTTATCTTGGTCTCATCAGACCACAGGACATGGTTCCAGTAATCCATGTCCTTAGTCTGCTTGTCTTCAACAAACTTCAGGCTTTCTTGTGCATCATTTTTAGAAGAGGCTTCCTTCTGGGACGACAGCCATGCAGACCAATTTGATGCAGTGTGCGGCATGTGGTCTGAGCACTGACAGGCTGACCCCCCCCCCCCCCCTTCAACTTCTACAGCAATGCTGGCAGCACTCATACGTCTATTTCCCAAAGACAACCTCTAGATATGATGCTGAGCACGTGCACTCAACTTCTTTGGTCGACCATGGCGAGGCCTGTACTGAGTGGAACCTGTCCTGGTTAACCGTTGTATGGTCTTGGCCACCGTGCTGCAGCTCAGTTTCAGGGTCTTGGAAATCTTATAGCCTAGGCCATCTTCATGTAGAGCAACAATTAGTTCTTTGCCATGAGGTGCCATGTTGAACTTCCAGTGACCAGTATAAGAGAGTGAGAGCGATAACACCAAATTTAACACACCTGCTCCCCCTTCACACCTGAGACCTTGTAACACTAACAAGTCACATGACACAGGGGAGGGAAAATGGCTAATTGGGCCCAATTTGGACATTTTCACTTATGGGTGTACTCACTTTTGTTGCCAGAGGTTTAGACATTAACCACCTAAGGACCGCCGCACGACTATATACGTCCTGACTTTGAAGAGGGATATCTCCGTAATGGCAGCAGCTGCTGCCACAACCGAGGTATCCATCTCTTCAGGCAGCGGTCCTGTAAACAGTAATGGTGGTCTCTGCGGCAGATTCACCGCAAGATCACCATTATCGGCGACGGGAGTGGGCCCCCCCTCCTGCCGCTTTCCCGTGCCCTCCGCCGGTAGTGGCGGAGGCGATCGGGTCCTATCCGTGGCTGGGTATGGATACGAGTGAGAGCAAGATGGGCCCCCACCTGTCTCTATACCATAGCATACCATACGTCTTAAAGGGCCAATTTATTTTTGTCTTTTTTTTTTTTTTTTTTTATTGCATTTTAGTCTAAATATGAGATCTGAGGTCTTTTTGACCCCAGATCTCATATTTAAGAGGACCTGTCATGCTTTTTTCTATTGCAAGGGATGTTTACATTCCTTGTAATAGGAATAAGTGACCCAAATTTTTTATTTTTTTTAAAAAACAGTGTAAAAATAAATAAAATCAATTAAAATAAATAAGAAAAAAAATAATACAATTTTTAATGTGCCCCGTCCCGATGAGCTCGCGCGCAGAAGCAAACGCATACATGAGTAGCGCCCGCATATGAAAACGGTGTTCAAGCCACACATGTGAGGTATCGCCGCAATCACTGGAGCGAGAGCAATAATTCTAGCCCTAGACCTCCTCTGTAACTCAAAACATGCAACCTATATAATTTTTTAAACGTCGCCTATGGAGATTTTTAAGGGTAAAAGTTTGACGCCATTCCATGAGCGGGCGCAATTTTGAAGCCTGACATGTTGGGTATCAATTTACTCGGCGTAACATTATCTTTCACAATATAAAAAAAAATTGGACTAACTTTACTGTTGTCTTATTTTTTTAATTCAAAAAAGTTTTTTTTTTCCCAAAAAAGTGCGCATGTAAGACCGCTGCGCAAATATGGTGTGACAAAAAGTATTGCAGTGACCGCCATTTTATTCTCTAGGGTGTTAGAACCCCCAACTATTATACATTTTTTTTTCTAAGTAATTTTTTAGCAAAAAAAAAAAGTTTTTAACGTGTAAACACAGAGTCTGAAAAGCATGCTCGGTCCTTAAGGCTGGGTTCACACTGGTATGACACGACAGTCATACAACTTTCATCCTACTTTGCTCTGCGACATCAGTCCTACATTGATCCTACACTGGTCCGACATCCATCCCACTTGAATGAACAGGATACTACTTTGATCCGACTTTGTGATAGTCTGACTTGTCCTTTGACCAATCAAAACAATCCCAGGGTGATATAAATTCCTTTTACTGCTGCTGTAATCACCATGTCGGATGTCAAAAGTCAGATGGTTAGGACAAGGATCCTACTTTGATCCGACTTCAATGAAATTCAATGGGCTGAAGTAGGATCAAAGTTGGACCAAAGTAGTACAGGGAGCATTTTCAAAGTCGGACCGACTTGTGTCGGACCAGTTAAGACGGCTCTCATAGGGAAACATTGATTTTCACACGTCATGCGACATGAGCTCCCAATGTCGGAGCGTTTGTCGGACCAGTGTGAACCCAGCCTCAGTGGTTAATAGCTGTGTGTTGAGTTATTTTGAGGGAACAGAAAATTTACACTGTTATACAAGCTGTACACTCACTACTTTCCATTGTAGCAAAGTGTCATTTCTTCAGTGTTGTCACAATAAAAGATATAATTAAAGATTTACAAAAATGTGAGGGGTGTACTTACTTTTGTGAGATACTGTACATCTCACCTAAAAACAGTATTTCATTTTCAGGTAGACATGGGTGAGCTGCAGCTTTTTTTTGTGTGTGTCTGTGCTTCCTTGGGAACTTGACCACTCAGAGCACAGCCTCAGTACCGATCACCTCCTTTCACATTATAGCTCTCTTAGGAGTTTTCAGTTTTTGTTTGTGCTGGCCCAGCTCCTCCACCTTTCATTTCACCTCTCTACATATCTTTTTAAGTAGCAGTCAAGAAAGGAGTGATGAGAAATACTATAGAGAAGCTGTTCTCAACCAGGATTCCTCGGAACCCCAGGATTCTTCCAGAGGTTGCTAGGGTTTCCTCGAGCTGTGGCTGATGGACCCCCAATTTGATGGCGCCTGTATGGATCTGGGGCCCACGCCACTTAGCAGAGCATACAGCAAGACACCATATTTCTTTCTCGTACATCACGGGACACAGAGCGACATAGTCATTACTAATGGGTTATATAGATACCGTCAGGTGCTGGCACTGGCAACTTCCAAAACCGGAAGTACCCTCCCCTATATAAGCCCCTCCCATCCGGGAGCACCTCAGTTTTTTGCCAGTGTCTAAGGTGTTGGCCAAGAAGAAACATGTGTTTTTCACTGAGCTTGCGTACAGGTTCTTTTGGGCCTCAGTAAGCTATTCCGGATCCGACCAAAAAAGCTTCATAGCTAAACGGTCGGTACCCGGGCCTTGCAGAGAAGAGCAAGGTTTTGCCTGTAATGCTTCTCTTAGGAGAGCTGGACCCTGGGATCCAGAGCTCTGGTCATACCCACGACCAAGATGTTTTCTGTGCAGGGTGCTATACAGGTCCAGGGGAGTGGAATCCTTGGGAACCCGGTCCCTGAAGGTTTGATTACAATGCCTGCCGTGATAGGTGAAGTTTGGGCTTTTGTGGACCAAACAAAGTCCTGCGGCGGGGAACAGGTAAGTGGGGGCCCCCAGGAACTTGGTTCTATTGGGGGACCCCCAAGCCTAATTTGTCTTTCTGTCTGTTACCTAATGGTATTCCCGCAAAATTCTGTGCATGCCTGTAACTACTAAAAAAATGTAATAATTTTTAATGGTGGTCAAGAAAAAAAAAAAAAAAAAAAATTTTTTTTTTTATATATATATTTAATATATTAGACTGCGGTACCTGTGTTTGTCCACTAGAGGCCGCTGTGGAATGTTTTCTTGTCATGTGGACTAGCTTCTTCTCAGCAGAGCAAAGTCCAGGCAGATGGTGAGTTCTCTTATAGGAAACTGCTTCCTCTGCCATGTTGCAGTGCTCGTCCATCCCCCGGCCTGCGGCAAAGAGGGGCCCTGGCTCCTGTCCCTTGTTACCATATTTTGAAATTAGCGCCGAAGGCGCACGTGGCCGCGCGCGTGCGCGTGCACGCGCCTCTATATATAGAGGTGAGCCGGGAAAGGGGGCGGAGCCTGGGGGATGACGCTCTGTGCGCGCTTCTGCGCATGTGCGGGCGTCCCAGCAGTTTAAAAAAACCACAATATTGTAGTGAGCTGGCTATGAAGTACAGAGACAGAGCTGGCAACATTTAAAGGCATACAGCAAGCGGTTGATACAGGCATCCCCTAGAAAGGCACATTAGTAGACACCAACTGTGATATAGCAGCAATTGTGCTAGACTATTCTCAGTAAAAGTGGTGTATTACGGCTGGAATACCTCAGCTTTAGGCTTAGGAATATGCCGTCCAGAAGCTCCGGAACTGAATCTTCCAGGAAGCGAAGGGGGTCTCATCGGGCTCGGAGGATCTTGGGCATACTTCTGCTGCACCAGTCTCCCCTGAAGTTCAGAGGTAAGTGACCGTAGAGACCCCGCAGGGGTACTTGGTACTGTGGCTGTCCTCAGTTCACCTGCTCCTGTGTATGTAACAGAGGAGGTTTTTTCCTCAGCTCTGGGAGGATTAGAGAGGCTGCCTCCCTGTCAGGGAAAGCACGCCCGATCTCCGTCTCCTCCTTCAGAGTGCCTGTTAGCAGAGCAACAGTCCCATACAGGGATCGACCTGCCTGAAGGGGATCAGGATGAGGTTGATTCTGTTATAGAGGAATCAACAGTGGGGGAACCTTTTCTCAGCATCTCAAGCTGAAAGATTATGGGTTCAGTCTCTGACTAACATGGTCCGATCAGCATTTAAAAATGCACCTTGCGGAACCATCAACCACTACTGTATCCTCGTTGGGGTCGCTGGAAGCCCCCAGACTGTTTGTTCTTTTCCACTTCACCCTTTACTGAAAGGGCTCATTTACCAGGATTGGGAACGTCCTGAGAAAATATTTATTCCCCCAAGAGATTTCCGGTGGTCTATCCCATGGAGGATAAGTTCATCAAAAAAAAAAAAAATGGAAGGTCCCTACAGTGGACGCAGCCATCTCTTGTATGTATAAATCACTGACATGTCCAGTGGATAATGTCCAAATGTTCAAGAACCCAATAGATAAAAGATTGGAGTCCTTATGAAAATCTGCTTGGTGATACAACCAGCAGTAGCAGCTATTGGGGTCTGCTAAGCAGTGAAGGATCAGTTGAAACAGGTCTTGAGGGACTTGACAGATCAGCAGGCTTTGCCCTAGCTGATCTACCTAGAGCCTTAGGCTTTGCGGTTGACGCCATAGAGGATTCAGTCCACCAGGCCTCCCGCCTTACGCTGTCTATAGTACATATGCGTAGGCTCCTATGGCTCAAAAACTGGTCTGCTGAAGCACCCTGTAAAGAATGGCTGGTTAGCGTCCCGTTTCATGGTGAACGCTTATTCAGGGAAAACCTGGACAAATATATCCAGAAAATTTCCAGCGGTAAAAATACGCTCTTGCCGGTTAAAAACAGAGTTAGAGGTCCCTCTTTGAGAGGCCTGCTTCTCCAGTCCCTGGGGCATCGGCTGTGTAACAGTTCCGACGGCCTCCTCGGTCAAATCCCGGGGGTAAAAAACAGGGACAGTAGCAGGGTAATGAGAAACCCTGGGTCAGGGGAGGTACAAAACCTCCCCCAAAGTTAAATTCATTGAAGCCCCCACTCAGTCGGGTGGGGGGAGGACTCCAGTTGTTCGCAAGAGACCTGGCGGGACACGATCAAGACAGGTGCTCTCCGCAGTAGGTTTGGGATACAGTTTGGAGTTAAAAGACTCTCCTCCTTCCCATTTTTGAGGTCAAACGTGCCAAGGGATCCCCGGAAGAGAGAGTCCCTCCTGTTGGCACTAGAACAACTATTGCTCCAAGGAGTAATTATGGAGGTTCCCCTGGAAGAATGAGGGTTTGGGTTTTACTCAAACCTCTTTACAGTCCCGAAGCAAACGCGGACGGGAGGCCCATATTAATTCTAAAAGGGCTATACAAATTCCTGTATATCAGGACTTTCCGATGGAGTCGATCCGATCGGTGGCCACTGCCCTACAAGGGGAGGATTGGTTAGCCGCGATCGACATCAAAGATGCTTATTTGCACATTCCCATCTTTCCAGTCCACCAAAAATTTCTACGCTTTGCAGTAGAAGGGCGCCATTTTCAGTTCAGAGCCTTACCCTTCGGTTTGGCCACAGCACCACGAGTGTTTACAAAAATTCTGGCCCTTTATTGGCCAATCTAAGAACACAAGGTGTAATGATAATGGCATATCTGGATGACTTATTGCTGATAGACCACTTAGTGAAAAAACTAGACGTGGTCGTTCACAAGACAATCAAGTATCTGGAATCTCACGGTTGGATTATCAACCGAGACAAGTCAGCCCTAAAAAGTCTGGAATACTTGGGGCTAAGGTTGGATTCAGGCCAGAGAAAAATATTCTTGCCTCGAGGAAAGGTGTTGTCTTTGAAAGATTTGATCCACTTAGTGGGTACAAAAAAGACAGCCGTCCATACGCCTGTATATGAGGCCGCTGGGAAAAATGGTGGCATCATTCGAAGCAGTACCCTACGGTCAATTCCATTCAAGGAATTTGCAAGGGGCCATACTGTCAGCCTGGAACAAAAAAGTTCAGGCCCTAGACTTACAATGTCCTTGTCCCCTTCCGTTCGCAAGAGCCTCCGTTGGTGGTTGGTTCCCCAGAATCTGGAAAAAAGGAAATCCTTCAGTCCGATTTCTTGGAAGGTGGTCACTACAGATGCCAGCCTTATAGGCTGGGGAGCAGTACTGGAGCAATAGTCTCTCCAGGGCAGATGGTCGGATGCAGAAAAGGCCCTGCCCATCAATCTCTTAGAGATACGGCAGCCCGGTATGCCCTAGTAGCATGGACATCCAAACTCCAAGGGTCCCCTGTCAGAATTCAATCAGACAATGCCACAGCAGTGGCATATATCAATCATCAGGGGGGCACCAGGAGTCGTGCAGCCCAGAGGGAAGTAAATTACATCCTGAAATGGGCAGAAAAATATGTCCCAGCCATATCTGCGGTATTCATTCCAGGAGTGGAGAATTGGAAGGCGGACTTTCTAAGTCGCCAGCAATTAGGCCCAGAGGAAGGGTCCCTTCACCCCGAGGTTTTCTGGACAATATGTCAGCGGTGGGGAACATCGGATGTAGATCTTCTAGCATCCAGATTCAACGCAAAGGGGGACAGGTTTGTCTCTCGGACAAGGGATCCCCTAGCTTGCGGCTCGGATGCCCTAGTGTTCCCTTGGGATCAGTTCAAGCTGATATATGCATTCACACCGCCACAATGGTTACCTCGATTACTCCGCAGAATCAGGGTAGAAAAGAAACAGTGATTCCGGTGGCTCCAGCGTGGCCCCGAAGAGCGTGGTACGCGGAGATTGTAAAATTTCAGTGGGGAGTCCTTGGACTCTCCCACGTCGTCCGGACCTGCTTTCGCAAGGACCGATATACCACCCTTCCTTACCAGCCCTAGGTTTGAGGGCCTGACTATTGAAGCCCACATTCTAAAAAAGAGAGGGCTCTCTAATGCTGTGGTATCTACCATGATCAATGCCAGGAAGCCGGTATCCAGGCAGATCTACTATAGAATCTGGAAGGCGTACATCGCGTGGTGTGAGGCCAGGAAATGGCATCCACATAAGTACGTAATAGGTAGGATTCTGGACTTCCTACAGTGGGCTGTAGATAGGAAGCTTGCCTTGAGTACTATCAAGGGTCAGATTTCGGCCTTGTCAATATTTTTTCAAAGGCCCTTGGCTTCGCATTCATTAGTCAAAGCCTTTATACAAGGAGTGATGCGTATTAGTCCTCCGGTTAATATTCCCATATGTCCATGGGATCTAAACTTGGTTCTGTCGGTTCTACAGAAACAACCATTTGAACCATTACAGCATATTTCCTTGGTGCTTCTCACCAGGAAATTGATTTTTCTAGTAGCCATTTGTTCGGCTAAAAGAGTATCGAAATTAGCAGCTATGTCCTGTAAGGAGCCATATCTGGTTATCCATAAGGACAGAGTAGTGTTACGTCCTCATCCAGCCTTTCTTCCTAAGGTGGTATCGAGGTTTCATTTGAACCAAGATGTGGTTCTTCCTTCTTTTTTCCCCAAACCTACTTCGGTAGAGGAAAAGTTATTGCATTCTTTGGATGTAGTAAGAGCAGTTAAAGCTTATCTAAAAGCCACTGCTCAGATTCGCAGAACGGATACTTTGTTTATTCTGCCGGAAGGCCCCAGAAAGGGTCAGGCAGCGTCAAAATCTACTTTAGCCAAGTGGATTCGACAGGTCATTATGCAAGCTTATGGCTTGAGAAGGAGACCGCCTCCGTTTAAAGTTAGAGCGCACTCCACGAGAGCAGTTGGAACTTCATGGGCAGTGCATCACCAGGCCTCCCTGGCTCAAATCTGTAAGGCCGCAACATGGTCTTCAGTTCACACGTTTACTAGGTTCTACCAGGTGGACGTTAGAAGTCAGGAGGATGTCGCCTTTCGGCGCAGTGTGTTGCAGGCCGCAAAAGATCCTCATGTCTGATAGCGCTCAGCTTATATATGGTGTATCCCCCCCCTCATTTGGCATTGCTTTAGGACATCCCATTAGTAATGACTATGTCGCTCTGTGTCCCGTGATGTACGAGAAAGAAAATAGGATTTTTATAACAGCTTACCTGTAAAATCCTTTTCTTGGAGTACATCACGGGACACAGAGCTCCCGCCCCTCTTTAGGGACACTTATTGCTTTGCTACAAAACTGAGGTGCTCCCGGATGGGAGGGGCTTATATAGGGGAGGGTACTTCCGGTTTTGGAAGTTGCCAGTGCCAGCACCTGACTGTATCTATATAACCCATTAGTAATGACTATGTCGCTCTGTGTCCCGTGATGTACTCCAAGAAAAGGATTTTACAGGTAAGCTGTTATAAAAATCCTATTTTTTCTAGCTGTCTGTAAGAATGGCATTCTTCCCACTAATCAGCAATGTAAGGGACATTTTTTCCAACTGACCTCTGATAGATTGGCCGAATCAGAGGTTCCCCAAGACCTAATAGGGGAAAAAGGCTGAGAAAGGCTGCTAATAGAGTGGTCACTGAAGTGACAGCTGTGTGTCTACTGGTGCATCGGACATAAAATCCAAGATGGCTGTGCCCAGCAGCAGTTTCAGGACGTTAAAATTCCACACGGGCAGAAATAATCCTATGGGAAGATTGCTGTATTAAATTAAATGGTCTGCTGACAGGGTCTCACTCTCTAATATACCCAGTGAAGTGACTGGCCTTTAGGTGATACACAGAGATGAAACGCATCCTCCTACATAAGTTATACCTATTTCTCTGAAGTCTCCTCTACATCCATTTAAAATCCAGAATGTATAAGGCTTGTCTGAGCTGTCAGAAAAAAGGGGGCAGAGAACTGAAGTTACACTGAAGTGACTCGTGCAGATAGCAGAGGAATGAGGCAGCAGACAGAAATGGCACTTAGTGCTCTTAATTGAGACAAGTGTAAACTATAGTGGGATATGCTTTGTTCATATTTCATGTCTGAGGTTTACAATCACTTAAGGCTGGGTTCACACCTAAGACGGATCAGTCTCACAGCAGGGGTCCGGTGCATGCTGGTTCACACTTTCAGGTCCAATTTCAGCCCGAATTTTGGGCTAAATTCGCACTTGAAACTGCGCCAAAAGACGCGCTCCAGAGATATGTGAGCCAGCTCCATATACAGCCGGTCAAAATCTCCTGCTATTGGGAATTGGATGCAGAGATCCCGCATCCAATTTGCAATGGTGTGAACCCAGCCTTAAAGTTTTGGCGCAATCTACTTGCAAAGCTGAAAAAATGTGTGTATATATTTTATTTTATTTTTATTAATGAAGGATTTGAAGTTCTGTTTATCCAGTCTTGTTTTTAAGATATCCCAACTAGTAAACCATTGAAGCCACGGGCAATCGGCAAGAAAGCCTGGCGTCCAGCATTTTGTATGTATGCAGAATGTTGTATGTATGCAGAATGTTGTAAATGTCACATGGGGAGTGTCTTAACGTGATACTAAAGTCTCATCTTTTTTTTTTTTATAAATAACAAACATGTTATACTTGCCTGTTCTTTGCACAGAGCAGCCCAAATCCCTATCTTCTCGGGTCCCTCTTCGGTGCTCCTGACCCCTCCTTCCTGTTGAGTGCAGTTTGCTATGTGGGCACCCGAGCTGAGCCACAGCTCCCTGTGTCAATTCAGACACAGCTGCGGCCAGGCCCCACCCCCTTTTTTTCCCCTCATTGGCTGACTGACTTTGACAGCAGCGGGAGCCAATGGCGCCACTCTACTGTTTCAGCCAATAAGGAGGGGAGTAATGGGCAGCCGAGACACTCCTACAACATCGCTGGATCTAGACGGGCTCAGGTAAGTATTAGGGGGGCTGCTGCACACAGGCTTTTTATCTGAATGCATGGACTGCATTAAGATAAAAAAACCTTCTACTTTTCCAACCACTTTAACCACTTCCCGCCCGGCCTATAGCAAAATGACGGCTGGTTCTCTCATCCTGACTGGGCGTCATATAACGTCCAGCAAGATGAGCCGCAATCGGTGGTTCGGTGTGTCAGTCTGACACACCGCACCACTGATCTCAGTAAAGAGGTTCTTTACCATGTGATCAGCCATGTCCAATCCAGTGTAAACAGGAAGAGCCATTTATCGGCTTTTCCTCACTCGCGTTGCGTCCGTTTATCAGCGAATGCCCGCCCAGGACCACCAGGGAAGCCTTCAGGACCACCAGGGATGCCCACAAAGGACACCCACCAGGTATGCCACCCTAGACCACCAGGGATATGCCAATCAGTGCCCAGGCAGATTCCAATCAGTGGCCATCAGCAATGCCTGCCAGTGCCATCAGTGCCGCCTATCGGTGCATATCAGTGCCACCTATCAGTGCCCATCGTCTGTGCCGCCTTATCAGCCCCCGTCAGTGCAGACTCATTAGTGCCCATCAGTGAAGGAGAAAACGTGTTTACAAAATGTTATAACGGAAACAAAGAAAATTATTTTATTTTATTTATTTTTTCAAAATTTTCGGTCTTTTTTTATTTGTTTAGCAAAAAATAAAAACCGCAGATGTGATCAAATACCACCCAAAATTTTTTTTGTTTGGATACAGTGTAGCATGACTGCGCAATTGTCATTTAAAAAGTGACAGCGCTGAAAAGGGGGGGGGGGGGAGTGCCCGGTATTGAAGTGGTTAAAGAAAAACCATGCTGGAGAATATGAAAGCTGACATTGCTGACCTTGCCTTCTGAAAATGTGTGTTGCCTGGCTGTTATGCTGATTCGGTGGCTTAGTCCTTTTTGTGTCAATAAACCTGAACAGATATGCCGATGAGGGATTCCACCCTCTGTCTGACTTTACTTGCTGCTTGTTTGTTCCAGGTCAGAGAGCCATAACATATGAAAGCCGTTGCAACAGCATGATAGTCCATTTTCCACTAATAGCGGCCCCATTATTTTCTATTCATAAACATTTCCTCTAACTAACCAGTTAACTGGACTCTGGAAGTATGCAGCTACTTGCAACAGCCGCTCACATGTGGATTTCCTGTTAAACAACTGCATTGTAATACACCAGATACAGAAGTCTCTGCTGCCCCCTAGTGTATTATTTTTAATTTTTTTTGGTTACAGATGAACGCCACCAATGGCTGTTAATACAGTTTTAGCTCACCTGTAGGTAAAGTCGAAGCATGGGAAACAATAGGATTAAAATACCTGATACACGCACTCCCAGTAAACTTTGAATTTAAGTGCTTTTTAGTGTAAAACACGTTGGAGGCCTCGCTCCTTGTTTTTTATTACCTGTATTGGTTTTTATGGATTTGTATGAATAAAATAAGTATTTTTGAAGGTCATCCGCTAATTAAACCACTTGCTTACCAAGGCAATTTTTTTTTAAATTACTTTAAGCCCCCAAACAATAATATATATATTTTTTTTTTAACAGAAGAAAAAAAAAAAAAAAAAACAATAATATATTTACTGAAAGCAAAGGCCCCGAAGAATAACATGATGGCTGCAGTTGTTGTTTTTTTTATGTTGCACGATAATTGTGTAACTTTATCAAATGCACATTTTCAGGCAAAAATACCCTAAAATTAGTTTTAGTGCCCACTAACACAATAAAATATCATTTCTTCTTTGGTAAAATATAAAAGATGGGGCTGTGTCAAGAAATTGGGTACCCAACATGTAAAGCGTTAACATTTGTGTGTGTCCGCAACATGGTGGGCAACTGTGGAACCTAAAATTGTCCAAAAGGCAATGCTTTAATCGGCTTTTACAGGTTTTCAGTTTAGAGCTGACTGTGAATTATGCCTCTGGAATTATTTGTGGCAAAAGCGTTTGTGGCAAAACCTCATGTGTGGCACAATCATCGTTTACATACACGAACAAGTCCTATGTTTTCATTAGCGATTAGGTGTGTGTGTGGATGGTGACAGGGGTACTTTTTCATGAAATTTTTTTTAATTTTTTTTTTTATATTGTAATGATATTTCAGTTATTTTACACTTTTTTTTTTTTTTTTTTTTACTTCATTGCTATAACAAGCCCCCTATGTGATAGCATCGGGCAGACAACAAGTCCTTTTTATGGAGACATTAGAGGAATTAGACCCCCCCCCCCCCAATGTCTCCCCTGTGCACAGCTTGATTAGCTACTATTGATGTTAGGCTAACTGGTCTGTAATTCCCAGGGATGTATTTTGGGCCCTTTTTTAAATATTAGTGCTACATTGGCTTTTCTCCAATCCGCTGGCACCATTACAGTTAGTAGACTGTCAGTAAAAATGAGGAACAATGGTCTGGCAATTACTTGACTGAGTTCCCCAAATACCCTCAGGTGCAAGCCATCCAGTCCCGTGGTTTTATTAATGTTAAGTTTCCCAAGTCTAATTCTAAAGCCTTGTACACACGGCCGAGAATCTCGTCGCAAAAAAAAACGTAGTTTTCTCACCTCGTCTTTCAGGACAGCACCTGGAGAGAGCGCAGCTCCACCCCTTTTCCCAGGAAACACTGCAGTCAGTTTTCTTTAAAGACCGGACACTTCCACCATGGCCTCAGTTGTAGTGTTTCCTCCGCCATGGTGGAAGCGCTGCAGGGAACCAGGGGTATGCTGCGCTCTCTCCAGGTGGAGACAGTATGGGGCATACCTGTTAGTTTTTTTCTTTTGTTCCAGGCCAGCCCAGCACCCCCCCTTACGTGAGGTGGATGCTGCGGTACCTTCTCCCCTTCATACCCGGCGAGGGTTCAGGCTGCGTGAGGGCCCGCTCTCATCAGACCGGCACTGGGGGCATGAAAGGAGGGATGGCGTGCTCCTCAGGAGACGAGCAGCGTCTCTTTCGTTTGTATCCCCATGTTTTCCGGGTCCCGGATGGCGAGCGCGTCATTCCGGCCGGGGGCGGGACTTCCCGTGGTGCGACGCGGCTTCCGGTTCCGGCCGCTGGAACGCAGGGGGAGGAGGCGGCCTTCGGCTGGTGTCATTTCCGGTCCTCACAGCGGTGAAAGGACCGGGAAAATCAAAAAAGGAGCTGTCGGACGCCACTTCAACCTCGCAATGGAAGAGGAACAAGCGGCAGTGGTGGGAACAGGAGCCACTCACACCAGCCAGACCCAGGTAAGCAGGGACAGAGGTCCCTGTATATATACTTTATGGGGTCTTGTATATTCTTTCCCTCCTTTTCTCCCCTGGGGGGAAAGCAAAGGAGCCTGTGCCACTCTCCCTAGAGATTGTTACTAGAGAGTTGTTTTTTTTGTTGTTATGGTGGCTCAGGGGGTGAGTCACTAGGTAAGCTGTGCTTATAAATGTAAGGGCTAAAGTGTTAGTTCCTTCCTCTTTTATTTTCCAGCTGATTTAGAAGGTTTTGGTTACTATTATGTTTTAAAAATGTTTTAAATATAGTATGGGGTTGGTGTATTTCAGCTTAAAGCAAAAGACAAAACCAAACACTCCCCTCCTCTTCCCAAGAGGAGATGTCCGTCTTGCAAAGACACGCTTAGGGAAACATGGCCTAAAGCGCTATGCAAGACATGTATTGCAGAGCTGTTAAAAGAGGAAACTGCCTCAGCTGCAGCTGCTGCTGCTGCTCAACCAGGGGAGCTATTAAGCTCCTTCCGAAAGGAACTAGCGGACACTTTTCAGTCATTCCGCTCCTTTTTGGATAGACGTCCGGCGGCCCAGCCAAACAGGAAAGGCAGTTCACCATCCTGTTCTCATCCTAGTACTCCTGCACCCAGAGGGGTCAGCGACTCAGAGGATGAGGAGATAAATGTTGCCACAGGTTCAGATGAAGAAGAGGAAGAAGAAAGGGAAATTTCTTCTTCCCGCTATAGGTTATCCCTGGAGGAAGTGGACGATCTATTAAAAACAATACACACAACGCTTAATATCGAAGAGGATAAGACGCAATTATCCTTACACGATAAGATGTTTCAAGGCATGGGAGAAGTAAAGCAACGGGTGTTCCCAGTGCACAAATACATCTCCGAGACAGTAAAGAGAGAATGGAAGGACCCAGAGAGGGCACCTTTCTTTTCCAGATCCCTCAAGAGAAGATTCCCCTTTGAGGATGATAGTCAGCAGGTTTGGAATAAAAAACCAAGACTTGACGCAGCCTTTTCGCAGGTTTCAAGGAATACAGACTTGGCCTTCGAGGACATGGGCACCCTAAAAGATGCCATGGACAAGAGGGCAGACTCCCTACTAAAAAAGGCATGGGATTCGACTCTAGCCAACTGTAAGCCAGCAATGGCATCAACCGTGGTAGCGAGAAACTTAGAACACTGGTTGGAGCAATTAAAAACTCACATTGAGGCGGGAACTTCTCGTAAGGATCTACTTGACACGCTGCCTATACTTCAGAAGGCGGTAGGGTACATAGCTGATGCCTCTGCTGAATCTATCAAAATGTCAGCTAGATCAGCAGCCTTGGTCAACTCAGCCCGCAGAGCCTTATGGGTTAAGACCTGGTCAGGGGATATAGCCTCAAAGGCGAAGTTATGTGGTTTGCCTTTTGACGGTGACTTCGTTTTTGGCCCTGATTTGGAAGCCGTACTTAATAGAACGGCTGATAAAAAGAAGGCCTTCCCAATAAAGAAGAAAGTGGTTCCTCAGGGTAAAACTAATTTCTTTCTCGTACATCACGGGACACAGAGCGACATAGTCATTACTAATGGGTTATATAGATACCTTCAGGTGCTGGCACTGGCAACTTCCAAAACCGGAAGTACCCTCCCCTATATAAGCCCCTCCCATCCGGGAGCACCTCAGTTTTTTGCCAGTGTCTAAGGTGTTGGCCAAGAAGAAACATGTGTTTTTCACTGAGCTTGCGTACAGGTTCTTTTGGGCCTCAGTAAGCTATTCCGGATCCGACCAAAAAAGCTTCATAGCTAAACGGTCGGTACCCGGGCCTTGCAGAGAACAGCAAGGTTTTGCCTGTAATGCTTCTCTTAGGAGGGCTGGACCCTGGGATCCAGAGCTCTGGTCATACCCATGACCAAGATGTTTTCTGTGCAGGGTGCTATACAGGTCCAGGGGAGTGGAATCCTTGGGAACCCGGTCCCTGAAGGTTTAATTACAATGCCTGCCGTGATAGGTGAAGTTTGGGCTTCTGTGGACCAAACAAAGTCCTGCGGCGGGGAACAGGTAAGTGGGGGCCCCCAGGAACTTGGTTCTATTGGGGGACCCCCAAGCCTAATTTGTCTTTCTGTCTGTTACCTAACGGTATTCCCGCTAATATCTGTGCATGCCTGTAACTACTAAAAAATGTAATAATTTTGTGGTCAAGAAAAAAAAAATAATATATATATATATATATATATATATATATATATATATATATATATATATTTAATATATTAGACTGCGGTACCTGTGTTTAATCCACTAGAGGCCGCTGTGGAACGTTTCTTGTCATGTGGACTAGTTTCTTTTTATCAGAGCAAGTCCAGGCAGATGGTGAGTTCTCTTGTGGGAAACTGCTTCCTCTGCCATGTTGCAATGCTCGTCCATCCCCTGGCCTGCGGCAAAAGGGGCCCTGGCTCTTGTCCCTGGTTTCCTTTTCAAAATTAGCGCCGAAGGCGCACGTGGCCGCGCGCGTGCAGGTGCACGCGCCACTATATATAGAGGTGAGCCGGGAAAGGGGGCGGAGCTTGGGGGATGACGCTCTGTGCGCGCCGCAGCGCTTCTGCGCATGTGCGGGCGTCCCAGCATGTTAAAAACCACAATTATGTGTTGTGAGCTGGCTATGGAGTGCAGAGACAGAGCTGGCAACATTTAAAAAAAGGCATACAGCAAGCGGTTGATGCAGGCATCCCCATAGAAAGGCACATTAGTAGACACCAACTGTTTTTATAGCAGCATTTGTGCTAGACTATTGTCAGTAAGTGGTGTATTTCGGCTGGAATACCTCAGCTTTGGGCTTAGGAATAATGCCGTCTAAAAACTCCGGGACTAAAAATTCCAGGAAGCATAGGGGGTCTCCATCGGGCTCTGAGGATCTTGGGCATGCTTCGGCTGCACCAGTCTCCCCTGAAGAATCAGAGGTTAGTGACCGTAGAGCACCCTCAGGAGTACCTGGTACTGTGGCTGTCCTCAGTTCACCTGCTCCTGTGTATGTAACAGAGGAGGTTTTTTACTCAGCTCTGGGAGGGCTGGAAGAGAGATTGTCAGCATTGATCGCTACTTCCCTGTCACAGGAAAAAAGCGCTCGATCTCCGTCTCCTCCCTCAGAGTGCCTGTTAGCAGAGCAACAGTCCCATACAGGGATCGACCTACCTGAAGGGGATCAGGATGAGGTCGATTCTATTGTAGAGGAATCAACAGTGGAAGAGCCATTCTCAGCATCACATGCTGAAAGGGTATGGGTTCAGTCCCTGACTAATATGGTCCGATCAGCATTTAAAATACCCCTTGTGGAGCCATCATCCACTTCTGTCTCCTCGTTGGGGTCGCTAAAAGCTCCCCAGACTGTTTGTTCCTTTCCGATCCATCCTTTACTGGAAGGGCTCATTTACCAGGATTGGGAGCATCCTGATAAAATATTTACTCCTCCCAAGAGATTTCAAGTGGTCTATCCCATGGAGGATAAGTTCATCAAAAAATGGAGGGTCCCTACAGTGGACGCAGCCATCTCTTGTGTGAATAAATCACTGACATGTCCAGTGGATAATGTCCAAATGTTCAAGGACCCAATAGATAAAAAATTAGAGTCCTTATTAAAATCTGCTTTTTCTACAGCAGGATTGGTGACACAACCAGCAGTGGCAGCTATTGGGGTCTGCCAAGCAGTGAAGGATCAGTTGAAACAGGTCTTAAGGGACTTGCCAGATCAGCGGGCTCTTGCCCTAGCTGATCTACCTAGAGCCTTATGCTTTGCGGTGGACGCTATAAAAGATTCAATCCATCAGGCCTCCCGCCTTACGCTGTCTGTAGTACATATGCGCAGGCTTTTATGGCTCAAAAACTGGTCTGCTGAAGCTCCCTGTAAAAAATTGCTGGTCAGCTTCCCATTTCATGGTGAACGCTTATTCGGGGAAGACCTGGACAAATATATCCAGAGAATTTCCAGCGGTAAAAGTACACTTTTGCCGGTTAAAAACAGAGTTAGAGGTCCCTCTTTTAAGAGGCCTGCTTCTCCAGTCCCTAGGACATCGGCTGTGAAACAGTTCCGACGGCCTCCTCGGTCAAATCCCGGAGGTAAAAATCAGGGACAATTGCAGGGTAACAAGAAGCCCTGGAGCAGGAGAGGTACAAAACCTCCCCCAAAGTCAAATGCATGAAGGGTTGCCCCCACTCAATCGGGTGGGGGGAAGACTTCAGTTGTTCACAGAGACCTGGCGGGACACGATCAGAGACAGATGGGTGCTCTCCGCAGTAAGTCTGGGATACAAATTGGAGTTAAAAGACTCCCCTCCTTCCCACTTTATAAGGTCAAACGTGCCAAGGGATCCCCAGAAGAGAGGATCCCTCCTGTTGGCACTAGAACAATTATTGCTCCAAGCAGTAATTATAGAGGTTCCCCTGGAAGAATGGGGGTTCGGGTTTTACTCGAACCTCTTTACAGTCCCGAAGCCAAACGGGGACGTGAGGCCCATATTAAATCTAAAAGGGCTAAACAAATTCCTACATATCAGGACTTTCCGGATGGAGTCGATCCGGTCGGTGGCCACTGCCCTACAAGGGGAGGAATGGTTAGCCTCGATCGACATCAAAGATGCTTATTTGCACATTCCCATCTTTCCAGCCCACCAAAAATTTCTACGCTTTGCAGTAGAAGGGCGCCATTTTCAGTTCAGAGCCTTACCCTTCGGTCTGGCCACAGCACCACGAGTGTTCACAAAAATTCTGGCCCCATTATTGGCCAATCTAAGAACACGAGGTGTAACGATAATGGCATATCTAGACGACTTGTTGCTGATAGACCACTCAGTGGAAAAACTAGAAGTGGTTGTTCACGAGACAATCAAGTATCTGGAATATCACGGTTGAATTATCAACCGAGACAAGTCAGCCCTAAAACCAGTCAAAAGTCTGGAATACTTGGGGCTAAGGCTGGATTCAGACCAGAGAAAAATTTTCTTGCCTCAAGAAAAGGGGTCGTCTTTGAGAGATTTGATCCACTTAGTGGGTTCAAAAAGACAGCCATCCATACGCCTGTGCATGAGGCTGCTGGGAAAAATGGTGGCATCATTCGAAGCAGTACCCTACGGTCAATTCCATTCAAGGAATTTGCAAAGGGCCATACTGTCAGCCTGGAACAAAAAAGTTCAGGCTCTGGACTTACCAATGTCCTTGTCCCCTTCCGTTCGCAAGAGCCTCCGCTGGTGGTTGGTTCCCCAGAATCTGGAAAGAGGTAAATCCTTCAGTCCGATTTCTTGGAAGGTGGTCACTACAGATGCCAGCCTTATAGGCTGGGGAGCAGTACTGGAGCAATGGTCTCTCCAGGGCAGATGGTCGGATGCGGAAAAGGCCCTGCCCATCAATCTCTTAGAGATACGAGCAGCCCGGTATGCCCTAGTAGCATGGACATCCAAACTCCAAGGGTCCCCTGTCAGAATTCAATCAGACAATGCCACAGCAGTGGCATATATCAATCATCAGGGGGGCACCAGGAGTCGTGCAGCCCAGAGGGAAGTAAATTACATCCTGAGATGGGCAGAAAGATATGTCCCAGCCATATCTGCGGTATTCATTCCAGGAGTGGAGAATTGGAAGGTGGACTTTCTAAGTCGCCAGCAATTATGCCCAGAGGAATGGTCCCTTCATCCCGAGGTTTTCCGGACAATATATCAGCGGTGGGGAACACCGGATGTAGATCTGCTAGCATCCAGATTCAACGCAAAAGTGGACAGGTTTGTCTCTCGGACAAGGGATCCCCTAGCTTGCGGCTCGGATGCCCTAGTGTTCCCTTGGGATCAGTTCAAGCTGATATATGCATTCACACCGCCACAATGGTTACCTCGATTACTCCGCAGAATCAGGGTAGAAAAGAAACCAGTGATTCTGGTGGCTCCAGCGTGGCCCCGAAGAGCATGGTACGCGGAGATTGTAAAGATGTCTGTGGGGAGTCCTTGGACCCTCCCACATCGTCCGGACCTGCTTTCGCAAGGACCGATATACCACCCTTCCTTACCAGCCCTAGGTTTGACGGCCTGGCTATTGAAGCCCACATTCTAAAAGAGAGGGCTCTCTAATGCTGTGGTATCTACCATGATCAATGCCAGGAAGCCGGTATCCAGGCAGATCTACTATAGAATCTGGAAGGCGTACATCGCCTGGTGTGAGGCCAAGAAATGGCATCCACGTAAATACGTAATAGGTAGGATTCTGGACTTCCTACAATGGGCTGTAGATAGGAAGCTTGCCTTGAGTACTATCAAGGGTCAGATTTCGGCCTTGTCAATATTTTTTCAAAGGCCCTTGGCTTCGCATTCACTAGTCAAAGCCTTTATACAAGGAGTGATGCGTATTAGTCCTCCGGTTAATATTCCCATATGTCCATGGGATCTAAACTTGGTTCTGTCGGTTCTACAGAAACAACCATTTGAACCATTACAGCATATTTCTTTGGTTCTTCTCACCAGGAAATTGATTTTTCTAGTAGCCATTTGTTCGGCTAAAAGAGTGTCGGAATTAGCAGCTATGTCCTGTAGGGAGCCATATCTGGTTATCCATAAGGACAGAGTAGTGTTACGTCCTCATCCAGCCTTTCTTCCTAAGGTGGTATCGAGGTTTCATTTGAACCAAGATGTGGTTCTTCCTTCTTTTTTCCCCAAACCTACTTCGGTAGAGGAAAAGTTATTGCATTCTTTGGATGTAGTAAGAGCAGTTAAAGCTTATCTAAAAGCCACTGCTCAGATTCGCAGAACGGATACTTTGTTTATTCTGCCGGAAGGCCCCAGAAGGGGTCAGGCAGCGTCAAAATCTACTTTAGCCAAGTGGATTCGACAGGTCATAATGCAAGCCTATGGCTTGAGAAGGAGACCGCCCCAGTTCAAAGTTAGGGCGCACTCCACGAGAGCAGTTGGAACTTCATGGGCAGTGCATCACCAGGCCTCCCTGGCTCAAATCTGTAAGGCCGCAACATGGTCTTCAGTACACACGTTTACTAGGTTCTACCAGGTGGACGTTAGAAGTCAGGAGGATGTCGCCTTTGGGCGCAGTGTGTTGCAGGCCGCAAAAGATCCTCATGTCTGATAGCGCTCAGCTTATGTATGGTGTATCCCCCCCCTCGTTGGGCATTGCTTTAGGACATCCCATTAGTAATGACTATGTCGCTCTGTGTCCCGTGATGTACGAGAAAGAAAATAGGATTTTTATAACAGCTTACCTGTAAAATCCTTTTCTTGGAGTACATCACGGGACACAGAGCTCCCACCCCTCTTTGGGGACACTTATTGCTTTGCTACAAAACTGAGGTGCTCCCGGATGGGAGGGGCTTATATAGGGGAGGGTACTTCCGGTTTTGGAAGTTGCCAGTGCCAGCACCTGAAGGTATCTATATAACCCATTAGTAATGACTATGTCGCTCTGTGTCCCGTGATGTACTCCAAGAAAAGGATTTTACAGGTAAGCTGTTATAAAAATCCTATTTTTCGTGCTTTTCGGCAAACCGAGGTTAAAAAAGACACGGGCTATAAAAGACCTTGGAGGTCCCAGAGAGGGAGAGGAAAGTCAGGGGTACTATTCCGCCCTCCTGGCCAAACCACAAACACCCAGTGACAGTCCGCCAACGGTGGGAGGAAGGTTACAGGCCTTTCTTCCACAATGGAAGACAGCGACGTCCAGTCCATTTGTCCTCAAAATAATATCAGAGGGCTACAGGCTGGAATTCTCGCAACCCCCTCCAAACCGTTTTTATGTAACCCAGACTCCTCGAGACCTGGAGAAGTCTATAGGGATGTCATCCTTACTGGAAGAACTCATCCAGCAAGAGGTAATTATAGCTGTTCCCCCCGAAGAGGAAGGGATAGGGTGCTATTCACACATCTTCCTAGTGAAGAAGACGTCAGGAAAATTCCGGTTGATCTTGAACCTGAAGATACTAAACAGGTCCATCAGATACAAAAGATTCAAGATGGACACAATTTTCTCAGTGAAACATCTCCTGACGCCAGGTTGTTTTATGGCATCCATAGACCTGAGGGATGCGTACCTACACGTTCCTATAGCGC
Organism: Rana muscosa; assembly: GCA_029206835.1. Taxonomy (NCBI): domain Eukaryota; kingdom Metazoa; phylum Chordata; class Amphibia; order Anura; family Ranidae; genus Rana; species Rana muscosa. Next base: position 342,433,632 of record CM055119.1, read on the forward strand.
CAATATCACAGAAGTATCTGCGATTAGCAGTAAAGACGGGAGACTCGATCTCACACCTGCAGTTCAGAGCCCTCCCTTTCGGACTGTCATCCTCACCAAGGATATTTACAAAGGTCATAGCAGAGGCTCTAGCACCCCTCAGATTAAAGGGGATATCAATAGTGCCATATCTGGACGACCTCCTGATATTTGCCAAGACAAGGGAGTTATTGGCGAAAGATCTAAAAGAGACAAAAAGACATCTCGAGAGTCTCGGATGGATCATAAACCAAGAAAAATCAAAAATGATCCCTTCCCAGACGATAACATTTCTTGGATATACAATAAATTCCATACAGGAAAGACTTTTTCTCCCAGAGGAAAAAATAGAGAAACTCCAGAGGGCAGTAAAGGGGACTCAAACAAATCTGCCGATGACAATCAGAGCAGCCATGTCAGTCCTAGGCCTACTCACCGCCTCAATACCAGCGGTACAATGGGCACATCTGCATGCGAGAGAGCTCCAGCAGACAATTCTCAGGAATTGGTCCTACGGAGAGTCGCTGGAAAAATTGATAAAAATACCCCCTCAAGTTCAGAGAAAGCTGTGGTGGTGGAGGAAGCAAGCAAATTTAGACAAAGGCCTGCTTTGGACTTTCCCTGTAGAACACAGATTGACAACGGACGCAAGCTTCTGGGGGTGGGGTGCTCATCTGGATGGACAAATGGCCCAAGGAACATGGTCAAACAGAGAAGCCCGGAGATCCTCCCAATTGGAGAGAATTGAGGGCCATTCTACTGGGACTATGGGCGTTCAAGAAACAAGTCCTGGGTCACCACATTCAGGTGTTATCAGACAATGCCACGGCAGTGGCTTATATAACAAGGCAGGGAGGCACGAGGAGCAGAGTGTTGCTATCCTCAGCCCTCCACATTTTGGCCTGGGCAGAATCCAATCTAGCCTCCTTGACGGCGGTACACCTAAAGGGAGATCTGAACCAAATAGCAGACTTCCTAAGCCGAGAAAGAGTACTGGAATCAGAATGGAGTCTGAATCCGGTAGTATTCCAGAAGATAACAGGAAGATGGGGAGTTCCCCAAATAGACCTGTTCGCATCCCACGCCAATGCGAAGGTGGAAACATACTTCTCCCTAAACAGGCAAGATCAAGCGGAGGGTCTAGATGCACTGGCACAACCATGGACCTTCCACTTGTGCTACGCTTTTCCCCCCTTCCAAATGATCCCATTGGTCCTCAAAAAGCTACAGAAGGAGCCTACAACATTAATCCTAGTAGCCCCATTCTGGCCCAAAAGGACTTGGTTTTCAACCATCCAGAGGATGGCGGTGGAACCCCATTGGTTTCTTCCTTTACAGAAGGACCTTTTAACACAGGGGCCCCTACAACATCCCAATATCAAGCACCTCAGACTAGCTGCTTGGCTACTGAGGAGCAAATCCTAAAAAAGAGGGGCTTGTCCAATAAACTAATTTCAGCATTATTGGACAGCCGAAAAAAGGTCACCAGAGCGATCTATTTCAAAGCTTGGAAATGTTTTAATTCCTGGTGCAGAGAAAAGATCCGTTCACCAAAGGAGACTATCTCTGTATTAGAATTTCTCCATGAGGGAATGGAGAAGGGGTTGGCGATTAGCACCCTAAAGGTGCAAGTAGCCGCCTTATCGGTGTTCCTGGAGAGACAACTATCTCAGGACCCCCTTATCGTTAGATTTTTTAAGGCACTGACCAGAGTTAGGCCAGTACCCTTTAAGTTCTTCCCAAAATGGGACTTATCTCTGGTGCTACAGGGTCTGACAAAAATACCCTTTGAACCTCCGGAGGAAGCAACGATTAAATTTTGGTCCCTGAAGGTAGCACTCTTAGTGGCAGTTACCTCAGCTAGGAGAGTGAGTGATCTACAGGCCCTGTCAATCATAGAACCTTTCCTTTCTATATTTCCAGACCGGGTAGTGCTGAGAACTGACCCGGGCTTCCTACCAAAAGTGGCAACGGTATTCCACAGGTCACAGGAAATAGTTCTCCCTTCCTTCTGTCCTACACCAGTGGGCACGAAAGAAGAAGCCTTTCACATCTTGGATGTAAGGAGGTGCATACTGCACTATCTAAAGATAACAAGTGAATTCAGAAGATCGAATTCCCTGTTTATTTTGTTTTCTGGCCCACGTAAAGGTTATAGTGCGTCCAAAAATACCATAGGTAGGTGGCTACGAATGGCTATCGGCGAAGCCTACAGAGCTTCAGGGATAGAACCTCCCACAGGAGTAGGGGCTCATTCAACCCGGGCAGTAGCAACATCCTGGGCAGAACGAGCTGGAGCTTCGCCGGGAAGAATATGCAAGGCGGCTACGTGGACAAGCTTCTCCACTTTCACCCGCCATTACAGGTTGGATTTACTCTCTGCATCTGAGCAATCATTTGGCAGAAAGGTCCTACAGGCAGTGGTCCCACCCTAGAGTAAGTGCTCTTTTATCATCTCCAGGTGCTGTCCTGAAAGACGAGGTGAGAAAACCTCAGTTAGACTTACCGGTAATGGTATTTCTACGAGTCTTTCAGGACAGCACCGATGACCCGCCCTAAAGTAATGATAAGATGTGGTGTTATTGCTATGTTCTGCTTATCTAATTTCAGCATGGCTGGAGGTACTCTTAAACAACTGAGGCCATGGTGGAAGTGTCCGGTCTTTAAAGAAAACTGACTGCAGTGTTTCCTGGGAAAAGGGGTGGAGCTGCGCTCTCTCCAGGTGCTGTGCTGAAAGACTCGTAGAAATACCGTTACCGGTAAGTCTAACTGAGGTTTTTCTCGACAGGTTTCTTGTCAAGCTTGACGAGATCCTTGTCAATCTTTCCTTGCATACACACTGTCAATCTCGTCGCCGTAAAGCGCGGTCACGTACAACATGTACACCGGCAGTATAAAGGGGAAGTTCTATTCCAATGGCGCAGCCCTTGGGCTGCTTTTGCTGATCTCGTGTTACCGCGTGTTAGTAAAAGTTTGGGGAGAGACAATTCACGCTTTTCAGTCTTTGCGCTTTCAGTTCGTTACAGTGTGACGAATGTGCTATCTCCATTACGAACGCTAGTTTTACCAGAAGGAGCGCTCCCGTCTCATACTTGATTCTGACCATGCACGGTTTTTGAAGACTCGGAAAAGCCTACACACGACCGGTTTTCTCGTCCAAATACAGTCTGACATGAATCACGACGAGAAAAAAGAAAGCAGGTCTTCTTTTTTTTCTCGTCGACATTCTGGGCAGTTTTCTGGACGAGAAACCTGAAAGCCTCGTCTCGTACACACGCACGGTTGTCTCAGCAAGAAAGCTCTCCCAACAATTTTCTTGTAGTTGCTTGCCGAAAAAAACGGTCGTGTTTACGAGGTTTAATTCTGTCCTCTGTTAGCCATGAGGATGCTTCCTGTGATGTGTCACGAGGATAAACACGGTAGTTTTGGTTACTGAAGCCCCCCGATTCCCTCGTGAAGACTGAGAAGAATAAATTCAATACCTTCGCCATTTCCCCATCCTTTGTAACCAGATGTCCTTCCTCCATATTTTCATATTTCTCTCTTGTCTATTTCTTTTCATACAATGATATATTTGTTTTTGTTTCATCTAAATCATTGTGTTAAACTAATATTAAGATTATCTGTCTATTATAGGTTTTTGGCTTTTTGGCCACCCTCTCCTACTCTGTCAACACCTACCTGGCGGTGCGAAAGTGGAGATTCGGCAACCGGTCCCAGAACGCGCGTCAGTCCAGCGACTACATAAGGGCACGCAGCGAGTCTCGCGACGTAGACTGCCGCCCTGAGATTCAGCGTCTGGATGCCTGAGCGGCCAAGGCCAGTGGAAATTTTAACGATGAATACCAAGTGACTTCTCACCAAAGGCCTGGGATTGGCCCAGTTTTGTAAGAAGGCAGCAGACATGGGAAAGGTTTCCCAACTTTGACATGTGTTCATATTCCTGGACTAGGTCTTACATTCCTGATGTTGTAAGGGAAGGTAGGTGACCACCTTTGTGGCAGAGCCGCAGAGTTCCTCGGTATGTCGTCGATATACCTTGCCTCAGAATGTCTGCTAAACAGGATTCATGAAGGGACAGTCGTATTGGTTTAATATAGGGCTGCACGGCACATTCATTAAACCAGAGAAGGAGGAAAATGAAGTTATTTTTATTGTCTATAAAATTAATCCACATTTTTAAAATTGTTGCCTAGGACGTTTAAATCATGCATTATTTAATGATGACATTTTACTGATTTTCATGTAAGCATTATTAATTTAACAGTGGTTAGTTTTTAAAGATCAGTTTTCGTACTATTTGGATAATAGTTTTGCTGAAATGAAAGCTCGTTTGGCTCATAAGTCTAAAGTGGCTAATCATGATGGGAAAACTTTGGAACGGTTCAAGATGTATTCCAAGCAGATGAAAAAGGTTCCATTTATTCTGTATAAATATTTGCTGAAGATTGCTAAAGATATTTTAAACTGCTACATGTAATTATTTGTATTCCTATTTTATGTTTAAACTGCCTTCATCCTCTGCGCACCAGCTGGAATTTCCAACCTGGCTGGCTGCTCGGTTTTTCTGCTGCCTAAATGAAAGCGAGAGCGAGTGACGCACAATCTTATGCGCAGCTTAAAACCTCAACTGTACTTTCAGTTTTATTCGGCTAGTTTATTTGCATCAAAACAATTCTTTTTTGCTGTTGTTTGTTTAGAAAGTAACCACAGTGGTTAGAAAAGCCTGTTCCCTGCCAGCATGCTACAGAGAAGGATCCTTGAGCTCTGTGTGGAAGCAGTGGTCTCCCTGCAGGGGTTCCACACTCCCGATGGAGTCAGAACTAGAGCTGTCCAATCAGCAGGGAGCTGATTGGAGTGGATTGTAGCATTATGGGTCTGACTCAGCAGAGAGAAAACGACTTCCATATAGAGAACAAGGGTCCTTTTCTACAGCATGCTGGCATAGGAGAGACTTCACTACCCATTGTGGATGCTTTCAAAAGAAAACTATCTGTAAGACTTTAAACATTGACAATAGTGTCAAATTGTAAGCATTTAGAGCTGCCTGCATGGTGGTTGATCTTTGACTAGTTTTCGAAGATGCTTATGGATCTCAGGCCCCCACTGTAATAATAGATGGGGGTTGGTTATTTTATAATGTAAGCTCCACTTTAAGACACAAGTATCCTGACATTGTTTTTTTTTTTTTTTTTTTTTTTTTTTTTTTTTAGGTAATTACCTTTTTGAAAATCTGTGTAAAGAGAAATGTATTGACATTTAATGTGTATAGTCGCTTTTGTAACGTGGTGATCAAATCCATATTGCATCACACACCTGTAGAATAGACCAATACAAATCAGTTCTTTATTTTGAAAATTAATTTTTATTTGTTAATGGAAATTGGGCATTAAAAATAATGAATATATTCTGACTACAGCAGGTAAATTAGAATAAGCTGAAGCTCAAGCTAAATAGAACTATGGTCTTCCATTAAAATAATATATAAAATATTGCCAAAAGTATTGGGACGCCAGCCTTCACACACACACACACACACACATGAACTTTAATGGCATACCAGTCTTGGTCTGTAGGGTTCAATATTGAGTTGGCCCACCCTTTGCAGCTATAACAGCTTCAACTCTTCTGGGCTGTCCACAAGGTTTAGGAGTGTGTCTATGGGAATGTTGGACCATTCTTCCAGAAGCGCATTTGTGAGGTCAGGCACTGATGTGGACGAGAAGGCCTGGCTCACAGTCTCCACTCTAATTCATCCCAAAGGTGTTCTTTTGGGTTGAGGTGCACGCCAGTGAAGTTCCTCCACCCTAAACTCGCTCATCCAAGTCTTTATGGACCTTGCTGGGTGCACTGGTGCGCAGTCATGTTTTAACAGAAAAAGACCATCCCCAAACTGTTCCTACAAAGTTGGGAGCATGAAATTGTCTTGGTATGCTGATGCCTTAAGAGTTCCCTTCACTGGAACGAAGGGGCCAACCCCAACCCCTGAAAAACAAACAACCACACACCATCATCCCCCTTCCACCAAATGATTTGGACCAGTGCACAAAGCAAGATCCGTAAAGACATGGATGAGCGAGTTTGGTGTGGAGGATCTTGACTTCCCTGCAGAGTCCTGACCCCAACCTGATAGAACACCTTTGGGATGAATTAGGGTGGAGAATGCAAGCCAGGCCTTCTCGTCCACATCAGTGCCTGACCTTACAAATGCGCTTCTGGAAGAATGGTCAAACATTCCCATAGACACACTCCTAAACCTTGTGGACAGCCTTCCCAGAAGAGTTGAAGCTGTTATAGCTGCAAAGGGTGGGCCAATTCAATATTGAACCCTACGGACCAAGACTGGGATGCAATTAAAGTTTATGTGAGTGTAAAGGCAGGTGTCCCAATACTTTTGGCAATATAGTGTATGTTACAGCAGGGGTCTCCAAGCTTTTCAAACAAAGGGCCAGTTGTATGTCCTTCAAACTTTAGGGGGGCCGGATTGTGATTAAAAAAAATGTCCCAGCATCAGTGAGAATAGACATGGCCTTAGGGTTGGTGGTCAGTAGGAGGAGGTGTAGTGTCCCATTACTGGTATTAGTGGAAGAAATGGTGCCACATTGTTGGTTTCAGTAGGAGGAATAGTGCCTCAAGGGCCAGATAAAGGCTAGCAAAGGGCCACATACGTCCCTGGGGCAACAGTTTGGAGATCCCTGCGCTACAGCACTTAATATCATGTGCATGTGCACAGTTTTATTTCAGTCCCTCTGCAAAGTCCCACAAATACCTGTTGATCCTGTCGGTGAGGTCAACCTAAATCAGCTTCTCATGATGGTGTGGCAACAATGCTGCACTGCTCCTGAATTCAGAGCAGCATTGTCACTCTCATGGAAGCTGTGCCTGCTTGCACTACAGTGGAATGATAGATGTTGCAGAGAGCGCAGCTATCAGGTTTGTTATTGCTGATTCCCAAGCCGTTGGCTTGTCAATCGGCACCTGTCTACACCTAGTCCTGCTCAATGCTTTCTGGATGGACTGTAAGCTGCAGTGTCTGGGAGGGGGAACAGGTGAGATTCAAATGAAGGAGGGTAAAAAAAAAAATGTTTTAATTTATGAGTCTTGTGTGTCACTTAGGAACTGAAACTGGTACTTTTTTAGACTGTTACGCATACTGTAAGCCTTTAGTTGTACCTTAATGTTTGATGTTATGAAGAGTTCAAGGTCTACATTGCACCCCTGGATGATGTTGCCCCTTCTTGGGGTCATTACTGGTCATACAGACCATCAAGTCCTCCCAAACAAACATTTAGGTCTCATTGTTTCATGGTAATGAAGGGAAACAAAGACTTTGAGCCTAACCCTCTTTTTATAGACTCCGGCTAATCATGAGGTCCTTGGTGTGGGTGGTTCTTGCTGTGTGATTCCTGGAGCGATATAAGGAGGGTACTTTGGTGTTAACCCCTGCGGAATAATTTACAGGGATTTAATCCCAACCAAAACTGTTATTCTAACTTTAAAAGGGATTCTGCTGATGTTTTGAATAACTAGGCCTGACTCAAATTATGCAAATTTCACAGAGATCGTTTTGCTTGGTCAGCAATCTTTCATGCTAACAATCCTATAATGTATTTTCTTAGTTTACATAGGTATAGTATAGGTATCCCTGCTCCACCATTGGTCTCCTTCATTTTGTAGCACAATATACAATCTACATGTAGAGCAGGGTTACATCTCCTATCAGGGCCGTAGATAAGGGGGTACCACCAGTCCTCCTGTAGGGGGTCCGGGCCAGCAGGGGGGCCCAGGCAGCAGGGTGAATCGGATGTGGGCAGGGATTGTGATCGGTGCGGCAGGGGGCAATTAATGGAACCAATTCCCTGTATGTCTCTCTCTGCAGCAGCTGAAAGCTGGCTTCTTCTCTCCCTCCCATTTGTCTTTCAGCTGCTGCAGAGCGAGCCATAAAAAGGATCTGTTCCGGTAATTGCAGTGCTGCCAGCTTCCATCCTCTCCTTTCCGCCAGCAGCTGCAAGCACACAATAGGATCCTTCAAGATTGAGAGTGGGGAAAGGGTCTCGTAAATATATTTACCAGCCCTTTCCTTTCCTGAATGAACACAATGAGCGATCAGTACTGACCACTTACTGTGTTCATTGATAACTGAAGCATTTGCTGTATAGCGCTCCGTGTCTGGTTGTCTGTATGGGGCCCTGTGGTTTCTAACAGCAGCCCTGTCTCCTATCCTGATAGGCACACAGTAGTTTATTTTGTGACATTTTAACCACTTGCCAACCGCCCTTTAGCAGTTTTACTTAAATGTAAGTATTCCACTCTACTGTGTGGAAACATTAATGGTGGACTCTCTCAGACATACAACGTTGGAGGGAGCACAACCCTTGACTTTTAACACGTAAATCCATATTTCATATCGTTTTTATACACCTTCCACATTGCAGTGCTCTCAGGGCTTTTTTGTTGATAGAGATTGTTTGAACCTACCTTCTATAATCCTAACATTTGCCCTGTCCTGATATTTCCTTTTAAGTAAAAGAGGACACCGTAGAGCTTCACATGTTGATGGATTCATAGGACAGCTCTATGGTGGTAGCGTATTCATGCTGCTCTTCCTGCTGCTGCCATTTAGGTTGCCTTCGGTGTAAAGGTAAATGGGGTGGTTGTTCTGGCAGACTGGAAGAACACGATGGTCACAACCTCCTTCATAATTCCTGTAGTATATTAGAGGTTGTATGAGGTGGTCGTGGACATGTATAACATGAACATCTTTGTGCTGGGATGTATACATAGTAGCATCAGAAAGGATGATGTAGCACCATTTCTACTGCAGATCTCAGCTCTGGACAATTGCTGTAAACTCTACCCTGCTTCATTGTGTAGCGAGGGATTTCCATTTTCATAGAATTCAAACTCATTGTATGAATGCTCTTCAGGGCAGACCCTCCATTGCTTACCTATACTGCAGACCCTCCATTGCTTACCTATACTGCAGACCCTCCATTGCTTACCTATACTGCAGACCTTCCATTGCTTACCTATACTGCAGACCTTCCATTGCTTACCTATACTGCAGACCTTCCATTGCTTACCTATACTGCAGACCTTCCATTGCTTACCTATACTGCAGACCTTCCATTGCTTACCTATACTGCAGACCTTCCATTGCTTACCTATACTGCAGACCTTCCATTGCTTACCTATACTGCAGACCCTCCATTGCTTACCTATACTGCAGACCCTCCATTGCTTACCTATGCTGCAGACCCTCCATTGCTTACCTATGCTGCAGACCTTCCATTCCTTACCTATGCTGCAGACCTTCCATTCCTTACCTATGCTGCAGACCTTCCATTGCTTACCTATGCTGCAGACCTTCCATTGCTTACCTATGCTGCAGACCTTCCATTGCTTACCTATGCTGCAGACCTTCCATTGCTTACCTATGCTGCAGACCTTCCATTGCTTACCTATACTGCAGACCTTCCATTGCTTACCTATGCTGCAGACCCTCCATTGCTTACCTATGCTGCAGACCTTCCATTGCTTACCTATGCTGCAGACCTTCCATTGCTTACCTATGCTGCAGACCTTCCATTGCTTACCTATGCTGCAGACCTTCCATTGCTTACCTATGCTGCAGACCTTCCATTGCTTACATATGCTGCAGACCTTCATATTGTTCAGCCTCCTTTTCACACTAGTCTTTTCTTCAGACACATCCATTTTATGCTGATTGGTGAAGCTCTTAGTAATGTCAACTGGTATGCAGCTTCAACTAAAATGTATTTCTTAATTTGTCTGGGGTGGGCCCAGAACTAGGCAAGGTCCCAGACTGCAGTGTGGCTTACCTATACTGCAGACCCTCCATTGCTTACCTATACTGCAGACCTTCCATTGCTTACCTATACTGCAGACCTTCCATTGCTTACCTATACTGCAGACCTTCCATTGCTTACCTATACTGCAGACCTTCCATTGCTTACCTATACTGCAGACCTTCCATTGCTTACCTATACTGCAGACCCTCCATTGCTTACCTATACTGCAGACCCTCCATTGCTTACCTATACTGCAGACCTTCCATTGCTTACTTATACTGCAGACCTTCCATTGCTTACTTATACTGCAGACCTTCCATTGCTTACTTATACTGCAGACCTTTCATTGCTTACTTATACTGCAGACCCTCCATTGCTTACCTATACTGCAGACCTTCCATTGCTTACCTATACTGCAGACCTTCCATTGCTTACCTATACTGCAGACCTTCCATTGCTTACCTATACTGCAGACCTTCCATTGCTTACCTATACTGCAGACCTTCCATTGCTTACCTATACTGCAGACCTTCCATTGCTTACCTATACTGCAGACCTTCCATTGCTTACCTATACTGCAGACCCTCCATTGCTTACTTATACTGCAGACCCTCCATTGCTTACCTATACTGCAGACCCTCTATTGCTTACCTATACTGCAGACCTTCCATTGCTTACCTATACTGCAGACCTTCCATTGCTTACCTATACTGCAGACCTTCCATTGCTTACCTATACTGCAGACCTTCCATTGCTTACCTATACTGCAGACCTTCCATTGCTTACCTATACTGCAGACCTTCCATTGCTTACCTATACTGCAGACCTTCCATTGCTTACCTATACTGCAGACCTTCCATTGCTTACCTATACTGCAGACCTTCCATTGCTTACCTATACTGCAGACCCTCCATTGCTTACCTATACTGCAGACCTTCCATTGCTTACTTATACTGCAGACCCTCCATTGCTTACCTATACTGCAGACCCTCCATTGCTTTTGCATGCTTGGGATATGACTTCATATTGTTCAGCCTCTCAAAGTCCTCCTTTTCACACTAGTCCTTTCTTCAGACACATCCATTTTATGCTGATTGGTGAAGCTCTCAGTAATGTCAACTGGTATGCAGCTTCAACTAAAATGTATTTCTTCATTTGTCTGGGGTGGGCCCTGAACTAGGCAAGGTCCCAGACTGCAGTGTGGCCCAGTTGTTATGCCGCCATCTTCTTCTGTGGGCATGTGTGGCAGGCCAGGCTTGGCTTTTTCAGCTTTACAGATGTTCCACTCACCTGAGTCAGTTATCTATGTGTTCCTACAGTCAGATCTCTAAAGGGTTCCCAGTATTCTGTGTAATGCGCATTCAAGTGGCTTCTACATTTAGATATTTAGAAGAATCAATCTGCTGACCACCATAGTTTGATTCGGGAGCCTAATTCTGTCTGTAATGGCCATTCCAAGAATGTAGAAAGATCTTCCTACTGGGACCCCAAATGGCTGCAGAAATCCATTGCTAGATGGATCCCTTCCTACAACACAGAAATCCATTTTTGGTGGACTTACTCTTTCCAAGTAGCTCGGCGTGTAGTAATATAATACACCTAATATTGTAAGTACTGTTAGTAGCATTTGTGAAATAAGCCGGAAAATGTTTTATATAAGTATATTAAAGCATATCTGTCCATATTGTCACATATTTAACTTTTTCCAACACTCCATCCATTCCCAGCATTCCCCTCTGTTGGTCGGTGTGGACATGGTGTCAGTAGAAGGTCTACAGGGCCAATAAAGCTTTGGCTTCAAGCAGTAGTTTCTTCTGCCCGGTTGCCATAAAACAGTTTAGTGTGTATTTATCAATGATATATAACACCCTACATGTGAATAAAGAGTGGCCTGTTTCCTTCTTGGCCTTTCTCTCTACAGATCATTAGCATGATGGATCTCCCATTAAGCGTACGGTTCTTACAAGCGTGCACCAGTGTGTGGGCATTGTGTCTTCAAACAAGCACATTTCATAAAGGATCTTACTACCCGTATAGGGGACAGGTTACCCGAACACTTCTAACTGCATGCAGACAGCTCAGAGTAATGTCAGCTATTTTTCTTTGCAGATAAGGTCAGTTGCTGATCAGACAATGTAATTTCTTCCTATGTCGTTACTTTTTCCAAGATCTTTCTTAGAATTAATGTTATTAATCTGGGGCTTTGAAAAAGCAGTATAACACGGTCAAAGAATAGAATAAATGATATTAGAAGAGTAATTTATTTGATTTTTTTAAATGTAAAATCTGGTCCAATAATGCAATTTGAATAAGGAAAATGTACCTCCAAAAAAATGGGATTTTATGGGCAATGAAATATAAATATAGAAAAATACAAAAAAATATAGAAACATTAAATAAAATATAGAAATTTATTGAATATAGACATAAATCACCACAGGTGATAAGGAAACAGGATTCAGCAACTCTCTTCATTTTCAGGACCCCAATTTTTTTGGGCTCCTTACAGTCATCTTCATGTATTTTGCATGATTTATTATTTGATTTTATGTTTCCTTATCACCTGTGGTGATTTATGTCTATATTCAATAAATTTCTATATTTTATTTAATGTTTCTATATATTTTTGTATTTTTCTATATTTATATTTCATTGCCCTTAAAATCTAATTTTTTTTAGGTACATTTTCCCTATTCATATATTAGGGATGCTGGCAATGCTACATGACTTTGAATGGTGGTCTATCCTTTTCATACAATAATGCAATTTGTTCCACAATGCAATAAACAAACACAATTATGCACATCATTACATTACATAGTGCTTTTATGGTGTGCGAGCCCCAATGCGTTTCTACCTCTGTATGGTCTCTTCAGGGGGATAATTGGCTCTATAGAATACATTGCATATATTTAGAATTTAAAGAAGCATATCATTATACATCACATTGAGTAAGTCACAATGGTATATTTACCGCAAAAGAATGGAATGAGCATTCCATTGACCAGAGCTTGTATAAGCCACTGGGAGATCTGGATGACTTTGCGGCCGCTCCCACCCCCAGGAGGGAGGAGCCCACCCCAAAGGGCTTGCAAGGAGCCACACTGTAAACGCCCTCCCGAGAGACGGTGGGCTCCTCCCTCCTGGGGGGGTGGGAGCGGCCACAAAGTCATCCAGATCTCCCAACGGCTTATACCAGCTCTGGTCACTGGAATGCTCATTCCATTCTTTTGTGGTGAATATACCATTGTGACTTACTCAATGTGATGTATAATGATATGCTTCTTTAATTCTAAATATATGCAATGTATTCTATAGAGCCAATTATCCCCCTGAAGAGACTGTACAGATGTCGAAACGCGCCGATGCTCGCACACCAAAAAGCACTATGTAATGTAATGATGTGCATAATTGTGTTTGTTTATTGCATTGTGGAACAAATTGCATTATTGGACCAGATTTTACATTTAAAAAAATCAAATAAATTTACTCTTCTAATATCATTTATTCTATTCTTTGACCATGTTGTACTGCTGTTTCAAAGCCGCACTGGGGAAACCTTTCCACATTATTCGTTTTCGGGGTGTGCAGCACTTTCATCTCTCTTATGTGTCTTTCCCACAATGTTATTAATCTTTCACACGGGCTGTCCGATCAAATCTACCTGTCAGTTTTTCAGACGAACCTGATGGGACCCTCCAGTCTCCCCTATGGAGCGGTGGATGTCAGCGGTGGCATGTCCGCTGACATCCGCCGCTATCCGATCCTGTCCACAAAATCCAGACAGATGGTGGTCCTATTTTTCATCCGTCTCGCAGATCAGATGAAAACAGACAGGCAGTCCATTTTCCCCGGATTTCCCCATAGAGGAGAGCGGAACTGTGCCGTCTCTGCTCTGCACAGTAAGCGGAGACAGACCTGTCGTCGTCGTCCTGCCCCGGGGTGAGATCCCCCGTTGAGAAAGCGTATTCCGCTCCACGGAGGCGCCCATGTGAAAGGGGCAAAAAGACATGTTTGAAGTCGAGCCTGGTTGACAACTATGGCTGCCTCCATGGATACATTGGAGTAGGCAAGTGTAGCCACCCAGGGACAGGAAATTATTTGCAGAATTAACAGTTGAAAAAAAATCCCATTAATAAGAAAACGTAATGCAGACACCTGAACGTTATTACATTTGGGTTTAGATTTGCATTGATTAGAACGATCTCTCCAAGTAGTACAGAAAAAGGCCATCTTTATTGGGATAAAACCTGTATATGGTCTGGGTCTATTTCAGTCATATGAAAAATGTCCAGGGTGCTGTCTAATGTATATATTCAAAATATTCACTGCGTTCAATAAGTCTACAACCAAATTCTGGATGAATATATGTGAGTAATAGAACCTGGAATGGATGTATAACACCATCATGCAAAACTAGTATGGTGCTAGAAACTATTTAAACACTACAAATACATTGTAAAAGAGGTACTAGAGGAGCATCTTCTCCATAATTGTAAAGTGCAAAAAAAGAAAGAAAGAAAGGGAGTGGTTATTGACTTTTACATGGTTTAAAATTAAAGCAAATTTGCGGAATTAAAGGATTTATATCCCTTAAAGTGGTTGTAAACCCACTTGTTGGACTTCTACCTATAGGTAAGTCTAGAATAAGGCTTACCTATGGTAGTGGAAATATCTCCTAAACGTGCGCCGTTTAGGAGATATTTCACTTGTAGTCCGCCGAAAATCTTCACTGCGCATGCGCGGGGAAGAAACAAAAGTAAGTGCCGTTTTTTCTTCCCCAGCCTGTGCCGTGAATTGCGGCTCCCGTGCGCATGCGCGGGAGTGACGTCACGCGGCTCCGGCGAATCGCAGCGCCGGAGTCAGTGGCCCAGAAGGAAGAGGGGACAGAAGATGGATGCTGCCTACTGTGGGGACATCGCTGGATTCTTTTGCAGGTAAGTGGCACATAAATGGGCTAGTATGCGATGCATACTAGCCCATTATGCTTTTCATTTGCAGGCTTTGCAGTGGACTAAAGAGGAAGTAAAACCCATCAGGGTTTACTTCCTCTTTAAAGCAGAACAAAAGCCCACTAATACCTACTGTGGACAGCACTGACATCTTCTCCTTGCTTGGGTGCCAGGTCTTTGGCCTTCTTCATTGGCTGGAGAAAAATTACCCAGCTCCCGCACATGTGCATGGAAGTTCATTCCAGCACTCAGAAGGCGAAGATGGTGAACAGACGGGTAGTTTTGTTCCACTTTACATCAGCTTCCATATAGCCCCAAAAGTGATTATAAAGTCTCGCTTTTTTTTTTCTATTAAAATAACAAACATGTTATACTTCCCTCCTCTGTGTAGTGCTTTTGCACAGGGCAGCCCGTATCCTCCTCTTCTTGTGTCCCTCTTTGCTGCTCCTGGCCTCTCCCTCCTGTTGAGTGCCCCCACAGCAAACGGCTTGCTATGGGGGCATCCGAGCCGAGGTGCAGCTCCGTGTATCCATTCAGACATGGAGCTGCGGTTCGGCCCTGCCCCGCCCGCACCCTCTCTCTCCTGATTGGCTCCAGCTGCTGTCAAACTCAGTTAGCCAATGGCGCCGCTGTGGTGTGTCGGCCAATGAGGGAGAGTCCCGGTCGGCTGAGGCACTCGTGGGCATCGCTGGATAGAGGGGGCTTGGGTAAGTATTAGGGGGGCTGAGGGGGGCTACTGTACACAGAAGGCTTTTTGTTTTAAGGCATAGAATGCATTAAGATAAAAAACCTTCTGACTTTACAATCGCTTTAAGATTCCAAATGGTCTTGTGTATCCTTGGCCATACCTGGAAGTAGCACCACTCCTGAGACTAGATCAGGGGGTCTCTAAACTTTCTAAACAAAGGGCCAGTTTACTGTCCTCCCAAACCTTAGGGGGGGGCTGGACTGTGGCCATTGGGAGTAGAAACTGTACTGGTGTCAGTGGGGGGTAAACAATGCCTCTTTGGGATTAGGAGGAGAAATAGTGTCCCATTACTGGTGTAATTGGAAGGAATCGTACCCCATCATTGGTGTCAGTGGGAGTAAACAATGCATCTTTGGGATTTGGGGAGGAATAGTGTCCTATTGCTAGTGTCAGTGGACGGAATAGTGCCTCATCGCTGGTGTCAGTGCAAGGAATTGTTGGTGTCATTGGGAGGAATAGTGCCCCATCATTGGCGTTGATGGGAGAAACCATGCCCCATTGTTGATGTCCGTAGCAGGTATATTGCCCCATCATTGATGTCAGTGGGAGGAATAGTGCCCCATCATTGGCATTGATGGGAAAAACCATGCCCCATTGTTGATGTCCGTAGCAGGTATATTGCCCCATTGTTGGTGTCAGTAGCAGAAATATTGCCCCATTGTTGGTGTCAGTGGGAGGAATAGTGTCTTGTATCAATGGAAGGAAAAGTGCCCCAAGGGAAGGATGAAAGCAAGAGGCCCAACCCGCCCCATGCCGCAGTTTGGAGACCACGGGCCTAGATCAGTGAGAGCCTACAACCCTCGATTGGAGCCTCGGATATGGCAGAGGATGGCTGTACAGACTGGTTCTATTAGCAGATTTCCTACAAGGAAATAAAAATAGGCTTGTTGCACTTATGTAAGATATTTACATATAAGATCAACTAAATGTATTTTCATATTTTTTTCATAATTTCAGGGTCAGCCCACCCAAAAGTGATTGGATTCGGCCACCCCCTGGCTTTTTATATGTCAAGGATAGTCCAGTGGGATCTCTCTGTTGCATTAGTCGATCCTGTTCTTGGTAGATTTGGATCCTCCTGTTACATTGTCATAATGGAAAATAAATGTATAATCCAGTAGGGAGACTAGGAACCCCCTGTAATGTCCACAGACCCGGAACTTAGGGAGATCTCACCAATAGTGTCCTGGAGAGAGATAAAATTGTGTCCGGTGTTTTAAAGTAGAAGTATAAATTAAAAAGTGTCTGCGATTCATGAACACAGTGGTGTGTTTTCTGATTTCCTCCTTGTAACATTTGTATTACCTGTTGATCCTGCTGGTAGCTCTTTTATTTTTCCACTTCCTGGAACAGGCCAAGTTGTCAAGCAAAATTGACCGTATTGCCCACGTACACACGAGCGGTTTTTCCGTCGGAAAAAAGACTGATGGTTTTCCCGACCAGAATTCCTCTCAAGCCTGCCTTGCATACACACGGTCACACAAAAGTCCGTTGAACTTTTGACTGCCAAGAATGCGGTGATGTAAAAGACTACGACGAGCCGACAAAATGAAGTTCTATGCCTCCGAGCATGCGTCTTTTTTTTTTTTCCCGTCGGAAAAGCATACAGACGAACGGTTTTCCCGCTAGGATTTTGTCCTGACGGGGAAAAAAGAGATCCTGCTCTCTTTTTCCCAGCAGTTTTCCTGTGGGAAAAACTGCGATGGAGCATACACACGGTCGGAATTCCCAGCCAAAAGCTCTCAACGCAGTTTTTACGACGGGAAAACCGGTCGTGTGTACGAGGCATTAGAGTTGGAATTAACCATGTGACGCTGCTGGAGGTTGTTGGAATGGAACATTTTTATTTATGCGGTTCAAGCGTCTCTAAAGATGACCATACACTGACACTACCAGGGGTCTCCAACCACAGCCCACAAGCCAAATGCGACCCGCTGCAAGATTTTATCCAGCCCGCAGCTAGGATCACTGGCCTCTCACACAGGTCTTCAGATCAGACAATGGTCTTTGTTTCTCTCCATCATCCACAATCGTGGGGGATGCCAGGGGGAACCTACTCTGGAGACTAAAGGGTGACCTCTGGTCTCCAGTGCAGATTTCCCCGGTTGTACTGTCGTTGGTTGCCAAGACCCCTGGCGTCCTGACAACCAATCACGTGCTTGCCCCAGCATTTACAGGAGGACAACACTTCCCCTGTCCACTCCAGACTTGCTTCAACTATGCCTGCTGCTGCAGCTACGCTGTAAGCTTGCAAGGAGGATGTGCAGTAGGAGGCTCTGAGGGGGACCATGATGTAAAGGAAGACTCTGATGTGGAGTAGGAGGCTCTGAGGGGGACCATGATGTAAAGGAGGACTCTGATGTGGAGTAGGAGGCTCTGAGGGGGACCATGATGTAAAGGAGGACTCTGATGTGGAGTAGGAGGCTCTGAGGGGGACCATGATGTAAAGGAGGACTCTGATGTGGAGTAGGAGGCTCTGAGGGGGACCATGATGTAAAGGAAGACTCTGATGTGGAGTAGGAGGCTCTGAGGGGGACCATGATGTAAAGGAGGACTCTGATGTGGAGTAGGAGGCTCTGAGGGGGACCATGATGTAAAGGAGGACTCTGATGTGGAGTAGGAGGCTCTGAGGGGGACCATGATGTAAAGGAAGACTCTGATGTGGAGTAGGAGGCTCTGAGGGGGACCATGATGTAAAGGAAGACTCTGATGTGGAGTAGGAGGCTCTGAGGGGGGCCATGATGTAAAGGAGGACTCTGATGTGCAGTAGGAGGCTCTGAGGGGGGCCATGATGTAAAGGAGGACTCTGATGTGGAGTAGGAGGCTCTGAGGGGGACCATGATGTAAAGGTGGACTCTGATGTGGAGTAGGAGGCTCTGAGGGGGACCATGATGTAAAGGAGGGCTCTGATGTGGAGTAGGAGGCTCTGAGGGGGACCATGATGTAAAGGAGGACTCTGATGTGGAGTAGGAGGCTCTGAGGGGGACCATGATGTAAAGAAGGATTCTGAGGGGCGCTCTGATATAAAACTGGCTCTGTAAGGGCGAACTTTATTGAGGGGTTCTGATAGGCTCAAGTTTATTCAGAATTTCTTTGTTTTTACTGAAGTTTTTTCTCTGTTTGAATCTTTCCATGCTAATTACAAAAAAGCTCCAAGTAAAACGTATTCATTAATTTATAAAATTTTCTTTTTTCTTTTTTTTGGCCTGTAAATATTTGTAAATTATACAATGTGGCCCTCATACGGAAAAATATGGAGACAATCTGCACTATACAATCTCATTGTACAATCTGCTTCAATACAAATTGAATAGATGGGGAGTGCCCTCCTATTACGTAGTTCTGGTAAATTGTACAATCAGATTTTATAGGGGATGGGCCAGCTTTAGGCCTCATTCACACTGGCAATGACGCGTGATTTTATGCATTTTTAGGACATTTCTAAATACATGTGATGATTTTAAGTGGTGTAATGCACATTGTGCATTTTTACTTGTGTTTACTTGCTTTCAGTTTACAGTAATGCCTTGGATTACAAGCATAATTCGTTCCAGAAGCATGTGTGTAATCCAAAGCACTCGTATATCAAAGCGAGTTTTCCCATAGGAAATAGTGGAAACTCAGATAATCCGTTCCACAGCCACTGCTGGTCTATGCAGTACTGTATGTGGCCAGACGTGCGGGGGTGCCGGTGTATGCAGTACCGCATATGGCCAGAGCTGTGGGGGCGCCGGTGACACTCGGGAACCGAGCATCACCGGTGCCCCGCACCTCTGGCCACATGCGGTTCTGCACACCCCAGCGGCTTGAATCCTGCTCGTCTTGCGAGACAACGCTCGCAAATCGAGTCATTATATAAAAAATAAAAAAAATAGCTTGTATTGCGAAACGCTCGTAAACCACGTTACTCGCAATCCGAGGTTCCACTGTAATTGGATTTAGAAGAAATAGGAATTTGTGCATCCAGGGGCAGAATTGATACACTGAACATGTAAACACAGACAGGAGTCCGGAGGGAGAAGCCTGTATGAAATGTATGTAAACCAATTGATTTATAAATGCATGTACATTTTATATAGAAGTATGAAACAAACGCAAGACTTTCCAGATCATTTTTTCTTCATTTAAATAAAACAAACGCAGGTCGTCGGTGTGAATAAGGCCTAGAAGTAAATTTAAAACAAAATGTCCATCTTTTAGGAAGGAAATTGATTTGCGGACTTTAGAGGCGGTTAACAAGCGTTTCGCAATACGAGCATTTTTTATTTTTTTAAATCCTGACTCGGTTTGTGTTTGTTGTCTCGCAAAACTAGCAGGATTCAAGCCTCTGCGGTGTGCAGTACTGCATTTGGCCAGAGGTGCGGCACCTTTCCGAGTTCATCCGAGCTGTCCCTGAGTATTTCCGAGGCTCTCCGGCGCCCCCCACCTCTGGCCACATGCGGTATTGCATGCCATAGAAGTAAATACAGAACAAATTATTTTCGTTTCCATTGACTTCTATGGGGAAACTCGCTTTGATATGCGAGTGCTTTGGATTACGAGCATTCTCTGGAACGGATTATGCTTGTAATCCAAGGTTCCACTTGTATCAAAATTTTGATTTGATATTTTATTTTACCTTTTGAGTAATTTTCCTTCCCTACTGGGATTATAGTGGCAGCCTCTAAAGTCCGCTTTTCCATTTCCTTCCTGATTCTGTTGGATGCGGTGCCATGCATTGCCGTTTCTGTCTCCATCTTTTTTTCACTTAAATGTCCATCTTTGTTGACACTAGCTTTGGTCTCTGGATCGCTCTTCAGAGAGCATTTGATAAGGTTACATTATATCACCTATTCACTGTCTGCTTTAACCCCTTTATCCCCGTACTAGCATGCCGCAACAATGCTAGGCCCACAGAACACGACCCATTCAAGCAAATGGGGCCGCTCTGTAAGCCCCCCCACAACTGCATGCAATGCACATGGTTGTGGGGCTATTAAAAAGCAGCTCTATCCACGTGAATGGGTCACTTTTGGCCGGTGTAGCGCGGTTGCGGCACACTAGTACATGGATCAGAGGGTTAAAGCAGGAAGGGAGGAGGCAATACAAATGTGTACACCCCCCCCACCCCCGGGCCGCTGCCTAAAGTGTTAGCGTTTGGGGTGAAGTAAAAGCATGGCTCATCCGCAGGCTTTTACCGACCCTCAGCAGCTAGTGTGACTGAACCTTTAGACTACTTGATGACAACCTGCTGCTCAATGTGACTGCAGGACAGACAACATTGTCACCCTAATACATGAAGTGGATAAGCAGATCTACTGTAGTGCAGCATAACGCCACACTATGCTGTAAAGCGGGCCCAAATTGCATATTGTAGCTATACAACATTTGGAAACTATAGACAAGCTTTTGTTTGGAGCCGGAGTTCTTTTTATTTATTTTTACCATTGTCCTGGTTCTGTGACTTTAACAAACGTACTTTCTATTCTGCTGTAACATCATTCCTATAGAAGAGGAGGTGTACAGCTTCCTCCCGGGACCATGATGAACATTCCTCCCTACATGGTGCTTCTACCCAATCCTTCCATTTATTTGTAAGGCCTTTTTATATGAAGGTTTTCGTCTCTTGGATGTCCTCGTTGTCTCATGTAGATCTGTTTTCTAATGGAAAATCTTTGTAATTGTCTCACCTTGTGTGCCTTTTGTATCAATCTGCACTTGTCAATCATTGATGATGTCTTGTAATTTTATGAAGATTCGGTGTTCGTGTTTCTTCAGTGTCAGTACAATGGAAATGATTTTTAATCTGTTAATAAAAGATCAAATACAACTTTGTCTTGTGTGTTTTTTTTTTTTAATGGTCCAAGTTGGTGAATCTGTATTTAATATAAAGAGACTGTGCCACTCCATCTGAGCTATATACACTATATTACCAAAAGTATTGGGACACCTGCCTTTACATGCACATGAACTTTATTGGCTTCCCAGTCTAAAGCCTCGTACACACGACCGGTTTTCTCGACAAGAACCAGCAAGAAAATTGCTGGCAGAGCTTTCTTGCCGAGTAAACCGTGCGTGTGTATGAGGCTTCCAGGTTTCTCGTTTCGGCCACCACTACCTCCGTGCGATTTGAATTTGGTACCCTCGGTACTTCAGTAACCTCCCCTTGAGAACATCCGAGAGATTCCTCTTGTGACACTCTCTCAGAAAGTTGCCTTTCTGGTGGCTATTACCTCTGTCAGGAGGGTTTCTAAATGGCGTCCTTGTCTTGCAAGTCCTCCATACGGATAAGCGGCGCTACGCCCGCAGCCTTCGTTTCTTCCGAAGGTGGTCTCGGCTTTTCTTTTGAATAAGGACATTGTACTTCCATCCTTTTTTCTTATTTTTTAGCAAAATAGTTTTCCTTCAATTGACTTATCATTGGTTATCTTTTCTTGGGGACGTGAGGGGGGTGATCAGCTCGTACCCATGAAGGAAGTGGTGACACTGGTGAGCGATAACACCATTTCCTTCTCTAATTTAATGCAGCAAAAATCTTTTTTTAACTGCCTCGTTATTATCTGCAAATATTTCCGATCACAACTAGAATCAGTGGCGGCTGGTGCTCAAAAGGGCGCAAACAAACTGAAAAATTAATTGCAGCCACTGTGCCCCTCAAATGCCGCCAGTTTCCCCCTCAAATGCGGCCAGTTTGCCCCCTCAAATGCAGCCAGTTTGCCCCCTCAAATGCAGCCAGTTTGTCCCCAAATACAGCCAGTTTGCCCCCTCAAATGCAGCCAGTTTGCCCCCAAATACAGCCAGTTTAAACCCCCCCCCCCCCTTCGCGCCCGGCACTTACCTTTCTCAGGTCAGCGCCATCCTCTCCTGAGTCCTCTGTCTTCTCCCGTCCTCTATGTCATCTCTGCTATGACTCGCTACACCTGATTGGCTGAGAGGCGGGTCAGTGTTAGGGAAGCGATTCCCTAACACGGCATTGTTTAAACAGGGAACACACAGCAGTGCCCCCACTGTTTAACCATTTGTAAGCCAATTAGATCCCAGAGGCTCTAATCAGGAAGCCTATGGCTCTAACCAGGCACTTCCAAAACACACGCACCGCTGTAATTCAGATGGCCGGCGCTCAACAGGGGGCCGGACACCTGAATAGTGGGCGGCGACAATAGATTAATGCAATGCATGAATCTATCTATTGTTGAGTGACGGGTGCAGGAGAGAGGGGGCGGCGCTCCTGCGCCCACTATGGACGCACCGCCACTGATACAATGCATGTCACATAACAAAGACACAATGATCTTCACACACACTTTTTCAAGTGTATGCCGAATAAAGAGCAGATACATCAAAAAGGATATGCGCTTTATTATTTATTTTTTTATTATAAAGTATTCAAGTGCAAAAGTCAAAAAAGTAACATGAAATGTTCATTATTTACAAAAAAAAGACACTTTTCTTCAGATCTGTGACACGTCCTGGATACATGTGCAGCAAAGTGCTGCTTTGTGACCGTTGCTAGGTGATGGCGGCAACTGAGGTTTCCATGGAGACAAGAAAGCCGAAATGTCATCTTTGAGGATTTCACTCAGGTAAGGAAGGGGTCCACTATTCAGAAAGTTTCAGGAAAAACAGATTTTTTTTTTTTTTTTTTTGTATAAACCTTCCAGTCAACTGTGGTCACGAGAATACTACATAACATAATCGCGGTGTGATTTCAGTGAGAACATCCATTTATGTGGACTAAACCACTTCTTGTTCGGGTTCCCATACAATAAAAGAGGTTCATTGTGTGGCCACACCTCCTCTGTAGCACGCCATCAGGTTGAAGACGGAATCGGGAGCAAAGTTATGAGCCAATAGGAGCGTTCCTTTCTGTACCCCAGATACAAAGATGCCATAGAGGTGAGGACACAGGCACCGCCTCCCAATGATCCTAACGTGTACCTAAACCCAAAAATGTAATATATTGCAGTATACCTGTCCTTAGATGTGGTGGCTGCATTAGTTTTCTTTTTGCAATCTGGCATCTGCGACAAAACGTTTCAGAAGCCAGATTGCCCATCAGATGCCCTCCCAATGGAGCAGATGTGTTTTCGCCTATATCAAAGCGGGATTAAACCCAAAACGTAATATATTGCAGCTTGTGGTGGCTGCATCAGTTTTCTTTTTTTTTTTACACTTTTCTGGCCAGTAACACACCACCTGTGGTAGCGAGACACAACTCTGGAGGAATGAGAACAGGAGGCACAGCAGACAGCAGCACCTTCAATCTTGGGGAGGAGGGGGGTGTTAAAGTGATAATAAAGTCTTGTTTTTTCTATAAAAATAACAAACATGTTATACGGTGGAACCTCGGATTACCAGCATAATCCGTTCCAGGCGAATGCTCGTAATCCAAAGTACTTGCATATCAAAGCGAGTTTCCCCATTGAAGTCAATGGAAACGAAAATAATTTGTTCCGCATTGACTTCAATGGGATGCAATACCGCATGCGGCCAGAGGCGGGGCACCGGAGAGCCTCGGAAACGGCCGAAAAGGCCCGAGGACACCTCGGAAAGACTTCCTTCCTGAGATTTGCCGAGGTCAGCCGTGCTATCCTCGGGCCTTTCTGTGCATTTCCAAACGGCGACGTTCAGCTCCGGCGCGCCCCCCCCCCACCTCAGGCCAAACGCGGTACTGCACACCGCTTTGGCCTGAATCGTGCTTGTTTTGTGAGACAACACTCGCAAACCGAGTCACGATTTTAAAAAATACAGTTTTCGTATCGCGAAACGCTCGTTAACCCCGTTCCTTGCAATCCGAGGTTCTGCTGTACTTACCTGCTCTGTGCAGTTGGTTTTTGCACAGAGCAGCCCAGAATCCTCCTCTTCTCGGGTCCCTCTTCGGCGATCCTGGCCCCTCCTTCCTGACGAGTAACTTTTAGAAGAACCCTTGTATCATGTGTAGGGCCAGCATTACATTTAGATTGTAAATATTTAGTCTGAAGAGCTCACAATTCAAAAAAAAAATTCAAAGTATTTTAAAAGCTATGCACAGCGTAATGTAAATCTTTCCTCCACTTCACGCTCTCTGAGTGTAGCTTCCATCAGCTTTCAGATCAGAAATCTTCTTGGGTTGATTTGTATGCACCGCATGTTTCACATTTACCGACAGATTACCAAGAACTAAAAATAAAACTTTATTAATATTGACAGAAATGTGTTCAGCCTCCTACCGACCGTGTATGGCAAATATGTGGCAGCCGGAAAGGTGGGACTTAACGCCTATCCACCGCACATAGGGGTCCATGGCGGGATGAGGTTGTCTGCTTAGAGCGCTCTCTGCCAGTCAATGCCAGGCTCCCGATCATGTGACCACAGTGTGAGCCAATCATAGTGGTCACATAATACAGAACTCTCACCACCTCCCAACTCCTTTCCAGCTGCCCCACTGTCCCTTTAGTTCTGAACACCCGGGGGGGGGGGGGGGCGGGAAGGATCAGCGATCACATGATCGGAAACCAGTCCCGCCGGCTACCGATCTTTAGTCTGGACCAAGAGCTGGGCCTCTCCCATCTCCCAGCACAGAAACATCGGCCGCCCATGGACACATATGTGCGGAGAGTTGGCGTTATAAAGCCCACCTTTTCTGCTGCTTCACATGCACTATATTACCAAAAGTATTGGGACGCCTGCCTTTACACGCACATGAGCTTTAATGGCACCCCAGTCTGAAGCCTCGTACACACGGACATTTTTCTCGGCAAGAAAACTGCTGGGAGAATTTTTTGCAGAGAAAACCGTTCGTGTGTATGGTTTCTCAGCGAGAAAACTGCCGGGAATCCCGAGGAGAAAAATAGAGAACCTGCTCTCTATTTTTCGCGTCCGGATTTTCCGCAGAGTTTTCCTGCCGCGAAACCCGGTTGTCTGTATGGTTACCTAGTCCAAGGCAAACCCGCGCATGCTCGAAAAGACTTTGACACATGCCCGGTAGCATACAAGGTTAGTGGAGGGTGTAGCAAGATGGCGGCGACATCGAATGTGACTAGCGCCGGCTCGTCGTAGTCGATGACGTCACAGCGGTCTTGCCATTCAAAAGAACGGCGGTTCTTTTGAATGGCGCGTGTGTACACAAGCCAAGCTTGCCAGGAATCCCGTCGAGAAAACCGACGTTTTTTTCTCCGATGGGATTCCCGCCCGTGTGTAAGAGGCTTCAGTCCGGAGGGTTGAATATTGAGTTGGCCCACCCTTTGCAGCTATAACGGCTTCAACTCTTCTGGGAAGGCTGTCCACAATGTTTAGGAGTGTGTCTATGGGAATGTTTGACCATTCTTCCAGAAGAGCATTTATGAGGTCAGGCACTGATGTTGGATGAGAAGGCCTGGCTCACTGTCTCCACTCTAATTCATTCCAAAGGTGTTCTATCTTGTTAAGGTCAGGACTCTGTGCAGGCCAGTCAAGTTCCTCCACCCCAAACTCACTCATCCATGTCTTTATGGACCTTGCTTTGTGCACTGGTCCGAATCATTTGGTGGAGGGGGGGGGGGGGTTGGGTTTGGCCTCTTAGTTCCAGTGAAGGGAACTCTTAAGGCGTCAGCATACCAAGACATTTTGGACGATTTTATGCTCCCAACTTTGTGGGAACAGTTTGGGGACGGCCCCTTCCTGTTCCAACATGACTGCGCACCAGTGCACAAAGCAAGGTCCATAAAGACATGGATGAGTGAGTTTGGGGTGGAGGAACTTGACTGGCCTGCACAGAGTCCTGACCTCAACCCGATAGAACACCTCTGGGATAAACTAGAGTGGAGACTGTAAGCCAGGTCTTCTCGTCCAACATCAGTGCATGACCTCACAAATGTGCTTCTGGAAGAATGGTGAAACATTCCCATAGACACACTCCTAAACCTTGTGGACGGCCTTCCCAGAAGCGTTGAAGCTGTTATAGCTGCAAAGGGAGGGCCAACTCAATATTGAACCCTACAGACTAAGACTGGGAGGCCATTAAAATTCATGTGTGTGTAAACGCAGGCGTCCCAGTACTATAGTGTATGTGTTAGGCGGTTGTAAAGGGGTTAATATTAATGCAAAACATCTCCAGGGGGTGGAGCTAAGGTGTTAAAGCCCAACTACAGCCAACACGTTGTGCTTGGATAGAGCAGACAAGGGGTGGTGTCTTTGTTGGGTTTTTATTGCCGCCTAAATCTCTATTAGGAAGATTTTGATTTCCCTTCACTTCTTCTCAGAACAGGAAGTTATTGGAAATTCCTCCCACAGGAACACAGACAGCCAACAAAACACGTTTAGTAAGATCAGTGGGGAGAATAGAACTTGTTACGATGCATTGTTGCTGTCTGTGCCTATCTCAGTGAAAACCGTTCACCAACACTTTGACCGCCGCCATTTTTTCAGTTTGTTACCCACACAGGTTTGATTAAACCATATGGGTGCGCTGCATTTTTATAATACTCGGGATACATTGATTGTAAATTAATGTCTGAGCTTAGAACTCAAGCAGTGTCCCCTGCATTACAGGAGTGTGCTATTTTGTCTATGAACACCAGAGGGCGCTGTTGCTTTGCCTGCCATGTGATGCTTACTCCTAACTAGAAACAGTTACTGGAAGTCACATTACAGGAATAGAAGAAGAAGAAGAAGCCGTATCCTACACTGCTGAGCACTGGCACGCCCTTAGCACTGTGGTAACCAATCATATTTCAGTTGTCATCGGTATAAGGCTGCTTAGAACAAAATAGGGTGCTATGAGCAATACAGACCTAATACAAAATAGGTCACATACATGACAGCATACATGTGTATATATACACATACAAGTCACTTGCCCGACAAAGGGGCCCTGCGTGGCTCTGAAACGTTGCTGCGTATTTACCACGTGACCCCGGAATAAATCTTTGGACCCTTTGGAGGAATCCTTGGTGTCCTGGTGACATTTCTTCACTGCCATTTATGGTCTCCTGGGTGGCACATTAAAAAGTCCGTCTCCCCTGCTGTTCTCAGTGGAGTTGAATATTTCCTGGGAAGGCGCCCCCAGGACATTATATTTGGGGTAATTCCTAAATGTACGTTTTCTTGCGGAGAAGCTAAAGGGGGCGACAGACACAACTCTGCAGGGTGACACACAAGGCTGAATATTTGCTTCTCTCCCATTGAAAGTGGGGGGGGCGGTAAAAAGATAATACATTAAATCTCATGATTTAAAAATGATCCCACATCTCTCTGGAGCGGAGTTCCTCCTTAAAAAAATAAAACAAAAGATGAGAGTTGTGAGCGGTCCTTGTGATGGAATATAAAAAGAAGAGTTTTTCGGATGACAGTTCTTAGCGGTAGGTACGATGGCGACATCACCTCCTCCTGGTGGCGCACGGCCTCGGGCAGGCGAAGAAATCTCGCTCAGTCGGAATCCGAGTCAAAGTCGTCATCTACAAGGTAAAGACAAGGTCACCTTGGGTTTATGTGAACGCGGAATATAAAATATACACACTTGGGAGCCGCTGACTTTGAAGAGGAACATGTGGCTGCCAGCTGGGGGCCTCAAAAACATTTCTGTATAATGCAAAGGATTGTGGGAAGGAACAGCCTCGCCTTTGGAGGACTTTTCCAGAGAAAAACCTGAACCACTATTGCGGACTTCTCATTCTGAAATGCCAGATGCCTGGCTGTCATGGCTGCTGATCCAAGGCTATCAGTAGTCGCTGACCTGGATGAAGCAGGGTTGGACTTCTGGCCTTCCTGATCTGCATTTCCTTGCAGATGGTACTGAAGTCAACATAACAGCCAGGCAACTATCATTTTCAGGAGAAGGTCGGCAATGGCCCCCGACACCGTAATTTCCATAGTAAATGAATGCAGAGGAAATCTGTTAGGCTACTTTCACACTGAGGCGCTGGCGGTAAAGCGACGCTATTTTTAGCAGCGTTTTACCGTGTTGTTTCCACGATTTTCAGCCGCTAGCGTTGCGGTTTTAACCCCCGCTAGCCGCCGAAAAAAACCCGCCCGCAAAACCGCCAACTTGCAGCGTGTTGGAGGCGCGACCCCATTGTTTTTAATGGGCAGGGGCGCTATAGGAGCGGTATTTTTACCGCTCCTACCGCGCCTCAAAGATGCGGCTGGCAGGACTTTTTTTTAGCGTCCCCGCCAGCGCAGCGCTCCAGTGTGAAAGCCCTCGGCCTTTCACAATGGATAGAAAGGAGCGGCTCTTTCAGGGCGCATTGCAGGCGCTATTTTTAGCGCAATAGCGCCTGCAAAGCGCCTCAGTGTGAAAGCAGCTTTAGACAGGCCATACAGGGGACAGTTTTGATGGCACTAAACACAAATTCTTCATCAAAACACCCATAACAGAATAAACAAGAAGTATGTAAACCCTATTTAGTGCCGGTTCACATAGGTGCGATGCGGGAACACTGCGAATCCACTGCGGGTTCCTGCATCGCACCCGACTCGCACAGCAGTTCACACTGCACTATGCAAACTGCTGGGAGTGTCAATACAATGTTAATGACACCCCCATTTCAGCTCGCATATCGCACTGCAAACTGACAGTTCAGACAGGAATCGGATCACCCATGCAATCCGATTCTGGTGCGGACCAGAAAAAGGGTCCTGTGCGAGCTTGGGCCGAATGCGATGCATATTCAGCCATACTATTGGCTGAAATCGCATCGCACGGACATCGCCTGTGCCATCTTGCACCAAGCACCTATGTGAACCGCTGAAATGTCTTGTTATATCATTTTGATACATGCAAAAAAGTTACTGTTGATCCTGCAAGAAATCAGCTGATACTTCCTGTGCTCTCATTGTTAAAATGTATCAAGTCCTCTTCTGTGGATTACAAAACATTCAGAGATGAGGAGGGGGGTGTACATATGCCAAGTATACAGTGCTTTGAAAAAGTATTCATACCCCTTGAAATTTGACTGCAGAGCTCAGTGAGGAGAGCTCTTAGAGCTGATTGGAGGGAAAGGGCACACCCCCCTTTCATAAAGCACGCAGGAACAGAGCTGAGGCTGTCAATCAGCTGGAGGTCTCTGCCCTGTCACCATTTTTCTCTTGGTGTCAGGAAAACGTGTCAGAAGTGATTCATACTGATAGCAGAGGAACAAAGTAGCAGACAAAAATTATACTTATGCCTCATGTACACTGCTGCTGGTAAACAGACATTTAGACCCCTTTCAAACTGGAGCGGTTTGCAGGCGCTATTGCGCTAAAAATAGCGCCTGCAAACGACCCTAAACAGCGGCTGCTGTGTCTCCAGTGTGAAAGCCCAGAGGGCTTTCACACTGGATCGGTGCGCTAGCAGAACCGCTCCAAAAGTCCTGCTAGCAGCATCTTTGGAGTGGTGAGAGGAGCGATGTGTTTACCGCTTCTCCACCGCTCCTTCCTATTGAAAGCAATGGGAAACCGCGGCTATACCGCCAGCGGTATTAACCCTTTTTCGACCGCTAGCGGGGGTTAAAACCGCAAGCGGCCGAATACCGCCACAATTTCAACGGTATAGCGCCGCTAAAAATAGCGGCGCTATACTGCCAGCGCACCTCCCGCCCCAGGGTAAAAGGGGCCTAAGGAGCAGTTGGGCATTTTTTTCAACTGCTCCTGAACTCTCCTCTGTGTTATCTTATCAGTACACTGGGTCCTATAGTCGTTTCTAGGCAGTTGAGTTTAGAGGCTTTTTCTGGAACCCAAAAATAATGCGTTCAGAAGCTGAGTTTAGAGGCATTTCAAGCGCTAAACGCAGCTAAACTCGCATTTAGCAGCATTTCGTTTCCAGAAGTTTTTCATTTTAACTGCTATGCATAACTAGCTCATTATGCCTTTTGCCCCGTACACACGATCGGAAATTCCGACAAGAAAACCGTGGATTTTTTTCCGACGGAATGTTGGCTCAAACTTGTGTTGCATACACACGGTCACACAAATCTTGTCTGAAATTCCGACCATCAAGAACGCGGTGACGTACAAGACGTACGACGAGCCGAGATCAATGAAGTTCAATAGGCAGTTCGGCTCTTCCTAAAATCCTATCGTGTGTACAGGGCATTAGTCTTGCAGGTCTTTTTTTTTTTTTTTCTATGTGGGTTTACAACCACTTTAAATTCTGGCCTGTTAGTGGGTCCTGAGGACAAGAGTTGAGAACCACTGCCATACAACCTACCACAGGGCCCCCTCCCCCCTGCCGAAAGTGACTGAGGACATGGAAGCCGTGTACACATGATCGGTTTTACCGATGAAAACAGTCTGATGGACTGTTTTCATCGGACGAACCGATCGTGTGTGGGCCCCATCTGTCTTTTTTCCCCCCATCAGTGTGAAAAAATAGAACATGTTTTAAATTTTTCCGATGGGAAAAAAAACGATAGCAAAATCCGATCGTCTGTGGGGAAATCCATTGGATAAAAAACCCACGCATGCTCAAAATTAAGTCAACGCATGCTCAGAAGCATTGAACTTAATTTTTCTCGGCTTATCGGAGTGTTTTACGTCACCGCGTTTGGGACGGTTGGATTTTTGACTGATGGTGTGTAGGCAAGACTGATGGAAGTCAGCTTCATCGGATTTCCGATGGAAAAATCCATAGGAAATCCGATCGTGTGTACAGTGCTGGAGACTGTAGCCTCAACTGCAACTGATGAATGAATAGGAAGGACTCCAAGGCTTCCTTCGTATTCACAAACTGAAGAAGTGATTGTGACGGCTTCAGTGATAAATAGACACAAGAGTGATTGGTACTGATCCCTAATGTGTATTCATTCAGGAAAGGAAGGGGCCAGTAAATTACATATTTACCAGCCCCTTCTCCCAATCTCTATTTTGAAACATCCCCTTGTGTGCCCAAAAGAACTGACAGCGGGAGAGGAGAGGAGGGAAGCCGGAAGCACTGCTTAGGAAAGGGGCACACAGGGGGGCCCAGACAGGAGACGAAAGGGCAGCATGTGCTAGAACCAATCAAACCTGCAGTGCCCTAAACTCCATCGCTATTGGTCTGAGGTGGTATCTATGATCAATAGTGTCTTGAGATAGGGTTGCTTATTGAGCCTGAGGGATGTCTTCTGGGTATACTGGATGAATCAAGAATCCCGGTGGAATATATTGCTTCAATAAATAGAAGTCTATTCCAGGCTCGTAAGCTCATTGCACAAAAGTGGTTATCACCACATCCACCTACTGTAGCAGAATGGAAAATACAAGTAAGGGGAACTTTAATTAAGGAAAAGTATACTTTCTTACATCGAGGTTGTTTATGGAAATATGAAAAAATATGGAGAAGGTGGTTTGATATTTTGGAGGTATGACGAGAAAGGAGAGGTTGGATGGGGGAGGGGTGGGGGGTAGGGGGAGTGAGAGCATGGGAATCGAGGGGGTGGGGGGTGGTTTTTTTTATTTATTTTTTCTCTTTTTCTTGTTTCCTCTTTATACGGGCTGGGTTGTATGTTGTTTTTGTTTGTATATAAAATAAATAAAAAGATGATTTTTTTTTTTTATCAAAAGCATAAAAAATAAATAATTTATTTTTTAAAAATTTAAAACCTGCAGTGCAGCTGGAGGGTGGAAGAAGAGGAGAAGCTGGCAGCGCTGCAGGGGAAGGCAGAAGAGAATCGGTATCTGCAATAAGACAGTACAGCTGGACCTCCTGCTCAGCAGGTGCCCGGGCCCCCCCTTTTAAACTGATGGGGCCCGGGCCAGTACAGGAGGGCTGGCTGTACTGCCTTATCAGCGGGCCTGATTGGATGATAGAAGTCAGCAGAGCTTCCCCTCGTTTACTAAGCTCTGGAGCAACTACATTTGCCAAGTGCACAGTCTCTTTGCCTTTAGTAAATAAACCCCAATGATTGCTCCTGCCGAATCATACTTTACTAAGCCTATGTTTCGACATAAGGGTGTGTACTCCCTCTCTGTAAAGCAATCTGCAGTGCATTGCTTTTCAGAGGCAATATGGCGCCTCCGCATGGTCTGGGTTACCCACTGATAGAATGTAGCATGGCGCTGCAAGTGCGTGTATTACATGCTGCTGCGGAGCAGTTGCGGCGTGGTCCCATGCACTTTAATGGGTCATGTTTGGTGGAGGTTCTCCCAGCTAAAATGGACAAGTGGAAAGATTTTCCCTGCTCCACAATTGTAGCAATGTGTACTAATGTGGCTGCTGGTCATGCTAACTTGAGGCTCGCCACTCTTTACAGTAGGGTGACCAGACATCCCCGGTTTCCGGGGACAATCCCCAGATTGAGGACACTGTCCCCGGGTCAAGTCTGTCCCCAGTTACGCCCCCGGATTAGATTTGAACAGAGGCTAGGGCAATTTCAAAGACAGTCAGTGCAGAATAAAAAATAAAATAAAAATCTGAATTACACACCGCCGCTCCTACTAGCTTAGGGGGGTGTATTAATTTCAATTATCTGTGCCCCTTTCTGATGATCATGTTCTGGTCGGAGCGGAGGGAATATTTCTTCAGTTTCGGGTGCCCATTCAGCTCCTCTCTCATGTTCTTCTGCCTTGGCTCAAGCTTCGGCCAGCCGCCTGCCTGCTTATCTCCTTGCCTTCCCTGGTGGAGTGATCTTCCTCCACTCCTCACCCAGTAGTACCCGGGGCCCGGAGAGTAAGACTCGACAGGCTGTGAGGCGGGCGACTGGTAGAGAGTCGCTGATTGCCGCCATTACTAGTAAAAAAAATAATATGTCCCCAGATTTCATTTTAAAAATCTGGTCACCTTACTTTACAGCCCCTTTGGAAGCCCCCATAAACAAAGCCCAAAGAAGACAGCGGTGACAACAGAGGGGCAGCAGATTGAATCTCCGAGTGCGGAGGGGAGGAGGTGGTAGACACCCCAAAAAGTGTCGGAATTTGCAGGATCTTCCGCTGGTACTTTTTAGTACTGCAGATTTGCGGTACGGGCAGCGGTGAGTATTTTCTAGGTTTTCTATGCAGGGAGAAGTTTAGTTTGTAGATTTGTAGAGTGACTTTAACATGCTGATGTTGGACAGTCCTTATATAATGCAGCATAATTATGTGAAATGGGCCCAGCCTATTCTCGGTATATTTCCTGTTTTCTTCTGTTCTGTGTGCCAGAGTTTCATCCTTGCAACATCATTTCCTGAATGGATCCGGTCACCCTCAGAGAATAGACACAGAACGTGCAGCTGACTCTTATTACAGGAGAACACTGACAGATCTCCTACCAGATAAACACCCAGAACAATCAGGGAAAACAAGATCTTATTTCACTTAATGCATTATCAGAGCCAGGCAATGAATAAATGACACACCAAATGTCAAAACATTCTTTTTCTCAGTTTTGGATACAATAAGGGCTTGATTAGACATGCAGTTGGGGGGGGGGGGGGGGCATTAAAAAGGCGCAGTTGAGAAATGTTTTAGCGCCCCAAACTGTCCCCCTTTTAAGCTGCAAAGGCAGTGGACGAGAGGGGTGTTCACATCAGGGCCACTGATAAGGCAGTACAGCCAATCCTCCTGTACTGGGCCCGGGCCCCATCAGTTCAAAAGGGGGGCCCAGGCACCTGTTAAGCAGGAGGACCGGCTGTACTGTTTTACTACAGACGAGACACCAATCATCTTCTGCCTTCCCTTGCAGCACTGCCAGCTTCTCCTTCTCTTTTTCCCTCCAGCTGCACTACAGGGGGATTGGTTCTCGCGCATGCGCACTGCCAGCTTCTCCTCTTTTTCCCAGTTTTCTCGTCAAGAAACCATACACACAAACGGTTTTCTCGGCAAAAAAAATCTGCCAGCAGTTTTCTTGTCGTTTCTTGCAGAGAAAACCGATCGTGTGTACGAGGCTTTAGAGCTGTGAAAATGTGGAATAGACTCCCTCCAGAGGTGGTTCTGGCCAGCTCAGTAGATTGTTTTAGAAAAGGCCTGGATTCCTTCCTAAATGTACATAATATAACTGGATACTGACATTTATAGGTAACGTTGATCCGGCGAATATCCGATTGCCTCTCGGGGGATCAGGAAGGATTTTTTCCCCTGCTGTAGCTAATTGCTGGGTTTTTTGCCTTCCTCTGGACCAACTGTAGGTATGGGACAGTGTATATGGAGGTTTTCTATTTGTGTGAGTTTTTTCTTTTTCTCTGTTGGTGGAACTGGATGGTCTTGTGTCTTTTTTCAATTATATTAACTATGTAACTCACCATCTGACTTCTGTTGCTGTGGTTCATTCTCCTCGGGCTCGCCTTTCTTCAGAAACTTGATGAGGTCATTGAAGATTACGTAGAAGTCTATTGCAAAAACAATTGTTGCTATAAAACCTAGAACCTGCCAATCAGAAAGGGAAATCAGTTGGGATGCAGTGACATTGAGAATACTTATTACAGGGCTCAAAATTTCAAGTCCTGAGCCACTAGCCAGGCCTTAAGAGTTACTCGCCACCAGTTGCCCCACCCCTAAATCTGCCCCTAAACACAGTCTCCTCGGTGACCACCGGTGCAGCCTCATCAGTGCCCATCAGTGCTGCCTTAGCAGTGCAGCCCCATCAGCACAGCCTCATTAGTGCCCATCAGTGCAGTTTATCAGCGGCCATCAGTGCAGCCTACTAGTGCAGCATTTCCGTGCCCATTAGTGCAGCTTATCAGTTCCGCTTCATCAGTGGCCATCTGTGCAGCCTTATCAGTGGCCATCTGTGCAGCCTTATCAGTGGCCATCTGTGCAGCCTTATCAGTGGCCATCTGTGCAGCCTTATCAGTGGCCATCTGTGCAGCCTTATCAGTGGCCATCTGTGCAGCCTTATCAGTGGCCATCAGTGCAGCCTTATCAGTGGCCATCAGTGCAGCCTTATCAGTGCAGCCTTATCAGTGCCCATCAGTGCAGCCTTATCAGTGCCCATCAGTGCAGCCTTATCAGTGGCCATTAATGCAGCCTATCATTGCCCATAAGTGCAGCATAGCAGTGTCCATCAGTGCAGCATGGAGGAATCGGGAGGATTGGGAGGAAACTGACAGGAGGATCTGGCGGCCGGATCACACAGAGCATGGATCTCCCGCTGAGACACGGCTTCTATATGAATAGCCGGGCGCTGTCAAACAAAAGCCTGCCTCCTGGACTGGCTACTCTAATAGACAGCACACTTTTCCAATGCCAGTCCAGGAGGCAGGACTTTGTTTGACAGCGCCCGGCTATTCATATAGAAGCTGTGTCTCAGCGGGAGATCCTCGCTCTGTGTTATCCAACCGCCAGATCTCCCTGACAGTTTTCAGGCTGATCGCTTCTGGCAGAAGCAGTGCAGCCTTTTTTTACTGGGAACAGAGCGGCCTGGCGATCAGCCAGGAAACTATCAGCCCAGTCCGCCTTTGCTCCACGCTTGCCGTTAACAAATTTCCACTCGCCAAATGCGAGCAGGCAAGTGAAAATTTTGGGGGCTACTTATTACATAACAGCAATGGAACGGTCCAAATCGGTGCGACGGGGTAACTTTGCGGCGCCGCACCGATTAAAAAAAAAAGAATTCCTGTACTACTTTTGGCGACTTCGGGGGTTATTTGAATAATCTGTGCAGGAACCCATACAGATGTCTGCAAAATCGCCCCCGAAGTCGGACTGCATTGCTGGTTTGAAATCGTGCGAGTTCAGCTGAACTCGCACAATTTCTAACCCGCAGCAGTGTGATCCTAAGCTTAATCATTAGTTTCTAAGCATTTTCAGCTTCTGATTTAATCACTTGCTGACTATGCAGCTTCTTTATCTTTTCATCACTTAAGGACTAATGCCGCGTACACACGACCATTTTTCTCGTTGGGAAAAATTAAATTTTTTCTCTTTGACGAGAAAAAATGCCCGTCTGTGGGCTTTTGGTCATTTTTCCCGACGAGAAAAACGGCATTAATCACGACGAGAAAAATTAGAACATGCTCTAATTTTTCTCGTCGTGATTCACGTCATTTTTTTCCGCGGCAGTTTTCCCATAGGCAAACACTGCCAGGGAGCCCCACACACGGTCGTTTTTCTCGACCAAGAGAAAAAATTACAGGAAAAACGGCCGTGTGTAGGGGAACAAGCCGTTCCTCGTTTTTCCCGTCGATTTTCTCGACGATGTTTTCACCGTCGAGAAAATCGATCGTGTGTACGCGGCCTAAGCCTTTTTCTGACACTTTTTGCATACAAGAAAAAATCTGTATTTCTTGCTAGAAAATTACTTAGAACCACCAAACATTATACATATTTTTTTATCAGAGACCCATGAGAATAAAATGGCGGTCGTTGCAATATTTTTTGTCACACTGTATTTGCACAGCAGGACTTTCAAACGCAATTTTTTGGGAAAAAATACCCTTTCATGAATTAAAAAAAACAAAACTAAAAAAAACAGTAAAGTTAGCCCAATTTTTTTGTATAATGTGAAAGATGATGTTACGCCAAGTAAATAGATACCTAACATGTCATGCTTTAAAATTGCGCACACTCGTGGAATGGCAACACTTTAAAAAATGTTACCGGTTACCAGTTTAGAGTTACAGAGGAGGTCTAGTGCTAGAAATTTTGCTCTCACTCTAACGATCGCAGCGATACCTCACATGTGTGGTTTGAACACATTTTGAATTTTTTTTAATATATTTTTTCTTATTTATTTATTTATTACACTGGCCCTTTAAATTATTATTAAAAAAAAAATTAATCATTTTTATTGCTGTCACAAGAAATGTAAACATCCCTTGTGACAGCAATAGTCACGTGTCAGGTATTTTTTTTTGGGAGGGATCTGGGGTCCCTTCAAATCCCTCCTTTGCACTTAAAAGGGGTTGTAAAAGGCAGAATGTTTTTAATCTTAATGCATTCTATGCATCAAGATAAAAAGCCTTCTGTGTGCAGCAGCCCCCCTAATACTTACCTGAGGCCACAAGTGTCTCAGCCGTCTGAGATTCTCCCTCTCTGATTGGCTGAGACACAGCAGTGGTGCCATTGGCTGCCCCTGCTATGAATCATAGTCAGCTAGCCAATCAGGAGAGAGAGGGGGCGGGGCCGGGTTGGGGCTCCGTGTCTGAATGGACACAGGGAGCTGTGACTTGGCTTGGGTGCCCCCATAGGAAGCTGCTTACTGTGGGGGCACTGAACAAGAGGAAGGGGCCAGGAGCACAGAAGAGGGACCCGAGAAGTGGAGGATTCGGGCTGCTTTGTGCAAAACCACTACACAGAGGAGGTAAGTATAAAGCCGTGCACACACGATTGTTTTCATTGGTAAAACCTGTCTGATGGACTGTTTTCATCGGACAAACCGATCGTGTATGGGGCCCCATCGGTCTTTTTTCCATCTGTGTTTAAAAATAGAACATGTTTTAAATTTATCCGATGGTTAAAAAACCGATAGCAAATTAATATCGTCTGTGGGGAACTCCATCGGATAAAAAACCCACGCATGCTCCGAATCAAGTCGACGCATGCTCAGAAGCATTGAACTTCATTTTTCTCGGCTCATCGGAGTGTTTTACGTCACCGCGTTTGAAACGGTCGGTTTTTTGACTGATGGTGTGTGGGCAAGACTGATGGAAGACAGTTTCATCGGATTTCCGATGGAAAAAACCATCGGATTACAATCCATAGGATATCCGATCGTGTGTACAGGGCTTTACATATTTGTTTTTTTTATAGGAAAAAAAAAACGAGAATCACTTTAAAAGCATTATAAGCAGCAAGTTTGGCTGTTTGGAATACTGTCATTTTTTTTAAATCTGGCGCCTTTAAAGCTTAAGCAGTAAGATGCTATACTGCTTATAGCTGCAAAGGGTGGGCCAACTCAATATTGAACCCTACGGACTAAGACTGGGATGCCATTAATGTTCATGTGCGTGTAAAGACAGGCGTCCCAATACTTTTGGTGAGATAGTGTATGTACAGTATATCTATTCTGTAGTAGACTTCACACTTTACAGCACACATAATGATGTCAGAGGATTCTTAAGTGACAGGTAAAGGTGATCACTTACCGCAGCAGCTTTGGATGCCGCACAGGAATATTTGGACACGGCTACGAGGGACACTATGAAGTAGATGATGGCGGCGGACACACAGCGAATGAAGTCCTGCAGGAAACATCTCAAGTTTAACAATGAATCAGTGAATGTGTAAACAACACATCGTTTGTCCCGGGAGAGGAGCGAGGTTAATGCACTTTCATCCAAACACAAGTGGCGGGATGTTCTGTACGGAGGATGAAGTGCGCCAAGTCACATGACCACTCCAGCACCATTTCATTTTCCAGGACCTCATTAAATTTCTACATAAACACTCTCTGTCCTCTGTCTGGACACAGAAAAAAAAAAAAAAAAAAACTGCAATGAGAGAACTGTGGAGGACGCCATTGCCGTATTCCCTTTCTGATGATGCCACCTGTCTGCCCATCATGCTGATCCACTGGCTTCAAAAACGTAGACAGAAACCTGAAAAAAGTATCCAGGCATCTGACTTTCCTAATGTGTATACTCGTCTCTCTCGTCAGTGTCTCCAAGTATTCAAATCAAAAAAGGTAGTGGAACAGTCAGGCATCTAGCATTTTCAGAAGAAGAAGATGCCAAGGGCAGCCTTCAAGTTTCTATTATGTTAGGTTACCTACATGAGCCACCCTGGCTTGCAAACATGGCAGCACAGGTTTCTTTTGTGGTCGGTACAAATAAAAAATAATTGAACAAATGAACATGTGACACGGCTGCAAGCTGTCTGACTGTCATGCTGATTCCGCTAAACACAAATAAAGATCTTTTTGCGCTCAGGCCTCAGTCCAAAAATC
This sequence comes from Rana muscosa, assembly GCA_029206835.1. Lineage (NCBI taxonomy): Eukaryota > Metazoa > Chordata > Amphibia > Anura > Ranidae > Rana > Rana muscosa. Next base: position 342,472,857 of record CM055119.1, read on the forward strand.
AGCTGCTAGCACTATACTCCGGTAAAGTATATCAAGATTATATAGAAAAAAAAAACATGCAGCGCTATAAATTATATGTAATAACGTGCAAAGAGCATACAAATACAATGTGTACCATGCATGGTAAGTTCTGCGTCGTACATCCTAGCTCCAACCTACACGTTTCGTCATAGAGGACATCATCAGGGGCACGGCGAAAATCGAAGGGCGGAGCTAGGACGTACGATGTGGAACTCACCACGCATGCAAGGCCGATCATGGCCATTTTGGGTACTGGCGAGAGGATCTGTTTGTTCCAGCCATATCGTATATGCCTGTATGCTGTGTCTCTATGTAAGTGCAATATTTTACCTTTTATTGAACGTTTTTAACTGGATCACGCTATTGTTGTTTTTTTTTTGTTTCACTCATGTGGTGAAATGTGCTGGAAGTCTGACTGAGGACGTGCGTCCCGGATGACAGGCAGGAGTGCCTGAAGCATTAACCATACCAGGGTGTTATCGATGTTCCATCACATTCACTAAGGCCCATATTGACCACCTAATTGGGGTCATAACCATCCGGTAAGCCCCCATGTTACAGCACGCGGTGGAGTGATCTTTCTTTGGGTGTTCTTCCAGAATATCCACACACTCCAAATTTCGACTGGTTTTGGTTTATCCTTTTAGGACTCTGGGATTTCTTGTTATTACCACTGGATCTGTGCAACTTTTATGATAACATAAGAATTTTTGAACCAGATACACTTTTCACTGCATGGCATAGCACTTTATTTTTGTATTTGTATGCACTTTATTACATATCATTTATAGCACTGCACGTTTTTTCTATATAATGTCATGCTGATCCACTGGCGTCAATATTTTCTCTGGCACTGACCCCAAAACCAACACGCAGTAAATTAGGAGTTTTTTGCCATGACTTATTTGCTGCATGTTTGTTCCGGGTCAGAGGGAAAGTATTGTAGCTGGGAAAAGCCACGGAACTAGCATTTTCAATAGGATGTTGGCAGAGGCGGCTCTAGGCTTTGTGAGGCCTTAGGCAAAACGTAGACATGAGGCCCCACTCACACCCATAATGGGAAAAATAATTAAAGCAAGAAAAATGGCTGCAGAAAATGCATGTATTTAGCACACAGGTGATCAACACCACTTCCAGGGCACCCTCATCACCCATAAGACATATTAAGCCAATGCAAGAGAGCAGGGGGGGGGGGTTGAGAAAGAGAGAGGGGTGATAGAGAGATCCGATGGTGCCGACATTAGTATTGATCACAGGCAAATCAGGCGGCCGCGAGGCCCCTGTGAGTGTGAGGCCTTAGGCGACCGCCTAATTTGCCTAATTAGAGAGCCGCCTCTGGATGTTGGCAATGGCAGACAACCCAATTAACATAAAGGTGATTACATGTAGCTGAAAGTTATTAAGAATGGCTTTATTTTACTGTTTATCAACAATATTTACTTAAAGTGGTTGTAACTTCTCACATATACCCAGTGACGGGGCTATACTCAGGTGCTATACAGAGATAAAGTAAACCTTCCACTTAAGTTGTACCTGTGTATCTGCAGCCCTCTCTTCTCTACATCTGTTTAAAGTGCTGAATTATAAAGCTTGTCTGAGAATTCATAAAAAAGGGGGTGGAGAGCTGAAGTTTCACACTCCGCAGAGCTCAGTGAGGAGAGCTGTGAGAGCTGATTGGAGGGAGGGGACACACCCCCCTTTACACAGCACACAGGAACAGATCTGAGACTGTCAATCAGCTGAAGCTCCCTCTACTGTCACCATTTTTCTCTTGGTGTCAGGAAAACTTGTCAGAAGTGATTCATACTGATATAAGTGAAAGGAAGCAGCAGACAGAAATTACACTTAGTGCTGTTATTTGAAACAAGTAGACACTATAGAGGGATGTGCTTTGTTCGTATTTCATGTCTGAGGTTTACAACTACTTGGACGCTTTCAGTTTACTGTAGTTCTGAAACAACTCGATAGACGCCATTTTTTTTTTTTTTTACAAAGAACTCCGGAACATGCAGCCAATCACAGCTCTAGAACTCATTAATGCCCAGCACTGCTGATATTCATTGGATGAATGGATGCTGGGCTCATGTTCCTCATACTTTCTTAAAGTAATTGTAAAGTCAGAAGGTTTTTATCCTAATGCATTCTATGCATCAAGATAGAAGAACTTCTGTGTGCAGCAGCCGCCCCAGCACCCCCTAATACTTACCTGAGCCCCATCTCTCTCCAGCGATGTCGACGAGTGCCTCAGCCATCCTCCTGATTGGCTGAGACATAGCAGCGGTGGCATAGGCTCTCGCTGCGGTCAAAGTCAGTTAGCCAATCAGGAGAGAGGGGGCGGGGCCAAACAGGGGGCTCCGTGTCTGAATGGACACAGGGAGGTGTGGCTCGGCTCCGTGCCCCCATACGGTTGCTGTGGGGGCACTCGACAGGAGGGAGGGGCCTGGAGCATCGAAGAAGAACCCGAGAAGAGGAGGATCCGGGTTGCTCTGTGCCGAAAGCAACTGCACAGAGAAGGTAAGTAGAACATGTTTGTTATTTTTAGAGAAAAAAAAAACTAGGACTTTACAATCACTTTAACAGATTCTATAGAATTGACTCATCACTGATATTGTCAACAGCTTCCTTTCAAATGGCTATTAGTTACCCTTCGGATAAGACAATGGTATCTCTAGCCAAAAGTTTCCTTTTAGGGCAGATTAACATGTGAGAGCCCTTACCACTCCTCTGAAAAGCAATTTGCGGTGGATTGCTTTTCAGAGGTGTTTGTCAGTAAGGAGGCCAAATGTCGGCTGCACATCTGAACATACCCAGAGTTGTATAGAGCTGGAAAAAGACCCTCTGTGAGTTTTGTTTTCCCATTCAGATGTCTCTTCACTTCCTGTTGCAGGTTCATACATCCCTACAGGATAAACTATTGGGAGAGATAGCAGGTATTCAACACACCTTTAAGGCCTGGTTCACACAGGGCGTACATAACCATATGGCTGTGGAGGGCCATCTTTACCTGCATGGGGATGCACAGGTGTTCCATGCTTCCCCGTGCATGCAATCCCATTGCTGTCATTAGGATGCAGCGGCTGCTCCTAATGTGGGTACAAGGCCATGCAATGGACTGCCTACACAAGGATGCATGGAAAGCCCCTACAACTCCATGCAGGTAAAGAATGCCCTCCACGGGCATATGGTTAAGTGTAAAAAACCTGCACCAGCTGGGGGGCCTGCAAAGCTGTGACATGTGAAGACACAGAGGCCAGAAGGGAGGTGACAGGTTCACTTTAAAGCTGATCTCCGCCCCTCCCTTCAGTCTTGCACAGTTGTACCAGCTCCCCTCCTGTCCTGAAATGGCTCACTCTGACTTCACTGCACACTGTGAGCTTCTAACAGTGTACATTAGAAGTGGCTGCAAATCAGATCGAGCCCGCCTCATTTCCTGGATGGAGGGCGACCAGCATCATCTAGCCCCAACTGTCCTTGGCCTATCTTCTTTGTTCATTGGCTTTCAGGCTTTGGTTGCCAAACTTTCAGGCCTCAGGGACCACTAAACTCACAATTTTGAATCCCGCAGACCACTAATGTGAATTTGACATGCCTTATACACACGCAATGTTCTGGCTCTCTGCCCCCCTCCCCCTGGATCACACTGCTGCCTTATACACACACAATGCTCCAGCTCCCTGCCCCCCTCCCCTGGATCACACTGCTGCCTTATACACACAAAGCTCCGTCTCTCTTCCCCCCTCCCCCTAGATCACACCGCTGCCTTATACACACACAAAGCTCCGGCTCTCTGCCCCCCTCTCCCTGGATCACAGTGCTGCCTTATACGCACAAAGCTCCAGCTCCCTGCCCCCCTCCACCTGGATCACACCGCTGCCTTATACACACAAAGCTCTGGCTCTCTGCCCCCTCCTTCTGGATCACACTGCTGCCTTATACACACAAAGCTCCGGCTCTCTGCCCCCCTCCTTCTGGATCACACTAGTGCCTCATACACACAAAGCTCCGACGCTCTGCCCCCCTCCCCCTGGATCACAGTGCTGCCTTATCCGCACAAAGCTCCAGCTCCCTGCCCCCCTCCACCTGGATCACACCGCTGCCTTATACACACAAAGCTCCGGCTCTCTGCCCCCCTCCTTCTGGATCACACTAGTGCCTCATACACACAAAGCTCCGACGCTCTGCCCCCCTCCCCCTGGATCACAGTGCTGCCTTATACGCACAAAGCTCCAGCTCCCTGCCCCCCTCCACCTGGATCACACCGCTGCCTCATACACACAAAGCTCCGGCTCTCTGCCCCCCTCCTTCTGGATCACACTGGTGCCTTATACACACAAAGCTCCGACACTCTGCCCCCCTCCCCCTGGATCACACTGCTGCCTTATACACACAAAGCTCCAGCTCCCTGCCCCCTCCACCTGGATCACACCGCTGACTTATACACACAATGCTCTGGCTGTCTACCCCCCTCCCCATGGATCACACTGCTGTCTTATACACACAATGCTCTGTCTCTGTGCCCCCCTCTGCATCAAACTGCTGCCTTACACAGACTCATCATTGGATCTCACCTCCCTATCCAGCCATGTTCTCAAGCTCCTTGCTCCCTCCCACAGTCTGATCAGCGCTGCCATTGGAAGCCCCCTCCTTCTTCATCTCCAGTGCTCTGCACTACTCCCGTGCCTCCCTCTGAGTTCACAGGAGCAAGAACTACAGGGGAAGCATCGGGTATCAATGCACACTGACAGTATTGACTGTCAGCATGCATTGAGAGCAACACTGGGCGGTATACATCCACCACAATGTTGATTTGTGGCAGAACCCCTGGGGACCACCAAAATTTTTGCGTGGACCACAGTTTGGCGACTTCCTAGGAAGACCCACTTACTCTTCCAGACTGACACCTGTACATCAAGGCATTTTGATATTTCCATAACGCCAAGACTCAGACTACTGCTTGCATCAGGGCTTGAGAGCTGTTGGGAGGACTGAAGCAGGATGTTGTGATGCTTTCAGGAATCTATGTACAGCACTCTGCGGGCCCCTCCTGCCTGCATTCCATAGAGAAGCACAGAGATCCAGTGATGACATCACTGAGTTTAAAATAAGGTATGCAATGAAAACAGAAAGGTTTTATTTTTGCATTTCATTTGGCAAAATATAAGCAGATTAAAACTTCAGCTTTAAGAACCACAAAACCCATCTGGATTGGAGGAACAGCTCACAGGAAAAAAGGAGAAGACTTTGTTAAGAAAGGGGAAACACAATTCTCTGCAGGGTGACTCGGCTTATTGGAGGGGAGTTCCTGCTAACGGCGAGGTGACATCATCACTTACCAGCAGAGGCCACAAGATCCCCTTCAGCTGCTCATTCAGTTTAGTGGAATAGGCAAAAAAAGTAAAGAGAGCCCATAGGAACTCTATGAGCGGTACGGTCATCAGACTGACAGCGGTCGATGCGATGTAACAGATGAACGTGAGAAAAGACACCACCTGCCAAATACAAGAACCAGAAATGTATTTTACTGGAAAAAATGCATAAAAAAAAAAAAAATTAAAGTTATTTTTCCTTTTTTTAAGAAATGCTGCTTTGCCTATTGTCACCAGATTAAAGAGACCCTGTCATCAGACCATTCTGTTCAACATTAATCTTCCCATAAGATAATATGTGCATTTTATTTATTTGTAGAAGCCTACCTTGTTTAGACATCTAAAAGGACCGAGAATGCTACTGAGCTCCGCCATCTTGGATGTGATGTCAGCAGCCCCACCAACTCAAGTGACCCACTTTAGCAGCCTCTCTCAACCTTTTTACAATGGCGGAACCCTTAAAATTGTATTCAGGTATCAGGGAGCCCCTGCTAAAAGAAAGATTATAGCTACAGCTAATTGTACATGAGCCACACCACATTGGTGTACAATAAGAGAAGGTCTTGCTTGCTTGATGGTCAGTGGAAAGAGTGCCCTATTACACTGGAGGTCAGTGAGAAAAATGTCTACTATAATGGTGGTCCATGAGAAAAATTTGCCATTACAACGATGGTCTGTGAGAAAAATTTCCATTATAATGGTGGCCCATGGGAAAAATGCCCATCACAATGGAGATCCATTAGAAAAGCGCACATTACAAAAGGAGATCAATGAGAAAAATGGCTGGTACAATGGAGATCCATGAGAAAAATGTCCATTACAATGATGGTCCGTGGAAAAAAAATGCTGATTATAATGCTGGCTCATGGGAAAAATGTCCATTACAATGGAGATCCATGAGAAATGGTGGTTTCTCATGGTGGTCCATGAGAAAAATGGGCATTACAATGGTGGTCCATTAGAAAAAACCCTTTTACGACATTGGTCTGTAAGAAAAATGCCTATTACAATGGACATCCATGGGAAAAACATCCATTACAACGGAGTTCCATGAGAAAAGTGGCCATTATAATGGTGGTCCATGAGAAAAATGGCCATTACAATAGTGGTCCATTAGAAAAACACCTATTGCAACGTTGGTCTGTACTAAGAATGCCCATTCTAATGGTGGCCCATGGGAAAAATGCCCATTACAATGGAGCTTAATGAAAAAAAAAACACCCATTACAACGGAGTTCCATGAGAAAAGTGGCCATTACAATGGTGGTCCATGAGAAAAAAATGGCCATTACAATGGATCTTAATGAAAAAAACACCCATTACAATGGAGATCCATGAGAAAAATGGCCATTACAATGGTGTTGCATTAAAACAGTGGTTCTCAACTCCTGTCCTCAGGACCCACTAACAGGCCAGGTTTACAAGATAACTGAAATACATCACAGGTGATATAATTTGCTGCTCAGTGATTGCAGTATCCCAGTCTGCATCTCCCCAAGGTAATACTTAAAATCTGGCCTGTTAGTGAGTCCTGAGGACAGGAGTCGAGAATCACTGCATCACCTGTTACAACGTTGGTCTGTAAGAAAAATGCCGATCATAATGGTGGCCCATTGGGGACTCTTTCTGTGCTGCCCCCCTGCAAAGTGCTGCCCTAGGCCTGGGCTTTGTTGGCCTAGGCCAGGATACAGCGTTGCCTACACATGATTGCACTTAAAAAGTGCGGTTAGTGGAAGTTCAGATAGAGATGAGTTTGGAGGAAGCCCAAGCTCATCCCCAAGGAATGAATGTACATGGCTGTTTTAGCACAAATTACACATCAGCACTGAAATTCAAGAAAAGATTAAAAAATTGTAAAAACAAGTTTATTGGAAAAAAAAAAAAAAAAAAGCAATTGCTTATGATACACGGTTCTTTAGCCAACTAAATGTCAGTCGATTAGGGTTTACATCTACCTTAACTGGAAACAGTTATAAGTCTATATATAGCTGTGCAGACGCTCTCAGCGGTAGAACTCATCACCCGGGAAAGAATTTTCCTGGCGATTGGCACCGTTCCCGTAAGATAACATTTGGAAGTGTCTGCATGGAGAATAAACATGCATGCTGGACCAGTATTATATGGCAGTTGAGCTCTTTGTTTTTATTATTATTACTATTATACAGGATATACAGTGCCTTAAAAAAGTATTCATACCCCTTGGAATTTTCCACATTTTGTCATGTTACAACCAAAAACGTAAATGTATTTTATTGGGTTTTTATGTGATAGACCAACACACAGTGGCACATAATTGTGAAGTGGAAGGAAAATGATAAATGGTTTTCAGTATTTTTTACAAATAAATATGTGAAAAGTGTGGGGGGCATTTGTATTCAGCCCCCAGAATTGTTGTAGAATCGCCTTTCACTGCAATTACAGCTGCAAGTCTTTTTGGGGATGTCTCTACCAGCTTTGCACATCCAGAGAGTGACATTTGTGCCCATTCTACTGCAAAATATCTCAAGCTCTGTCAGATTGGATGGAGAGCATCTGTGAACAGCAATTTTCACATCTTGCTGCAGATTCTCAAATGGATTTAGATCTGGGCCATTCTAACACATGAATATGCTTTGATCTAAACCATTCCATTGTAGCTCTGGCTGTATGTTTAGGGTCGTTGTCCTGCTGGAAGGTGAACCTCCGCCCCAGTCTCAAGTCTTTTGTAGACTCTAACAGGTTTTCTTCTAATGCCGCGTACACACGATCATTTTTCCCGTCGGGAAAAATGACATTTTTTTCCTTTGGACGAGAAAAACGATCGTCTGTGGGCTTTTTGCCGTTTTTCCCGACGGGAAAAACGGCATTAATCACGGTGAGAAAAATTAGAACATGTTCTAATTTTTCTCGTCGTTTTTCCTGACATTTCTTCCGCGGCAGTGTTTCCCATAGGGAAACACTGCCACAGAGCCCATAGACGATCGTTTTTCTCGTCATTTTAAAAAATGACGAGAAAAATGACCGTGTGGGGAACAAGCTGTTCCCTCGTTTAAAATGTCATTATTCACGGCGGTTTTTAAACCGCCGTGAATAATGATCGTGTGTACGCGGCATTAGATTGCCCTGTATTTGGCTTCATCCATCTTCCCATCAACTCTGACCAGCTTCCATGTCCCTGCTGAAGAAAAGCATCCTCACAACATGATGCTGCCACCACCATGCTTCACGGTGGGGATGGTGTGTTCAGGGTGATGTTAGTTTTCCGCTACACATAGCGTTTTGCTTTTAGAACAAAAAGTTTAATTTTGGTCTCATCTGACCAGAGCACCTTCTTCCACATGTTTGCTTTGTCCCCCACATGGCTTCTTGCAAACTGCAAATGGGACTTGTTTCTTTCAACAATGTCTTTCTTCTTGCCACTCTTCCATAAAGGTCAGATTTGTGGAGTGCACCACTAATATAGTTGTCCTGTGGACAGATTCTCCCACCTGAGCTGTGGATTCTCTGCAGCTCCTCCAGAGTTACCATGGGCCTCTTGGCTGCTTCTCTGATTATTGCTCTCCTTGCCCGGCCTGTCAGTTTAGGTGGACGGCCATGTCTTGGTAGGTTTGCAGTTGTGCCATACTCTTTCCATTTTCGGATGATGGATTGAACAATGCTCCGTGAGATGTTCAAAGCTTTGGATATTTTTTCATAACCTAACCCTGCTTTAAACTTCTCCACAACTTTATCCCTGACCAGTCTGGTGTGTTCCTTGGCCTTCATGATGCCCTTTGTTTACCAAGGTTCTCCAACAAACCTCTGAGGGCTTCACAGAACAGCTGTATTTATACTGAGATTAAATTACACACAGGTGGACTCTATTTACTAATTAGGTGACTTCTGAAGGCAATTGGTTCCACTAGATTTTAGTTAGGGGTATCAGAGTAAGCGGGGCTGAATACAAATGCACCCCACACTTTTCAGATATTTATTTGTAAAAATTCCAATAAAATAAATTTAAGTTTTTGGTTGTAACATGACAAAACGTGGAAAATTTCAAGGGGTATGAATACTCTTTCAAGGAACTGTATATATTGCTAACGGTTTGTGCAGCAATAAAGAAAATAAAAGGGGGACAGTATAGTTCCAATACAATTCAAGACAAGAGGGTTAGGAGGGCCTTGTTTATAAGAGCTTACAATCTAAATGCTTTCACAAGTAAAGGCTTACTATGGCTAATCACAGTAACCATTACAAGAGATGAGAGATGACCTCCTATCAGACTAGGGCATTGTATTCAGAAGACCAAGCTCTGTCCTCAGATATGATCCAACACACGATGTGCTCAGTGCGGTAACCTTATTACACAAGACCCACAGAATCATGGCAGCGTTCCAATAGAAGAAGCTGGTCACACCCGGCACAACAAAACTATTTCTCCACTATCAGCAAATGACATAATAACACTGAATTGGTATCATAAGGCTGCCCCAAGGAAGATGAGAAAGGAGACATCAACATGTGCTCCGTGGCCCCGGGACCCAATGCTGGCAATTGTACTAATTGCCGAATGGATTGAAATGGCGCGTGGGCATTTAAAGTGGACCTTCACCCTTTATTTAATGGTGCTCTCCTCGGCCTCCTTCCCACTCCCCATGAGAGAATTGCAATAAATAAATAATATGTTTTGGTCATTTTTTTTTTGCCTGATGTTCAGGTCCATCATCCTCGCCTAGGTGGGATAAAGCCGGAGAAGGGGTCCGGAGCATGCTCAGACATGCCATGGGGCTCAGATCCCTGCAGTGGGTCTGAAATGAATTCAAGATGGCGGTGCTGGAAAGGAGCAGTGTAGGGAGAACTTTCTCAACAAGACGATGCTGGACTCATATTTTTCTTTTCAAAAGTGGTTCTAAAAAGTTAAAAGTTTTTTTTTTAACCCTAAAGTAGAACTATAGGCAAAATTTTTAACTCTTAACTCTGTGTTAACTCTTTATAGCTATGCACTGGTCCTGTGGGTGGATGTAGGCGGGACTACTATGACATGTATGCTGCCATGGATAGGCACCAGGAAAGGAAAATTATGGTAAGTATGATACAAATTTTTTTGGGGGTAGAGTAGGGGAGGGTCACATTTTTTTTTCGCTATCTGTGTTCCATTGCAGAGATTTTCCTTTACTTCCTGTCCCTTAGCCAAACAGGAAGTGAGAGGAAATCCCTGTAAATTAAAGTATTTTCTTGGGGACCCCAAGGTGAACAGAACTAGTGTCCCCATTGGAACATTTCTCCTCTATTACTTTTCTGGGGACAACCCAAAATTGGGGATTTTCTTTTAATTTAAGTTTCAATGATAATGGTAAACAGGACAAATGGAGAGGATTAATCTCCCCCCCCCCCCCCGGTTACCGCAGCGGCCATGTTAGAATACTGGACCGCCCATCTCCCGCGATCGCCGGGCGATCTCCTGGCTGAGCCTGTCACCTGTTAATCTGCTGAGCCTGTCACAGATAGAAGACAGAGCAGCCCGAGCGGCCGAATGGTGTACAGCCGTGGGGGCCTCTCAGTCTGCTCTGTCTAGTATCTGTGACAGGGGGATGTGATGACGTCCTCACCAGGCACAGGTCAGGCTGCATTTCATAGGCACTGGTAAGGCTGCATTTAATTGGCACTGGCAAGGCTGCATTTATTTGGCACAGGTCAGGCTGCATTTCATGGGCACTGGTAAACATTTTAGTACACCATTTGGTTCACAATATTTTTTTAATTGTCACTGGTCAGGCCGCATTTAATTGGCACTGGTCAGGCTGCATTTAATTGGCACTGGTCAGGCTGCATTTATGTGGCACAGGTCAGGCTGCATTTATGTGGCACAGGTCAGGCTGCATTTATGTGGCACAGGTCAGGCTGCATTTAATTGGCACTAGTCAGGCTGCATTTAATTGGCACTGGTCAGGCGGCATTTAATTGGCACTGGTCAGGCTGCATTTAATTGGCACTGGTCAGGCTGCATTTAATTGGCACTGGTCAGGCTGCATTTAATTGGCACTGGTCAGGTGGCATTTAATTGGCACTAGTCAGGCGACATTTAATTGGCACTAGTCAGGCGACATTTAATTGGCACTGGTAAGGCTGCATTTATTTGGCACTGGTAAGGCTGCATTTATTTGGCACAGGTCAATATTTTGGTACACCATTTGGTTCACAATATTTTAATTGGCACTGGTCAGGCTGCATTTAATTGGCACTGGTCAGGCTGCATTTAATTGGCACTGGTCAGGCTGCATTTAATTGGCACTGGTAAGGCTGCATTTAATTGGCACTGGTAAGGCTGCATTTAATTGGCACTGGTAAGGCTGCATTTAATTGGCACTGGTAAGGCTGCATTTAATTGGCACAGGTCAATATTTTGGTACACCATTTGGTTCACAATATTTTAATTGGCACTGGTCAGGCTGCATTTAATTGGCACTGGTCAGGCTGCATTTAATTGGCACTGGTCAGGCTGCATTTAATTGGCACTGGTCAGGCTGCATTTAATTGGCACTGGTTCCGGCTGCATTTAATTGGCACTGGTCAGGCTGCATTTAATTGGCACTGGTTCCGGCTGCATTTAATTGGCACTGGTTCCGGCTGCATTTAATTGGCACTGGTTCCGGCTGCATTTAATTGGCACTGGTTCCGGCTGCACTTAATTGGCACTGGTCAGGCTGCACTTAATTGGCACTGGTCAGGCTGCACTTAATTGGCACTGGTCAGGCTGCACTTCATGGGCACTGATAAATATTTTAGTACACCATTTGGTTCACAATTTTTTTTTCTTGTTTTCCTCCTATAAAACCTAGGTGCGTCTTATGGATGGTACTTGAGCCCGATCTCAATCCAGCGATGTGCATGAGGGCAGTGACTCTCTCCCCCCTCATTGGACAGAGAGGCCCCATTGCCTGGTGACCAGGGTCAGGCCGGCCATAAGATTCAGATCTCCAATTCTTCATAGCAGCGAGCTGTAAGAATGCGGAGGAGCTGCGGAGCCTATGGAAAGTGACATCACTTACTGAACCACCAAGGTGCTTCCTTGTGGATAAACTGTAGAGTATGAGTCTGGTTCAAACCCGCTTAAAAAAACAACAAAAAAAAACAGAAATCAAGACTATAATGGGATAAGGATTGGGTGGGAGGAATAGTGTACAACTTATGGTGCAAGGACAGCACCTTGGCCTGGCAGTGGTGGTCAGGAGGGGCAGCTGCCCAGGGTTCAGTAGTAGGGGGGACACCCCCACACCCCATGTAAGCTCTAGAACCAGTGAGCCGTGGCATATCTGCTTTGACCAGCTACTGTGCTCCAACATGCCCACTCTCCACCCCATCCACCCACAGTGCTGTCACGAAAAACACACCATGCATGCGCAACAAACTAGCTACTAGAAAGCAAGCAACTGGCCACACATGTGCCAACCATGGGCAGCTGGAGCTAAGGGGGCAGCGAATAGTTGCAGAGTGGCACACCCATACTACGACATGTATGGAGGGCTCAGTTTAGCATCTTTGCCATGGACCAGCCTGTACCGGTGGCGGTGTAAATTGGCGTAATTTTGGTACTCTGATAGCATATACTAGTTTGGAAGACACAAGGCTATAGTGCTGGAAACTAAAACTAAGGGCCAAAAAACCTGATGATTTCCCACCGATACTTACCCTCAGTTCACATCTCTGCGTTTGGTTGCGGGTGCGGGAATCGCAGCAATTGCCACACCCGCAGTGAAAACGCACTGCCCTGCAGAAACGCATGGGGCAGCGTTTTTGAAAAGGTGCATGCAACTTGCAGGAAATGCCGGCACGGCAGCCCATTCACTTGAATAGGCTGTCGTGCCCACGCAAACGCGGCACGTAAAAACGCTAGGATGTGAACCTAGAGCAACTCTCAGACTAATGTACAACAGTTAAAGCGGTTTGGTCATTGTTAGAAGAACTCCCACAACTCTATAATCCGACTTCACATGTCACCAGCTTTGCATTGCAAATGTTTGTGACATTCTGCAGGAAATACAGTTTTTTTTCTATTATATGAATCTGAAAGTGACAAACTTCATGACTGCTGCCGTCCCATAGAGCTCCATATCATGGACTCCCGTCCAGTAATACGCAGCGCCCTGGGTGTGGTCACTGACCATCTCATCCCCCAACTCCCTGCTGTCCTGATGTCAACCAGCCATGAGGAAAGTGAAAACACATTCCCCATCTGGAAGAGGACTTCACCTCCCCCGCCCTCCTCCTCCCACACATGTGGATTGCATTAAGTGATAATAATGAGGCTGTGCGATTTCTGCAGCCACAGACAACATGGGTTATACATTAGGATGAAGCAGCCATGCTGTAGAAGATAAGATTGCAGGGGATGGAGTGCAGTGATGATCCACTTTCTTGATATACAAGGGCCTCAAGTGTGGCCCCTAAAATCACTGGGGGGGGGGGGGGGCACATAATATTCAGTCAATGTAATACTGCAAAAACCGGCCAGTGACAGCAGACATGTTGCAATAGATGGTCAGTGACTATGGGCATGCTGGAGCAGAAGTTTAGAGACTATGGGCATGCTGCAGGAGATGGTTAGAGACTATGGGCATGCTGCAGGAGATGGTTAGAGACTACGAGCATGCTGCAGTTGATGGTAAGAGACTACGGGCATGCTGCAGGAGAGGGTCAGAGACTACGAGCATGCTGCAGTTGATGGTTAGAGACTATGGGCATGCTGCAGGAGATGGTTAGAGACTATGGGCATGCTGCAGGAGATAGTTAGAGACTACGAGCATGCTGCAGTTGATGGTAAGAGACTATGGGCATGCTGCAGGAGAGGGTCAGAGACTATGGGCATGCTGCAGGAGAGGGTCAGAGACTATGGACATGCTGCAGGAGAGGGTCAGAGACTATGGGCATGCTGCAGGAGAGGATCAGAGACTATGGGCATGCTGCAGGAGAGGGTCAGAGACTATGGGCATGCTGCAGGAGAGGGTCAGAGACTATGGGCATGCTGCAGGAGAGGGTCAGAGACTATGGGCATGCTGCAGGAGAGGGTCAGAGACTATGGGCATGCTGCAGGAGAGGATCAGAGACTATGGGCATGCTGCAGGAGAGGGTCAGAGACTATGGGCATGCTGCAGGAGAGGGTCAGAGACCATGGGCATGCTGCAGGAGAGGGTCAGAGACTATGGGCATGCAGAGACACAGACAGCAGGTAAAACCTGACAGGGGTGCTATACACCTTCCCTTCCCTTTCCTGTCCAAGAACATCCCAGAAATTATTTTTTGGGCTAGAGATACACTTTAAAGCCCAACTCCGGGCTCTCCTTCACAATTCGTCCGGATCCCTGGACAGGTAAGTGTCCTTTTTTTTTTTTAAAAGTCAGCGGCTACGGTATTTGTAGCTGATGACTTTTATTTATTTTTCTCAAACAGACTGAAGAACTTCTTTAAAATGGTTATAGACCCCTTCCATATACACAGAGACTAAACAAATCCTCCTACATAAGTTGTACCTGTTTATCTGCAGTCTTCTCTTCTCTACATCCTTTCAAAGTCCAGAATTTAAAAGGCTTGTCTGAGAGTTCAGAAAGCAGGGGGCGGAGAGTTGAAATTACACATTGCAGAGCTCAGTGAGGAGAGCTCTGGGAACTGATTGGAGGAAAGGGACACACCGCCCTAAACACAGCACACAGGAACAGAGCTGAGGCTGTCAATCAGCTGGAGGTCCCTCCCCTGTCACCATTTTTCTCTTGGTGTCAGGAAAACTTGTCAGAAGTGATTCATACTGATAGCAGAGGAAGGAAGCAGCAGACAGAAATGACACTCTGGGGTTGATTTACTAAAGGAAAATAGGAGTGTGCAGTTGCACTCTACAAGTGCAGTTTCTCCAGAGCTTAGTAAATGAAGAAAAGCTTCACTATACAAACAATACCCAATCACATGCAAGAAAAATAAAAAAACAGCATTTTTGCTTGCACATGATTGGATGATGAAAGTCAACACAGTTTCTGCTCATTTACTAAGCTCTGTAGCAACTGCACTTGCAAAGTGCACAATCTATTTGCCTTCAGGCCCCTTGCACACTTGTGCGACATTTCCTGCGACTTTGGACATCAGAGTCGCATGACAAGTCGTACCCCATGATTCCCAATGATAACCATTCATATCTGTGCGACTTCAAAGTAGTTCCGGTGTCTTGTCGACCTAGTCCCCCTATCGATATGGTTCCGAGCTCGACTGCGCATGCGCACTCGGAACACACGGAAATCTACGAACATCTACAGCTGTTCGTCAGCTGTAGACGCGCTCGCTCCCAAGGATACACGCTGTGCAGAAAGCGGCAGGGGCGGAGACTGGGACACGCCGCTCTATAGGGCGGCATTAAACAAGTTGATGGCCGGGTGACACGCCGCTCTGTATTTTTTACAATGTTCATGAGCGGGCAAAAGGGGCGGGGGCGGAGACTGTGACACGCCGCTCTATAGGGCGAGTGTTGTACATATAAATCTCTACGCTTGCCGTCTAACATTGCAGGGAGCGCACACTCACTGATCCGCCCCTTGCTGTACAGAGCGGCGTGTCACCCGGCCATCAACTTGTTTAACCACTTCCTGCCCAGTCAATAGGAGATTGACGTCCGGGAAGTGGTTCTGTTATCCACACTGGATGTTTATTGACGTCCTGCAGGATAACAGCTGCCGCACGCCCGGGGGGGACGCGCATCGCGCCGATTGGTGGAACGGTGCGTCAGTCTGACCCACCGCTACACTGATCTCGGTAAAGAGCCTCCGGCGGAGGCTTTTTACCACGTGATCAGCCGTGTCCAATCACGGCTGATCACGATGTAAACAGGAAGAGCCGTTGATCGGCTCTTCCTCACTCGCGCCTGACAGACGCGAGTAGAGGAGAGCCGAAAGAAAGCTCTATTTGGGGGAACAAAATGATAAAAAAAATTGTTTGGGTACAGTGTTGCATGACCGCGCAATTGTCATTCAAATTGCGACAGCGCTGAAAGCTCAAAATTGGCCTGGGCAGGAAGGTGTATAAGTGCCCTGTATGGAAGTGGTTAATGCCGCCCCTATAAAGCGGCGTGTCCCAGTCTCCGCCCCCGCCGCTTTCTTGTCAAGCTGGTTCCCCTAGCATCGGGAGCGAGCGCGTCTACAGCAGCCGAACAGCTGTTCACGCTCGGAGAATTCCATCGCCTCAGATTGCGCATGCGCAGTCGAGCTTGAAACCAGCTCGGCAGAACACCTGCACTACTATGGTCCGACTTTGATGTGAACCTCAAGAATACACAGGCATTGCTTAAAGTCGCATCAAAATCACGGTAAAATCGCAGAAGTGTGAAAGGGGCCTAACACTGCTGCCACTTAAAAGTCGCGTGATTTGCGGCTGCGATTTTTACACGATTCGAGGTCTATGGACCCTAACTTGCATGAAAGTCGGACCAAAGTAATGCAGGGACTACTTTGAAGTCTGCACGACTTGAAGTCGCACAGATATAAACGGTACTCATTGGAAATAATGGAGAATGATTAGTCATGCAACTCGGCAGGCCCAAGTCGCAGGACAAGTCGCCTTAGGAAATCAACCCCTTTGGCTCCATTCACACGTGTAGGAATCCAAAGTTGGGCTGACTTTGGAGTGCAACTTGGATACGACTTTGGCTTTGACCAGTAATAATGGACAACTGTTGCACACAAGTTGCATTGTATAACATTCAGGAACGACTTTCATGCAACTTTTGAGGGTTACTATTGAAGTCTATGGCCCTCAAGTTGCATGAAAGTCGCACCAGAGTAGTGCATGAATTACTTTGAAGTCGCTGCAACTTTAAGTCGCACGCATGAATGGTTATCATTGGAGAACATTTTTTGTTTTTGACTCGTTTTTGATTATTTTGATTACTCTTGAAGTCCAAAGTTGCATGACAAGTTGCACACGTGTGATGGAGCCTCAGCCCGCGGTCATGCCGGTGCGACTTGTCATGCGATTTTACAGTTTCAAATCATGTGACAAGTTGCACCCTATTGTCTGCATTGGAAGCGGTCAAATCAGTGCGACTCCGACTCCATTGGGGGTCGCACCGATTTTGAAAGTAGTTCCTGCTCTACCTTTTGCAAGTTCAGGTGCGACTTGCACAGATAGGTGTGCAGGAAGTCGCACAGATGTCTTCCAAGTAGCACAATTTCAATGTCACGATCGGTGTGACCGGGGTGGTCAGTGCTCTGGACTGAAGTATACACTATAGTGCAGGCGTCTCAAACTGGCGACCCTCCAGCTGCTGCAAAACTACAAGTCCCATGAGGCATTGCAAGGCTGACAGTTCCAAGCATGACTCCCACAGGCAGAGGCATGATGGGACTTGTAGTTTCACAAACACCTGGAGGGCCACCAGTTTGAGACCCCTGCTATAGAGGGACATGCTTTGTTCATATTTCATGTCTGAGCTTTACAACCACTTTACATGGTGCTGGGTGTCATTCAACTCACAAGACTGAGGACATCTTGTGGAGAAGAAGATGTACTGCAGAGGTCAGCCCCAGATTGAAGGTGACTGTTGCAGCCTTGCTGATTATTATTTTTGGGGGGGGGGGTGTGAACATTAGAAATGAAAAAAGAAAAGAAAAAAAAAGCAGCCTGGAGTTGCCCTTTAAACGACACGGTTGGCTTTTTACTTTTTTTTCGCTCGTTAGATTTCCCTCTCGCTCACAATCACGTCATCAAACACACAAAGATTTTAGTGTCTTACAAATCACAGAAGAGGATTACAGGAAGCCGGCACTGCAAGGGATAGGAAGACTGACACTGCTGACTTCTTTATGAACAGACATCACATAGGAGTCTAAAGGAAAGAGAAGATTTCTTTGTCTAATGGTGGCCATACATGTAACAATCTGATTGAATGATTCTTCATAGAATCCGATAATACGGTGAGATCAATGATGCACTACATAGCTGATGGTACATTTAAAAGGAGAGATCCTCTGATCAGGGAGGTCTGTGATTGGACAAAGAAAAAACAGGACAGCAATGAGATCACATCATATGAGAGATCCACTGACAGAAGCTGCAAGCTGACCATACCGGGGATTCACTGACAGAAGCTGCAAGCTGACCATACCGGGGATTCACTGACAGAAGCTGCAAGCTGACCATACCGGGGATCCACCGACAGAAGCTGCAAGCTGACCATACCGGGGATCCACCGACAGAAGCTGCAAGCTGACCATACCGGGGATCCACCGACAGAAGCTGCAAGCTGACCATGCCGGGGATCCACTGAGTGCTGAGTGGAATCTACAAGAAGATCATATAAGAGAACCACTGGCAGAGAGAGATCACAGCTGGGATCAAAATTATCGGATCAAATGTCGCCAACAAACCATTGATCCGGATTGGAAACACATTGTACAAAGGATCCACTGTCAGAAGCTGAGAAGATTTAGGATCCGATCATATGAGAGATCCACTGATAGAAGCTGCAGGCAGACCAGGGATCCACTGACAGAATCTGCAGACCACACCAGGGATCCACTGACAGAAGCTGCAGACCACACCAGGGATCCACTGACAGAATCTGCAGACCACACCAGGGATCCACTGACAGAAGCTGCAGACCACACCAGGGATCCACTGACAGAATCTGCAGACCATACCAGGGATCCACTGACAGAATCTGCAGACCATACCCGGGATCCACTGACAGAATCTGCAGACCATACCAGGGATCCACTGACAGAATCTGCAGACCATACCCGGGATCCACTGACAGAAGCTGCAGACCACACCAGGGATCCACTGACAGAATCTGCAGACCACACCAGGGATCCACTGACAGAAGCTGCAGACCACACCAGGGATCCACTGACAGAAGCTGCAGACCATACCAGGGATCCACTGACAGAATCTGCAGACCATACCCGGGATCCACTGACAGAAGCTGCAGACCATACCAGGGATCCACTGACAGAATCTGCAGACCATACCCGGGATCCACTGACAGAAGCTGCAGACCATACCCGGGATCCACTGACAGAATCTGCAGACCATACCAGGGATCCACTGACAGAATCTGCAGACCATACCAGGGATCCACTGACAGAATCTGCAGACCATACCAGGGATCCACTGACAGAATCTGCAGACCATACCCGGGATCCACTGACAGAAGCTGCAGACCATACCCGGGATCCACTGACAGAATCTGCAGACCATACCAGGGATCCACTGACAGAATCTGCAGACCATACCCGGGATCCACTGACAGAAGCTGCAGACCATACCAGGGATCCACTGACAGAATCTGCAGACCATACTAGGGATCCACTGACAGAATCTGCAGACCATACCCGGGATCCACTGACAGAATCTGCAGACCATACCAGGAATCCACTGACAGAATCTGAAGACCATACCCGGGATCCACTGACAGAATCTGCAGACCATACCAGGGATCCACTGACAGAATCTGCAGACCATACCCGGGATCCACTGACAGAAGCTGCAGACCATACCAGGGATCCACTGACAGAATCTGCAGACCATACAAGGGATCCACTGACAGAAGCTGCAGACCATACCAGGGATCCACTGACAGAATCTGCAGACCATACCAGGGATCCACTGACAGAATCTGCAGACCATACCCGGGATCCACTGACAGAAGCTGCAGACCATACCCGGGATCCACTGACAGAATCTGCAGACCATACCAGGGATCCACTGACAGAATCTGCAGACCATACCCGGGATCCACTGACAGAAGCTGCAGACCATACCAGGGATCCACTGACAGAATCTGCAGACCATACTAGGGATCCACTGACAGAAGCTGCAGACCATACCCGGGATCCACTGACAGAATCTGCAGACCATACCAGGAATCCACTGACAGAATCTGAAGACCATACCCGGGATCCACTGACAGAATCTGCAGACCATACCAGGGATCCACTGACAGAATCTGCAGACCATACCCGGGATCCACTGACAGAAGCTGCAGACCATACCAGGGATCCACTGACAGAATCTGCAGACCATACAAGGGATCCACTGACAGAAGCTGCAGACCATACCAGGGATCCACTGACAGAATCTGCAGGCAGATCATACCAGGGATCCACTGACAGAATCTGCAGACCATACCCAGGATCCACTGACAGAAGCTGCAGACCATACCCAGGATCCACTGACAGAAGCTGCAGACCATACCAGGGATCCACTGACAGAAGCTGCAGACCATACCAGGGATCCACTGACAGAAGCTGCAGACCATACCAGGGATCCACTGACAGAAGCTGCAGACCATACCCGGGATCCACTGACAGAAGCTGCAGACCATACTAGGGATCCACAGACAGAATCTGCAGGCAGATCATACCAGGGATCCACTGACAGAATCTGCAGACCATACCAGGGATCCACTGACAGAATCTGCAGACCATACCCGGGATCCACTGACAGAATCTGCAGACCATACCCGGGATCCACTGACAGAATCTGCAGACCATACCAGGGATCCACTGACAGAATCTGCAGACCATACCAGGGATCCACTGACAGAATCTGCAGACCATACTAGGGATCCACTGACAGAATCTGCAGACCATACTAGGGATCCACTGACAGAATCTGAAGACCATACCCGGGATCCACTGACAGAAGCTGCAGACCATACCAGGGATCCCCTGACAGAAGCTGCAGACCATACCCGGGATCCACTGACAGAAGCTGCAGACCATACCAGGGATCCACTGACAGAAGCTGCAGACCATACCAGGGATCCACTGACAGAAGCTGCAGACCATACCAGGGATCCACTGACAGAATCTGCAGGCAGATCATACCAGGGATCCACTGACAGAATCTGCAGACCATACCAGGGATCCACTGACAGAATCTGCAGACCATACCCGGGATCCACTGACAGAAGCTGCAGACCATACCAGGGATCCACTGACAGAAGCTGCAGACCATACCAGGGATCCACTGACAGAAGCTGCAGACCATACCAGGGATCCACTGACAGAAGCTGCAGACCATACCCGGGATCCACTGACAGAAGCTGCAGACCACACCAGGGATCCACTGACAGAATCTGCAGACCATACCAGGGATCCACTGACAGAAGCTGCAGGCAGATCATACCAGGGATCCACTGACAGAATCTGCAGACCATACCCGGGATCCACTGACAGAAGCTGCAGACCATACCAGGGATCCACTGACAGAATCTGCAGACCATACTAGGGATCCACTGACAGAATCTGCAGACCATACCAGGGATCCACTGACAGAAGCTGCAGACCATACCAGGGATCCACTGACAGAAGCTGCAGACTATACCCGGGATCCACTGACAGAAGCTGCAGACCATACCCGGGATCCACTGACAGAATCTGCAGACCACACCAGGGATCCACTGACAGAATCTGCAGACCATACCAGGGATCCACTGACAGAAGCTGCAGGCAGATCATACCAGGGATCCACTGACAGAATCTGCAGACCATACCCGGGATCCACTGACAGAAGCTGCAGACCATACCAGGGATCCACTGACAGAATCTGCAGACCATACTAGGGATCCACTGACAGAATCTGCAGACCATACCAGGGATCCACTGACAGAAGCTGCAGACCATACCAGGGATCCACTGACAGAAGCTGCAGGCAGATCATACCAGGGATCCACTGACAGAATCTGCAGACCATACCCGGGATCCACTGACAGAAGCTGCAGACCATACCAGGGATCCACTGACAGAATCTGCAGACCATACTAGGGATCCACTGACAGAATCTGCAGACCATACCAGGGATCCACTGACAGAAGCTGCAGACCATACCAGGGATCCACTGACAGAAGCTGCAGACCATACCAGGGATCCACTGACAGAAGCTGCAGACCATACCCGGGATCCACTGACAGAAGCTGCAGACCATACCAGGGATCCACTGACAGAAGCTGCAGACCATACCAGGGATCCACTGACAGAAGCTGCAGACCATACCAGGGATCCACTGACAGAAGCTGCAGACCATACCAGGAATCCACTGACAGAAGCTGCAGACCATACCCGGGATCCACTGACAGAAGCTGCAGACCATACCCGGGATCCACTGACAGAAGCTGCAGACCATACCAGGGATCCACTGACAGAAGCTGCAGACCATACCAGGGATCAACTGACAGAATCTGCAGGCAGATCATACCAGGGATCCACTGACAGAATCTGCAGACCATACCAGGGATCCACTGACAGAATCTGCAGACCATACCCGGGATCCACTGACAGAAGCTGCAGACCATACCAGGGATCCACTGACAGAAGCTGCAGACCATACCAGGGATCCACTGACAGAATCTGCAGACCATACCCGGGATCCACTGACAGAATCTGCAGACCATACCCGGGATCCACTGACAGAATCTGCAGACCACGCCAGGGATCCACTGACAGAATCTGCAGACCATACTAGGGATCCACTGACAGAAGCTGCAGGCAGATCATACCAGGGATCCACTGACAGAATCTGCAGACCATACCCGGGATCCACTGACAGAATCTGCAGACCATACTAGGGATCCACTGACAGAATCTGCAGACCATACCCGGGATCCACTGACAGAAGCTGCAGACCATACCAGGGATCCACTGACAGAAGCTGCAGACCATACCAGGGATCCACCGACAGAATCTGCAGGCAGATCATACCAGGGATCCACTGACAGAATCTGCAGACCATACCAGGGATCCACTGACAGAATCTGCAGACCATACCCGGGATCCACTGACAGAAGCTGCAGACCATACCAGGGATCCACTGACAGAAGCTGCAGACCATACCAGGGATCCACTGACAGAAGCTGCAGACCATACCCGGGATCCACTGACAGAAGCTGCAGACCATACTAGGGATCCACTGACAGAATCTGCAGACCTTACTAGGGATCCACTGACAGAATCTGCAGACCACGCCAGGGATCCACTGACAGAATCTGCAGACCACACCAGGGATCCACTGACAGAATCTGCAGACCATACCAGGGATCCACTGACAGAATCTGCAGACCATACCCGGGATCCACTGACAGAAGCTGCAGACCATACTAGGGATCCACTGACAGAATCTGCAGACCATACCAGGGATCCACTGACAGAATCTGCAGACCATACCCGGGATCCACTGACAGAATCTGCAGACCACACCAGGGATCCACTGACAGAATCTGCAGACCACACCAGGGATCCACTGACAGAATCTGCAGACCACACCAGGGATCCACTGACAGAATCTGCAGACCCTACTAGGGATCCACTGACAGAAGCTGCAGACCATACTAGGGATCCACTGACAGAAGCTGCAGACCATACCAGGGATCCACTGACAGAATCTGCAGACCCTACTAGGGATCCACTGACAGAATCTGCAGACCATACCCGGGATCCACTGACAGAATCTGCAAGCAGATCATACTGGGGATCCACTGACAGAAGCTGCAGACCACACCAGGGATTCACTGACAGAAGCTGCAGACCATACAAGGGATCCACTGACAGAATCTGCAGACCACACCAGGGATCCACTGACAGAATCTGCAGACCACACCAGGGATCCACTGACAGAATCTGCAGACCATACAAGGGATCCACTGATAGAATCATACCAGGGATCCACTGACAGAAGCTGCAGACCATACCAGGGATCCACTGACAGAATCTGCAGACCATACCCGGGATCCACTGACAGAAGCTGCAGACCATACCAGGGATCCACTGACAGAAGCTGCAGACCACACCAGGGATCCACTGACAGAAGCTGCAGACCATACAAGGGATCCACTGACAGAATCTGCAGATCATACCAGGGATCCACTGACAGAATCTGCAGACCACACCAGGGATCCAATGACAGAATCTGCAGATCATACCAGGGATCCGCTGACAGAAGCTGCAGACCACACCAGGGATCCACTGACAGAAGCTGCAGACCATACAAGGGATCCACTGACAGAAGCTGCAGACCACACCAGGGATCCACTGACAGAATCTGCAGACCATACCAGGGATCCACTGACAGAAGCTGCAGACCACACCAGGGATCCACTGACAGAAGCTGCAGACCACACCAGGGATCCACTGACAGAAGCTGCATACCATACAAGGGATCCACTGACAGAATCTGCAGACCATACCCGGGATCCACTGACAGAAGCTGCAGACCACACCAGGGATCCACTGACAGAAGCTGCAGACCACACCAGGGATCCACTGACAGAAGCTGCAGACCATACAAGGGATCCACTGACAGAATCTGCAGACCATACCCAGGATCCACTGACAGAAGCTGCAGACCACACCAGGGATCCACTGACAGAATCTGCAGACCATACTAGGGATCCACTGACAGAATCTGCAGACCATACCAGGGATCCACTGACAGAATCTGCAGACCATACCAGGGATCCACTGACAGAATCTGCAGACCATACCAGGGATCCACTGACAGAATCTGCAGACCATACTAGGGATCCACTGACAGAATCTGCAGACCATACCCAGGATCCACTGACAGAAGCTGCAGACCACACCAGGGATCCACTGACAGAATCTGCAGACCATACCCAGGGTCCACTGACAGAAGCTGCAGACCACACCAGGGATCCACTGACAGAAGCTGCAGACCATACCAGGGATCCACTGACAGAATCTGCAGACCACACCAGGGATCCACTGACAGAATCTGCAGACCATACCAGGGATCCACTGACAGAATCTGCAGACCATACTAGGGATCCACTGACAGAATCTGCAGACCATACTAGGGATCCACTGACAGAATCTGCAGATCATACCAGGGATCCACTGACAGAATCTGCAGACCATACCAGGGATCCACTGACAGAATCTGCAAGCAGATCATACTGGGGATCCACTAACAGACATTGAGCAGAATTAGAAACACATTGAGGGATCCAGTGGCAACAGTTAGCAGAGCTAGAATGGATCATATGAAGGATCCACTGGTGGAATGTGAGTGGTTAGGATCCGATCACATGGGGGGGGATCCATGGTGCCAAAAGCCAAGCAGAGTAAATATCAGGTCATAAGGGATCCACTGACAGAAGTCGGGCAGAGCTAGAACCAGATCAGATGAAGGATCAATTGGCAGAACTTGAGCAATTAGGATCAGATCAGATGTGGGATCCGGTGCCAATAGCTGAGCAGGGCGAATATCCGATCCTATGAAGGATCCACTGACAGAAGATTAGCCGATTTAAGATCAGAATAGGGATCCCCTGGGATGTGGAGAAGAGCTAAGAGCACGAGGGATCTTCTTCAGATGAGAAGATCATAAGGGATTGGCTGACAGAAGTTGAGCAAAACTAGAAGAGATGAGATGCAGAGTGAGGAGCCAATCACAAGAGGGATCCACTGAGACAGGGTCAGATTTTAGGATCCACTTCCAGAAGGTGAGCAGATTGGGTCATATGATGGATCTACAGGCAAAGCACTGAGTAAGAGCAATATTATAGAGGGGATCCGGTGCTATGCAGGAATCTCATGAGGGATCCGGTAGAAGAATCTCTGCAGAGAGGAGATCCGGTGACAGGAGGAGATGGAGGGGATCCGGTCCTATGAGAGATCTGTTAGTAAAAGTTGATGTGAGTGAGGAGGAGGAGGAGGAGGATCCGCTGTCTGGAGATCGGAGGAGGAATGTGAGATCTCTATGGAGGATGATGATCGGAGGATGGAGGGGAGCGGTAGGTAGGTCGGTCGGTACTCACCCACTCGGCCAGCAGTAGTTGCCCCTTGCGGGAGGCGATGAAGTCTCTCCCGGGGATGAGGGATCGGAGGGCGGATCGGAGGGCGGATCGGGGGGGGCTCGCCTCCTCACTCTCGGGGTCCCCCATGCTCTCTCCTCGGTCGGTCTCCGGAGCGGAAATGGTGACAATACGGAAACGTTCGCTGATGAGCGAAGTGTGAATTAACCCCTCCGCCGCCGCAACCCACTTCCTGCCCCCCCCCCCCCCCCCCCGGTCATGTCCTTTCACCACCGCCAGGCACACCAAGGGTTACCCCCCTCCCCCCCTCAGTGGGATGTCAGTGGTGGAGGGGTTAATGGCAGTCCGTGTACATTATAGGAGGAGGAGATGGGGGGTCCCCCGAGGGGGGGGGGGGTCAGAGCTTCACCCACAAAGACCACCTGTATGTTCTCCTATAGGAGGGAGAGGACTTATCACTGGAAGTGCCAGGACTGTCATACTAACCCCCCCTATACACA
The DNA here is from genome assembly GCA_029206835.1 of Rana muscosa. Taxonomy (NCBI): domain Eukaryota; kingdom Metazoa; phylum Chordata; class Amphibia; order Anura; family Ranidae; genus Rana; species Rana muscosa. Next base: position 342,499,511 of record CM055119.1, read on the forward strand.
AATCACCCCCCCATACACAAATCACCCTCCCCCCTCCTATACACAAATCACCCCCCCATACACAAATCACCCCCCCCCCCCTATACAAATCACCCCTCCTACCACAACCCCCCCATACACAAATCACCCCTCCTACCACAAACACCCCCCCCATACACAAATCACCCCTTCTAACACAAATCCTTTACCCTTCAGCAGAAATCCCTGCCCCCCCCCAAACAAAAAAAATGTTCCTAACACAAAGCCTCTACCCTTCAAATCCCTCAAATTTCGTCTCCAAGTACACATCCTCACCCCCCCCCCTCCCAGAACAAATACCCCATCCCCTCTCCTAGCACTTATCCGCCCCACCCCCCAAAAAAAATTCCCCTCTAGCACAAATCCTCCCCCCCCATTTTTTTCGTCTCCTAGTACAACCCCCTCCAAATATCCCCACTCCTGCCATAAACACCCCTCCCCCAAAAAAAAAAAAATCCCTTCCTAACACAAATCCTCTACCCTTCAAATCCCTCAAATTTCCTCTCTGAGTACAGATCCTCATACCCCCTCCCAGCACAAGTACCCCACCCCCCCCCTCCTAGCATAAATCTACCCCCTCCAAAACAAATCCCCTCCTAGCACAAATCCTCCCCTCAAGAAAAAAAAACTTCTCCTCAATCATCCCTACTAACACAAATTCCCCCCCCCCCCTAAAAAAAATCCAATCCTAACAAAAATCCTCTACCCTTTATATCCCTTAAATTTCCTCTCTGCGTACACACCCTCATCTCCCCTCCTAGCATAAATCCCCCCCACCTTCCAAAATGTCCCCTCCTAGTACAAAGCCTCTACCCTTTCCTCTCCGAGTACACACCCTCATCCCCCCTCCCAGCACAAATTCCTACCCCCCCTCCTAGCATAAATCCCCCCCACCTTTCAAAATGTCCCCTCCTAGTACAAAGCCTCTACCCTTTCCTCTCCGAGTACACACCCTCATCCCCCCTCCTAGCATAAATCCCCCCCCACCTTCCAAAATGTCCCCTCCTAGTACAAAGCCTCTACCCTTTCCTCTCCGAGTACACACCCTCATCCCCCCTCCTAGCATAAATCCCCCCCCACCTTCCAAAATGTCCCCTCCTAGTACAAAGCCTCTACCCTTTCCTCTCCGAGTACACACCCTCATCCCCCCTCCTAGCATAAATCCCCCCCCACCTTCCAAAATGTCCCCTCCTAGTACAAAGCCTCTACCCTTTCCTCTCCGAGTACACACCCTCATCCCCCCTCCTAGCATAAATCCCCCCCCACCTTCCAAAATGTCCCCTCCTAGTACAAAGCCTCTACCCTTTCCTCTCCGAGTACACACCCTCATCCCCCCTCCTAGCATAAATCCCCCCCCCACCTTCCAAAATGTCCCCTCCTAGTACAAAGCCTCTACCCTTTCCTCTCCGAGTACACACCCTCATCCCCCCTCCTAGCATAAATCCCCCCCCACCTTCCAAAATGTCCCCTCCTAGTACAAAGCCTCTACCCTTTCCTCTCCGAGTACACACCCTCATCCCCCCTCCTAGCATAAATCCCCCCCCACCTTCCAAAATGTCCCCTCCTAGTACAAAGCCTCTACCCTTTCCTCTCCGAGTACACACCCTCATCCCCCCTCCTAGCATAAATCCCCCCCCACCTTCCAAAATGTCCCCTCCTAGTACAAAGCCTCTACCCTTTCCTCTCCGAGTACACACCCTCATCCCCCCTCCTAGCATAAATCCCCCCCCACCTTCCAAAATGTCCCCTCCTAGTACAAAGCCTCTACCCTTTCCTCTCCGAGTACACACCCTCATCCCCCCTCCTAGCATAAATCCCCCCCCACCTTCCAAAATGTCCCCTCCTAGTACAAAGCCTCTACCCTTTCCTCTCCGAGTACACACCCTCATCCCCCCTCCCAGCACAAATCCTCCCCCCAATCCCCTCCCGGAATCCCTTATAGTGACCTCTCACTTTATTTTTATTTATTCCATTGTTGTGCAATTCACTGCTCTTCCGATACAGAAAACCTGCAGACGTTCAGTGCACTTGCATTGCCAAGAAATGTTATTGGGACCCCAAGGGGGTGAGTATCGGGCGCACATTTGCGCTCATTTGGTCAGTCTGTAAAAGAACCAAAAAGCACAAAGAAAACACCGCAGTCCACTCCAAAAAAGTACAGGAGCTTCTCCGGGGCGTTTGTCACACATGGGGGGGCGGCCCCTTCAAGTGAAGGCTCCTCCCCTATGCCTGATCAGAGAAAACATGAGTTCCAGCTACACAGAGATGTAAGTGGAGCCCTAAAAAAACATCAGATCTGTAAACAATGGAGTAGGCATAACTTACCATCCAATCGTTTCAGACTCCATTTAGATTGGATTCAAACAAAGATGATTAGCCATGGCGGAAAATTCTTAATTTGGCATCGATCAGCAGCACTGAGATACTTTGTGGATTGAATTACATTCCAATCGATCAGATTACAAAATTACACACAGCTGATCACAGATCGCAGTAAAGGGCCAATCACATGTAACCAGACTTGCCAGTTATTGGCATTCCTCCCCTCATGCGCTGTCGCTGTGTGAGGAAAGAATTGACAATAAGCTGACAAACACATTGTTTACACCGATAACCATATAAGCGTCCATCAGTGCAGCCTCATTAGTGCCCATCAGCGCAGCTTATCAGTGCCCATCAGTGCAGCCCCATTAGTGTAGCCCATCTGTACCCATCTGTGTAGCTTATCAGTACACATCAGTACTGCCTCATCAGAGCCAATCAGAGCAGCTTATCAATACCCATCAGTGCTGCCTCATTAGTGCCCATCAGTGTAGCTTATCAGTGCTGCCTCATCAGTGCAGCTTATCAGTACCCATCAGTGCAGCCTCATTAGTGCCCATTAGTGTAGCCTATCTGTACCGCCTCATCAGTGCCTATCAGTGCAGCTTATCAATACCCATCAGTGCTGCCTCATTAGTGCAGCTTATCAGTGCTGCCTCATTAGTGCCCATTAATGTAGCCTATCTGTACTCAATAGTGCCGCCTCATCAGTGCAGCCTCATTAGTGCCCATCAGTGTAGCATATCAGTACCCATCAGTGCAGCCTCATTATTGCCCATCAGTGCAGCTTATCAGTGCCCATCAGTGCAGCCTCATTAGTGCCCATTAGTGTAGCCTATCTGTACCCATCAGTGCTGCCTCATCAGTGCAGCCTCATTAGTGCCCATCAGTGTAGCTTATCAGTACCAATAAGTGCTTCCTCATCAGTGCAGCCCCATTGGAGCCCATCAGTGGAGCCCATCAGTGCAGCCTCATTAGTGCCCATCAGTGAAGAAGAAAAATTACATATTTGCAAAATGTTTGGCATTTTTTTATTTGTTTATCAAAAATAAAAACCCAGTGGTGATTACCCATTTAGAAGCATCTCACCAAAAATGACGTTTTTGTTGCAGAGAATCTGATGAGGCTGCACTGATGGGCACAGATAGACGGCAATGATGGACACTAATAGGCAGCTCTGATGGGCAATGATAGGTGATTACCCATTTAGGTGCATCTCACCAAAAATGACATTTTTGTTGCAGAGGATGCCTAAAATCTGATGAGGCACTGATTTGTGGCACTAATGGGCAACAATAGGTGGCACTAATGGGCAACAATAGGTGGCACTGATGGGCACCGATAGCCAGCACTGATGGGCACTAATAAGCATTACTGATGGGCACTGACAGGCAGCACTGATGGGCACAGATAGGCAGTAATGATAGGCACTGATAGGCGGCACTGATGGGCACTATAAAGCATCACTGATGAGCACAGATAGGCGGCAAGGATGGACACTGATAAGCATCACTTATGGGCATTAACAGGCAGCACTGAAGGGCACTGATAGGTGGCAATGATGGGCATTGATAGGCGGCAATGATGGGCACTAATAAGCATCACTTATGGGCATTGACAGGCAGCACTGATGGGCACGGGTTGGGGCTGCAGTGATAATCAGGACACTGATGAGGGTAAATGATATTACGGCTTGTGTAACAATTGTATATACTGTATTACCTCTTTTATTCACTGTTTTTCCCCTAGTGATCTATTGGTTTGGAGTCGATGACTAAGATGAAATATGCTGGGGAAAAAAAGTGAAAAAGAATTGGGACCTCCTTCTGTGTTTATCAGGAGAATCCAATCAAAATCATAAACTCGGAAAGGATTGAACCCAGAAGATGAAATATACCGATCGTTTTTTTCGGGCACATATACTGACAATAGGTACAGGAGCCGCATGGAAAGGTCCCTCCAGCTGTATCAGAATAATTTCTAGTTGAAAATGACTTGAGACGAATCTATTATGGAGGGGGGGAGGGGGGGGTCTGTCTATATGTTATTTGGGGGTGTGATAGAACGATCCTGGCAATTTTAGGATCTGATGTTAGGAGGAGGTGCCAATATCTCTGGATGTACCCCCAACATCTGCATGCTGCCCATGCTTTGTTGCCTTCATTCTTCTGTGTGGACGATTATCTGATCTATTAGGTCCCTTTCACACGATTGGCCAGCAAAGATCTGCCTGTCCGTTTTTCAGGTGGATCTGAGCCGGGCCACCCATTGACTTGTATGGGCAGGAGACGTGTCCACTGACACCCGCCTGCCATCCGATCCGATGAGATCCGCTGAAAACAGATGGATGGCCATGCTGTCCGTTTTCATCCGATCTTCCCATAGAGAACAGCGGGGGGTCTGACAGGTCCGTCCCTGCACAGTGATCAGAGAGGGACCTGTCATCCGCCGGCTCAGCGGGGATCAACAGAGCGATCTCCCGCTGAGCAAGCCGAGTCCACTGAGCGGACCCCCCCCCCCCCCCCGTGTGAAAGGGGCCTTAGACAGGGAAGGAGGATTGAGAAAGTAGGCTAAACCCTCTCAAAAAATGGTGGATTTTATGGGCACAACATGAGGCAGTATATGTAAAACAAAATAAACTTTATTACAATCATTGTTAAAAATGCACACTTATTTAAAATCACTACAACAATCGGCTACTTAACAGTAGCTAAACAGATACCCAATTACAAATGTGGAGGCATGGATCCAATCATATAGGCGTAAAATGTCCAACAAAATGTAGGAAAGTAAGTTTACATATGAAAACAGTCAGGTCCATAACGCCTCCATGCGTTCTTGTCAACGTGTTTCACAAAAGATTTGCTTCCTCAGGACAGATTGGGTAGGTGTTACTGAAATTTAAAATCTACAGCACCTGGGGCTTTTAATTTAGCATTAACTTTGCTTTGTTTTGGAGGTGGTTTTTGCAGGTTTTGCATGCACTGGGAAACCAATAAATGAACTGGAAAGATGTCACCAGTAGTCACTTCCCCTTAATGTCTATACTGTATGTTTTGGAAGTGTCTGGTGCAGACGTCACCTTGTGGTGTGCAGCGAACAGCATCAGGAAGGTAAACTGGGATCCGGACTGGAGCGGAGCATCTAGCAGACGGCACATATGGTATGCAACATGGGAATGCTGTAGCGGAAGGTGAACGGAACAAGAAAGTGAGGACTGAATGGTAAAGGATCAGCGGAGTTGGGGAACCAGAGCAGGAGAAACTAGCAGATGCCACATGTGAGGGCATGGTAGCTCTATAGTGGTAGGTGAGCGGGGACCAGAGAGAGAGGAGGATTAGAAAACTAGAGGATCAGCAGAGGTTATTACTAAGTGGGGGATCAGCAGAGCTGGTGGTTACTACTGAGTGGAGGATCAGCAGAGCTGGGGGTTACTAATGAGCAGAGGATCAGCAGAGCTGGGGGTTACTAATGAGCAGAGGATCAGCAGAGCTGGGGGTTACTAATGAGCAGAGGATCAGCAGAGCTGGGGGTTACTAATGAGCAGAGGATCAGCAGAGCTGGGGGTTACTAATGAGCAGAGGATCAGCAGAGCTGGGGGTTACTAATGAGCAGAGGATCAGCAGAGCTGGGGGTTACTAATGAGCAGAGGATCAGCAGAGCTGGGGGTTACTAATGAGCAGAGGATCAGCAGAGCTGGGGGTTACTAATGAGCGGAGGATCAGCAGAGATGGGGGTTACTACTGAGTGGAGGTGTGACAGACCTAGCTGGGGGTTACTAATGAGCAGAGGATCAGCAGAGCTGGGGGTTACTACTGAGTGGAGGTGTGACAGACCTAGCTGGGGCAGGTGCTTTTGGAGAGGACTGAATGCTAGTCTCTTGCCTACTGATTATGGGCCCTGGTTTTAGCTCATGTTAATTAGGTTTCTGGTTACAGTTTGTATTGTCATCCTGGTGTATATATTTGTGTGAGATCTCAAATAAAGCAGACTATTCCTGATTAGTGATGAGCCGAACACCCCCGGGTTCGGTTCGCACCAGAACCCGCGAACGGACCGAAAGTTCGAACGAACATTAGAACCCTATTAAATACAATGGATGCGAACGTTCGAATTCTAAAGTGCTAATTATAACAACTATTATGCATGTTATTGTCCTAAAAAGGGTTTGGGAACCCGGGTTCTGCACCAGGGGACATGTATCAATGCAAAAAGAAGTTTTAAAAACGGTCGTTTTTCGGGAGCAGTCATTTTAATGATGCATAAAGTGAAAAAAAAAAAGTCAAATATTCCTTTAAATATCGTACCTGGGGGGTGTCTAAAGTATGCCTGTGAAGTGCCACGTGTTTCCCGTGTTTAGAACTGTCCCTGCACAAAATAACATTTCTAAAGGAAAAAAAAGCCATTTAAAACTGCTTGCGGCTTTAATGTAATGTCTGGTCCCGGTAATATGGATGAAAATCTTTATGAAAAATGGCATAGCTACCCCATGACCCCCCCCCCCCCCCTACCCCAGCCCATTACCAGCCCCTTTGGGTCTTGTATGGATATTAAGGGGAACCCCGCACATAAAATAAAAAAGGCCCTATATACTCTGAACAGCCGTATACAGGCGGTGCATACAAGACAGGGACTGTAGGTTTGTTCTTATGTAGAATCTGTTTATAATTTTGAACAGGTACATTGTTTAAGTGGAGCTCCATGGCAAATTCCTTTTTTTTAGCTTTTTGTAAAACATAGGGAACGGTTATCACCCCTGTAACATTTGTTTTGCTGTCTGTGCCCCTGTTCAGAACATTTCACCTCACTTTCCGTCCCAATGACAACTGTTTTTGAAATGTGGTGTTTTTCTTGAAACAAGGATTGCTGATAAAGCATCAGTACAGAGGAGACACCTTTCTCCCATATTAATTCTTACAGGAGAGAATTTTCCTTCCTAGGGGTAGATTTTCTCTCACTTCCTGTTGTCTTCTTCCGTTTGCAAGTAGGAGTCGTTTGTAAGTTGGATGTTTGAAAGTAGGGACCTGCCGTATATACTCTGCAGAAATAGGCCCCTTAGGTGTTGGTGTTGGCACAACACTGTAAGCACTCACAGTTACTCTTGGTTGGTGCTGGAACGCCCTGCTGTCAACTATTATATCAGGAATTGTAATTACATATAATTGTTGATCAGTGGTAGTAAAAATTGGGCCTTTGATGGTGGTGCTGGTGCCACAACACTGTAAGGCCTGACAGTTACTCTTGGTGGGCGCAGCAATGGTCCCTGCTGTGAATTATTAGATCAATAATTATAATTGCATGCCCCTGTTGAACAGGGGCTGAAAAATTGGGCCTTTGGTGGTGATGGTGGTGATGGTGGTGCTGGTGCCACAACACTGTAAGGCCTGACAGTTACTCTTGGTGGGCGCAGCAATGGGCCCTGCTGTGAATTATTAGATCAATAATTATAATTGCATGCCCCTGTTGAACAGGGGCTTAAAAATTGGGCCTTTGGTGGTGGTGGTGATGGTGGTGATGGTGGTGCTGGTGCCACAACACTGTAAGGCCTGACAGTTACTCTTGGTGGGCGCAGCAATGGGCCCTGCTGTGAATTATTAGATCAATAATTATAATTGCATGCCCCTGTTGAACAGGCACTGGTGGCACAACACTGCAACCCCTCACAGATACTGTACTTGGAGCACAGCAATGAGCCCTGTTGCAAAGTATTGCATCAAAAATTTTAATTACACGCCCCTGTTAAACAGGGGCTGAAAAATTGGGCCTTAGCCACTGGTGGCGTCACCCATAAACCAAAATGATCTTCCAAGCTATCATCGTTAATCGTATCATTGAGGAGGAGGAGGAGGAGGATAGCCAGTCAACATAACAGCACAGGCACTCAGCATCAGCATCAGTCTTGAAGGGATGTGACATTTTAAAATCAATTAGTCTGTTATATCAGCATCTGGTGTGTGGTAGCTGGTGGTGATCCAAGACTGGTTCATCTTGATGAAAGTCAGTCGATCAACCGAGTCGGTGGACAGGCGCACCCTGTGATCCGTGACAAATCCTCCAGCAGCACTGAATGTGCGTTCTGAAAGAACGCTGGATGCAGGACAGGCCAGTAGCTCAATTGCATACTGTGCAAGCTCTGGCCAGTGATCCATCCTCAAGACCCAGTAAGCCAGAGGATTTTCGGTGGGGAAGGTGTCCAAGTCTGACCTTGCCCCTAGGTATTCCTGCACCATGTATATCAGACGCTGGCGATGGTTGCTGGAACCGATCATACTTTGGGGCTGCGGACTAAAGAATTGTCTGAACGCATCGGTCAGACGGCCACCTTCCCCACCGCTCCTTCTTTGACTGCCCGAAGCCTCAGCAACTCGTTGTCCAGGACCAGGAGTTTGTAACCTCCCAGTCTCTGGGAACGCGTTGCACAGACCTTTCTGCAAGGCCTCCCGGAGTTGTCTCATCCTCTGCTCCCTCTGCGACGGTACGATAAGGTCCGCAACCTTACCCTTGTACCGTGGATCAAGGAGAGTGGCCAGCCAGTAATGGTCCCTCTCCTTGATCCGAAGAATACGAGGATCCTTCCGCAGACTTTGCAGGATCAGGGAGGCCATGCAGCGTAGGTTAGCTGAGGCATTCAGTCCGGAGTCCTCTGGGTCACTAAGGACGACATGATCCGCAGCCACCTCCTCCCAGCCACGTACAAGTCCACTGGTTTCTTGGGACTGTAAATCATCCCTAAAAGACTGCTGCTGATGATGCTGAGTGCCAGCCTCCACCTCCATGCTGACACAATCCTCCTCCTCCTCCTCCTCCTCCTCCTCTTCCTGTGCGATGGGTGGGACAGAAGGAACACTGTCTGGGTAAAGGGGGCCTTGAGAGGCAAGGAAGTCCTCCTCTTCCTGCCTCTGTTCTGCCTCAAGTGCCCTGTCCATTATTCCACACAGCGTGTGCTCCAACAGGTGGACAAGAGGTACAGTGTCACTGATGCATGCACTGTCACTGCTCACCATCCTCGTGGCCTCCTCAAATGGTGCCAGGACAGTGCATGCATCCCTGATCATGCCCCACTGGCGTGGTGAAAAAAACCCGAGCTCCCCTGACCCTGTCCTGGTGCCGTAGTCGCACAGGTACTCATTGATGGCCCTCTGCTGCGTGTGCAGCCGCTGCAGCATGGCCAACGTTGAGTTCCACCTGGTGGGCATGTCACATATAAGGCGGTTCTTGGGCAGGTTCAACTCCTTTTGAAGCTCAGCCAGGCGAGCACTGGCATTATAAGATCTGCGGAAATGCACACAGACTTTCCTGGCCTGCCTCAGGACATCCTGTAAGCCCGGGTACCTGCCCAAAAACCGCTGCACCACCAGGTTAAGGACGTGAGCCATACAGGGCACATGGGTCAGTTGTCCCTGTCGGAGGGCGGAGAGGAGGTTGGTGCCATTGTCGCAAACCACCATTCCTGGCTTAAGCTGGCGTGGCGTCAACCACCTCTCGGCCTGGCCCTGCAGAGCAGACAGGACCTCTGCCCCAGTGTGGCTCCTGTCCCCCAAACACACCAGCGCAAGCACGGCATGGCATCTTTTTGCCTGCGTACTTGCGTAGCCCCTTGAACGCCTACGGAGCACCGCTGGTTCCGAGGACAAACCACAGGAAGAGGCCATGGAGGAAGAAGAAGAGGAGGGGGTGGAGGAGAGAGGTGTGTCACAACCAGTAGTAGCATTTTGGAGGCGTGGCGGTGGAACAACCTCCAACACTACTGCACCTTGTCCTGCATCCTTCCCAGCTGCCAAAAGAGTGACCCAATGGGCCATGAAAGAAAGGTAACGTCCCTGTCCATGCCTGCTGGACCATGAGTCAGCGGTAATATGCACCTTACCGCTGACCACCCTGTCCAGCGAGGCCAAGACATTGCCTTCCACATGCCTGTAGAGAGCCGGAATCGCCTTCCGTGCGAAAAAGTGTCGTTTGGGAACCTGCCACTGAGGAACCGCACATTGCACAAACTCACGGAAGGGGGCCGAGTCTACCAACTGAAAAGGCAGCAGTTGAAGCGCTAGCAATTTAGCCAAGCTACCATTCAACCGCTGGGCATGTGGATGGCTGGGAGTGAACTTCTTTCGACGGTCCAGCAGCTGGGGCAGGGAAATTTGCCTGCTAGAATCGGACATTGGTGTACTGCTAGCAGAGTGCCCGCAAGTACTTGCCTGTGACACACCTAATTCTACACCTTCATTCCTCTCAGAGCAGGTTTCAGAGAGGAGTGAAGGTATAGTGGGGTTGGAGATCCCAGTTGATGCGGTGCAAGAAGAGGTCAGCTTTGTTCTTTGGTGTGGGTCTTTAAGGTAGGCTTGCCAACGAGCTGCATGGCAGGTCAACATATGTCTGGTCAGGCATGTGGTGCCCAAGCGGCTGATGTTTTGGCCACGCGATATACGCTTGAGACATATGTTGCAAACAGCAGCTGTGCGATCTGATGCACTAGCCTCAAAAAAGGCCCACACCAAAGAACTTTTTGAATGACGGGCAGAGGCAGCGCCCTGCACAGGCGGAGCTCTGCGGTGTGATTCCGTCGGTGTGCTGCCCATACGCTGGCCACTCAAGGGCATCCTGCCTCATTGGAGATGTGCCTCCTCCTCATCCTCCTCCTCCTCTCTCCTATTAGGCACCCACGTGGAGTCAGTGACCTCATCATCCCCTCCCTCCTCATCACTGGAGCCAATCTGGCAGTATGCTGCAGCTGCTGGAGCATGACTGCCAGATTGGTGTCCTTCTTGAGCATCCCCTCTCTCTGCTCTCACGCTACTGCCTTCCTCTAGCTGGGTATCATCATCAGACCCTTCGAAACGCTGGGCATCCTCCTGGAGCATGTACCCAACACTGTGCTCAAACAGTTCGGGGGACTCCTCAGGAGGAGGGCATGGTGGGTCTAGGGAAGGATTGACTAATGAAGATAATGATACCAGAGAAGAGGACCCTTTGGCAGCTGCTTTGCCAGTACCCGGAGCCTGGGTGAGAGAGGATGAGGAGGATGAGGTGGGCTTGGTCATCCACTCTACCAAGTCTTCGGCATGATGTGGCTCAACATGTCCAGCTGCCGAAAACAAGGACAAGCGTGTCCCATGGCCATGTGCTGATGACAATGCACCGCGTACACGACCAGCACTGTTGCCCCCAGACACAGAGCCTGCTTGCCCTCTTTTTTTGCCTCCTGACTGTCTGCCTCTCCTTGGTTGCCTTCCAGACATTTTAATGGATGGCCTGCAGGGAGATGGGAAAAAGAGCAATAAGGGCTACCTTCAGGTGTATACTGTGCAGGAGGCTTAGCAACAATGACACTGACACTGTCCCCTGCCTATCCTTCTCTGTCCCTCAACTCAAGGATTGAAAATATGGTTCAGCAAAATAGTTTTAGAACAGAATAGCACACTGACACTTTCCCTCACTGTCCTACTCTGTCCCTCCCTACAAACAAGATTTAGCACAGAATAGCACACTGATAATTTCTACGAGTGTCCTTCTCTGTCCCTAAACTCAAGGATTGAAAATATGGAACAGCAAAATTGGTTTAGAACAGAATAGCACACTGTCAGTTTCACTCACTGTACCTCTCTGTCCCTCAACTCAAGGATTGAAAATATGGTTCAGCAAAATAGTTTTAGAACAGAATAGCACACTGACACTTTCCCTCACTGTACCTCTCTGTCCCTACAAACAAGGATTAGCACAGAATAGCACACTGTCACTGACACTCTCCCTACCTATCCTTATTTGTCCCTAAACACAAGGAATCCAGGATTAGTAAAGGAAAAAAAATGACACTGTCCCTGCCTATGCTTCTCTTTCCCTGCTCCGGAACACACTACACAAGGCCGCCGCGCTGGCGGCCTTTTATAGTGTGGGGCGTGTACTAAACCCCCTCAGCAATAATTGGCCACAGGCATCCTGCCTGTGGCCAATCATTGCTCTCCTCGCTGCCGGCGCTGTGATTGGCCAAGCATGCGGGGTCACAGTGCATGCTTGGCCAATCACAGCGCCTGGATGACACTGCGATGGCGTAGTGCATTGTGGGCCGTTCGCGTCACTCGAATTTGGCGCGAACGGCCCAAATCGTTCGATCTTCGTCGAACGATCGAACAGCCGATGTTCGAGTCGAACGTATGTTCGACTCGAACACGAAGCTCATCCCTATTCCTGATGTACTCCAAGACTGGTCTCGTGTTCCAGGACTTAGAAAGCGATAGACTGACGGAAGCACTCAAGCCACTCATTCCGTCACAGGAGGATCAGCAGAGCTGGGGGTTGAAAAGAAATAGGGTGACTCCGTGCAGAGGAAATCAAACACTGCACAGTAGGCAGAACTGCTGCCTCCTATATAGGAGGAGCAAAGAAAATGAAATGAGAGCTGGGGGTTACTACTGATTGGGGCATCAGCAGAGCTGGAAGTACTACTGCACAGGGGATCTGCTGAACGAGGATACTAATAAGCTAGTGATCTGCTGAACGAGGGTACCAATGAGCTGGGGTTCTACTGGTCCCCTTTTTTATAATTTTATTTATCATATTAACTTCTAGCACTGCACCCTTTTATTTGTACAATTCATTTACAATGAGTGGCACCGCACACATGAGTTTGGCAGAGCGGGTCTCACACGGGGTGGATTCTGTTTTCGATCAGAAGGATATCTGTGAGCTGATTGGAACAGAGCGGGCGGATGACACATCCATGAACACTCATTACAGCATCTGTAGGGAGACTGACTGAGCCCGTTCTGCTCTATGGGTGGCCGGGAGTAAACAAGGTCTGCTGTCCTCTTCCATTTTTTATCCACTTGACCTCCGGAAGATTTTATCCCCCTTCATGACCAGGCCATTTTTTGCTATATAGCACTGCACTACATGAAAGTGGTTGTAAACCTTCCTGACTTTTAACTATAAGTAAGCCTAGAATAAAGCTTACCTATAGGTAGTGGAAATATCTCCTAAACGTGCGCCGTGTAATCGGCGCATGCGCTGTGAAGAAACGGACCTCCGTGCCGTTTCATCCCCAGCGTGTGCCGTGACTGACGGCTCCCACGCGCATGCACGGGAGTGACGTCACGCGGCTCCGGCCAATCACAGGCCCCGGAAGGAAGAGGGGTGAAGATGAATGCGGCCTGCACAGGGGACAGCGTTGGATTTGTCATATAATGGGCTAGTATGCGATGCATACTAGCCCATTATGCTTTTAGTTTGCAGGGAGCAAAAGAGGAAGTAAAACCCATCAGGGTTTACTTCCTCTTTAACTGGTAATTCGGCGGTCATGCAACACTGTGCCCAAATTACATTAATATAATTTTTTTCACAAAAATAGAGCTTTCTTTTGGTGGTATTTGATCACCTCTGAGGTTTTTATTTTCTTGTGATATAAATGAAAAAATACCAAACATTTTGAAAAAAAAAAAAATATTGTTTACTTTCTGCTATAAAACATATCCAATAAACAAATAAAATGTCTTCATGAATTTTGGCCAAAATGTATTCTGCTACATGTCTCTGGCAAAAAAAAATAATACAAATAAGTGTATATTGATTGGTTTGCATGAAAGTTATAGTGTCTACAAACTATGGGATATATATATATATATACACACACACACAATTTTTTTTTGACACTACTAATGGTGGTGATTAACAATTTATAATGGGACTGTGATAGTGTGGCAGACAATCTGGCACTAACTGATGCTGGGGGGGGGAACTGACTACCTTCCACTGACATCACCCGTGACACTAATACAGTGATCAGTGAAAATAATATACACTGTAACTAACGCACTGGTTGGGAAGGGGTTAAAGTGGTTGTAAACCCACAAAAAAAACCTGCAGGACAAAGGCATAATGAGCTAGTATATGCAGAGCATACTGTCTCATTTTGAAATACTCACCTTGGATCGAAGCCCCTGTATCGGTCCCCGTACACCTCTCCGGCCGGCGACATCGCTCCCGGAGTTACTGGAGATATCCAGGGTAGCTACAGGTAAGCTTTATTATATTCTTACCTGTAGTGAAAAGTGGTCTGTTATACCCTGTACACATGATCGATTTTTCCGATCGTGTGTGGGCCCCATCGGACTTTTTTTTCCATCGGTGTAAAAAAATTGAATATTTTGCTAAATTTTTCCGATGGAAAAAAATCCGATGGGAAATTCCGATCGTCTGTGTGGAATTCCATTCCAGAGAAAAACCCACGCATGCTCAGAATCAAGTCGACGCATGCTCAGAAGCATTGAACTTCATTTTTCTCGGCTCGTCTGAGTGTTTTACGTCACCGCGTTTTGGACGGTTAGAATTTTGTCTGATGGTGTGTAGCCAAGACTGATGAAAGTCAGCTTCATCGGAATTCCGACGGAAAATTCCATCGGATTTTAGACCATCGAAATTCCGATCGTGTGAACAGGGCACTCTACCATCAAAGGCGATCAAGGGGTTCACTGTGGGCCTAACTATGTGTAATGTTTGTATTACGTGCTGCTTTTACCAACACATCTCTTTGCAGGGAGAAGAAACAGAGAGATTGTTCCCTTTGTACAGAGCCCTGTGTTGATTGTCAACATAGGGCTCTGGGCTGTGATTGGATGCAGTGGATCAGCAGGTTCCGGCCATGAATAATTGGTCGGGACTTGACAGACTCCCGCTGTGTGCGATCGCAATAGGTGTCAGCTGGGGGGGGGGGGGGGTGTCAGCGTGCATGCACACACCATAAACCTGGAAGCAGGCACTTACCTGGGAAAGAGATGGCACTAGGATGCAGTATGGGAAGAAGACAAGCCGGCGGAGGCAGTGTGATGCTTTGGGCATTGTTCTGCTGGGAAACCTTGTGTCCCACCATTCATGTATCACCTGCCTAAACATTGTTCCTGACCAAATACACCCTTTCATTGGAAACCATATTCCCTAATGGAAGTGGCCTCTGTCAGCAGGATAATGTGCCCTACCACACTGCACAAGCCGCCTCCTATAGGGGCTCCATCCTGGGCCGTGCTGCCTGGTTCTATAGATACAAATAGAGAGGCTCAACCCCACCCCCTGTCACAGGATTTGATTGACAGCAGCAAGAGCCAATGGTTTCTGCTGCTGCCTCTCTGTCGTGTGAGGAAGGAGAAAGCAGAGAGAGCCAGGCTCTGGTAAGCCTTTGGGGGGCTGGGGAGGATCTAGATGATTTTTTAACCACATAATGCATTAAGGTAAAAAAAAACCTTAAGCCTTGAGAACCACTTTAACCACTTGTAAGGTATGCTATAGCTAAAAGATGGCTACAGCGCGGTCGTCCAGTTCTGGGAGGGCATGGCATCAATTGATGTCCTCTGAACCCCCCCTGCCGCCTATCAGTGCCCTTTAGTGCTGCCCTATCAGTGCAGCCTCAGCAGTGCCTCTTTATCAGTGTCCATCAGAGCCTCCTCATCAGTGCTCATTAGTGCACAGCCTCATCAGTGCCGCCTCATCAGTGCCCATCAGTGCCGCCTAATCAACGCACATCAATGCCGCCTCATCAACGCACATCAGTGCCGCCTCATCAGTGAAGAAGAAAAATATATTTTTAACCCCTTCCCGACCAGCCGTCGCAGTTGTACTGCGGCAGGTTGGCTCCCCTGGGCAAAACGACGTTACCTTACGTCGGTTCACCTTTTGACCACTAGGGGGCACACTGCCGGAGCCGATGCGAGTGCCCGGTGGGCGCGATGACCGCGTGACAGAGCGAGAACCGGGATCTGTGTGTGTAAACACAGATACCGGTTCTCTCAGGGGAGAGGAGACAGATCGTGTGTTCATACTGAGTATTTACACCGATCTCTCCTCCTAGTCAGTTTCATCCCCCCCACAGTTAGAACACACTTAGGGAACACGGTTAACCCCTTGATCGCCTCCTAGTGTTGACCCCTTCCCTGCCAGTGACATTTATACAGTAATCAGATATTGTGTTTTTTTTCAAAATTGTCGGTCTTCTTTTGTTTATAGCGCAAAAAATAAAAACCGCAGAGGTGATCAAATACCACCAAAAGAAAGATCTATTTGTGGGGAAAAAAAGGATGCAAATTTTGTTTAGCTACTGGGTTGCATGACCGCGCAATTGTCAGTTAAAGCGACGCAGTGCTGTATCACAAAAAATGGCCTGGTCATTGAGCAGCCAAATCTTCTGGGGCTGAAATGGTTAAACAAACTAAGAAAAAAATAAAAATTCCCTAAATTTTCGGTCTTTTTTAGTTTATTTGGTAAAAAGGAAAAAAAAAAAACAGTGGTGATTAAATACCACCAACAGAAAAGCTCTTTGTGTGAAAAAAAATGCAAAAAATTTCATTTGGGTACAACGTTGTATGACCGCGCAATTGTCATTCAAAGTGCAACAGCACCGAAAGCTATAAATTAACCTGGGCAGGAAGGGGGTTAAAGTGCCCGGTATTAAAGTGGGAGGAATAGTGTCCCATCACTGGTACCAGCGGGAGGAATAGTGTCCCATCACTGGTACCAGCGGGAGGAATAGTGTCCCATCACTGGTACCAGCGGGAGGAATAGTGTCCCATCACTGGTACCAGCGGGAGGAATAGTGTCCCATCACTGGTACCAGCGGGAGGAATAGTGTCCTATCATTGATATCAGTGGGAGGAATAGTGTCCCATCACTGGTACCAGCGGGAGGAATAGTGTCCCATCACTGGTACCAGCGGGAGGAATAGTGTCCCATCACTGGTACCAGCGGGAGGAATAGTGTCCCATCACTGGTACCAGCGGGAGGAATAGTGTCCTATCATTGATATCAGTGGGAGGAATAGTGCCCCATCACTGGTACCAGCGGGAGGAATAGTGCCCCATCACTGGTACCAGCGGGAGGAATAGTGCCCCATCACTGGTACCAGCGGGAGGAATAGTGCCCCATCACTGGTACCAGCGGGAGGAATAGTGCCCCATCACTGGTACCAGCGGGAGGAATAGTGTCCCATCACTCGTTTTAGTGAGAGGAATAGTGCCCCATCATTGGTACCAGTGGGAGGAATAGTGCCCCATCACTGGTACCAGCGGGAGGAATAGTGTCCCATCACTGGTACCAGCGGGAGGAATAGTGTCCCATCACTGGTACCAGCGGGAGGAATAGTGTCCCATCACTGGTACCAGCGGGAGGAATAGTGTCCCATCACTGGTACCAGCGGGAGGAATAGTGTCCCATCACTGGTACCAGCGGGAGGAATAGTGTCCCATCACTGGTACCAGCGGGAGGAATAGTGTCCCATCACTGGTACCAGCGGGAGGAATAGTGTCCTATCATTGATATCAGTGGGAGGAATAGTGTCCCATCACTGGTACCAGCGGGAGGAATAGTGTCCCATCACTGGTACCAGCGGGAGGAATAGTGTCCCATCACTGGTACCAGCGGGAGGAATAGTGTCCCATCACTGGTACCAGCGGGAGGAATAGTGTCCTATCATTGATATCAGTGGGAGGAATAGTGCCCCATCACTGGTACCAGCAGGAGGAATAGTGCCCCATCACTGGTACCAGCGGGAGGAATAGTGCCCCATCACTGGTACCAGCGGGAGGAATAGTGCCCCATCACTGGTACCAGCGGGAGGAATAGTGCCCCATCACTGGTACCAGCGGGAGGAATAGTGTCCCATCACTCGTTTTAGTGAGAGGAATAGTGCCCCATCATTGGTACCAGTGGGAGGAATAGTGCCCCATCACTGGTACCAGCGGGAGGAATAGTGTCCCATCACTGGTACCAGCGGGAGGAATAGTGTCCCATCACTGGTACCAGCGGGAGGAATAGTGTCCCATCACTGGTACCAGTGGGAGGAATAGTGCCCCATTACTGGTACCAGCGGGAGGAATAGTGCCCCATCACTGGTACCAGCGGGAGGAATAGTGTCCCATCACTCGTTTTAGTGAGAGGAATAGTGCCCCATCATTGGTACCAGTGGGAGGAATAGTGTCCCATCACTGGTACCAGCGGGAGGAATAGTGTCCCATCACTGGTACCAGCGGGAGGAATAGTGTCCCATCATTGGTACCAGTGGGAGGAATAGTGCCCCATCATTGGTACCAGTGGGAGGAATAGTGCCCCATCATTGGTACCAGTGGGAGGAATAGTGCCCGAAGGGCCGCAAAAAGACAAGCGAAGGCCTGCAGTTTGGAAAGGACTTTTGTTTAGTAATATGCAATGCATTATATTTTTACATTGTAGATTATTGACATTTTTCCGTAGGAAATGATGAGGACAGGTAAGTACTATTGTGCTGTGATCTCTGATATCCTTCCTTTGTGTATTATACTGAAGATTCATTACTTTTATACTGCCGCCATCTAGTGGCAGAAATATAAATAACATTGCCTGCCTAATATAGATACAAGAATTTCCTGTTTCCAGGATCAGGTCCGTCTGTCCATTCGAGTCATCAAATTGTTCTGGGCTCTTTCACACGGGACGGATCAGTCATGAGATCCGCCCCGTGAAGCTCCGCTTGCTCAGCGGGGATCGCTCCGTTAATCCCCGCTGAGCCGACGGATGACTGGGCGGTCCCCGCACACTGTGCAGGGACCGCCCTGTCAGAGCGCCGCTCTCCCCTATGGGGAATCGGATGATGACGGACCGTAGAGTCCGTTGTCATCCGATCCGCTCCGCCGACGGAAGGAAAAATAGGGTTTTCCTCCGTCACACTTTGGCGGAGCGGAGCGGATGTCAGCGGACATGTCACCGCTGACATCCGTGCCTCCATAGGGCTACATGGAGGATCCGTTTCAGGTCTGCCTAAAAAACTGACAGGCGGACCTGAACGGACCTCCGTGTGAAAGGGGCCTTAATGAAATCAATTATCAAGTACACACTATATTACCAAAAGTATTGGGACGCCTGCCTTTACACATGAACTTTAATGACACCCCAGTCTTAGTCCGGAGGGTTGAATATTGAGTTGGCCCACCCTTTGCACCTATAACAGCTTCACCTCTTCTGGGAAGGCTGTCCACAAGGTTTAGGAGTGTGTCTATGGGAATGTTTGACCATTCTTCCAGAAGCGCATTTGTGAGGTCAGGCACTGATGTTGGACGAGAAGGCCTGGCTCTCAGTCTCCACTCTTATTCATCCCAAAGGTGAATTATCAGGTTGAGATCAGGACTCTGTGCAGGCCAGTCAAGTTCCTCCACCCCAAACTCTCTCATCCATGTCTTTATGGACCTTGTTTGTTCACTGGTGCACAGTCATGTTAGAACAGGAAGGGGAGCATCCCCGGCGTCCTCTTCTCCACGAAGTCTGGCCGTTGATTGGCTAGATTGATAGCAGCGCAGTCATTGGCTCGCGCTGCTGTCAATCACATCCAATGACACGGCGCACCAGGGGTTGGGGCCGAGTGATAGAGTGGGCAGCTATATCACAGGAGCGCGCCCGCAAGCTAACCCCCTTGGGAGAGAGCTTCCCATGAAGGGGGTTAGCTCTTGCGGGGAGGAGCCGAGACAGCTGCAGAGGGACCCCAGAAGAGGAGGATCGGGGCCACTCTGTGCGAAACAAACTGCACAGTGGAGGCAAGTATAACATGTTTGTTATTTAAAAAACAAAAAACAAAGCTTTACAACCACTTTAAGAGATCCCTTTACTGGAACTAAGGGGCCGAGCCCAACCCCTGAAACACAACCCCACATCATAATCCCCCCTCCCCCCACACCATAATCCCCCCTCCCCCCACATCATAATCCCCCCTCCACCAAATGATTTGGACCAGTGCACCAAGCAAGGTCCATAAAGACATGGATGAGTGAGTTTGGGGTGGAGGAACTTGACTGGCCTGCACAGAGTCCTGACCTCAACCCGATAGAACACCATTGTAATGAATTAAAGTGGAGACTGCGAGCCAACACGACCCACCTCCAGTGACTCTGCCAACACGACCCACCTCCAGTGACTCCGCCAACAACTGTGTTGGTTGGCGGGTCACTGGAGGTGGGTTGTGTTGCCTCCAGCGCCTCATTCACCTCCTGACCTTTGAACTCCATGTCAGGGGATCAGCGGGACAGCCAGACAAGCAGCATGTCCAGAGGAAGGTCAGCACTGCCAGCCCGGTACGTCCTTCCTCCGGGGAGAGAAGGTGGAAACTGTCAGAAATGGATTTACTGCGAGACAATATAAAGAGATTTCATTCACAATCCCCGAAACAGCCATTGACCGCAACACCACCCCGAATACCTCCACATCCTACTGAGCCCTGCTACCCAGGGTATTTATACACAGGGGGCGGAGCTATCATTCTCCTCCCTGTAGGAGGTTCTTGTCTGTGTGGGAGGAGGAGACGGAAGTGTCAGCGGACATGTGAAGACATAGAGCTCGGGGAGATGATTGCTAGATCGGTGTGTGCCGGGATCCGGGCTGTACTCCGGGGGTCATCTCTATCATCCATCACCATGAACCGGGGACTGAGCGCCGACCACCGAGGTACCGGAACCCACCGAGCTGAGATACACCCCCCATCCCCCCACTGATTGTATATACACCCCCCATCCCTCCACTGATTGTATATACACCCCCCATCCCTCCACTGATTGTATATACACCCCCCATCCCCCCACTGATTGTATATACACCCCTCATCCCTCCACTGATTGTATATATACACCCCCCATCCCCCCACTGATTGTATATACACCCCCCATCCCTCCACTGATTGTATATACACCCCCCATCCCTCCACTGATTGTATATACACCCCCCATCCCCCCACTGATTGTATATATACACCCCTCATCCCTCCACTGATTGTATATATACCCCCCATCCCCCCACTGATTGTATATACACCCCTCATCCCCCCACTGATTGTATATACACCCCTCGTCACTCCACTGATTGTATATACACCCCTCATCCCTCCACTGATTGTATATACACCCCCCATCCCTCCACTGATTGTATATACACCCCTCATCCCTCCACTGATTGTATATACACCCCTCATCCCTCCACTGATTGTATATACACCCCCCATCCCTCCACTGATTGTATATACACCCCCCATCCCCCCACTGATTGTATATACACCCCTCATCCCTCCACTGATTGTATATATACACCCCCCATCCCTCCACTGATTGTATATACACCCCCCATCCCTCCACTGATTGTATATATACACCCCCCATCCCCCCACTGATTGTATATACACCCCCCATCCCTCCACTGATTGTATATACACCCCCCATCCCTCCACTGATTGTATATATACACCCCCCATCCCCCCACTGATTGTATATACACCCCCCATCCCTCCACTGATTGTATATACACCCCCCATCCCTCCACTGATTGTATATACACCCCCCATCCCCCCACTGATTGTATATACACCCCTCATCCCTCCACTGATTGTATATATACACCCCCCATCCCTCCACTGATTGTATATACACCCCCCATCCCCCCACTGATTGTATATACACCCCCCATCCCCCCACTGATTGTATATACACCCCTCATCCCTCCACTGATTGTATATATACACCCCCCATCCCCCCACTGATTGTATATACACCCCTCATCACTCCACTGATTGTATATACACCCCTCATCCCTCCACTGATTGTATATATACACCCCCCATCCCCCCACTGATTGTATATACACCCCTCGTCACTCCACTGATTGTATATACACCCCTCATCCCTCCACTGATTGTATATATACACCCCCCCATCCCCCCACTGATTGTATATACACCCCTCATCACTCCACTGATTGTATATACACCCCCCCCCATCCCCCCACTGATTGTATATACACCCCCCCCCCATCCCTCCACTGATTGTATATACACCCCCCCATCCCCCCACTGATTGTATATACACCCCCCCATCCCCCCACTGATTGTATATACACCCCCCCATCCCCCCACTGATTGTATATACACCCCCCCATCCCCCCACTGATTGTATATACACCCCCCCCATCCCCCCACTGATTGTATATACACCCCTCATCCCTCCACTGATTATATACACCCCCCCATCCCCCCACTGATTGTATATACACCCCTCATCCCTCCACTGATTGTATATACACCCCCCCATCCCCCCACTGATTGTATATACACCCCCCATCCCCCCACTGATTGTATATACACCCCTCATCCCTCCACTGATTGTATATACACTCCCCATCCCCCCACTGATTGTATATACACCCCTCATTCCTCCACTGATTGTATATACACCCCCCCATCCCCCCACTGATTGTATATACACCCCCCCATCCCCCCTCCACTGATTGTATATACACCCCCAATCCCTCCACTGATTGTATATACACCCCCCATCCCTCCACTGATTGTATATACACCCCCCCATCCCCCCACTGATTGTATATACACCCCCCATCCCCCCACTGATTGTATATACACCCCCCATCCCCCCACTGATTGTATATACACTCCCCATCCCCCCACTGATTGTATATACATCCCTCCACTGATTGTATATACACCCCCCCATCCCCCCACTGATTGTATATACACCCCCCCATCCCTCCACTGATTGTATATACACCCCTCATCCCTCCACTGATTGTATATATACACCCCCCATCCCCCCACTGATTGTATATATACACCCCCATCCCCCCACTGATTGTATATACACCCCTCATCCCTCCACTGATTGTATATATACACCCCCCATCCCCCCACTGATTGTATATACACCCCTCATCACTCCACTGATTGTATATATACACCCCCCATCCCCCCACTGATTGTATATACACCCCTCATCACTCCACTGATTGTATATACACCCCCCCCATCCCCCCACTGATTGTATATACACCCCCCCCATCCCTCCACTGATTGTATATACACCCCCCATCCCTCCACTGATTGTATATACACCCCCCATCCCCCCACTGATTGTATATACACCCCCCCCATCCCCCCACTGATTGTATATACACCCCTCATCCCTCCACTGATTATATACACCCCCCATCCCCCCACTGATTGTATATACACCCCTCATCCCTCCACTGATTGTATATACACCCCCCCATCCCCCCACTGATTGTATATACACCCCCCCATCCCCCCACTGATTGTATATACACCCCCCATCCCCCCACTGATTGTATATACACCCCCCCATCCCCCCACTGATTGTATATACACCCCCCATCCCCCCACTGATTGTATATACACCCCCCATCCCCCCACTGATTGTATATACACCCCTCATCCCTCCACTGATTGTATATACACCCCTCATCCCCCCACTGATTGTATATACACCCCTCATCCCTCCACTGATTGTATATACACCCCCCATCCCCCCACTGATTGTATATACACCCCCCCATCCCTCCACTGATTGTATATACACCCCCCCATCCCTCCACTGATTGTATATACACCCCCCCACCGATTGTATATACACCCCCCATCCCCCCCACTGATTGTATATACACCCCCCATCCCCCCCACTGATTGTATATACACCCCTCATCCCTCCACTGATTGTATATACACCCCCCATCCCCCCACTGATTGTATATACACCCCCCATCCCCCCACTGATTGTATATATACACCCCTCATCCCCCCCACTGATTGTATATACACCCCCCCATCCCTCCACTGATTGTATATACACCCCCCCATCCCCCCACTGATTGTATATACACCCCTCATCCCTCCACTGATTGTATATACACCCCTCATCCCTCCACTGATTGTATATACACCCCCCATCCCCCCACTGATTGTATATACACCCCTCCACTGATTGTATATACACCCCCCATCCCCCCACTGATTGTATATACACCCCCCATCCCTTCACTGATTGTATATACACCCCCATCCCCCCACTGATTGTATATACACCCCCCCCATCCCTTCACTGATTGTATATACACCCCCCATCCCTCCACTGATTGTATATACACCCCCCCATCCCCCCACTGATTGTATATACACCCCCCATCCCCCCACTGATTGTATATACACCCCCCCCATCCCCCCACTGATTGTATATACACCCCCCCCATCCCTCCACTGATTGTATATACACCCCTCATCCCTCCACTGATTGTATATACACCCCCCATCCCCCCACTGATTGTATATACACCCCCCCATCCCTTCACTGATTGTATATACACCCCCCATCCCTCCACTGATTGTATATACACCCCCCCATCCCTTCACTGATTGTATATACACCCCCCATCCCTTCACTGATTGTATATACACCCCCCCATCCCTTCACTGATTGTATATACACCCCCTCATCCCCCCCACTGATTGTATATACACCCCTCATCCCTCCACTGATTGTATATACACCCCTCATCCCTCTACTGATTGTATATACACCCCCTCATCCCCCCCACTGATTGTATATACACCCCCCATCCCCCCACTGATTGTATATACACCCCTCATCCCTCCACTGATTGTATATACACCCCCCATCCCCCCACTGATTGTATATTCACCCCCCCATCCCCCACTGATTGTATATACACCCCTCATCCCCCCCACTGATTGTATATACACCCCTCATCCCTCCACTGATTGTATATACACCCCTCATCCCTCCACTGATTGTATATACACCCCCCATCCCCCCACTGATTGTATACACACCCCCCCATCCCTCCACTGATTGTATATACACCCCCCCCATCCCTCCACTGATTGTCTATAAACCCCCTTATCTCTCCACTGATTGTATATACACCCCTCATCCCTCCACTGATTGTATATACACCCCTCATCCCTCCACTGATTGTATATACACCCCCCATCCCCCCACTGATTGTATATACAACCCCCATCCCTCCACTGATTGTATATACACCCCCCCATCCCTCCACTGATTGTATATACACCACCCCCCATCCCTCCACTGATTGTATATACACCCCCCATCCCTCCACTGATTGTATATACACCCCCCATCCCTCCACTGATTGTATATACACCCCCCATCCCTCCACTGATTGTATATCCACTCCCCATCCCTCCACTGATTGTATATCCACTCCCCATCCCTCCACTGATTGTATATCCACTCCCCATCCCTCCACTTTTTGTATATACACCCCCCATCCCTCCACTGATTGTATATATACACCCCCCCCATCTCTCCACTGATTGTATATACACCCCCCATCCCCCCACTGATTGTATATACACCCCCATCCCCCCACTGATTGTATATACACCCCCCATCCCCCCACTGATTGTATATACACCCCTCATCCCTCCACTGATTGTATATACACCCCCCATCCCTCCACTGATTGTATATATACACCCCCCATCTCTCCACTGATTGTATATACACCCCCCATCCCTCCACTGATTGTATATACACCCCCCATCCCTCCACTGATTGTATATACACCCCTCATCCCTCCACTGATTGTATATACACCCCCCATCCCTCCACTGATTGTATATACACCCCTCATCCCTCCACTGATTGTATATACACCCCTCATCCCTACACTGATTGTATATATACACCCCCCCATCCCTCCACTGATTGTATATACACCCCCCATCCCTCCACTGATTGTATATACACCCCCCATCCCTCCACTGATTGTATATACACCCCCCATCCCTCCACTGATTGTATATATACACCCCCCATCTCTCCACTGATTGTATATATACACCCCCCCATCTCTCCACTGATTGTATATACACCCCCCATCCCTCCACTGATTGTATATATACACCCCCCCATCTCTCCACTGATTGTATATACACCCCCCATCCCTCCACTGATTGTATATACACCCCCATCCCCCCACTGATTGTATATACACCCCTCATCCCTCCACTGATTGTATATACACCCCCCATCCCTCCACTGATTGTATATATACACCCCCCCATCTCTCCACTGATTGTATATACACCCCCCATCCCTCCACTGATTGTATATACACCCCCCATCCCTCCACTGATTGTATATACACCCCTCATCCCTCCACTGATTGTATATACACCCCCCATCCCTCCACTGATTGTATATACACCCCTCATCCCTCCACTGATTGTATATACACCCCTCATCCCTACACTGATTGTATATATACACCCCCCCATCTCTCCACTGATTGTATATACACCCCTCATCCCTCCACTGATTGTATATACACCCCCCATCCCTCCACTGATTGTATATATACACCCCCCATCCCTCCACTGATTGTATATATACACCCCCCATCTCTCCACTGATTGTATATATACACCCCCCATCCCTCCACTGATTGTATATATACACCCCCCATCTCTCCACTGATTGTATATACACCCCTCATCCCTCCACTGATTGTATATATACACCCCCCATCTCTCCACTGATTGTATATACACCCCCCCATCCCTCCACTGATTGTATATACACCACCCCCCATCCCTCCACTGATTGTATATACACCACCCCCCATCCCTCCACTGATTGTATATACACCACCCCCCATCCCTCCACTGATTGTATATACACCACCCCCCATCCCTCCACTGATTGTATATACACCACCCCCCATCCCTCCACTGATTGTATATACACCACCCCCCATCCCTCCACTGATTGTATATACACCACCCCCCATCCCTCCACTGATTGTATATACACCACCCCCCATCCCTCCACTGATTGTATATACACCACCCCCCATCCCTCCACTGATTGTCTAGACACCCCCCCATCCCCCCACTGATTGTATAGACACCCCCCCATCCCCCCACTGATTGTATAGACACCCCCCCCATCCCCGCACTGATTGTATAGACACCCCCCCCCCTCCATCCCTCCACTGATTGTATATACAACCCCCCCCCATCCCTCCATTGATTGTATATACACCCCCCCCATCCCTCCATTGATTGTATATACACCCCCCCCATCCCTCCACTGATTGTATATACACCCCCCCATTGATTGTATAGACACACCCCCCCCCATCCCTCCACTGATTGTATATACACCCCCCATTGATTGTATAGACACACCCCCCCCCATCCCTCCACTGATTGTATATACATCCCTCCACTGATTGTATATACACCCCTCATCCCTCCACTGATTGTATATACACCCCCCATCCCCCCACTGATTGTATATACACCCCTCATCCCTCCACTGATTGTATATACACCCCCCATCCCCCCACTGATTGTATATACACCCCTCATCCCTCCACTGATTGTATATACACCCCTCATCCCTCCACTGATTGTATATACACCCCTCATCCCTCCACTGATTGTATATACACCCCTCATCCCTCCACTGATTGTATATACACCCCCCATCCCCCCACTGATTGTATATACACCCCCCATCCCCCCACTGATTGTATATACACCCCCCATCCCTTCACTGATTGTATATACACCCCCTCATCCCCCCACTGATTGTATATACACCCCTCATCCCTCCACTGATTGTATATACACCCCCCCCCCATCCCTCCACTGATTGTATATACACCCCCCCCATCCCTCCACTGATTGTATATACACCCCTCATCCCTCCACTGATTGTATATACACCCCCCATCCCTCCACTGATTGTATATATACACCCCCCCCATCTCTCCACTGATTGTATATACACCCCCAATCCCTCCACTGATTGTATATACACCCCCAATCCCTCCACTGATTGTATATACACCCCCCATCCCTCCACTGATTGTATATACACCCCTCATCCCTCCACTGATTGTATATACACCCCTCATCCCTCCACTGATTGTATATAGACCCCCCATCCCTCCACTGATTGTATATATACACCCCCCCATCTCTCCACTGATTGTATATACACCACTCATCCCTCCACTGATTGTATATATACACCCCCCATCTCTCCACTGATTGTATATACACCCCTCATCCCTCCACTGATTGTATATACACCCCCCATCCCCCCACTGATTGTATATACACCCCCCCATCCCCCCACTGATTGTATATACACCACCCCCCATCCCCCCACTGATTGTATATACACCACCCCCCATCCCTCCACTGATTGTATATACACCACCCCCCATCCCTCCACTGATTGTATATACACCACCCCCCATCCCTCCACTGATTGTATATACACCACCCCCCATCCCTCCACTGATTGTATATACACCCCCCCCCCATCCCTCCACTGATTGTATATACACACCCCCCATCCCTCCACTGATTGTATATACACCACCCCCCATCCCTCCACTGATTGTATATACACCCCCCCATCCCTCCACTGATTGTCTAGACACCCCCCCATCCCCCCACTGATTGTATATACACCCCCCCCCATCCCCGCACTGATTGTATAGACACCCCCCCCTCCATCCCTCCACTGATTGTATATACACCCCCCCATTGATTGTATAGACACACCCCCCCCATCCCTCCACTGATTGTATATACACCCCTCATCCCTCCACTGATTGTATATACACCCCTCATCCCTCCACTGATTGTATATACACCCCCCATCCCCCCACTGATTGTATATACACCCCTCATCCCTCCACTGATTGTATATACACCCCCCATCCCCCCACTGATTGTATATACACCCCCCATCCCCCCACTGATTGTATATACACCCCCTCATCCCTCCACTGATTGTATATACACCCCTCATCCCTCCACTGATTGTATATACACCCCTCATCCCCCCACTGATTGTATATACATCCCTCCACTGATTGTATATACACCCCCCCATCCCTCCACTGATTGTATATACACCCCCCCCATCCCTCCACTGATTGTATATACACCCCCCC
This sequence comes from Rana muscosa, assembly GCA_029206835.1. Classification (NCBI taxonomy): domain Eukaryota; kingdom Metazoa; phylum Chordata; class Amphibia; order Anura; family Ranidae; genus Rana; species Rana muscosa. Next base: position 342,528,662 of record CM055119.1, read on the forward strand.
ATCCCTTCACTGATTGTATAGACACCCCCCCCATCCCTCCACTGATTGTATATACACCCCCTATCCCCCCATACCAGCAGGATAACCCTACATGTCCAGCACTGTCTATCCACTTTTCTCAAATATCCGGTCGTGTGTCTGTCTGCTGTTTCTGATGCTGAATATTCTCTGAATTTTAGATCAGCCCTTTGGTGATGTCAGCCCCCCCCCCCCTTTTGAGGCCCACTAAATTAGGAGAGTGGACCACCACTGCTCTAAATGGTCCAAAAATGTTCATAAATGTTTTTTTTTCTCACTGACAATTTTCTTGATTGTGTTCTATTTTATTTATTTTTTCCTCTAGGTAATCTTTTAAGGAACAAAACAAAAAGCACGGTAAGTGTCTCTGCTGTCCACAGGGAGCCACACGTTTCATTTTTATCATATGATCCGTTTTTATTTCTGATGACTTGTAAACACTAAAGTCCTTGCATTGGAGATGGAACTATCCAGGCATGGCCCTTGACTTTATGGGGGAAGCGGAGTCGCATGATTTCCAAGTCAGATTCAGCCCAGGTTCACACTGGGGCTGCGGGAGTGAAGCCTGCGAGTTCAGCTGAACTCACACGATTTCACTCCCGCTGGCAGTCCCGATTTCAGCCGCGATTTCAAAGACATCTGAAACAGATGTCAATGTAAATCGTGGCTGAAATCGCAAAAAGTAGTACAGAAACTACTTTTTGTAATCGGTGCAGCGCCGCAGATGCGGCGTTGCACCGATTAGGACGGTGCCATTGCCCGCAATTTGTGGCAAATTTCGCCGATTTGACATGTCAAATCGCACCAGTGTGAACCAGGGCTTCATGTGAGCAGGGACTTATACCAATGCACACAGAATCTGGTGCAGCTGTGCATCGTAACCAATCAGCTTTCAGGTTTTATTGTCAAAGCTTAATGTTGGAAGCTGATTGGTTAATATGCACAGATTCTGTGTTCTCCAGTTTTAGTAAATCGCCTTCCTTGATGTCATCTTGGTTACGTGACTATATGGAACATTATCATACTGCTATGGAGATACAGAAACATTAGGGAAATATAGAATATTGACACAGCCGTCATTCTGTTAACTGATAGGAACATTCCCATACTGCTATGGAGATACAGAAACAATACAGCGGAACTAAATGTAAAAAGTAAAAAATTGCAGAAGAGACATACCTACCTGCCTGTGCATCGTAACCAATCAGCTTCCAGGTTTTATTGTCAAAGCTTAATTGAACAAGCTTTAGTTAGAAGCTGATTGGGTTCTATGCACAGCTGCATCAGATTCTGTGCGCACCAGTTTTAGTAAATCTTCCCCTATAAGCCCTGGTTCATACTGGTGCGATTTGGCATGTCAAATCGGCGGTATTTGCCGCAAATTGCCGGCAATGGCACCGTCCTAATCGGTGTGACGCCGCATCTGCGGCGCTGCACCGATTTCAAAAAGTAGTTTCTGTACTGCTTTTTTGCGATTTTGGCCCGCGATTTACATTGACATCTGTGCAGAAATCTGCACAGATGTCTCTGTAATCGCGGCCGAAATCGGGACTGACCAGCGGGAGTGAACTCGCACGGCTTCACTCTCGCAGCCCAGTATGAACCTGGGCTAAGGCTGGGTTCAGTAATGCCGGCCATACACGGTTCGAATTTTAAAATCATTTTCTTTCGAAAATCGTATCAAAGAATTTTCGTACGAATTTCGGATCGTTAGTGGGCTGCAGCAACAGCCGATTTTCGTGCGGCAATCAAATTTGAGGAATTGGACATGTTGGAAATTTTTTGAAAAACTAACGATTTTCGAATCCGTAATGGGAGAATCGTGTGAAAAATGTAATAGAAAAAAAATGCGCATGTGCAAGAAAATTAAAATTCCGGAGAGAGGGGGCGTGGCTACCGAGCTACTGCATGGACGTCTGACTGCATAGCTCCGCTCCAGACACGGGAACCACGGTCGAATAGCGCGACACCAGACGCTTCTTTCTCCTCCACATCGCAGCCGAGAGCTTCAGTACGCTTGGGGAATGACCCGAAAGAGGAAAGATCACACTCAGCCCAAGAAACTGGAGGATTTCTTCCCGTCGAGAGGCCGTGGGCCTATCCAAGATGGCGCCGACGGGGGTGATGTCTCGTCATCCTCCTCCAGCGGCGCGCAATCTGCGGCCGCCAGCCCAGGTTCGCCTCTGATCCATGCGGGGACACCTCCGCCGGCCTTGACCCCGCTATCTCGCAGCCCAGCGAAATCCAAGCCTCGTCTGGATGGCAACGGTCAGCAGGTGAGCAACAAACACAGTCCCGTGGAGGATACGAGGGAGCTGGTCGACCCTTTCACCTCATTCCCCACAACAGGTCACCCTGTATCAGACACTACGCTCAAAGACATGCTTGTCTCCCTCCGCAGCTCTATGCACGCAGACCTGATGCAATGCATGCAGAACTTTAAATCTGACATAGGAGACTTAGCAGGCAGAGTAGACCATGTTGAGGGGAAAATGGGAGAGTTTGCAGCATCCCACAACACTTTAATTGATGCACACGCTGATCACTCAGAGGAACTCTCTTGGCTCAGGGCAAAGGTCGCTGACCTTGAAGATAGGTCAAGGAGGAACAATGTGAGGGGTACCGGAGTCCATCCTTCCAACCCAACTCCAACAATATGCCCGTGACCTATTGAAACAGTTCCTGCCCTCTGTCCCAGAAGTGGAAATGCAAATTGACCGCATCCATAGATTACCCAAACCATCCCATCTCCCGGATAACATCCCCAGAGATGTCCTGATGAGGGTTCACTTTTACCAGGTGAAGGACCAACTGATGACTGCATTTCGCAAAAATCAGCAATCAAATGCTCAATTCTCAAATATTCAATTGTTTGCAGATCTGTCACAATTCACCATGCATAAGCGCAAATCCCTCCTGTCAGTGACCAAAGCACTCCGCAACCACAACATCCCCTATAGGTGGGGGTATCCAGTTAAACTCACGGTCACACATGAGGGCAAGTCCACAGTTATCATGGATATAGAGGAAGGTCTCTCCTTCCTGCGCACCTTAGATATTCTGCCAGTGAAATCTACAACAGGGTCCTCACCACCACCTAAGCTTGACCCACATTATGAATGGCAAATGGTGTCGAAAAAGAACAACAAAAAACAAATATCTTAATCAACTAGCTCGTACCTTAGTATGACTCAGTTACTTCAAGGTTCCCGGTATGTTCTGGAGTATGTAGCCCTTTGACTCTTTCAAAATGATACCCTCCCGTCAAGTTATGGGAAGCGAGACTTCCCTCTGGTTCTTGTTTGAACTTTCTTTTTACCTTATGCACAAAGAACTGTGTATTGTTGCTTTGTTTCTACCTCCCCCCCCCCTCTGTCTTAATCTCTTTGTCCCCCCTTATCCCACCTTCTCAAGCCTGTACCTGGTTGATCCTGCCTCGGAGAATCTGCAATCCTATTCGTCTCAAGAACAACAACACTGCATTTCCACATCACCGCCTGACCCTGGGATCTGGGTTGTCTCGGCTGACAGGAGGTACGTTCATCATATTCGCTTCTTATTAGTATATGGCGCTTAAGATAGTCTCTTTTAACGTGAACGGCCTAAACCACCCGGCCAAGAGGGCCTCGGTCTGGAGAGAAGCTCTCAAACTTCAGGCCGATGTCCTGTGTATTCAAGAGACACACTTCCTCTCAGACAGTCCTCCCTATTTTCGCCACAACCGATTCCCTCATATCTTTTCTGCCTCGGCATCTTCCAAACAGAAAGGTGTCCTTATCGCGGTTAGAGACTCAGTAGCCTTTACATTGTTGGACTCACATGCTGACCCGGAAGGAAGGTACTTCATACTGATAGGTGAATTCAACAACAAGCCCTTCACCTTTGTCAACATGTACGCTCCGAACTCCCACCAACTTAGATTCCTGAAAAGGTTGTACAGCAAGGTTGCTGAGCTTAGACAAGGGTCTCTGGTCATCTGTGGGGATCACAACCTAACTGTGGATTACGTACTTGACTCTTCCTCTGATTCCAAGCGTCCAATACCCCAGCTCCAAAACCTTCTCCACTCAGAAGACCTTTTTGATGTCTGGAGATGCCAACATGGCAATGAAAAAGACTATACCTTCCACTCCACTCGACATAACTCGTATTCAAGAATAGACTTGATCCTTGTTGACAAAATACTCCTGCAGGCGGTGTCCTCCTCCAGCGTCCATGATATCACGTGGTCCGATCACGCACCTGTTTCAATCACGGTGATGGAGGGTCACACCCCTAGTCCTGCTTACATATGGAGGGCCAACTCTCGTGTCTTTGGGATGCCTACACATGTCTCTACTATAACTAGCAAATTGGTCACCTTCTTTGAAGATAATGTAGGCTCGGTTTCGGACCCTGCAATGTTATGGTGTGCCCATAAGGCATTTGTTAGGGGTATAATATTGCAAATATGTGCGGGGGAAAAGAGGCGGAGGACCCATAGGTTAGAGCAACTCCTTACTACTATTCAGCAGTTGGAAGCATTGAACAAATCTTCTCCTGATATACAAATTTCCCAACAGCTATCACAGCAGCGTGCGGAGCTCAGGTTGTTTCTTATTGAACAACATTCTAAGCACTTTCAGTACTTAAAGTTAAATCACTATGCCTCAGGTAACCGAGCAGGCAAATGTCTGGCCCAAAGGCTTAAAAGCACTAGGGTCAAAACAAAAATCCCGTTCCTACTACACCCAAGTAATCACCAGAAAATACTCAATCCCAGAGAAATAGCTAACTCTTTTGCCGACTACTACTCCTCTCTTTACAATTTACAGGATGACCCTAACACACCCCAACCCACAGGAGAGGCTATTCAGAAATTCCTAGAGAAAATAAACCTTCCCTCCTTGTCTCCAGATCACCTCCTCTCTCTTAATTCACCTATTACAGAGTGTGAAATCAAGGAGGTTATAAAAACACTTCCCTTAGGCAAATCCCCGGGTCCTGATGGACTTCCTAACGACTACTATAGGGCCTTCCTAAGTAATTTAGCACCAACTCTTCAAGAGGTGTTCGGCGCTGCCATGTCCTCTGCCTCCTTTCCTCCAGAGATGCTTAAGGCGTATATTGTCACTATCCCTAAACCTGGGAAAGAACATACTGATCCAGCTAATTTCAGACCTATATCCCTTCTCAACGCTGACGTGAAGATATACGCTAAACTCTTAGCGCGCAGATTAATGCCTATCCTTCCCCTGCTACTGGGCCCGGATCAATCCGGTTTCACCCGGGGCAGACAAACATCGGACGCCACGAGAAGGGTGTTGGGAGTAATTCAATCTGCCAATCTCTGTCGGACGCCTTCCCTGCTCTTATCCTTGGATGCGGAGAAGGCGTTCGACCGGGTACACTGGGGCTACATGTACCAAACCCTACAGAAATTCGGATTCATGGGGCCCATCCTCTCTGCCATATTGGCTCTATACTCCTCCCCTTGTGCCCAGGTCTACACATCCAACATGCTTTCAAATACCTTTTCTATTTCCAACGGTACGAGACAGGGGTGCCCCCTTTCCCCCTCAATCTTTAACCTTCTTATTGAGCCGCTGGCCGAGAGGATCAGGTCCCATCCAGACATTACAGGCTTTCCTATCCAAGGCAAATACCATGATATTAACCTATTTGCAGATGATATCATTCTGTTCTTGACCGCCCCTTCTGTATCCCTACGTAACGCCCACGAAACTCTCTCTGAATTCAGTGCTGTCTCCTTTTATAAAGTCAATTTCTCAAAATCAGTTATCTTAGATCTAGGCATCCCACTCAATTTGAAAAATCATCTCCAGAATACCTATCCTTACTCTTGGAGCAAATCACATATTACCTACCTAGGTATAAAAATTACCTCAGACCCCTCACGGCTAGCTGAGATTAACTACTCTACCCTGATCAATAAATTAACAGTAGAACTGACGCGTCTTTCCAATGTGGAACTGACTTGGTCGGGGCGCTTGGCGGCGTTTAAAATGTTAATCCTCCCTCAGATACTCTATATATTTCGGACTCTTCCCATTCCTCTATCCCCCATACATATTAAAAAGCTTAACACTCTTCTCTCTCATTTCATTTGGAAAACAAAGAGACCAAGATGCTCCAAAACCCTTCTAGTTAAACACCGCTTAGCAGGAGGGATGGGGTTGGTTGATATCCGAGACTATTATCGTGCCTCCCTCCTAACACAACTTAAGAGTTGGATTAATCCATCGACTCCTTCCATTTGGAGAGACATTGAACAGTCACTCATGCCATCCGCAGACCTGAAATCCCTCCTCTTTGCAGATATGTGGAGACGACTGCCTCTACGAGATCTCCCCCCTACCATCCAGGCCTCCCTACAGGTCTGGAGAGACCTGAGAAGTCTCCAAGTCCCACACACCGACCTGATAGATATCCCTGCTCCTATTGAAATTCTATCTCAGATTGTACCTAATCTCTCCATCAAAAGCTGGAAGGACAGAGGTATTAAGGCTATAGATGATCTTTACCAGGATGAGGTCCTTCTCTCCTTCACTGCCCTGCAAAACACATTCTCACTGCCTTCCACAGACCTGTACAAGTACATACAAATCTCCCACTTCCTCAGGTCACTAAGTACACGCAGGCTTCACCTCCCGAAAGTGGTGTGGCGCTTCTATAATACTAGTCCTACCCCCACTAAGGGAATCTCTCTATTCTATAATTTATTTCAACATAAATTGACGTTTATAAAATCTCAACCATTTGAGAAATGGGAGGTAGACTTGGGTCAAACTATTGCTGTCTCCCAGTGGCAACACGCATTTCGATCTCTCTATAAGGCATCTAGATGCGTTAACCATTGGGAACTATCCCAAAAGATAGCACTTCGGTGGTATCTTACTCCCTACAGGCTTTCCAAGTTTGGGTCCCAAAGCTCCCCACTATGCTGGAGGAACTGCGGTACAACAGGCAACCTACTTCATATGCTATGGGCTTGCAGACACCTGACCAGTTTCTGGAACTCCATTTTCTGTCATATTTCAGGAATTACGGGGGTTCTGACCCGCCCTAATCCCGCCCTAGCCATTTTAAATGTTGGAATTGAAATTTTCCCTCCCGACCACAGAACAGTGATAACTCACATTCTCTTAGCTGCCAGGACGCTAATTGCCAGAAACTGGAAGTCAGACAAAGCACCAAATGTTTCCGAAGTTCTGCTTATTACCCAAACAAACTACGTCTTTGAATCTCTGATGGCCAACAGACTTGGCAATCAACTTAGGTTTAACAAACACTGGGAAATCTGGTCAACCTGGCATAAAAGTCCTTCTTAAAATATACTATGTGACATTCGTTTCAAATGTACCTAAATGAATAATTGTATTGCATGGTCGGTAAATTATAAATTATTACTTGTATTTGATGACCTAGCATGTCCACTACAGATCAACCACCCCCTTCCCCGTCCATTCCCCTTCCTCCTTCTTCCCCCCCCCCCCCGCCCTTACTCCCCACTTCCCCCCTCCATCTCCTTCCCCCCCCTCTTTCCTTCCCCCCTTCTTATCCTCCTGTTCTTCTTTTCAAAGGCCGTGATGTTTTCACCTCCTTCTGTTGTTATTGAATATGTGCAGTGATCCCCTTTGGGGATTATTACTTCTTTTGCTATGCATATAGTAATATAGACATGTCAAGCAGTGAAAAATTACCCTTTGTTTATTTCCTCTATCTGTATCATCTTGTCTGAAATTCTTTTCAATAAAAATGAATTAAAAAAAAATAAAAAATTCCGGAGAGAAAAGAATATTACCGCCTCCAAATTCTTTTCTGTAGCAACATGAAGGCTTGGTCGGCGGAATTTTGAAAATCAATGGTGGCATTATCGGATCACAAAAAAAACGAACTTTCTGAATTTGAAAATAAAATTTGTTCGAAATTCGACCGTGTATGGCCTGCTTAAATCCGGCTATAAAATTTGTGCGACTTCACTTGAAGTCGCACTATTTCAAAGCTGCAGGTCAGTGTGACTTCAGGTGCGACTTGGCTGACATCTGTGTGACTTCATGCACAGATGTCTATGCAAGTCGTACATGACATTGCAAAAAATAGCACAGGAACTTTTTTTTTCAAATAGGTGCGGCCCCCCAAAGTCGCACAATTTGAACAGTTCCATTGCCGACAATAGGGTGCAATTGTCATGCGATTGATTTGGACCTGTCAAATTGCATGACAAGTCGCATTGGTGTGAGCGGAGGCTAAGTCTGTGTTGCATCCGAGTTGGACCCCATTTACGCGTTGGGGGGGGAGTGTCAGTAAAAAAAAAAAAAGCAGTTGATCTGCATTACCACCCCCACAACCTAACATGGTGGCCAAAGGGAGCCACTTGTTACTTATATACAGACTAGTCTTGCCAATATTATATGTTGTATATCATCTCCATAGTAGTATGGTCATGTAACAAATAGTCACGTAAACAAGATAACATAAAGCTGGGCAAATATTCATTATCTCCTGAATGTTTCTGCATATCCATAGTAATATCCCAGTCACTGATGGGAACAAAAGAACATAGTGCTGTGTCAGTATGTGCTAGAACAACATTGACCAATGGGGTGGGGAGAGCAGAGTGTAAGCTCCTCTGCTGCATAGACTGATGTAACTGGCTTAGTATTCTCTATACAGCAGTACAGTATATGTCAGAGCTATAATAACAGTGTGCGACTACGGGCTGTCATTGGAGTGTAAGCTCCTCTGAACGAGCAATGTGTCTTGCTGTCCGCTGCGCCCAGCATCCAAGAACAATATTGAAGAATGGACAGGGGAACAGGATTGGGGGGGGGGTTAGGGGAAAGAAAAAAAAAAATCAGGGAGGACAGGTTTGTTTTGAGAAATCCATTCCAGGCTTTGCACTGTCTGATCAATCCTCAGCAGAGGACTTAAAGCCCGACTTTGGATAAATGCAAAGTTCTTCTTTTGCAGTGGGGCTGCGCCTGCACTACAAGGGTTGACTGCTTGTTTCTGTCTAGGGGACTGATTCAAGGGACAATTCTTCATTTTCCCCGGAGTTCAGTTTTAATGACCAGTAGGTGGTGATTTTCACAATACAGTATACTGTATACACTTGGGGGGGGGGTCTGTGTTTAACCACTGCCAGCCCAATCCAATTCTGTCACTATCCTACATGGTAAAAATCATAATTATTTTTTTTCTAGAACATTTGTCAGAACCCCCAAAAATTATATGTGGTGTTTTTTTTTAGCAGAGACCCTAGGGAATAAAATGGCGGTTGTTGCAATTTTTTATGTCACACGGTATTTGCGCAGCAATTTTCCAGACATGTTTTTATGAATTGAACATAACAGTAAAGTTAGCCCAATTTATTTTATTTTTTTGTATAATGTGAAAGATGTTATGAATAAATGGATACCCAACGTGTCACGTTTTTAAAGTTGCGCACACTTGTGGAATGGCGCCAAACTTTGGCCCTTAAAAAATTTCCATAGATGACGCTTTAAAATTATTTACAGGTTACCAGTTTAGAGTTACAGAGGAGGTCTTGTGATATAATTATTGCCCTCACTCTAACGTTCACAGCGATGCCTCACATGTGGTTTGAATTCCGTTTACATATGCGGGAGAGACCTTACGTATGCGTTTGTTTCTGCGTGCGGGGACTGGGGCCTTTTTTTTTTAAATCACTTTTCTCTTGTCATCCATGGACTGACACAGCGTGTCTTATACACCTTTACACGTGGGTTATGTCCCTGCCTGCAGGAGAAGACCTAGGCAGAATGTGAGATGTTATACATACATTCTAAACAGCCAGAGCTGAACAGCCCCGCCCAGGGGGGCGGTCCCTCCGGGCATAACCCTCCCACTGCAGTCAGCAGACCTCAGTTTTTTTCTGCCTAGCAGAAGGAGAAGACGTGGCTCTCTCAGGAGCCAGTCTCCTGACCTATTTTTATTCTTTTGGGAATTTTTTTCCTATTTTTTTTTTTTTTTTTGAGATCTTCTATCAACTGTCGGCTGGGCAACAGGTTGGGTACAAGATATCCTCGTAGTCTTCCCTGTCCGACCATCGAGCGTGCTGATCCTCGCCTTGTGTGCGTGAGACTCAGTTCATGACATGCCCCACGACTCCAGGGGTGGCCGGTGGGCTTCCAGCTCCGCGGTCCTCTCAAGATAGAACAGTCCGGCTGTATCTTTCGCGGTGGACCGGGCCGACAGCTACTCAGTACCGCACTGTGATAGTTCTGTCAGAAACACACCAGCGGGTCCCTCAGGGGACGGGTAAGTAGTCTCTCCTGGCTGCAGGTGAGTACATGCTGTGTGTTTCTTGTGTGGGGGGATTTCCCTGTCTCCCCCTGTGTTTTTAATGTCACTCTCTGTTCACTAGGCTGGCGCTGTACTATGGGGGGTGCCTGGGGGCCATACTGTCCTGGGGGGGGGGCTCATGCTGCTCTGCACTCGCTGGGGCTGTTTTGTTTTTGGAGGTGAGGGGCCTGGGTGCCGTTCGGCGCCATGTTTTGTGTGTGTGCTGATTTTTACATTGGCGGCCATCTTGCCGGGGCCCGCCGGAGCACATTGCGGCGGCCATTTTCTTGTAGCCGCACGTCTTTTCTGGCACTAGTTTGGCCTCTAGCGCCGCAGGAAACGGCGCGAATCTCCTCACACTCTCTCCTCTCAGCTCACTCACGCTGAGCAGCGCGGCGCAGTGAGACAGAGCGGCGGAACCGAGCGGTCCTGGTCAGGTTGGTGGGTTCCCTGGGCATTCCCCTACTTCAGTCTGCACGGCCTGTGGGTGGTCTGAGAGGGACATTATGGAGTCAGAGTCACCAGCTTCCCCTAACATGCCAGAGGCAGCAGCCAGTGCTCCAGCACCTGCGGTCCCTATGGACCAGTTGTCGGCAGTCCTGGAATCATTTCTGACCAGGATGGAAGCTGTGTGTGAGCACAAGGGAGCAAAAAAGCGCCCTCTCCCCCACTTTATCTCCACAAGGGGAGTGCTCTGCTTCAGATATGGGCCTAGCTATTGCTGCTCAGGACCCTAGCTCTGAATATTTGGATGGTTTTGAAAAGGACATTCCTTGTGAGGAAGACTCCAGTTCTGAGTCAGTAAATGACAGGGCGCTTGTTAGTGAACTCATTGATGCTGTGAGGGACACTCTCAAGCTAGATGCTGCGACCGCAGAACCTCAGGCGGATACAGTCTCCTTTGGTTCTTTTAAGACCAAGCCTTCTAAAAAGGTTTTTCCATATGTACCTTTCTTTGACCAGCTCATTGACCAGGTCTGGGAAAAGCCGCAGAAGACTTTTATGGTCCCGCGGCGTTTGTCTATTAGATACCCCTTTGAAGACGCCCTGCTTAAAAAGTGGGCTTCTCCCCCGGTGGTCGACCCTCCAGTCGCCCGTTTAAACAAGGCCACCACTCTCCCGATGGAGGGGACTCCTGCGTTTAAGGACCCCACTGACAGGAGGTCAGAAGTGGTGAGTAGAGCCATGTTCGCCTTGTTGGGATCCGCCCTACGGCCCGTAGTAGCGGCGACCCTTGTGTCTCAGACACTCACGGAATGGGCAAAAATTTTGCACCAAACTGTGCAGGAGTATAACCTTCCTCCAGACACTATTGCTCTGGCCCACCAGATGGTGCAGGGTCTGATATATGTGTGCGACGCCACGTTGGACGCGGCCCCTTTAATATCCAGGGCCTCTGTCTCGGCGGTGGTATTGCGTCGTCTCATCTGGTTGAAATGCTGGTCTGCTGACCTAGCCTCTAAGAAGCTCCTGACGGATCTACCTTTTAAGGGTGGTAGACTTTTTGGTGCTGCTCTGGATGACATCATCAAGGATGTCACGGGAGGTAAAAGCACTCTCCTTCCTCAAACTATCAAGGGTAAGGAGGCCCGACGTAAACCGGGTCCTTCCTTTCCAGCAAAAAAGGGTTTTTTTCGTCCGTCAGAGTCCACGGGTAAGCCATCCCAGACTGACAACAGTGCGGCTGGCGGGCACAAGCGCCCCTGGGTGCGTAAGCCGAACAAGCCGGCTCCCAAGCCCGCCTCCGCGTGAAGTCTTGCCCCCGCCCGTCTCTGGGGTGGGGGGACGACTTCGCAGGTTCACGGATCGGTGGACCTCCCGGATCTCCGACCGGTGGGTGTGCGAGGTGGTCACCTCAGGATACAGAATAGAGTTCCGCTCCTGGCCCCCAGACAGATTCTTTCCCTCAAATCTCCCTCTCCTTCCTGCCCGTCGGGCAGCCCTCTTGGGGGCTGTACAGGATTTGATCGGGTCCGGAGTAATTGTGCCGGTTCCGTCCCAGGAGAGGTTTCAGGGGTTCTACTCAAATCTGTTTGTTGTTCCAAAAAAGGACGGGGTTCGGCCGATCCTGGACCTCAAGGCCCTGAATGCCTTCGTGAAGGTGCAAAAATTCCGCATGGAATCCATTCGCACGGTGGTCGCTACACTCCGTCAAGGGGATTTTCTGGCATCCTTGGACATCAAGGACGCCTACTTGCATGTTCCGATCTGCGCAAGCCACCAGAAGTTTCTGCGCTTTGCGGTCGGCGAAGTCCACTATCAATTTGTGGCTCTTCCCTTCGGCCTGGCCTCGGCACCGAGGGTGTTCACCAAGGTGCTTGCTCCGGTCCTAGCTTTGCTGAGACAGCGAGGCATTGCTATCGTGGGCTATCTGGACGATTTCCTTCTAAGAGCAGACAGTGGCTCAGAATTGGAAGAAAGTGTGACTATCGTCAGTCAGACCCTCAGGGAGTTTGGGTGGCTCCTGAACGTTCAGAAGTCGGTTCTAGTCCCGACTCAGCGTCTGGAGTATCTAGGTCTGATTCCGGACTCCTTGGAAGCAAGAGTCTTCCTACCTCCAGACAAACTACTGACACTTCAGTCTGCAGTACGGGTGCTGACATCCCGAAAATGGTTGTCAATCCGCTTTTGCATGAGAGTCCTGGGACTCATGGTGGCCTCCTTCGAGGCCGTTCCTTATGCCCAAGCGCACACCAGGGCCTTACAGAAAGAGATCTTGTCCACTTGGGACAAATCCCAGTTGTCCTTGGATCTTCAGATCCAGGTGAGTCACCTGGTCAGGGCGTCCCTGACGTGGTGGTTGAGGTCCCCGGCTCTTCGGTCCGGGAAGTCGTTCCTCCCCATCCAATGGACGGTGATCACGACGGACGCCAGCCTGACGGGCTGGGGGGGAGTCTGGGGAGTCCTGTCGGCCCAAGGGCTTTGGACTCCGGACGAAGCCCTCTTACCGATCAATGTGCTGGAGATACGGGCAATCAGACTGTGCCTCTTCTCATGGTCGGAGAAACTACAGGGTCACTCCATCAGGATACAATCGGACAACGCCACAGCAGTGGCGTATGTCAACCATCAAGGGGGGACTCGGAGCTCAGCTGCGGCTTCCGAGGTCGCCCGCATCCTGAGGTGGGCCGAAAGAAGCGTGCCGGCTCTGTCGGCCGTCTACATTCCGGGCGTAGACAATTGGCAGGCGGACTATCTAAGTCGCCAGACGCTGGACCAGGGGGAGTGGTCCTTGCACCCGGAGGTCTTTCAACTCCTTTGTAGACGGTGGGGCACGCCGGATGTGGACCTGATGGCTTCTCGACTCAATCGCAAGGTGTCGAGGTTTGTGGCCAGATCCAGGGATCCCTGGGCGGATGCCTCGGATGCGTTGGTGGCCCCATGGGGTCAGTATCGCCTGATATACGTTTATCCTCCGCTGCAGTTGCTCCCTCGCCTGCTCCGCAGGGTAGCGACCGAGGGAATTCCGGTGATCCTCATTGCTCCGGATTGGCCTCGGCGTCACTGGTACGCCGATCTGGTACGTCTCGTCGCAGACGTTCCCTGGCGGTTACCGATACGGGGGGACCTTCTGTCTCAAGGTCCTATATTTCATCCTGCTTTACAGTCTCTGGTTTTAACGGCATGGTTATTGAAAGCCAGGTGCTGAGAGACCGAGGTCTCTCGGATTCGGTCATTTCGACCATGTTAAGGGCACGGAAGTCTTCCTCCAGAAGGATCTATCACCGTACTTGGAGAGCTTACATCGCCATGTGCGAAGAGCTGGACTGGCGCCCACGAACGTATTCCGTTCCCAGAATCCTGCATTTTCTGCAGCGTGGCGTGACCCAAAAGCTCGCTTTGAGTACCATTAAGGGTCAGATTTCGGCCTTGGCCATCTTCTTTCAGCGACCGCTGGCGGGTCATCCCTTGGTTAGCACCTTTGTGCAGGGGGTTCGCCATGTGCTCCCCCCTGTCAAGCCTCCTCTCCCCCCGTGGGATCTGAATTTGGTGCTCTCGGTCCTCCAGGAACCTCCCTTTGAAAATATTAGAGATATTCCCCTCTTGACTTTGTCTCAGAAGGTGGCCTTCTTGGTGGCCATTACTTCCATTAGACGAGTGTCTGAATTGGCGGCCTTGTCCTGCCAGTCGCCCTTTTTGATCATCCATAAGGATAAGGCGGTGTTACGTCCGCGACCTTCCTTTCTGCCAAAGGTGGTCTCGGCCTTCCACTTAAACGAGGACATTGTCCTCCCGTCCTTGTGTCCTCACCCATCGCATCCCAGAGAGTTTGCGCTACACACTTTGGATGTGGTACGAGCCTTGCGGGTGTACCTGTCTGCTACTGCTTCTATTCGGAAGTCTGACTCACTATTTGTGGCTGTCTCTGGGCCAAAACAGGGCCAAGCGGTTTCGTCTGCCACCATTTCTAGGTGGATCAGACAAACCGTCATTCAAGCTTATGCTCTCAAGGGGCGGGCGCCTCCCTTTCCGGTGACGGCACATTCCACCAGGGCAATTGGTGCTTCCTGGGCTTTCCGACATCAAGCGTCGGTTGCACAAGTGTGCAGGGCGGCGACCTGGTCGTCTGTTCATACCTTTTCTAAGTTTTATAAGGTTGATGTGGCTGCATCTTCGGATGCTTCCTTCGGCCGCAAGGTGTTGCAGGCCGCTGTTTGATGTTGCAACTCCTCCGTTGAGGAGCTCTGCCTTGTTTGGAGTGAAGTTTTTGGTTTTCCATTTATACTGCTCCCATCCCTCTTGACACTGCTTTGGGACATCCCACGTGTAAAGGTGTATAAGACACGCTGTGTCAGTCCATGAATGACAAGAGAAAATAGGATTTTTGTACTCACCGTAAAATCAGTTTCTCTGGCATCCATGGACTGACACAGCACCCACCCTTCTTTTTAAGTTTGTACTGCTTTGTTACGAACTGAGGTCTGCTGACTGCAGTGGGAGGGTTATGCCCGGAGGGACCGCCCCCCCTGGGCGGGGCTGTTCAGCTCTGGCTGTTTAGAATGTATGTATAACATCTCACATTCTGCCTAGGTCTTCTCCTGCAGGCAGGGACATAACCCACGTGTAAAGGTGTATAAGACACGCTGTGTCAGTCCATGGATGCCAGAGAAACGGATTTTACGGTGAGTACAAAAATCCTATTTTTTTATTCCTATTACAAGGAATGTAAACATCCCTTGTAATAAGAATAAGGCATGACAGGTCCTCTTTATGGAGAGATGTGAGGTCTACATGTCCCCACATCTCTCCTCTAGGCTGGAAAGCCTGAGTTATAAAAAAACTAAAAACAAAAAGAAGCTTGGGCTTTCCAGCTAAAAACACGACAGTGTTCACATCTGCCGGCGCCAGAAGTGACGTCATAACGTCGCTCCAAGCCTCCAAAGGTCATAGAGATGTCCAGGGACCATCTGGTCCTCGGTCAGCTCTATGATAAGCGGCCACCATCGGGCAATTCATTCTCTGGTTGTCCTGAACAGCCGCTATGATTTATTTTTTTACATTGGAGGGACTCCCCTGCTGGATGAAAACATTTGAATGAAGCCTGCAGCTGCATGTTGAGTGTGACATGTGAATGTTAAGCCTCATTCAGATTTAACCACTTAAAGTCCATGACGTCATATGATGTCCACCTAAGGGAAAGTGGTTAAAATAAAAAAATAAAATGCCGAGCTGATGTCATCGGCATTAGCAAAGGCAAGATTAATTATCACTGTATTGTTTGTAATATGACTATCTCCTCTCATCATCAGCTCCCTCTAATGGCCATATGTGAACTTCCTCAGTAAAAAAAATACCGCCTCATGGCCACTAGATGGAGCTGATGATTATAGGAGATAATCCTGTCACAAACTATACATTGTGAAAGGGTATATGTGCCTATACACCTGATTATTACTTTTTGAAAAATCATGAAAAAAAAATCTGGGGAACTCAGCCCTAAACATAAGGAAAGGAGGGTCAAAGGAGCTTTCAACTGGTCTGTAGGAGTGTGGCTAGTCCCCCTATTTATAAAAAATGACACAAAATGACACTGCTCAAGAGTTAATCAGTTCTCTGTGACCATAGGACGGAGGGGAATTATTGAACATCCCATGGGTGCGTGGTGGGAGGAATATCAGACTTCATAAATAGACATATGGAGGGAGATTTTCTAAAACCGATGCACACAGAATCTGGTGCAGCTGTGCATTGTAACCAATCAGCTTCCAAGTTTTATTGTCAAAGCTGAAGTTAGAAGCTGATTGGTTAATTTGCACAGATTCTGTGTTCTCCCTCTTGATGTGATCTTGGTTACGTGACTATATGTAACATTATCATACTGCTATGCAGAGATACATAAACATTAGGGAGATATAGGCTGTCATTCTGTTTACTGATAGGAACATTCCCATTCTGCTATGGAGATATAGAAACATTAAAGCGGAACTAAATGTAAAAAATTGCAAACCGGCAGACTTTTTTCATTGCAGAAGAGACATACCTACCTGCCTATTCACAATCCTCGTTGATATGTACACTGAACTGTGCATATGCAGCTCGGTTTACATTCCAGCATATTTGACCAATCAAAACAGCTGAATAGTGGCACCCAGAAAAAAAGCTGGCAAGGGGCCTTGCATCAGACTGTTGGCGCATAGTTTATGCTTTAAAGACCTCTATAATGTTCCTAAAGCTAAGCACAAGTTTTCTGCGTGTACACTCTCCTGTCCCCTATGATGACCCATATAGGACACCATAGTGTGGTGTTTTTTTTTTGTTAAGCTGAACCTACACTTTAACCAGTTGACCTCCAGAAGATTTACCTTCCCTTCATGACCGGGCCATTTTTTGCGATACAGCACTGCGCTACCTTAACTGACAATTGCGTGGTCATGCGACGCTGTACCCAAATAAAATGTATGTTCTTTTTATTTTCTTTACCACAAATAGAGCTTTCTTTTGGTGCTATTTGATTACCTCTTCTTCTTCTTCTTTTTTTTTTTTTGTGCCATAAACAAAAAGAGAACGACAATTTCGAAAACATTTTTTTAATATTTTTTACTTTCTGCTATAAAACCCATCCAATAAAAAAATTGAAAAAACAAAACAAATTTCTTTTGTAAATGTAGACCAATATCTATTCTGCTAAAAATTTCTGGTAAAAAAAATTAAATAAATCCCAATAAGCGTATATTGATTGGTTTGTGCAAAGGTTCTAGCATCTACAAACTATGGGATATTATTTTTTACTATTAATGGCGGCGATCAGCGACTTATAACGGGACTGCGATAATGTGGCCGACATTCTGACACTATTTACACTGTTTTTGGGGACCAGTGACACTTATACAATCAGTGCTAATAATATGCACTGTCACTGTACTAATGACACTGGCTGTGACGGGGTTCACATCAGGGGCAATGAAAGGGTTAACTGTGTGCCTAGCCAGTGTGTTTTTTTTTGTTTTGTTTGTTTTTTTTTATACTGTGTGGGAGGTGCTTTTACTAGGGGAAGACATGGATCCTAGTACCTACTTTGCAAAGACACAGAATCAATGCCTTCCCTCATGTCAGAACGGCAATCTGCCTTGTTTACATAGGCAGACCACCGTTCTGGCTGTCTGCTAGATGATTGGCAGATATCGAGTTTGCGGTACCCGCCTTTGGGCTCCCGGTGTGTATGATCATAGCATGCGCGCCCCCTGTCCGGAAGAGCCGGATCACGTGTGTGTGTATATTCACGTACTTGACGCAGTTGTGCCACCCTGTACCAATAAACTTGCTATGAGGCGGACCTTAAGTGGTTAAAACAGTAGTAAACACTGCTTAGTGACTTTTACCTATAAGTAAGCTTGTAATAAAGCTTACCTATAGGTACAAGGAATAGCTCCTAAATGTGCAGCGTTTAGGAGATATTCGCTATTTCTGCATCACTGGCCCATGGGCACTGTCCTTTAAATAGATGGCATTCTGAGTATGCCATCTATTTAGAGGATTGTGCTGCGGTCGTGGCTCCTGTGCACATACGCGGAGTGATGGCATTGCGTCTCAGCCATTCAAATGGCCAGAGCCTGCTAATCGGGAAGGAAGGACCAGGTGATGAGGAAAGCCCTGTCAGAGGTGACAGCGCTGTGCAGGAGGGCTTTGTTTTAACCCCTTGCCGACTGCCCTATAGCAGTTTTACTGCTACTGGGTGGCCGCTCTGCGCAGGATCTCGTATAAATATGTGATCCTGCACTTCCGGTATCAGGCGTGAGTGTGTGCCGCCGGCGGCTCGCTCCCACTGTGATTCTTCACAGCGGCAGTCGATCAGCGGGTCCCGTGGACCCCAATGTCTGCTGGCACCTGCTGATCGTTCTGTACACCTGGTAGAATGGCAGTCTGTCTATGTAAACAAGGCAGATCACCATTCTGTCAGTAAGGAAGGCATTGATCCTGTGTTCCTGCAAAGCAGAGACACGGATCTATGCCTTCCTCTAGTAAAAGCACCTCCTACACCGTATAGTAAAACATTGGTTAGGCACAGTTAACCCTTTCATCGCCCCTGATGTTAAACCCTTCCTAGCCAGTGTCCTTAGTACTCAGACAGTGTAAAGTATTGTCAATGGTCCCCAAAAAAGTGTCGGTCAGTGTCCGATTTGTCTGCCGCAATATCGCAGTCCCGCTATAAGTCGCTGATCGCCGCCATTACTAGTGGAAATAAATAAAAATTCCATAAATATATCCCATAGTTTGTAGACGCCATAACTTTTTCGCAACTGTATATATATCCCAATATACGCTTTATTGGGATTTTTTTTTACCAAAAATATGTAGCAAAATACACAATCGCCTAAATTGATGAAGACATCTTTTACTTTTTTTTTTTTTTTTGTGGATATGTTCTATAGCAGAAAGTAAAAAATGTTTGTTTTAAAAAAAATAAAATAAATTGGCGTTCTTTTTTTGTTTATAGCACAAAAAATGAAAAATCCACAGAGCTCTATTTGTGGGGGAAAAAAAAGGACATTATTTTTTTTTTCTTGGGGTACAGTGACGCACAACCGCGCAATTGTCAGTTAAAGCGGAGTTCCACCCAAAAATGGAACTTCCGCTTTTCGGAATCCCCCCCCCCCTCCCTCAGGTGTCACATTTGGCAACTTTTCAGGGGGGAGCAGATACCTGTCTAATACAGGTATTTGCTCCCACCTCTGGGAATAGATCGCCGTAGTATCAATGGCAATCCACACCATGTCTGGCCCCCCGCTGCCTTCTGGGAGACGCACGGGTCCCAGAAGACAGCAGGGACCACTCACAACGTGCAGTGCAACTCACGCATGCTCAGTAGGGAATCGGGAAGTGAAGCTGCAAGGCTTCACTTCCTAAATTCCCTTACCGAAGATGGAGGCGGCATCACCCGAGAGCCGAGGGAGAGATCGACATCGCGGGCGCCCTGGACAGGTAAGTGTCCTAATATTAAAAGTCAGCAGCTGCAGTATTTGTAGCTGCTGACTTTAAATTTTTTTTTTTTTTTTTGGCGGAACTCCGCTTTGAAGTAACACAACAGTGCCATATTGCAAAAAATGGTCAGGTCATGAAGGGGGGTAAATCTTCCGGCGCTGAAGTGGTTAAGGTAAGTTTGTCATATTGTGCTACTATGTGGTGCATACTATCACATTATGGCATTAACTTGGAGAGGGGGGGGGGGGGGGGTCTGTGTGCGGCAAATTGGAAAGTAAGCCTTGCAAACACAATTGAGGTGTTTAAAAAAAAAAAAAGACAAAATTGATGTGTGGGCAATTTTGCATTGATAATTTAGGAATGTGCTACTGCAAAATTGAAATCGGCCATGATGAGCACATAGAACGGAGGGTTAATGGCTGGTTACTGGACCTCCTTATAGATAAACATGGCATAATATCGGGGGGGGGGGGGGGACGAGCTATTTGAATGGCATACAAGTGTACTGGGTGCTCTAAGAAGTAGATACTGTTTTCTTTTTCATAGAAATGTTCAATAGAATATAACATTCACCCAGAGAAGTTTATATAGCTTTTTATTTGCAGGAAGTCTCCCCGGCATTCAGGAAGCGGTGCACAGCGGGGCTCATCATTGTTTAATTTTTAATTCAGCAAGTTGGGAATCCTTGTCACCGATTAATAAGATGGTATTTCTGGTTTTGTCTTGCAGATCTGTGTAGAGGGGAACATAGCAAGTGGGAAAACCAGCTGTCTCCAATACTTCTCCAACACTGAAAACCTTGAGGTATCTATGCAACATGGGTGGCTTGTCTCCTAAACTTAGCCCTATGAATACTTGGGGTGGCCACATTTTAACAGAGAGCAAAAATCCCTTCTTTAGTATACTTAATATGTGAGTCCATACCGCGGCCCGCATTTTCCAGCCCATTCATTAAATGCAGGCCATGGTTCAACAGAGAAAGCTTTGTTATTGGAGGAGAACCAGTCATATGGTGTGTTTTTTTTTTTTTTGAGTCTTAAAGCCAGCAGAGCGCAATGTCGCCCCTCCAAAACGGACCATATAGAGTCTTATTCTGCAGAGCAACACAAACATGAGACTGTGCAAAGTGCATTTTAGCCATGTTGGAAATTGGATCGCTGTTCACAATTCAGACAAAGGTATTAGGCCTCATCATACATTTGTGTTCCCAGAAATGTGCAAAAAAAAAAGACCTAAACATGCATTGTGCTTGCAGTGCCATTTATTCTTAAATTCATTTTTTCTTCCCTGCAAAGTAAAGGCATAATTTGCTAGAAAGGCATCGCATACTAGCACATTATTTCACACTTACCTGCAAACGAAGCCCACATAGTCCCCACTGCAGGTTGCATCCATCTTCGCCCGTCTTCCTTTCGGGCCTCGGACTCCGGCTCTGTGACTGGCCGGAGCCACATGACGTCACTCATGCGTGGGAGCCGCCGGTCACCGCACTCGCTTCTGAAGAAACGGCATGGGCGGCCATTCTTTCAGAGCGCATGCACCGATGACATCATCCGCGCAGTATACAGTAAATATCTCCTAAACAGGGCACGTTTAGGAGATATTTACAGTACCTATAGGTAAGCCTTATTCTAGGCTTACCTATCGGTACAAAGGAGTGTTTACAATCACTTTAAAGTGGTTGTAAAAGCACAAGGTTTCTACCTTTTTTAACTTCCATTCTATGCAAGAAGTTAAAAAACCTTCTGTGCGCAGCAGCTCCCCCTAATGCTTACTTGAGCCCCCTTTCGATCCAGCGATGTCCACAAGAGCCTTGGCTCTCCTGATTGGCTTTTGGCAGCAGTGGGAGCCATTGGTGAGCCAATCAATAGACAATGGGTCTCTGGAGTGTCCTAGCTTGCAAAGTCATGTTGGAACAGGAAGGGGTCATCCCCAAACTGTTCCCACAAAGTTGGAAGCATGAAATTGTCTAAAATGTCTTGGTAAGCTGATGCCTTAAGAGTTCCCTTCACTGGAACTAAGGAGCCAACCCATGAAAAACAACCCCATGGGCCCAGTAACCTCAAAATAGCCCTCGACACCTTTTGGGTCCTGCTGGGAGCTGCCCATGGTCTGTGGGTCCTGCTGGTCCGTGTGTCCTACTGGCCTGTAGGTCCTGCTGGGAGCTGGCCATGGTCAGCAGCCAGCCGGACCCACAGGTCTGCGGCCAGCTACCAGCAGGACACGCAGCCAATTGGTTCAGAATATATTTTTTTTATCTTGTTTTCCCCCTCTAAAACCTAGGTGCGTCTTATGGAGCAATAAATACGGTACTTTATGTACTAATACTATATGTATACTTTTTTTTTTTCATTTATTTTATTTTTTTATTTTTTGTTAACAGAAAATAAACCCTATTCATGAAATTTGAGCTGGGCACATATATCTGTAGCGTTTAGAGCCCTTTCACACTGCCAGCACCCGAAAAACGCTGGTAAAACGCTGCTAAAATTAGCCGCGCTTTACCAGCGCTTTTCGAGTGCTAGCGGGGCGCTTTTAACCCCCGCTAGTGGCCGAATAAAGGGTTAAAAGCGCCCACAAAGCGCTGCTGCCAAGGCACTTTGCAGGCACTTCCCATTGATTTTAATGGGAAGGGGCGCTTTAGGAGCGGTGTATTCACCGCTCCTGAAGAGCTGCAAAGAAGCTGCTTGCAGGACTTTTTTTGACGCCCTGCCAGCGTAGTGCCTCAGTGTGAAAGCACTCAGGCTTTCACATTGGGATTGCAGATGAGGCTTTTTACAGGCGATATTTTTAGCGCTAAAGCGCCTGAAAAACGCCCCAGTGTGAAAGGGGTCTTGCTTATCTCTCTCCAATGCTCTAAGTGCCGTGTCTCCATTCTTCTCTTATCAGCAGAGTCGCTTCTGACAAGTTCTCTGACACACAAGATAACGGCAGCTAAAAATTTGTGGGAGGGAGCTTAGAGGTAGATAAGCAGAGAGCTTGTCTTTTCAGACTGCAGCTCTTCATGTTCCTTCATTCCTCTGCCTATGTGGAGGGGGGGCCTTTCCTCCCATCAGCTCTCACACAGTGTATGCCCAGACTCCCCAAGGGGACATTACAAAGAGGCAAAAAAACATAGTAAGAAATGATTTAATGAAAAGTAGATTATCGGGCCATAAGGTAATGGATGTGTGTGTGTCATTTTTTTTTTTTTTTTGGAGAATAAGAATCTTGTTTAGTGTCACTTTAGCCTTGAATTTTTTTTTTTCATTGTATAGAGGAAAATAAAAAGCACTTTGTCATAGGATTGCATACTGCCCTCCCTAGGATTACATGGGTCACCTGGTTGGGAAGCTGCAGATCTAAAATCACCACTTGTAGTAAATAAGGAATAAAATGGTCCAGTGTCACATTGTTTAACTATGCTTTTTTTTTTTTTCTTTTTTTTTAAGGTGTTAACTGAGCCTTTGGCTAAATGGAGAAATGTCCATGGCCATAACCCACTGGTAGGTAATATTTTAAAATATTGCTTAAAGGAGAAAACGTAACAGTCTAAAAAAAATGATATAACATATATAAACGCCCCACAGGCTGCCCTGTAATTTAACATTAATAAAAGAGACCTATTTATTTTAGCCTGTATCTGCTATTTGTCAAAAAAATTGTTTTCTTGGCTTTGGGATTGGGGCGCTTCTCTTCTTCCCAGAGCTCCAAGCCTTATTAAAGCTATCTCCTGCAGAGGACCTTTTTGGAGAGATACTGTCTAAAGCCTCGTACACACGACCGAGTTTCTCGTCGTAAAAAAACAGTCGATTTTATCGACGAGATTCTTGTCAATTTTTTCTTGCATACACACTGTCAATTCCAAATCTCGTCATTGTTCTGCACGGGCACGTACGACAGCAGTATAAAGGGGAAGTTCGATTCCAATGGTGCCACCCCTTGGGCTGCTTTTGCTGATCTTGTGTTATCGCGTGTTAGTAAAAAATTTGGTGAGAGATGATTCGCGCTTTTCAGCCTCGTGCTTTTCAGTTCAGCATGATGAATGTGCTATCTCCATTACGAACGCTAGTTTTACCAGAAGGAGCGCTCCCGTCTCATACTTGATTCTGAGCATGCGCAATTTTTTAAGACTCGGAAAAGCCTACACACGACCGGTTTTCTCGTCTCAAAACAGGCAGACGAGAAACCCGACGAGAAAAACGTGAATCCTGACGAGAAAATAGAGAGTAGGTTCTCTATTTTTCTCGTCGAGATTCCCGGCAGTTTTCTCGACGAGAAACCATACACACGAACGGTTTTCTCGGCAAGAAAGCTCTCTCGCCAGTTTTCTTGTAGTTTTTTTACGGGAAACTCGGTCGTGTATACGAGGCTTTAGGCTCATGTTCATTGGAAGAGATACTAGGACTGTTTCTTCTCTCACACTGAGACTGCTCAGGTGGTGATGATAAAGACAGACCATCCTAATTAGATAGATCTCCTCAATGGTTTTGACTCAAAAAATATTAAATAAAATGGCGTGCCCTGGCTCTGGCCCCATTGGTTGCTGTGTTCCTGCTGCTGCAGCCTCTTGGGTAATTCAACTGCAGGAGCAGGACATGTAGTATTGCCATGGCAAGAGTGGTGGCAGGGTTCAGGGCTGGACAAGCCGTAAACCAAAAACTGTGATTTACATTGGAGTGGATGTCCAGGGAGCTTAGGTGGCTGTGGAGGGTGAAGAAGGATTTTGCTTCCAGTTGATCCATTAAAAAAGTAAAATTAGCCAACTACATAGTGTAAGGGTTTTCCTTGTAGTTGTTGAATTTAGTGTTGGGGTTGCCCTACCTAGTAGTTGGTAAGCCATAAAGAGATTCCATTATCTTGCTCATTCAGGGCATAGCATCGGGTTCTCTTGAAACTCATACCCTCTGATGCTTCTGCCTGTTTTCTGCTGCTCCGTTGAAGCCCCTCAGGAATACCTGCTACATCTGGGTATGGTGGAGCATGTTAACTTCTCTTCTCCTCTTCCTCCTATGATGCAATGCTCAGGCCTTAGCGGCCGATCAATTATGGTAGAATTGAAGAAAAGTCAAACATTCATCTGGCCCAGATTATCTGTATTATGAGTAAGGCCCCTTTCACACTTGTGCGACTAGGGACTGCAAAGTTGCATGACAAGACGTACCCCATGATTTCCACTCATTCATATATATCTGTGCGACTTCAAAGTAGTCCCTGCACTACTTTGGTCCGACTTTGAGACTTGAAGGTCCATAGACCTCAAGATTACACGGGCATTGCATCAAAGTCACGCGACTTTTAGGCTGCATAAGTGTGAAAGGGGCCTGTTGTTTTGGCAGTTTAAATGCATTTGTACTAAATTTCTACCTCCACTGCAGGCCTTAATGTACCAGGACCCTTCAAGATGGGGGCTTACATTGCAGACCTATGTGCAGCTCACTATGCTGGATGTCCACACAAGGCCAACAGTAAGTTCATGTTTGTGTTTTTGCAAAGCATATCTAAATGGCCACTCAACATGATCCTGATTTTCTTCTTGTCCATTGAGGGGCACTGGAAATCTTTAACCTTTTGGGTTATACAAATGCCTACAGGAGGATTGGACCCTGGCAAATAATCCGTAGGCCAGCTCAGGTTAAGCCCTCCCACTACCAGCATGACTCGGTTTTATGCTAGGAGGGTGAATGGCGTTTTCTTTAGCCCTGCTGTTACATTTTGCATTACATTTAGTAGAATACAGGGGAGACCCCAGGACCTTTTAGACCTTTTTAGTTGTCCTTCAGGCTTTAAGGGGGCTGGACTGTGGCCAGTAAGAGTAGAAAATGCCTCGGCATCAGTGCCCTATCATTGGTTTTATTGGGAGGAATAGTGCCACATTGTTGGTATCAATGGGAGAAATCATGCCCCATTGATGGTGTCAATAGGGTAAATGGTGCCCCATCATTGGTGTCAGTTGGAGGAATAGTGGCCAGATAAAGGCAAGCAAAGGGCCACATCCAGCCCTCGGGCCTCATTTTGGAGACCACGCTTTGCTGTGGGGCTCCTACATTACCAGTTTGTGGCCCTGACCTTTGAAATATCATCTGTACCTTGGGAGTTCACCAAGGTGCTGACCCCAGTATTAGGCTTGCTGGTATCTCTAATGTGGGATACTTTGACCACCTCCTGGTCAGAGAACTGGCAAGGCAGGTTTCTCTCCAAATGCAGGAATACTTTCACAGAAGCAGTTGAATGTTCTGGTTGCTCGGTAGGATTAGTATACCATAATCTATGCCTTTCTTCAGTTTAAACTTTAAAAAAAATTCATCTGCTTTACAGAATTACAATGGGGGGCATTCTGGTGATCCTTATTGCTCTAGACTGGCCCAGGCAGATGCGCTAAGACTCCTGGAAGATGCTTTGTGGGTTTTTCCAGATCGACACGATCTTCTGTATCGAGGCTATTTTACCATTTTTCTTCACGGTCCTTACTTGTGGACAGCATGGTGCTGTCCAGGAGTTTTGTTAGCCCAGGGAGTGTATTCATGATGCCCTGGGCTCACAGAAAGTGGGTTGGATGCCACTGAACTTCATTCAAACGAAGAGTACTAGTGCTAGATCCAAAGGCAGTGAGTCTGTTAGCACGGCTGAGGTAGTGAATGTTGCACCTGGAATTGCAGTTTTTTTATTTTTAGATTTGCTGGTCAGTCTGCGGATTGTGACTTTAGACCTGCACTGAACAGATCTCTTTAGAATTTCTCACAGCTATAGGAAGGAGCACTGATATCCTTAGAGAGGTTTTAGAACCTTGTCTTCTGGGTCGCTAGTAACTCTTTTCAGTACGTCTTATAATGGAGTAGGTGTGAAAAAAAAAAAAAAAATATTTAGTATAAGTAAAATGTTTCCTGCACACAAGCATGATAGCCTTGTATAAGTTTAGCAGAAAACCCCATATCACTGGGGAATTGCTTCTAGCATTGCTGCCACAAATTTTATTTAAAATCAACATAAAACGTACTCACAAGCACACAAATAAAAATCGCTCCTCTGTAGCCCAGTGGTCCTTGATTTGGCGCAGTCCAGAATACAGAGGGACCTCACTGAAGTCTTTGAATACTGACGCATTTCGAAGGCAACCCCTTTTGCTATACATCAGTGAGGGTCCACTGTATGTGCTTGGGAGTACATTTTACGTTGATTTTAAATAAAATTACTCTTTCGTCCATGGACCGACACAGCTTCTCTATTGACAAAAGTGGGTATTATCCGTTAATTAGGAGTGACTAGGCAGAAAAACTTGTAAAAAGTGTTGCATCACACCTTCTACAGTACCGCCCAGGGGGCGGACCCTCTGGGTATACCCTCTCAGTCTGCACATCGCAGATCAGTTTTTTTCTGTCTAGCAAGGAGTAGGACATGGCTCCCTTCGGGCTCATTGGTCCGGGGGAAAAAAGATATATATATTTTTTATTTTTTTGCTACATTTGTTGTTTCCTGCGATCTTCGATCAACTGCCGACTGGGTGACAGGCTGGATCCTCGATCCTTGTAGTCTCCCCAGTTTCGGCCATCGAGCGTGTGCCGACCCTAGCTACGCGCTGGGTTTTCCACGACATGCCCGTCGCTCCACGGGTGGCCGGTGAGCCTACGCTCCAGGGCCTGCATCGGACCGCTCAGCTTCGGCTGACCTTACGGCCGAGTCGCAGCAGCCTGGCCGGTGAGCTTACGCTCCAAGGCTTGCATCGGACCGCTCAGCTTCGGCTGACCTTACGGCCGAGTCGCAGCAGCCTGTCCGGTGAGCGTCATGCTCCAGGGCATACATATGATCGTCCCTTCTGGGTCCAATCACAGCATGCCTGGCCAACAGTCACCTTCCGTGCGCGGACGATGATCTGTTTGGAATGTCTTCCAGCAGAATACATGCAGGATAGGTAAGTAAAACTCCCCTGCCTCGGCTGGGTGATTTAGCTGGACATTCCTGGAGAGATCAAGTAAGTGGTTGTGGCCCCTTTCTTCCCTCTCTCCCTGCCTTTCCCTCCTCCCTGGGCTTCTAGCTAAAGGTTGCTGGGTGCTGGGGGTCACCTAGGGGGTCCCACTGGAGCGGGGCTGGCTGTAACTAACATTTAAAAGAAATGTCATTTTTGCTTACCTGTGTTTCTGTGTCTCCATGCTGTCGGCGGCCATTTTGAGGTGGTCCATGCCAAGTTTGGCCTCTTGTAACTGCCTGGCGGCCATCTTCCTGTAGTTCAGCCACACCCACTGGCCCCTATCAGGTGATCGGCGGCCATGTTTGTCCACCCTGTATGCAGATATTGCCGTTCGGCGGCCATCTTTTTTGTGGGCTATGGCTGCCTGACCTCTATCTTCTGTCGGCGGCCATTTTCTTAGAGCCCACATTATCTTCCATACAGACGGTTTTGGCAACCATTTTGCGAGAGCCTCCGGCCTCTAGGGTGCATTACACTGGCGCGAAAATTCACACAGGAAGTGCTGATAAAAGAAGCAGACTGACACAGCAGCAAGGGGACAGCATCATAGGCGCAGCATAGCAGTACCTATCCAGGGTGGTGAGTCCTCTGGGTAACCCAGCATCTCTGCAGCGCAGGAGGGTGGCCTATTGATATCTTGCCTGGAGCCCTGTGAGTGTCAGCGTGTGGTCAGCATGGCATCTGAGCCAGATGTCTTCTCCCCTGAAACACCAGATTTAGCAGCTGGTGTCCCTGAGGTGTCTATGGACGCTATGTCGGCAATCCTAGAGGCGTTTGCTGCCAGGGTGGAAGCAGCACACGGGAATACAGGGGGTAATAAACGCCTCCGTCCCCTGCAATCTTCTGGGGATATTTCTGATGCAGAACCAGGTCCAGCTACGGCTCATGGCCCAGATTCTGATGCATCAGAGACTGCAGACCGTGACCGATCGGACAGTGAGGAGGACTCCAAGTCCAGGTCAGTACGCGAGACGGCTTTGGTATCTGACCTTATTACTGCAGTGCGGGATACGCTAAAGTTGGAAAGGACTGAAGAAGTAGCAGATACTCCAGTCCCCTTTGGGTTTCGTAAACCTGCCCGCACTGCTAAGGTGTTCCCTTGTGTGTCTTATTTTGACAAACTCTTATACAAGGAATGGGAGAACCCACTGAGGGTCTTTACAGCCCCAAAGAGGTTTGCAGTACGGTACCCCTTTGAGGAGAGTTTTCTGAAGATATGGACCTCTCCCCCTATAGTGGACCCTTCGGTGTCCAGACTTAATAGAGCCACCACTATTCCAGTAGAAGGGGCTCCTGTTTTCAAGGACCCTGTGGATAAGAAGGCTGAAGCACTCGCTCGCTACCTATACTCAGTGGTAGGCTCAGCAGTACGCCCGGCATTGGCGGGGGCCCTAGTGTCTCAGACACTTACTGAATGGGCAAAATTGCTACTCCAGGGGTTAAAGGAGCGAGATGCTCCTCCTAATGAGATAACTTTGGCCGACCAGTTGGTCCAGGGCCTTAAGTTTGTCTGCGAGTCAGACATGGATACTATTCCCCTGCTGTCAAGAGCTTCGGTTTATGCAGTAGCAATACGCCGCCTGATCTGGCTAAAGGGCTGGTCTGCGGACCAGACTTCCAAGAAAGCCCTATTGGATCTGCCTTTTAAGGGCGACAGACTTTTTGGGGCTTCTCTGGATGACATCATCAAGGATGCTACAGGAGGTAAAAGCACTTTGCTTCCCCAAACTAGCAAGGGTAGGGGACCACGCCAAGGGCAAGGGCCCTCCTTTACTGCACGTAAGCGGTTTTTTCGCCCTCTTAAGGCGACAGGGAAAAGACCCCAGGCCGATAAAGCACCTGCCCAAGGACAAAAGCGTCCTTGGTCCCGCAGACCCAACAAGCCTGTGGACAAATCTGCGTCCACATGAAGGTCCGCCCCCACCCAGCTCTCGGGTGGGGGGACGTCTTCGCAAATTCGCGACTCAGTGGACTGCTCTAGTCTCCGACAGGTGGGTTTGCGAAGTAATCTCCTCAGGCTACAAGATAGAATTTCTCTCTTGTCCACCAGACAGATTCATCACCTCCAATCTCCAGCTACTACCGACCCGTCGGGAGGCCCTGTATGGGGCGGTCCAGGGTCTACTGGAACGCGGGGTAGTTATTCCAGTTCCAGAACAGGAACGGGGTCAGGGTTTTTACTCAAATCTGTTCATTGTGCCAAAGAAGGAGGGGGTTCGTCCAATCTTGGATCTCAGAGCCCTCAATTGCTTTGTGAAGGTACAAAGATTTCGGATGGAGTCGGTTCGATCCGTAGTCACGGCTCTCCATCCGGGGGACTTTCTGGCCTCCTTGGACATCAAGGACGCATACCTGCATGTCCCCATATACTCCAGACACCAGAGGTTTCTGCGATTTGCTATCGGGAAGAACCACTACCAGTTTGTGGCCCTCCCGTTTGGCCTTGCCTCAGCACCCAGGACGTTCACCAAGGTGCTCGCTCCGATTCTGGCACTTCTAAGACAGCGGGGTATCGCTATCACAGGTTACTTGGACGACCTTCTGCTGAAGGGCCCTTCAAGCTCAGAATTAGAGGTAAGCGTGTCCATTACCTGTCAGACTCTTCGAGACTGTGGTTGGATACTAAACACGCAAAAGTCGTTATTGGTGCCCACTCAACGCCTAGTGTACCTGGGGTTGATTCTGGATTCCTCAGAGGCAAAGGTATTCCTCCCTGTGGAGAAGTTGCAGACCCTCCGGGCTGCAGTACGGCAGCTGACTTCCAGGAATTGGTCGTCACTCCGTTTTTGCATGCGAGTGTTGGGCCTCATGGTAGCCTCCTTCGAGGCGGTCCCATATGCTCAATACCACACTCGAGTGTTACAGAGGGAAGTTCTGTCCAGATGGAACAGATGCCCTTCATCTCTGGATTATCAAATCCGAGTGAGCCACCTAGTCAGGAGATCCCTGGTATGGTGGCTGACAGCACCGGCTCTAATGGCCGGGAAGTCATTTCTTCCGGTTTACTGGATAGTGATCACGACGGACGCCAGCCTTACAGGTTGGGGGGGAGTCTGGGGTGTCCAGTCGGCGCAAGGTCGCTGGACCCCAGAGGAAGCCCTCCTGCCGATCAATGTCCTGGAGATCCGGGCGATCAAGCTGTGCCTCTTCAAATGGTCTCAGAGACTGCAAGGGCGTCCAGTCAGGATCCAGTCAGACAACGCCACAGCAGTGGCATATGTCAATCATCAAGGAGGAACAAGAAGCTCAGCTGCAGCATCGGAGATCGCTCGCATCCTGAAGTGGGCAGAGAGGAGCGTACCGGCACTGTCGGCCGTGTACATTCCGGGTGTGGAAAACTGGCAGGCGGACTACCTGAGCCGCCAGATGCTGGACCAGGGAGAATGGTCCTTACACCCGGAGGTGTTCCAACTCCTCTGCCAAAGATGGGGCACACCAGACGTAGATCTTCTGGCTTCCTGACTCAATCGGAAGGTATTGAGGTTTGTGGCCCGGTCAAGAGACCCATGGGCAGACGCAACGGACGCGTTGGTAGCATCGTGGGGCCAGTATCGGCTAATCTATGCCTTCCCTCCCTTAAGGCTTCTTCCTCTTCTGCTCCACAGAGTGGAGGCAGAGGGAATTCCAATGATCCTAATCGCTCCAGATTGGCCTCAGCGTCCTTGGTACGCCGATCTAGTACGTCTGGTAGCAGACGTCCCCTGGCGCCTACCACTACGGAAGGACCTGCTGTCGCAAGGTCCCATATTCCATCCTGCTTTACAGTCATTGGCTTTAACGGCATGGCTGTTGAGAACCAGGTACTGAGAGACCGGGGCCTGTCAGACTCAGTAATTTCTACTATGAGAAGTGCTCGGAAACAGTCCTCTAGGAAGGTCTATCACCGCACTTGGAGGGCCTACATCTCCATGTGTGAGGAAATGAAATGGCATCCGCGTACCTATTTGGTTTCCAGAATCCTGCTGTTTTTACAGCATGGGGTAGACCAAAGGCTTGCCCTAAGTACGATTAAGGGACAGATATCTGCCCTGGCTGTCTTTTTTCAGCGACCCCTGGCGACTCACTCTCTCGTGAGTACATTTGTGCAGGGGGTTCGACATGTGGCCCCTCCGGTCCGCCCCCCGTTACCTCCGTGGGACTTGAACCTGGTCCTCTCGGTGCTTCAGAAGGCACCGTTTGAGAATATTAGAGATATTCCCCTGTTGACACTTTCTCAGAAGGTGGTCTTTTTGGTGGCTGTTACGTCAGTTAGACGAGTCTCTGAGCTGGCAGCCTTGTCCTGCAAGGCTCCCTATTTGATTTTCCACAAGGATAAGGTGGTGCTGCGGCCGCAGCCTTCCTTTCTTCCGAAGGTCGTTTCGGCTTTTCATCTCAACGAAGACATTGTACTTCCATCCTTGTGTCCTCAGCCGTCGAATCCTAAGGAGTCGGCGTTGCATTCCTTGGACGTTGTCCGAGCTTTGAGAGTATACATATCTGCTACTTCCCTGTTCCGGAAGTCAGACTCACTGTTTGTTTCGGTGGCTGGTCCCAAGAAGGGCCAAGCAGTCTCATCGGCCACCATCTCTAGGTGGATCCGACAGATAGTAATCCAGGCTTACGCCTTAAAGGGTCAGGCGCCCCCCTTTCCTGTCACGGCGCATTCGACCAGGGCAATAGGTGCCTCTTGGGCTTTCCGACATCAAGCGTCTGTTTCCCAACTATGTAAAGCGGCGACTTGGTCGTCCGCTCACACTTTCACAAAATTCTACAAAGTTGATGTAGGTGCATCTTCGGATGCCTCTTTCGGCCGCAAGGTTTTGCAGGCGGCTGTTTAGAGTTGCAACTCCTCCGTTGGAGGAGTGCTGTTTTGTGTTTTGGGGTGAAGTTTGTTTTTATGCTGTTACCACCCCTCGTTTTTTCTCTGACACTGCTTTGGGACGTCCCACTTTGTCAATAGAGAAGCTGTGTCGGTCCATGGACGAAAGAGTAAATAGGATTTTTTACTCACCGTAAAATCCTTTTCTCTGAGTCCATGGACCGACACAGCACCCACCCCTCCTTTTAAGTTTGTACTGCTTTTTGACGAACTGATCTGCGATGTGCAGACTGAGAGGGTATACCCAGAGGGTCCGCCCCCTGGGCGGTACTGTAGAAGGTGTGATGCAACACTTTTTACAAGTTTTTCTGCCTAGTCACTCCTAATTAACGGATAATACCCACTTTGTCAATAGAGAAGCTGTGTCGGTCCATGGACTCAGAGAAAAGGATTTTACGGTGAGTAAAAAATCCTATTTTTCAGGAAAATGCACTAGGTTGGTGTGTCCTCCCCTTATTTTTTTCCTACAAAAAAAAAAAAAACAAAAAAAAAAAAACTTTATCCACTTGCTGACCCGTACGTCGCTGGAGTTCAAGCAGTTATACCAGGATGATGCCTGCAGCTGGCGGTTGGCTCTCTTGTAAAAGCAATTCTAGTGGCCAACTAGCCGCTGGATTGCTTTTACAAGCAGCGGGAGGGGATATCCCTCCCGCCACCTTCTGCGGCTTGCTTGGGCTCTCCCGCCCTACCAAGAGATCCGAGCAACCAGCCGGCTAGTCCAACGGCTGGCCGGACAGCCGAACAAAGCTGGGATCGGCTTTCATCAGCATTCTGCTATGGTAACCTGGAAGCGATGATCTGACATCACTTTCGGTTTACCTGGATGTCAACTGTGCCATTTCTAAAATATTGAAAGCATTCAAAAACACAGATCTTGGTGTATTGAATGCTTTTAAGGGCAGAGGAGGGATTTGGGGTCTTATAGACCCCAGATCTCTCCATAAAGAGTATCTATTGCTGTCACAAAGGTGTTTTACATTCCTTGTGACAACAGCAATAGAAGTAATCAGGAAAAAATAAATAAAGCAACAGTGTAAAAAAATAAATTAAGAATGAAATAAAAAAAAAAAAAAAAAAAAAAAAAAAAGTAAAGTGCCCCGTCCCCCTTTGCTCATGCGCAAAGGCAAACAAAATGCAAACAGCGATCATCCCACACATATGAGGTATCACTGCGAACGTCAGATCATGGGCAGTAATTCTAGTACTAGATCTCCTCTGTAAATCTAAAGGGGTAACCTGTAAAGGCTTTTAAATCATGCACAATTTTAAAGTGTGACATGTTTATCTTTTTTAATCGGTATAACATCTTTTATGTTTTACCAAAAAAATTGGGTTATGTATTGTGGTGTGTGTGTGATTTTTAATGCAAAAAAAAAAAAAAAAGTGTATAATAAATTATATATTATTTATTTTTTGTTAGGGGCAAAAAAAGTGAGAAACCGTTGCACAAATACAGTAAGACACAAAAAATGTCAAAAACCCACCATTTTATTCTACTTTCAAAAAACCATATCATGTTGGGGGTTCTAACCTATTTTCTAGCAAAAAATACAGATTTTTTCATGTAAACAAGTGTCAGGAAAAAGGCCTGGAGGTCAAGTGATTAACTGCATTGCGTCACTAGAGCTAGCTTGTCCCATCATGAAGGCATGTGTGTATGTGTAATATTATTATTATTAAATTATATATATATATATATATATATATATATATATAATATATATTTTTTAACACAGCTTAGAAAAACACTACAGTATGATGGCGAACGTGTTGTGTGGGGCAGGATTCCCCGAAACATCACGTCATGCGTGACGCCGCTATATCCTTAGATGTAGTCCCATGGGCACTTAGAGACGTAAGCAGTGTTGAAGCCGTGTCACTCATGTCTGTGTTATCTCCTGCAGGATGCTCCCGTTAAAATGATAGAGAGATCCATTCACAGCGCAAAGTACATCTTTGTAGAAAACCTGTACAAAAGGTGGAGTATCTTTCTTTATTGAACCATTTTCCTCTTAAAGTGTACCTGTACTATGAATGTAATTTTCCTTTTAGCAATATCACTTCTCCAAAGTAAAAACAAAGGGTACAAGGGGGTCCCAAAAGTTCAATTTCTCCGGGAATCCTTACAGGTTTCTCCCTGGCGATGCTAGGCATTTGGTCATGTGATGTGCGCCAAATCTACTTGGAGGAGAATTAAGCCTCGTACACACGATCGGATTTTCCGAAGAGAATTGTGTGATGACGGGCTGTTGTTGGGAAATCCGACCGTTTGTATGCTCCATCGAACAATTATTGTCTGATTTTCCGCCAATAAATGTTGGATAGCATTGCTTTTTTTTAAATTGTCCGCCAACAAATGTGTGTTGTCAGATTATCCGATCGTGTGTACACAAGTCCGTTGGACAAAACCCCAAAGTACAAACACGCATGCTCAGAAGCAATGCTCAACATAACACAACA
Organism: Rana muscosa; assembly: GCA_029206835.1. Taxonomy (NCBI): domain Eukaryota; kingdom Metazoa; phylum Chordata; class Amphibia; order Anura; family Ranidae; genus Rana; species Rana muscosa. The sequence goes on from CM055119.1 coordinate 342,563,671, forward strand.
TTAGCAGAAGTTGCCCAAAGGGTGGCGCTAAATAGCTAAAAAAACACGTAGTCTCGTGTTTGTTGGCCGACAATTCTTTGCCGTTTTCCTGGCCAACACCCTCTGGACAAAAGTCCTACGCTTTGTCCGATGGAAATCCGATCGTATTTATGAGGCTTTAGACTGGCTGTGCATTGGACCTCCTCTGTGCTGAAATCACGCAACCATATGTCCACATTTGATCATCTGACCAGGCGGAAGCACTGAGGCGAGAGGTAGTAACACCTTGACCTGTTTTGCACATTGCTCAGTGAGTCAATTTTTAGTAAAGGAGGATTGCCTTTTATTTGTATGTGTGTATGTGTGTGTGTGTGTGTGTGTGTGTGTGTGTATATGTATATATATATATGTATGTATGTATGTACGTGTGTGTGTGTGTGTGTGTGTATATGTATATATGTATGTATGTATGTATGTGTGTGTGTGTGTGTGTGTGTGTGTGTGTGTGTGTATGTGTATGTATATGTATATAATATAGAGCTGCCAAGACGCGTCGACTACGAAAATACGTCGACGTGCGTGAAAGACGTTAACTACTCGCTCCGCGGTCTCAGCCTTAGGAAAGGCCGCGGCTTCGGCCTAGCTCCGAAGCGGCGGCCATCTTGGTGCACCCAGCGGCGGTGGCGGCCTAGGTGTGCGCTGACGTCATCACCCCTCACCCTCACTGCTCGTGGATCTGATCTTGTAATAATAATATCTGATGGTAATATCTGATCTGATAATATCCACTATCTCCCCCACTCACTGCAATATCCACAATCTCCCCCACAGAAATTAAGCCGGCTTAATTTCTGTGGGGGAGATTGTGAATATTACAGTGAGTGGGGGAGATGACGTGGATATTGCAGTGAGTGGGGGAGATGACGTGGATATTGCAGTGAGTGGGGGGAGATGACGTGGATATTGCAGTGAGTGGGGGGAGATGATGTGGATATTGCAGTGAGTGGGGGGAGATGACGTGGATATTGCAGTGAGTGGGGGGAGATGACGTAGATATTGCAGTGAGTGGGGGGAGATGACGTGGATATTGCAGTGAGTGGGGGGAGATGACGTGGATATTGCAGTGAGTGGGGGGAGATGACGTGGATATTGCAGTGAGTGGGGGGAGATGACGTGGATATTGCAGTGAGTGGGGGGAGATGACGTGGATATTGCAGTGAGTGGGGGGAGATGACGTGGATATTGCAGTGAGTGGGGGGAGATGACGTGGATATTGCAGTGAGTGGGGGGAGATGACGTGGATATTGCAGTGAGTGGGGGGAGATGACGTGGATATTGCAGTGAGTGGGGGGGGATGACGTGGATATTGCAGTGAGTGGGGGGAGATGACGTGGATATTGCAGTGAGTGGGGGGGGAGATGACGTGGATATTTCAGTGAGTGGGGGGGGAGATGACGTGGATATTTCAGTGAGTGGGGGGGCAGATGACGTGGATATTTCAGTGAGTGGGGGGGCAGATGACGTGGATATTTCAGTGAGTGGGGGGAGATGACGTGGATATTGCAGTGAGTGGGGGGAGATGACGTGGATATTGCAGTGAGTGGGGGGAGATGACGTGGATATTGCAGTGAGTGGGGGGAGATGACGTGGATATTGCAGTGAGTGGGGGGAGATGACGTGGATATTGCAGTGAGTGGGGGGAGATGACGTGGATATTGCAGTGAGTGGGGGGAGATGACGTAGATATTGCAGTGAGTGGGGGGAGATGACGTGGATATTGCAGTGAGTGGGGGGAGATGACGTGGATATTGCAGTGAGTGTGGTTGATGACGTGGATATTACAGTGAGTGGGGGGAGATGACGTGGATATTGCAGTGAGTGGGGGGAGATGACGTGGATATTGCAGTGAGTGGGGGGAGAAGACGTGGATATTGCAGTGAGTGGGGGGAGATGACGTGGATATTGCAGTGAGTGTGGGAGATGACGTGGATATTGCAGTGAGTGGGGGGAGATGACGTGGATATTACAATGGGGGAGATTGTGGATATTACAGTGGGGGAGATGACGTGGATGCCTCTTTTGCAAAGTGTTGGGCAGAATTTTTATATGGCATTTTCATGGCTGATGCTAAAGTGTTTACATTTTATTTTTGGCACTTTATTTTGTATACTGTAAAAACTTCAACCACATTGAAGTATTTTTTGGAAAAAATGTAATTAAAGTTGAAATATTATATTAGAAGTTGTACTTATCATTTTTTGTAAAGTTATCCAAAGGATTAATTGGCTAATCACAAAAAGAACACACTAGATTAAGTAAAAAAAATAAATAAAACTAATCGTTATAGTCGTTGACTAATCGAAGAAATAATTGATAGATTAGTCGACAGACAAAATAATCGTTAGTTGCAGCTCTAATATATATATATATACTGGGTTTTAAGGCACAGATCGATCCCCTGTAACAAGGGGTCCACTGGAGCTGGTCGATTTTGGTGGATGCACTGCGTGCGGTTCAAGGTGACAGATGATGGATATTATCACTAAGGAGGCTTTGATCACAACTCATGAATTCACCTATAGAGTTTTGATGTACTATCACAATGTATGCTGATTCACCTATGGACAATATCTATTTTTTTTTTTTTTTTTTTGTACATTAAGCATGATTCTATATATCTTTTTATTTCTTTTTTTTTTTTTTTTTTTTTTAAAACTGTTCTATTAGCATGGTATTGCCGCAACAAAAATTCCATCAAATGTTGAGCAAAGAAGATTACTATATTCCTGGATTGGCTGCATATAGAATTAAAATGATCTGTGTGTTTGCTTTTTTATTTAATTGCCATTTTGGGTAAAAAAAATCTGTATAAACTATTGAATGCTTTTAGGGCCGGTTCACAGAAGAACACATTGCTGGAAAAGCGTGTTCCATGCGCATTTCCCACCCCGCGTTCAAAGCGCACTGGGGGTGCGATCTGCTGCGAGTGTCAATAGGTTTTTAAAGAGTAACTTTTGTTGAGGGAATGCAACACTCCCCTCTCGGTAATCAATGTACATTGAAGGGATTTTCCCGCTGCCACCTCCTGGCCCTTTTAAGATTTTCAAAATGCGCGGAGGCAGAGCATTTGGGTCATGTGACTGCTGTGATTGGCTGTTACGGTTGTCACATGATTGGAAAGTATGCATTGGGAGCTTTCCGGCCCCCATGGGTGACTGCCTGGGAACGCACAGGGCGCGCGCACTCGGCACAGAAAAATGTTTACATAGGGCTGCATAAATGCAACCTCTCGCGTTAAAGCCTGAGAGGCCACATAAATGTGCCACATCGGCAGGAAGAAGTAAAAAAGTACGAACATTTTTTATTTTATTTTTATTTTAGAATCGTACCTACCTAAGTGGATGCAGCATTGATCCCCTGCCGGCTTTAAGGCTGAGAACCGAGCGAACAAACGCCACGATCGCTCAGTTCTCAGAGCTCCCTGAGCAAAACGCTGCTGACTGTCAGTCACCGGCTCTCTGCTCTGTCTCTTCAGCGCTCACTGGTGCGCTGGGCTGTGGAGGGAGCAGCCGGTGTAGTGTCATATTTTGCTCCCCATCACAGATTGCTCCGGAAGTGACGTTCCGTCGCCTCCATCTTGCTACACCCCGCACTCCTGCACAGTAATGATAGAGTGAGAAGGGGGCAAGCGGACATCTTGTTACACCCACCGGAGTTTTAGATTTCACAGTTATTTTCAACACAAAGCGGAGCTTATATGCTTAATTACAGTATTTGGAAATCGGACGGACTGTTTAGATGTTAAATGTGAAAATCAGAGGTGTTCTGTCACAGTAGCAACCATGTGAGGTTCAGCAGGTTGGCTGCTGCTTTTAAAATTTAACATCTAAACAGTCCGTTGGATTTCCAAATACTGTATTTAAGCATATAAGTTCAGTTTTGTGCTGAAAACAACCGTGAAATCGAAAACTCCGGTGGGTGTAACAAGATGTCCGCTTGCCCCCTTCTCACTCTATCATTACTGTGCAGGAGTGTGGGGTGTAGCAAGATGGCGGCGATGGAACGTCACTTCCCGAGCAATCTGTGATGGGGAGCCAAATATGACACTACACCGGCTCAGCCTCTCAGTGGCTCACTAAGAGGCTGAGCCGGCTGCCAGTCCAGGCATGTGGGCGGATCCCGACTGTACGGTTGCGATCTTTCTCGAGCCTGGACCGGCTCTGTGACGTCAGCAGGATTCAACCCGCTGTTTGCTGAAAACTGGTCACAGGAGTGCAGAACGAACTTCCCTCCTGTGATCCACAGGAGAAGTACAGCCAAACGAGCTTTGGCTGGACTTCTCCTTTTAACAAACTTTGTTGCAGATTCCTACTTTTTTTTTTTTTTTTTTTTTATCCTGAAGAAATAGTTTTGTCTGTGTCCATGTGCACAGTGTCTTCTTTATTTCATCTCTCAAATGTTTCCTGTTCAAGGGTGGGTTCCCTCTAATTACGATAAGGTGTGTCAGTGGAGGATAGAGAGCGTGCACAGGACAAAAGCCTGAAAAAAGTGAGCCTTTTTTTAAGCAAAAAAAAAAAAAAAATGCCATGCTGTTATTTTTATTTTGAAACAATTGATGTAAAAATTTGAGTTTGGTGTTATTTTAAAGCAATGCAGAGTGATTGTTTGAAGTCACCAGCAGAGGGAGCTCTGTAGATATGAATGACAGGGGACTTTATCTAATAGGTATCTTTTCTAGTTAAAACCTAATTTTCCAGGTTAAAACATTTTGTATTTTTTATTGTATTGAACACTTCCTGCCATTTTCAAAATGTTATATTTCTATTTGTTAAGCACTTCCCCTTTCTGTACATCTACATATTACACGTCTATAATGTTTATTCCAAGGTTCAAACAGCACCGGACCATGCTGAGCAGTGCTGTACAAAGCACCTGTAAGCACTGACGGCACGTTCCCAGCCCAGATTGAAATTGAATACACCTTCCACACTCCTACAGACATAAATTACTTATCAAGAACATTTTAAAGTAGAGCAGCAAAATCAGTGTTTCCATTGTTAGGGGATTGTATGCTTATAACCTTTTTTATCATGTCACTGGAGATGGCTTACTATTGGTAGGATCACTAAAAAGTGCTGTGAGAATTCTTACCTGTTTCCACAGGTTGCACCCACAGCAATAGAATCGCTGTTGAATGTCACTTGCCAGGAGGGGCGATGATGGGCTCCTACTGTATGCACGGGGGGGTGGCGTCCCTGGGCTCCTACTGTATGCACGGGGGGGGGGCACGTTGGGCTCCTACTGCCAGCAGGGGGGGGACATTGGGGACGACGACACTGGTCCCCTACTACTGTCAGCAGGGAGGGGCGATGCTCATCTACTGCCAGCAAGGGGGGGGGGTGGGGTTCGACACTGGTTTTCCTACTGCCAGCAGGGGGGGGGGGCGATGCTGGTTTCCTACTGCTGCGGGGGGTGGGGGGCGATGCTTGTTTTCCTACTGCCAACAGGAGGGGAGGGGGCGATGCTGGTCTCCTACTGCCAGCAAGGGGGGGCGGGGCGAAGCTAGTTTTCCTACTGCCAGCGGGGGGGGGGGGTGATGTTGGTCTCCTCCTCCTGCTGCAAGAGGGGGAGGTGGTGGCGACGCTGGGCTCCTACTGCCAGCGGGGTGGGAGGCGAAGCTGGGCTCTTACTTCCAGCAGGGTGGAGCGGTTGACGCTGGGCTCCTACTGCTAGCAGAAGGGGGAGGGGGGTTAGTGCTGGGCTCCTACTGCCAGCAAGGGAACAACTTTTGCAAGCAAGATAGTATTCCTCTTTTCCTACCAAGTCCCGTGATCGTGTTGCTTGCCAGTTTTCACCACGTGTCCAACGTCGGCCTTAGAAATTGTTACATTTTTTGGTGGTGGGTGGCAGAGATTTATGGGGAACTACAGCAATTGTGATAGTGTAGGCGAAGGGCAGAAGTCTAGTGCTGGCATCGTGAGGCAGGACAGTTCTGAATGGAGGGTCGGAGTGCACAACTTTTTATGTTAACCAGCTTGTGATTGGTTGCTAGGACCACCCTGCATTTTGGCAACCAAACGGTTAACTGGGGCAACTCCCGCCCTCTGTTCAGCGCTGTGCTGTCTCCCGATATCAGCTCTACGAAAATGACAGCGCTAGTGGTGGCTGCGGGGAAGAACTGGCTCCTAAATAGCAAGACCATGGCAGGTCCGGGTGGGACAGGGACTCCCTCCGGCTCCAGACTGCCGTCCACCAATAATAAAATAATGCCTGATCTACATCCATGCCAAAAGGCTTTTTGTTTCTGTGGACAGGTCTTCTCGAGTGGTCAGATCTGTGCACTGTATTCTTTTGTACGGCGCTGAATGCAGCCTTGTATATTATTGGGCCAGACGCTGCGCTCTGTCATCTTGCGCTGTGTTCAGCTGTGTAAAATCTAATTCCTGCGGTCAATATTTGAATTACACTTGTATATGCCAAGACTGAGCTACAAGTGTAAACATTTTAACCACTTGACGCCGAGAGTATGCAAATATGTGGCCTCTCTGCGGGTGGGCCTTGATGCCGAGAGGCCGCATGTGCGTACCTAAATGTAAACAAACCTGTGCCCAGAGCGTGCTCCCGGCATAGTTTCCGGCTCCCGCTTTCCAATCATGTGACCGATGTGACAGCCAATCATGGCGGTCACCTGATCATAAACCCCGCCCCACCTCCTGGCATCAGAAACCACTTCCCGCAAACCGCCGTAGCTGTACATCGGTACTTTGATGTAGAATACAGGGGTTATGGCAGCAGATAGCTGCCATAATCCTGGTATTTTTTGAAACGGCTGGCAGTCCTCTTTAGGATTAAAGTGGTCTCCACTTTTTTTTAATGCATTTAAGTGTAAATGTGAGATCTGAGGTCTTTTTGACCCCAGATCTCACATTAAAGAGGTCCTGTCATGCTTAATTTTCTATTACAAGGGATGTTTACATTTCTTGCAATAGGAATAAAAGTGACCCAAATTTATTTTTATTTTTTTAAAGGGACCGTGTAAAAATAATAAAAAGCGAAAAAATGATTAAAGCGCTCCGTGCTCGCATGCAGAAACCAACGTATATGTAAACAGTGTTCAAACCACACATGTGAGGTTTTGCCGCGATCGTTGGCGTGAGAGAAATAATTCTAGCAAAAGACCTCCTCTGTAACTCTAAACTGGTAACCTGTAGAAATTTTTAAACGTCGCCTATGGAGATTTTTAAAGGTCAAAGTTTGTCACCATTCCACGAGCGGGCGCAATTTTTAAGCATGACATGTTGGGTATCAATTTACTCAGCGTAACATTATCTTTTACAGTGTATAAAAAAAAAAATTGGGAAACTTTACTGTTTTTTTTTTTTTTCTTATTTTTTTTTTTTTTTTTTAAAGTATTTTTTCCCCCAAAAAATTGCGTTTGTAAGACCACTGCGCAAATACGGTGTGACGAAGTATTGCAACGACCGCCATTTTATTCTCTAGGGTGTCTGAAAAATATATACCGTATATACTCGCGTATAAGCCGACCCGAATATAAGCTGAGGCACCTAATTTTACCCCAAAAAACTGGGAAACCGTATTGACTCGAGTATTAGCCTAGAGTGTCCTTGTCCATGCCTCACTGTGTCCTTGTCCATGCCTCACTGTGTCCATGCCTAGACTTACATTTAACATAGAAGTCTATGGAAGGGGTGCCCGGCTTTGAAAAATTGGTGCTCTCCGGCTGTAGGTCCCCCAGACAACAAACTTTGCACACTTGTAGAGGAAGAGTGGGGCTACATGTGTGCCAGGTTTAGGGTCCAGGGGACCTACGGCCGGCCGGTACCGGCTCCCCAATTCCCGGAGATCAAGCGCAAAAAGGTGACTCGAGTAAAAGCCGAGGGGAGCATTTTCAGCACAAAAAAATGTGCTGAAAAACTCGGCTTATACTCGAGTATATACGGTATTCATAATTGGGGGTTCTAAGTAATTTTTTAGCAAAAATAAATAAAATTATTTTAACTTGTAAACAACAAGTTTGAAAAATAGGCCTGGTCCTTAAGTGGTTAAAGGTGCCGGCGTTAAAGTGGAGCTCCACCCTAAATAGCAACTTTTGCTATTTGGAACCCTCCCCCCCTCCGGTGTCACAATTGACACCTTTCAGGGGGGAGGGGGGTGAAGATACCTGTCTAAGACAGGTATTTTCACCCACATCCGGGAGTCCTGTCTCCGGGAATCTGCGGGAGTTACGTCACTTCCCGCAGACTTCCCTTGGTGTTCTGGGAGACACTCGGCTCCCAGAACACAGGAGCACCAATCAGAACGGCGCAGCGCGACTCGCGCATGCGCCGTAGGGAACCGGGCATGAAGCCGCAGGGCTTCACTTCCTGGTTCCCTCAGCGAGGATGGCGGAGGGAGCAGCAGAGTGACGAGTGGTCGCTCGTCCTCTGCTGCGGACGTCGCTGGACTCCAGGACAGGTAAGTGTCCAAATATTAAAAGCCAGCAGCTGCTGTAGCTGTAGCTGCTGGCTTTTAATTTTTTTTTTTTTCCGGTGGAGCAACCCCTTTAAAGATCATTACATGCGTTTTTTTTCCCCACGATCTTATGGCCCACAAAGTCCTGCGTAGATTTCAGTGTCTTCTGTTTGTGTGAATGAGCCCTATGGGTTCAAAATCCATCCAGCATGGAGGCCCCTAACAGAACCGAAGACCGCTGAGCAAAAAAAACAACCAAATAGTGACGGCCGGCAGAGTTGTAAATGGGGAAATAGTTTTGACCGTCGTGTCTCTTTAATTGGAGATAAAGAGTTACTTTCTTATTTCCAGTTATTAATAACAATGGTTTCAGTATGTGCCTCGTAACCTTTTAGATGGGAAATTCCGTCCGTTCTCATCATAGTTTCTGTAAACGCAGAGTTCTGTCTCTTCTAGATAGGCCACCATCTGGCAGCACACAGGTTCCCGGGATCAGAGCCCCCGTCAGCTTAAATCCACCATTTAATAATCTATTTTGGGTTGATTTGCATCAAAAAAGTGATTAGTTAACAGAAATGATGCATTGAAACAAGATTTCTTCTTACATGTGCTCTCTGCAGCATGAGATTTCATGGGAAGAAATGCGTGAATTGGCTTTTTTTTTTAATTGCCGTTTGGGAAAAAAATAAAATCTGTATAAGCCATTAAATGCTTTTAGGGCCAGGTTCACAGCAGAACGCATTGCTGGAAAAGTGCGTTCCATGCGCGTTTCCCGGTTCGTGTTCAAAACGCCCCGGGGGTGCGATCTGCTGCAGGTGTCAATAGGTTCTTAAACAGTAATTCCACTTTTGTAGAGGGAAAGAAACACTCGCCTCTCGGTAATCAATGTGCATTGAAGGGACTTTAACCCCCTTTTCCTCCACCACCTCCTGGCCCTTTCACACGGACGGCTGTTAAAAGCATGATTTGTTATTTTGAAATTCTAAGACTCCAGGCACAGCGATCACTTGCATTTGTACATTGCGATTAGCTGCGTTTTCTTGCATTTACATGTGGCTGCGTTGGAACATTCTTGCCATTTCTGATGTGCTTCCTGTTTTTCTTTCCTCGTTTCCGCTGCTATCTGCAGGAGAAATAGTGTTTTGGATCGGATCAGAACCATCCGAACTATATCTGTCCCTGTCCAAATTAAATGTAAAGTGTGCACACTTAAAGAAATAAAGAAATGTCACACTGACACACATGAGCACAGAGTGAACCTTCTTCCGTTTATTGTTCCTCTTTTCGCTACTTATATAGTATGCTATTCAGATAGGGCGAGACATGCAAAACATAATCTTATGACAATTAGGTGAGTGACACCCATAAGCTTTTGGAACTCCAGGCCAAATTTTAAATAAAAAACCGGCATGGGTTCCCCTCCAGGAGCATACCAGGCCCTTCGTTCTGGTATGGATTTTAAGGGGAACCCCAACGCCGAAAAAACGGCGTGGGGGGTCCCCCCAAAATCCAAACCAGACCCTTATCCGAGCACGCAACCTGGCAAGCCGCTGGAAAAGAGGGGGGGACGAGAGAGCGGCCCCCCTCCCTCCTGAACCGTACCAGGCCGCATGCCCTCAACATGGGGGGTTTGGTGCTTTGGGGCAGGGGGCCGACCTGCGGCCCTCCCACCCCAAAGCACCCTGCCCTCATGTTGATGAGGACAGGGCCTCTTCCCGACAACCCTGGCCGTTGGTTGTCGGGGGTTTGCGGGCGGGGGCTTATCGGAATCCGGGAGCCCCCCTTTAATAAGGGGGCCCCCAGAGCCCGACCCCCCCACCCTATGTGAATGAGTATGGAGTACACCGTACCCCTACCCATTCACCTGGTGGAAAAAAATGTCAATAAAAAAACACACACAGGTTTTTAAAGTAATTTATTGCACAGCTCCGGGGGTCTCTTCCGACTTCGGGGGTCTCCGGTGTCGTCTCCGAGCTCTCCGATTCTTTCTTCCTTCTGCCGGGCCTCCGCTATCTTCTTCCAGCTCTTTTGCTAGCGGGGCCCGGTCTTCTCTGTCGTCTTCTTCCCTCTTCTCCTTTTCGATGTTGACACGTCGCTTCCTCCCGCTGTAATGCTGGCTGTGCGGTGCGCTCCGATTTATATAGGCCTCTCATGACGTCACAGTCACAAGCTCCGGGTGGCCCCGGAGCATGTGACTGTGACGTCATGGGAGCATGTGGCCACCCGGAGCATGTGACTGTGACGTCATGAGAGGCCTATATAAATCGGAGCGCACCGCACAGCCAGCATTATAGCGGGAGGAAGCGACGTGTCAACATCGAAGAGGAGAAGAGGGAAGAAGGCGATGGAGAAGACCGTGCCCCGCTAGCAAAAGAGCTGGAAGAAGATAGCGGAGGCCCGACAGAAGGAAGAAAGAACCGGAGAGCGCGGAGACGACACCGGAGACCCCCGGAGTCGGAAGAAGACCCCCGGAGCTGTGCAATAAATTACTTTAAAAACCTGTGTGTTTTTTTATTGACATTTTTTTTTTCCACCAGGTGAATGGGTAGGGGTACGATGTACCCCATACTCATTCACATAGGGTGGGGGGCCGGGACCTGGGGGCCCCCTTATTAAAGGGGAGCTCCTGGATTCCGATAAGCCCCCGCCCGCAGACCCCGACAACCAACGGCCAGGGTTGTCGGGAAGAGGCCCTGTCCTCATCAACATGGGGGCAGGGTGCTTTGGGGTGGGGCAGGTCGCCCCCCTGCCCCAAAGCACCAAACCCCCCATGTTGAGGGCATGCGGCCTGGTACGGTTCAGGAGGGAGGGGGGGCCGCTCTCTCGCCCCCCCTCTTTTCCTGCAGCCTGCCAGGTTGCGTGCTCGGATAAGGGTCTGGTTTGGATTTTGGGGGGACCCCCACGCCGTTTTTTCAGCGTAGGGGTTCCCCTTAAAATCCATACCAGACCGAAGGGCCTGGTATGTTCCTGGAGGGGAACCCATGCCGGTTTTTTATTTAAAATTTGGCGTGGAGTTCCCCCTCAAGATTCATACCAAACACAGTGCCTGGTATTGGCGGGGATCCAAGTCAGATTCCCCGTTCATTGAAAGTCGGACATATGTTGACTTCATGTCGCAGGGCAAAGTCGGATCCAAAGTAGGACGGCTGTCGTGTTGCACAAGTGTGAACCCAGCCTCAAGGCTGAGAACCAAGCGATCACACACCGCCGATCGCTCGGTTCTCAGTGCCCCATGAGCAAAACGCTGGTGACTGTCAGTTGCCGCGGTTTTCTCGGCAAGAACCGGCAAGAAAACTGCTTGCAGAGCTTTCTTGCCGAGAAAACGGGCCGTGTGTACGAGGCTTTCAGGTTTCTCGTCAAGAAAACTGCCCAGAATCTTGACGAGAAAAAAAGAAGACCTGCTTTCTTTTTTCTCGTCGGGATTCTCGTCGGCCTGTTTCCCGACGAGAAACCCGAGTGTGTGTACACTTACCTGTCGCCGTGGAAACCTGCGCATGCTCGAAATGACTTTGACGCATACGCGGTAGCTTCCTAGGCATAGGTAGGGTGTAGCAAGATGGCGGTGACGGCATCAAATGTGACGAGCGCACGCTCGTCGTAGTCTATGACGTCACCACGTTCGTGCCATTCAAAAGAACTGTGGTTCTTTTGAAAGGTACGTGTGTACACTCGGCCGGGACAAGATTCTTGTCCAAGAATCTCGTCAGGAAAAACGATGAGTTTTTTTTCTGACGAGATTCTCGGCCGTGTGTACAAGGCTTGAGGCCCCTTTCACACTGAGGCGTGAAAAAAAACGCAAAAAAATTATGAGTTTTTTTTTTTTTTTTTTTTTTACCGCGTTACTCATTAATTTCAATGGAGATAGGCGTTTTTACAGTGCTATTTTTAGTGCCCTAAAGATGCTCCAAAAAAGCTGTTTGCAGGATTTTTTCCAACGCACAGCCAGCAAAACGCCACAGTGTGAAAGCCCTCGGGGCTTTCACATTGAGAATGATGGGGCAGGATTATTTCGGGCATTTTTACAGCGCTATTTTTACAGCGAAAACGCTGTAAAAACGCCTCAGTGTGAAAGGGGCCTAAACATAGGGTCACCCAAGCTATGATCCATAGTAAGATCGAGGCGACCATCCTAGATAAGATCCCACGACACCTGAAAATATGGCAACCATGGTTGGATTATTTCCTCCCTCCAGGATTCGATCCCAAGCTCCTGGAACCTTAAGATTGCGAGACCAATCTCCTACTTTGGTTAATCCCTTACCCTGTTCCGGAACAGACGACCTCTCCCCCTTCTCTTTGCTGTTTCCCTTAGACCCCTTTCACACTGGAGCGGTTTGCGCTAAAAATAGCGCCTGCAAACCGATCCTAAACAGCGGCTGCTGTTTCTCCAGTGTGAAAGCCCTGAGGGCTTTCACACTGGAGCGGTGCGCTAGCAGGACCGCTCCAAAAGTCCTGCTAGCCGCATCTTTGGAGTGGTGAGAGGAGCGATGTGTTTACTGCTCCTTCCCATTGAAAGCAATGGGAAACCGTGGCTATACCGCCGGCAATACGCTTCTGCAGAGGCACATTGCGGGTGGTATTAACTCTTTTTCGGGCGCTGGGGGGGGGTTAAAACCACACCGCTAGCGGCCGAATACCGCCGCAATTCCGGCGGTATAGCGCCGCTAAAAATAGCGGCGCTATACCGCCACCGCACCTCCCACCCCAGTGTGAAAGGGGCCTTACACTCTTCCTTCTCTTTCTCTTTTTCTTTCTTCTTATCTTTTCCTCCTAGATGTCTTTCATCTCCCTCCTCGGATGTTACCTGAAGATATGTGGTGAGGGCCACCCGGGGTTCTCCTCTGAGGCCCTTTCCACAATCATTACTCTCCTTTGTAAATAATTTGTACTATAAGTGCCTGTGCCACGTGTGTCAGATGGGAGTTTATTCTCCCCTACACTTCCTCTATTTATGTTGTAATGTTATCATCTGGTTGTACGAAGACACCGGCTCATTGTTCTACATTGTCATTGGCTCTCATGCAGTATTTGTTATTATCTATCCACCGATAATAGATAAAAATTATTGAACAAGAAAATATTTACAAAAATGTGAGGGGTGTACTCACTTTTGTGAAATCGAGTGTGTATATATTATATTTACTTACTATAATAATATGACGTATAATAATAAGTAGTATTAATAATAATATAAAATATATATATATATATATTGATCATATATATTTTTTATTATTATTTATTTATTTTTTCGAACCGTGTATGGGTAGGCTGAATGTACCCAAGTTGTTTGATGAACTTGGGTACAAGCAGCTTGCTGAATTTTACATGCAATTATTGCTAGCAGCTGTTATAGCCACTAGCAATAAATCACTGTGTTCTTCCAGGCGGGAGAATACAATGGCTCTGCTGGAGGGATTCCCCCATCAACACTGACTGTGATTCAAACCGTCCATGGCTGGCTTAATTCCCCTTTTAGCAGTCCACGAGAGGGTTCCCCATTGGAAGATTTACCCCCACCCCCACCCCTACCATTAAAGTGGAACTTCACCCAAAAGGGGAAGTTCTGCTTGTCTGACCCCCCCCCCATCTTTAATTTTTTGCCCCTGTTCTTTGGGGGGGGGGGGGAGGGTTTTGACAGGTACCTGCTACCACTTTGGTCGGATCGCTGCAGCAACCCAAGCAGAAGTTCCCCCCCTTGCATCCTACTAAGACATGTCCCAGAAAGATGCAGGACCATTCACAAAGTGCAGTACGGCTCAGGCATAGGCAGTGGGAACCTCCAAACACAAGCAGTCCCAGCCGACTTCCCAAAGTAAACAGGCCAGCGCCTAGACCTGCAGATGGCCAAAGAAGCGGCTCGGGTGAGGATAGTGCTGGATCCTTGGACAGGTGTGTCCTAATATTAAATGTCAGAAGCTACAGTACAGGATTTTGTTTATAGGGTGGGGAAAGTGTTAAGCAAGTCTTGGTGACAAAGGTCACCATGGTATACAGGGAGGGCGAATCACTCCAGTGGTAACACAAGCAGAAATAAAAAAACGCACAGGGGTTCTAACACTTTACTACTCCAACAGAGTGCATGTGTAGCCAATCTTATTTTTGTGTGCTTTAACCACTCGCCGCCGGCCCACCGTCAAATGACGGCTTGGCGGTGTGGCTCTCGTTCTAGGTGGACGTTATATGACGGCGCTAGGACATAGCGTGACCCCAATCTGTGTAAAGAGCTGCGGCCCTTTAACCATGTGATCAGCTGTGACCAATCGCAGCAAGTCGCATGTAAAAACAGAGATGACGGTAATCGGCTCTCCTCGCCTCACACTGACAGAGTGTGAGGAGAGGAGAGCCGATCAGCGGCATCTCCTCACGGAACAGCTAGGTATGTAATCGGGGCACTGATTACAATTAAGTGCCACCACTGCCAGCAATTAGTGCCAACCAGTGCCCATAATTGTCACCAACCTGTGCCCAAAGGTGCCAGCAATTAGTGCCCACAAGTGATGCCAGTCAGTGCTGGCTGTTAGTGCTGCTCATCACTGCTGCCCATCAATTCCGACCATCAGTGATCAGTGCCGCCTATCCGTGCCGCCCATCAGTGCCAAATATCAGTGCCCATAAGTGCGGCATATTCGTGCCTCCTCATCAGTGCCCATAAGTGCGGCATATTCGTGCCTCCTCATCAGTGCCACCTCATCAGTGCCCATAAGTGCGGCATATTTGTGCCTCCCCATAAGTGCCACCTTATCAGTGGCCATCAATGAAGGAGAAAAATTACTTATTTGCAAAATTTACTGACAGAAACAAACTTTTTTTTTTCTTCAAAATTTTTGGTCTTTTTTTTTTGTGGAAGACATAAAAAACCTAGGACTGATTAAATACCACCAAAAGAAAGCTCTGTTTGTGTGAAGAAAATGATAAAAATTTCACATTGTTACAGTGTAGCATGACCGCGCAATTGTCATTCAAAGTGTGACGCGCTGAAAAATGGCCTGGGCAGGAAGGGGGTT
Source organism: Rana muscosa (assembly GCA_029206835.1). Taxonomy (NCBI): domain Eukaryota; kingdom Metazoa; phylum Chordata; class Amphibia; order Anura; family Ranidae; genus Rana; species Rana muscosa. The sequence goes on from CM055119.1 coordinate 342,579,129, forward strand.
TAAGTGCCCTGTATTGAGGTGGTTAAATAAGGGACATCCAGCAGGCCAATCTTGTATTTGTGTCTTTCTCTCCTCCTGTCCCAGTAATCCCAAATCTCATTCCTCAGTTTTTCCGAGGGCCCCAGAGAGTGTATCAGGCCGCGGCTGTGATGCATTGGCTGTCAGTCTCCGGCGCTCTGATAACGCGGCCTTTTTGGTGACATGTAATCCCCGGTGTGACGGAGGCTTCTCACACTGACATCTCCATTAACTTGTCTGCCCTTTGTGTATTCTGCAGTGGGAAGATGCCTGAAGTGGATTATGTGGTTTTAACGGAGTGGTTTAACTGGATCATAAAGAACATTGACCTCTCTGTAGACCTCATAGGTAAGTCCTGAAATTCTCCACTTTCTATATTTCTAAGAGTGCAAATCTGATTGGGGTGTGTGTGTGTGGTTTTCATGGTGTCAAGCCCTTGGGCAGGAAGGAGTTGCTGTAGAAACATCTGTAAACTACCCATTTCTATACCCTAACGCTGGACTAAACTGTATCTGAGCACCATCAACTGAAAATGCCATTTAATTCTTTTTTAATTTTCACAGCAAACTCCCCCATCCAGCCAGGTCTCTAGGCTTTATTTTGCTGAGAAATCACTTTTGAAAAACACCCCTAACATTGCTAGCCACATCCATCTTGAGTAAGGGCGGATGATTCCTGTAGCATTTACTTCCTGGAATCCATTTGCCCTTAGCTTAGACATGCAGGTGTTCTGTCCAGAAAAGCAAACCCGTCAGATTAGCGAATGGAAATGACGTTCCGTCTGCTGCACATGCGTTCCACCGTAAACCAGCTTTTCTTTTTTTTTTAACATTCAAAGTTTATCAAGAAAAACGTGATTGCACAAACATTACAAAGAATAAACCAGGTTTTCTAATCTGACAGAACAGCTGTAGTCAGAAGGTGGCAGCGGACATCTTGCTATACCCATCTACGTCTTGACTTTCACAGTAATTTTAGCAATAAACTGAACGTATATAAATAAATATAGTATATTGACATCTGTGATGCTGTTTTGATGTTACATTTTGAAAAGTTAAATTCCAGCAGTAGGAAGGTGGCAGAGGCCATGTTGGTACACCCGCACTGCTAAACCTTTAGGCTGGGTTTCCCCGCATCCAATTTGCATGACAGGAGATTGTGACCGACTCTCAATCGAGGCGATTCACACATCTCCGGGGCGGCTGTGGAGTGCACTGCCAGAGCCGGGACAAGGGGTGGGCAGAAGGGGCGGCTACCCTGGGCACTGTGATACCATATGAGGTGGGGGGCGCCACAAGGAGATTAGAGGGGGGAGTGGGTTTGTTTTGGAAGGGGGTAAGTATTGTTCTAGGAGGGGGCATTTTTTGGGGGATGGTGGGGGTGCCAAGAGTAGTTATTTTGGGGGGGGGGGGGGGATACTATGAGGGAAAATATTTATGGGTAGAGGATTTGTGATTAAAAAAAAGTTTTGCCTCTAGTTATACTTTAATGCCTTGTACACACGATAGGAATTTCCGATGGAAAAAGTCAGACGGAATTTTTTCATCGGATATTCCGACCGTGTGTGTGCCCCATCGGACTTTTTCCGCCGGAATTTAGAAAGAGAACATGTTCTATCGGAAATTCAGTTCGTCTGTGTGGAACCCTGACAGAGAAAAAACCACGCATGCTCATAATCAAGTCGACGCATGCTCAGAAGCATTGAACTTAATTTTTCTTGGCTCGTCGTAGTGGTGTGACAGTGTGTATGCAAGACAGCTTGAACGGAATTCCGTCAGAAAAATCCGTCGGAGTTTATCCCGATGGAAAATCCGATCGTGTGTACAAGGCATAAGTATTAGATGGAGTTTGTTTTCTAAATCTACTAGTCCATCCAACACTCCCCTCCCCCCCCTAGACTAACAATGCTGCTGTCCAAAGGTGCCCCCTGTGCTCCTTCATCCAGAGTGGGGTCACCCTAATGCAGAAGGTGTGTTACTGGTCAGATCACCAGGTGAAAACGGAATCGAAGAAAGAAAAACGAATGCAGCCACCATACCTGATTGGTAAGCTGCAATATATTAAATTTTTGGTTGATTGCCGCTTCTGCATTAAAGAATGTCATCTTACCAAATCTCTTGGCTGGCCGCTCTGCTTAGTATAAAAACATTTCCTATGATCTATTCTGCCTGTATGGAGGCTTTAGAGGAATTGAGCATTTCAGTGCATTCCACGTTCATCCATCAGCTGAATGAGAGAAAAGATTGCGGCGGGCCCCGGAGGTTTAGAGACCCTTTGGAGCGTTGGCAGATGTCACACCACCTGTCAATCTCCGCCATGCATACATCACCAGAGGAACAACCGAGAGAGCGACAAAGAAAATCAATCAAATCATCGCTGAGGCTGAATTTACAGAGCGAAGGATAAGAATCCTCGTGTGACCGGTATTTTCAGGTTAATCCAGTTTGAGATTTAGGGCCCATTCACACTTGTGTGCTGTGACAACGCACAATAAAACGCACATTACATGCCTTACCACCTTACATAGCAACACACCTGATCTATGTGTCAGTCTTTGTGAATGTCACCGCAACGCATTGTACAGAAGAGCCTAACGCGCTGCAACGCACCACAATGCATATACCGCGCACCGCATTTTTAACCACTTGACGCACAATCGCGTACATGTCATTGTGTTCAAGTGGTTATACTGGGGGGGCAATCCTGCAGCTGTCGGCCAATAACCTCCATATTAAAAATTTCAGCCGGCAACTCCCTAACCTGTAAAAGAAATCCAAGTAGCTGATTAGCTTCTGGATCACTTTTACAAGCATTGGGAGGGGTTGTGAATGCTGCATAAATGGGTTCTTCCCCTGTTTCCTCTCATCTCTCTATAATTAAAGGGGTTGTATGTAAACCTTCGTGTTTTTTCACCTTAATGCATCCTATACATTAAGATGAAAAATCACCTTGCTGTGTCTGACCCCCCAGCCCCTCCGTTTTACTTACCTGAGCCCCGAATTTCCGTGGGCGCGATCCCACCATCGCTCTCTCCACGGGTTCTCGGCTCTTCATTGGATAGATTGATAGCGCAGCTATTGGCTCTCGCTGCTGTCAATCAAATCCAATGATGCGGGCGCCGAGTCCTGCATTCGGCAGCTACAGATGCTGGATACGGGAGAGCGCCCGCAAGGTAACCCCCTTGGGAGAGCACTTCCCAGAGGGGGTTATCTGATGCGGGGAGCCGCCGAGGGACACCAGAAGAGGAGGATCCTGGCTACTCTGCAAAACGAACTGCACAGTGGAGGTAAGTATGACATGTTTGTTTATTTTAATTTTTTTAAATCGAACCTATAGTATCCCTTTTAAGGCATTCCATTTTTGGGGAAAAGATGTCAAAGTGAGGCTTGGTCTTAGCCAACTTTTTGGTGCTCTTGTCTTGGAACTGTGAAGCTTTGTGAGAACTGAGGTCATTGGAGTGTAGACAGTTCTTTTTATTCATTTCAGGCATTCTTCATGGTCAGAGGACTGTCAGGACTTTAAGCGGAAATTAAAGTGGTTGTTAACCCTGTTGCACCACTTTTACCTACAGATAAGCCTATAATGAGACTTACCTGTAGTACCTTGAATATCTCCTAAACCTGCACTATTTAGGACATATTCAGTATATACGCTGCTGCCTGACGTCATCGGGGCATGCACACTGAAGAAACGGCCCGCTGGTGCCATTTTCTTTTGTAGCTGTGCCGTGACCGGTGGCTCCCGCACACATGCGCGAGAGTGACGTAAACGCACCTCCGGCCAATCACAGCGCCGGACCTGCAAACCTGGAAGTAACTCCGGTGGAAGATGACAACGCTGTACTCGGAGGGCTGACGCCGATCCAGGGCATCGTTCTAAGGTAAGCATTTCATAATGAGCGATGCATACTAGCTCATTATGCCTTTGTCTTGCAGGGTTTTGTTTTTTGGAGGTTTACAACCACTTTACCTGTATATATCTGAGTTCCACAAACTGAAAATGTTGTTTAATTTAATATTAATATTTAAAGCAAGCTTAGCCAACCATCCTGTCTCCATGCTTTATTTTGTTAAGAAAACACTTTGAAACCCCCCCCCCAAGCAATTCTACCCATGGCCATCTTGAGTAAGGGCAGATTGTTGTTGTTGTTGTTATTATTATATTATTATTATTATTATTATTATTCAGGGTTTATATAGCGCCGACCATTTATGCAGCACTTTACAAGTTGAGGGTAGACAGAACAAATACAATACACTTTAACCACTTGCCGCCCGCCATATAGCAAAATGACGGCGGCAAAGTGGTTTCAATATCCTGACCGGACGTCATATGACGTCTTCAGGATATTAAGCCGCTGCGCGCCCCTGGGGGCACGCATCGCGGCGATCATTATTACGGTGTGTAAGTATGACACACCGCAACACCGATCTAGGTAAAAAGTCTGACGGAGACTCTTTACCACGTGATCAGCCGTGTCCAATCACGGCTGATCACGATGTAAACAGGAAGAGCCGGGGGCGTGTCCAAGATGGCGACGGGAGCGGACGTCTAGTGGCTGAGCTCCCGCTCTAACATCCGTCCTTATACTCATCCTGCTGTGGAACACGGCTTAATCCGGCATCTTCCACCGCCTTGTGCCCTAGGGAATGCGCCGTAACAAGACCGGGAGCCAGGAGCGCCGAAACACCGCCGCTGCAGCCACTCTGCCGAAGCCTGGGCCCAAGCCTCCCCCCTCCGCCTTCCACATGGCGGCTCAGACGGACGCCCCGCCGGACGGAGTTATACAGGCAGGCTCCACGGCATTTGAAGCCCTCATGCTGGCCATAACAACCTGCCAGTCTACCCTGACGGTAAAGATTGGCCATGTCCAGGAGGAGACCGCCCTGATACGTAGAGACCTGGATTCGTTCAGGGACCGGGTGTCGGAAGCGGAGAGACGGGTCTCTGACGTGGAGGACGCCCAGAGGGGACACCATGCAGATCTCCAGTCCCTGAAGATCAGGGTCAAGGCACTCGAGCACAGGGCAGAAGATGCCGAGAACCGTAATCGCCGCAACAATTTGCGGGTGCTGGGTCTGCCGGAGGGGGCGGAAGGCACGGACCCGGTCACCTTCATGGAACAGCTGCTGCCAACCCTCCTTCCCGCGGCCCGGTTCTCTCCTCATTTCTCTATTGAAAGAGCACACCGTATTCCAGCAACCAAGGGACCGCAGGGAGCCCCGCCGCGCACCTTCATCTTTAAGCTCCTCCATTATAGGGACAGAGACACGGTCCTCCGGGAAGCCCGTCTTCAAGGTGAGATGCAGTTTCAAAATGCCAGACTCCTAGTATTCCCGGATTATTCGGTGGAGACGCAGCGCCAGCGCAAATCATTCGATCAGGCCCGCGCCATGCTGAGGGATCGTGGGATCAAATACAGCATGCTTTTTCCAGCAAAGCTGCGGGTACAAGATGGTGAACGAGTGCAACTCTTCACATCCCCGAGGGATGCAGTGGCCTGGGCCGAGACACTGCCGCGCTGATGGGACCAGAATCTCCTCAATGCTGCCCGACTGTGAGTAAGCTCTCTGGGATGTTGATGGGGGGACGGTCCGGGGTGAATTTTGTCCTGGTTCCCCTATGGCGGGTCATCCTGGGGGGGGTCCTACCTGGTTTGGCCCACTCTGCTGCTGACTTGGGGGGTAAAGCCCCCGGATTGTGGACTGTGGGTGCCCCCCCCTCCCCGCTCCTCCGGCACCATGAACTGTGAACTCCTGCCCCTTAATGTGTCTGGCCGGTCTGGGGGGGAGGGGGGCATTGGTCCTTCGTTCCACCGTCCCCCCCCGTCCAGCCATCCTGGAGGTGGTGGGGCCCATCCCTACAGAGAGCTCTTGCACCCTTCTGTTGTTGACTGTTCCTGGTTGGGCGGCTGAAACCACGTTCTTCAAGATCTGCGCCCCCGGGGCTCCGGGTGTTTCACACAAACTATTATCCTTCCATGGATATACGGATTTAACTGACTGTTCGGTTATACAAGGGCGAATAGCCGCTTGTTCACTGCCTTCATGTCCAGCCTAAAAGCTGGGGTTGGTTTTGGGAAACAGACTCTCCTCCGCGTTCTGGGGGGGGGGGGGTGGGGTGGGGGGGGGGGGGTTGGGTGGCCCTGTTGGCGCCCTGTTATGTTTTTGTTCCTATGTTATATACTACATGACAGTACTGCTCATTATTTTGTTACCTCCACTGGCGGGGGATCTGACTCTCCCTTCGGCTGTATTCCGGCCGTGGGGACTGGTCTGGATCCTCTAGACCCTACTACTCCTCCTGTCCTATCCCTCACGGGCGTGTATGGCTACTCTTGATATTCTCTCCTGGAACACACGAGGCTTAAACTCCCCCGTTAAACGTTCCCTGGTATTTCAATTTATTAAGAAATACAATCCCCAAGTCTGTGTGTTACAGGAGACGCATTTGGTGGGAAGCAAGACTCTAAGCCTTAAGAAACCGTGGGTGGCCCACCACTACCACTCCACGTACTCTAACTATGCAAGGGGGGTCAGTGTTTTGATTCATAAATCTCTGCCCTTTAAACTACTGGACCTGGTTCTGGATCCAGGTGGTAGATTTGTGTTGATACATGCTCTGATTTATAATCTTCCATGGGTTCTGGTGGGCCTATATTTGCCGCCTCCGGCTTCCCTGGGGGTCCTGGGTACTATCTTGGCCAGACTGGCGCAGTTTTCCTGTGATAACGTGGTCCTCATGGGTGACTTCAACCTCGTCCCGGACGCGGACATGGACAGGTTTACCCCGGCGGGCTCTACCCGCCAGGGGCTGGCGGAGTGGGCTGACACCTTTGCGCTCACAGATGTTTGGCGGTGGAGGCACCCAAAATCTCGTGCCTTCACCTGCCACTCAGCCACCCACAAGTCGTTCTCCCGGATTGACTTGGCCTATGTGGGGGCGCCTGTCCTGCCCAGGGTCCGGGACGTTGTTGTTCTCCCCAGGGGGATCTCAGACCACGCCCCTCTCCTTCTGTCCCTTACGGCCACGACCGACCGGACTGAAAATCTCTGGAGACTCTCTAGGTACTGGGTGTCAGATCCGGACGTGGAGCCAAGGTTTGGGGAGACGTTGAGAGATTACTGGACGACCAACCCGGGCTCGGCCCCCGAAACCACGGTGTGGGACGCCTTTAAGGCCTCCTCCCGTGGCCAATACCAATCGATCATAGCTGGGGTGAGGAGGGAGCGCAGGGCCGAGCTAATTGGGGTGGAGGACGAGGCTGCTAGACAGGAGGCTCTATATGTTAGGACCCGTGACCCCCGGCACTACTCTCGATTAAAGTCCTTGACACAGCAGGCCCTTCTTCTGTGATCTGCTTTGACCCAGAAGAAACTGCTCCATCAGTCCCAGCGTATATTTGAGCAGGGGGAGAGAGCGGGGAAGCTCCTGGCCTGGTTGTCTAAGGAGCAATCGGGACCCTCTACCATTGCACAGATCAGGGACTCGGACGGGTCCCTCCGTTCTACCCCGTCTGAAATTAACCAATGCTTTGCCGCATTTTATCAAAGCTTATATAGCTCCAGGGTGGCATATGAGTCGGTGGACTTGGCGGCCTACCTCGGCGAGGTAGATGTCCCCGTCCTTACTCCTTCCTCTGCGCGCAAGTTGGATGCCCCCATCCAGCTGGAGGAGATAAGGGTGGCACTCAAAATGATGCAGGTCGGCAAGTCCCCGGGCCCGGACGGGTTCCCGGTGGACTTTTACAAAGCCTACATGGAAGAACTGGCCCCTAGGTTACAATCACTTTTTGCCCATGCCTCTCAGTCTGGCTCCCTCCCGGATTCCATGAACGACGCGGTGATCGTGGTTATCCCCAAACCAGGTAAGGATCCCACTCTTTGTTCGTCGTACCGACCCATATCCCTCCTCAATGTAGATGCCAAGATCCTGGCTAAGATTCTCGCCAATCGGCTGAACACCGTCATCACAGCCCTGGTCCACTCGGACCAGACGGGCTTTATGCCGGGAAGGGGTACAGACATCAACCTTAGACGCTTACACACTCACATCGCGGTTGCGGGCCCTGAGGCCCCCGGGGTGGTGGCCTCACTCGACGCCGAGAAGGCCTTCGACTCGGTCGAGTGGGGCTACCTGTGGGCGGTTCTCTCCCACTTTGGTTTTGGCCCTCGGTTTCTTTCCTGGATACGGATGCTCTACTCCCTGCCCGGGGCCCGTGTCCGCACCAACGGGGCCCTGTCGGCCTCCTTTCCTTTGGAGAGGGGGACCAGACAGGGCTGCCCGCTCTCCCCGGCCTTATTTGCTTTGGCCCTGGAGCCGTTAGCTGCCCTTATCCGGCGGGATCCGGGGGTTCGGGGTGTGCGGGTGGGTCCCCTGGAGGAGAAGCTGTCGCTCTATGCAGACGATACGCTGCTGTATCTTGCGGACGCAGCGGGTTCCCTGCGCAATGCGTTAGTTCACTTTGACACCTTCGGCCGGTTTTCGGGAATCCGAATAAACTGGGACAAATCAGTCCTGTTCCCGCTCCACCCGACATTGGCCCGTACAGACTCTAACACGCCCCTGATCTGGGTAGACGAATTCACTTATCTTGGTGTGCATGTTGGGTTGGAGTCGAAAGGCTACCTGACAAGGAATGTCCTCCCGGTACTGGAGCAACTCACTAAGAGATGCGCAGTGTGGCGTTCCCTCCCCCTCTCGCCGGTGGGACGTGGGAATATTATCAAAATGATATATTTACCTAAACTATTATATTTTTTCAGACAGACCCCCGTCCCCATCCCCAGGTCCTTCTTTCGGAAGCTTGATAGTATAGTCATGACCTTTATCTGGGCTGGGCGCCCCCCCCCCCCCGCGTGGCGAAACGCTTCCTCTACCTCCCACTCTCGAGGGGTGGACTGGCCTTACCGAACTTTCTAGCATACTACTGGGCGGCGGTCCTTGTCACGGTTCGGTGGTGGTTTTCCCAGCCACGGCAGAACCCGGCGGTCACGCTCGAGGCGGCGGTCCTGGGATCCTACGCGGCCCTGTCAAATCTGGTCTTTCGGGGTGCGAAGGCACACTCCTCGGTCACGGGGCCAATGACTACAGTCATCCGGGTTTGGAAGTCCGCTAGGGCGAAATATGCCAAAGCCGGTACCTTATCCCCGTATACCCCCCTATGGGGGAATCCCCTCCTCCCTCATCTCGACTCGGTCCCGGATCCGGTGGTATGGGCTCGGCGGGGCATCCTCACCCTCCGGCATGTGATGCCGGGAGGAGGGATCCAGTCCTTCAGAGACCTGTCTAGAGCATACCGCCTCCCTGAGCTTTCGTTATTGCCAGCTACGACATGCCCTTACATCTCAGTTCCCTGACCCGGTGACCCTCGACTCAGACCCGATCGAGCGTCTACTGATCTCGGGGGTGATGGGGAGGCCTCTCTCCTCCCTTTACCTCCGACTCACGGTGGCTTACGACACGGACACGACTGAGGTGCTGGCTAAATGGACCGCGGACATTCCCAACCTAGACGAGGAGACCTGGGAGGACTGTGTCTCTTCGTACTTGCCCTCTATGATCGCCTCTAGGGATAGGTTCATGCAACTGAAGTTCCTTCATAGGGCGTACTATACCCCGGTTAGGCTGGCCAGGATTTATCCTTCCAGGAGTCCGTTGTGCACCAGGTGTCTGGTGTCGCCGGGTTCCTTTTTCCATATGGTCTGGACCTGCCCCGGACTGGCTCCCTACTGGCGAGAGGTGGCGGAGGAGCTCTCGGATCGTTGCGGTGTTGAGGTCCCGCTGGATCCGAGAGTGTTCCTCCTCAGCTACCTGGGTGAGGTTGAGGGCGACCGATACGTTAAGCTATGTATAACTTTTGCCCTCTTCTATGCAAGGAGGGAAATCCTGCTCCGTTGGAGGAGACCGGAGCTCCCTACTAAATCATCCTGGCTTGAGGCTATCGCTAAGGTACTCCCTCTGTATAGGTTAACCTATGAGAGTAGGAACTGTCCTGCCAAATTTGGGAAGGTCTGGTCGGGCTGGGCCGACACGTCTGACTGAGACTCCCTCCCACTCAGGGGCGATCTCCCCTGTTCACCTTGATGGGGCTGCCTGGCCTCTCCCCTCTGCTCCCCTCCCTGTCTTTATCCTCCCCCCCCCCCTTCCCTTCCATCGCCCTCTATCCACTGGATTCCCCCTGGCTCTTCCCTTGGCCTTGGGTGGAGGGGACGACCACCAGCACGAAGGCGCACTGATGTTCTCCCTTGCTTGAATAACTTCTCCCACTGGTGTTGATCTCACGAGTCCTCTTCCCCTTCGTTGTTAACTCTATGTGCTATGCTGCCTGCTAAGATGTATTGAGGTCAAAATGCAAATGTTACCCTTAATGTACTGTCATTTCGGTGTATGTGTGTTTGTCTTTTTAAAAAATAAAAAACTTTTCTGTTAAAAAAAAACAGGAAGAGCCGGTGATCGGAATTTCCTCACTTGCGTCTGTCAGAGGCGAGTAGAGGAGAGCCGATCGGCTGCTCCTCTGACAGGGGGGGTCTGTGCTGATCGATTATCAGCGCAGGCCCCCCCCCCCGAGGATGCCCACACTGGACCACCAGGGAGGCCACTAGGACCACCAGAGATGTCACCACCAGGTATGCCACCCTAGACACCAGGGATGCCAATCAGTGCCCACAATGGATGCCAATCAGTGCCCACAATGGGCATCACTGATTGGCAGACATTATTGTTTGGCACTGATTGGCATCCATCAGTGACATACATTACAGTACATCCGTGCCGCCTATCAGTGCCCATCGGTGCCGCCTATCAGTGCCCGTCAGTGCAGCCCCATCAGTGAAGGAGAAATCTTACTTATTTACAAAGTTTTGTAAATGAAACAAAAAAAACATAATTTTTTTCAAAATTTTCTGTCTTTTTTTTATTTTTATTTGTTTAGCAGAAAATAAAAATCGCAGAGGTGATCAAATACAACCAAACAAAATGATAAAAATGTAGGTTGGGTACAGCCTTGTATGACCGCGCAATTGTCATTCAAAGTGCGACAGCGCTGAAAGCTGAAAATTGGTCTGGGCGGGAAGGTGTGAAAGTGCCCAGTATTGAAGTGGTTAAAATTAGAGAAGTCAGAGGGCCCTGCTCGTTAGAGCTTACAGTCTAAGAGGGAGGGTCAAGTGATACAAAAGGTAATAACTGTGGTTGGGGGGGGGGGTGCTGATGGAGAAAATAAATGTAGAGTTGTTAGGTGGGGGCCAGATAGGCTTCTCTGAAGAGATGAGTTTTCAGTGATCATCTGAAAGTGGACAAAGTAGGAGATGGTCGGACAGATTGGAGTAGGGAGTGCCAAAGGATGGAAGAGGCTCTGGAGAAGTCCTGGAGGCGAGCATGGGAGGAGGTGATGAGGGAGCTAGAGAGCAGGAGGTCTTGGGAGGAGCAAAGAGGACAATTTGGTTGGTATTTTGAGACTAGGCTAGTGATATATAGCTGGGGGCAAAGTTGTGGATGGCTTTGTAATTTATGGTTGGTATTTTGAATGTAATTCTTTGGTTGAGTGGCAGCCAATAGACGGATTGGCAGAGAGAGGTAGCAGACACTGAGCGGTTTGTAAGGTGGATGAGCCTGGCAGCAGCATTCATGATGGACTGAAGGGGGGATAGACTATGTAGAGGAAAGCCAATGAGGAGGGAGTTGTAGTAGTTGAGGCGAGAGATGACCAGGGAGTGAATTAAGAGCTTTGTGGTGTCATTGGTTAGGAAGGGGCGTATCTTGGAGGTTGAGGCGGAAAGCTTTTGACAGCGGCTGGATGTGGGGCTGATTATTCATGTAGCATTTTCTTCTTGGAGTCCATCTGCCCTTAGTTCAGGATTGCAGAAAAATCACTCCCTAGACCAGGAAGCAACTTAAATAAGGACATGTGCGGTTTTGGTTCATTCCAGTGCGTTTTCAATGCGTTCCAGTACAGTCCAGTGCAAGAAAAATGCAGCATGTTCTTTTTTTTTTTTTTTTTTTGGAACTGCAAGCACTGGTGTGAACTTTGCCACTGAAAACCATATAACCTGCTTGCCATGCATTTTTGATGCAGAAAAAAACGCACTGGGCTGCATGTGGTGTGAACTGGTTTTTATAAATCCGAAAAGTGTACAACAATCAATAATTAAAATAGGGCAATTGAGCATAGAAAGAAAAATATATCTAATAATGTGAAAACGATGATGGAAAATCACAAGAATAAAAATAAAATGACTCACATTTTGGTGTTCACACATGTTATAAGTGTTTTATTTATGTAATTTTACTCATTTTCACATTCAGTATTGTTTATTAATCAGTTCATTTATTCAGTACTGTTCTTGGTTTATCATTATCTAGCGCCGCACACCTTTTTACATTCCATTTATGAGTTGTGTATTGCAAACTTTTTTGTGCTGGCCGCTCTTAGTACATTCAGTTGTATAATTCTTTACTTCACCTTTTTCGAGCGCAGCCTTCAACCTAATTTTGGTTGTTTTTACCTTCTAAATCTGAAGTCCCCTGATCTCCTCTCCCACATTCCCAGCGGTAATCTTCCGGTGCTGCAAGGGTTAATAGAGCTGATGGACCTGTGCCAGCTATGACCGCCCTGTCCGTCACCCCCTTCTGTTTTGATAGAATCTACTATACCTTCCATGATTCCATGAGTGAAAAATCTATGAATGGAGGATGGGTGAGTTAATGAAAGAAGACTCTTGGATTTCAACTAGAGCAGCAGCCATCGGCACAAGGGACAATTCGCATTGATAGCAAGTACTGTCCCTTGTGCTGATTTAAAATAATAAAAATAAAAAAGGCTTTAAAGTGTAAGTCCACCCTAACATTAAAATCCCTGCATCTACAGATGTCCACGATCTAACACTAACCTATCTAGCCCTGTAAAGAAGAATACGGTATACATAGCAATCCGGTCTCCAGCGGTGGAGGCTCTGCAGAGGACACAGCCGACAACGGCTGTGAAATGAATGGGAAGTGACGTCACCCATAGACTTACTATGGGGCTTCCGTTGTCCACTGTGTCCTCTGCACCCACCTCCATAGCAAAGCCGCAGCTGACAGCTCAGCGTGAGATCGGGTCGGATCGGCTTTAAAAAAGGTATGTATAGTGATTTCTTGTTGGGGTTGGATAGGTTGGGGTTGGATAGGTTGGGGTTGGATAGGTTGGGGTTGGATAGGTTGGGGTTGGATAGGTTGGGGTTGGATAGGTTGGGGTTGGATAGGTTGGGGTTGGATAGGTTAGTGTTAGATCGTGGATGTCTGTAGATGCAGGGATTTTATTGTTAGGGTGGACTTCTACTATAAGTAGAGGGCTGACACATTTAGATATTGGAGGACAGGTTCTCTTTAAGCAGCCACAGCTAGCTGTAGACCCGTCCTGCACCGAGCAGATTGCTGCTGCCAGTATAGAATATTGATTTTGTGTTTCCTGTGCAGCTGGGGTAGCAGTCCATTGGGAGGATCTCTGTCAGTAAATACACTCATTGCTCACTGCCGTACAATGTGACAGCTCACCGCTATAAATAATAAAGCACATGCGTTTTCTCCCAACAGTGTATCTGCGGACGTCTCCAGAAACCTGCTATGAAAGGTTAAAAATGAGGTGCAGAGAAGAGGAGCGGGTGATACCGCTGGTAAGACCTTATGATTGGTTAAAGGTTTCCATTAGCTTGTCTTCCTATAAGCATCCGTCTACGCTGACCTTTTACTCTGTTCAGGTGATGAAGCAGAAAGTCACAACCAATTGAAAAATGGGAGTCTGCTCCGAAAATAAAAATCTATAGCCTGCTATTCAATTAAAGGGGACTTATTGTTTTGAATCGGTCAGCAGAAAGCAAAGCCTGAAAATGGCCATAGATGGTTCAAATTTCTGAACCGGCTGAGATTCGACTGTACCGATCAACTTTGGTACAAACAGCCTGCCGTTTTTGTTCATGTAATTTTTGCTAGCAGCTGTTATAGCCGCTAGCAATAGTCCGTGTTCTCCTGGTGGGGAAAGTCAAAATACCTAATGCCCCGTACACACGATCGGACCTTTTTCCGATCAAACTTCCACCGGAATTCCGACGGGATTTCATCGGAAAAAAACAGAACAGGTTCTATTTGAAAATTCCGATGAAATTCATCGGAATTTCTCCAATGGGGCCCACACACGGTCGGAATTTCCGATGAAAAAACTCCAACGGACTGCGTCTGACTTTTTTCATTGGAAAATCCGATCGTGTGTACAAGGCATTACATATCACGCTTTAAAATTGCGCACCTTCATGGAATGGCTCCAAACTTTGGTACTTAAAATTCTCCATACGTTTTTGCTTTAATTTTTTTTACAGGTTACCTGTTTAGAGGTAAAGAGGAGGTTTTGGGCTAGAATTATTGCTCTCGCTCTAACGTTCGAGGTGATATTTCACATGTGTGGTTTGAACGCTGTGAACATATGCGGGCGTGACGTACGTATGTATGCGTTCTCTAATGCGTGCGGGGACGGGGGCGCTTTAAGTATTTTTTTTTTTTTTTTGTTTCTTTTATTTACCTTTTTTTTTATTTTTACACTTTCCCTTTTAATATTTTTTTTTTGATCACTTTTATTCCTATTACAAGGAATGTAAACATCCCTTGTAATAGGAGTAGTGTGTGATGGGTCCTTTTTGATGGAGAGATGTGGGGTCTATAAGACCCCACATCTCTCCTCCAGGCTGTAAAGCATGAGATCCAGAAAAATAAAAAATAAATGCACGATCTCATGCTTTCCTGCTGTGTCCCCGGCATTGTTTACTTCCGCCGGCCTGAACATAACATCATAACGTCACGCCCGAGCCTCCAAGAGTCATAGAGACTGCCGGGGACCATTTGACCCTTGGTTTTCTCTATGGCTAACTTCCGGAGTTGTGGGATTCCTTCTCTGGCTTGAGGATCGCAGGGGCGAGCTGGTAGAAGCACTGTGGGGGGGGGAATGATCATGCGGCTGAACTGCTGCTATGATTGTTCTTATTGGTGCAGGGAATCGCCAGATGAACAAAATGATATCCGGATGATGCCTGCAGCTTCAGGCATCATTCAGATATCCCCACTTAAAGTCCAGGACGTCATATGATGTACCTTGGGCGGTAAGTGGCTAAACAATACTTGAGTCTATGAGGTTTAAAGGGTAGAAATGTGAAACTTTTTATGCCAATGGTGGAGGAGAGGGTGGCAGACCATGGAAGTGGCAAAAAAAACTATTTAGGTTCCTTCAAGTACAGGAGGATGATTGCGTTTGAAAAGAAGCATGTACACTGAATGGCCAAATGTTTGACATCTGACTATCATGCCTATTTATATGGCGAAACATATGGGGACACCTCTCCAAATTATTGGTTCAGATGTTTCCAGTGAAAGGTACTGGTAATGATATGACATACAAAGGAAGGAAGGCCCTCTTCTGCTCCTCCATAACTGTGCCCCTGTTTAAAAAAACGGCTCTGTAAAGACGTGGTTGGATGAGTTTGGTGTGGAGGAACTCAAGTGGCCTGCACAGAGCCCTGACCTCATCCACACTGATCCCCTTCGAATAATTTGGAACACAGATTATGAATCAGGCCTTCTCATCTGACATCAGTACTAGACCTTGCAAATGTTCTTTTACCTGAATGGGCATGAAGTCCCACAGACATACTCCCAAAATCTTGTGGAAAGACTTTCCAGAAGACGATCCACTAAGGCAGGGATATGCAATTAGCAGACCTCCAGCTGTTGCTGAACTACAAGTCCCATGAGGCATAGCAAGACTCTGACAGCCACAAGCATGACACTCAGAGGCAGAGGCATGATGGGACTTGTAGTTTTGCAACAGCTGGAGGTCCGCTAATTGCATATCCCTGCACTAAGGAGAGACCAACTCTGTTATAATGCCCATGGTTTTGTGAAAAAAGAATGTCCAACAACTCTATATATACTGTAGGTGTGATTGTGGAGTGGCCTAACAATTCATGCAGGTACAAAGGTCACCTACATGGATCATTAAGCCACCCGACATTCACGCCTATATGAGTTGTTGGACATCCTCTTGCACAAAACCATGGGCATTATAAAAGTTGGCTCCTCCTTTGTGACTCGTCTTCTGGTAAGGCTTTCCACAAGATTTTGGGAGTGTCTTGGAACAATTTGGAACAACGATTATGAGGCAGGTCTTCTCATCTGACATCAATACCAGACCTTGATGAGCCACGAAGGAAGGACCAACTCTGTTCTACTGCCCATGATTTTGTGGAAGAGGTTGCCCAACAACTCGTATAGGTGCAATTTGTCAAGTGTCCCAACAACTTGTGTAGATACAAAGGTCAGGTGTTCAACAACTCGTATAGGTATGATGGTATCCAACAATGTATGTAATGCCGCGTACACACGATCGGAAATTCCAACAACAAAACCGTGGATTTTTTTTCCAACGGAATGTTGGCTCAAACTTGTGTTGCATACACACGGTCACACAAATCTTGTCGGAAATTCCGAACGTCAAGAACGCGGTGACGTACGACGAGCCGAGATCATTGACGTTCAATAGGCAGTTTGGCTCTTCTGCTTGATTCTGAGCATGCGTGTTTTTTTTTATGCGGCGAAATTGCATACAGACGATCAGAATTTCCGATAAGAACTTTTCTTGACGGAAAATTTGAGAACCAGCTCTCAAATTTTTGTGGACGGAAATTTCCGACAGCAAATGTCCGATGGAGACTGCACACGGTCGGAATTTCCGACCAAAAGCTCACATCGAACATTTGTTGTCGGAATTTCCGATCGTGTATACGCGGCATTAGCATGAATGTCAGGTGTCCCAACAATTAAGTAGGGTATGATGGTCAGGTTTTCAACAATTCATATAGGTGTGTTGGTCAGGTGTCCAACTCATGTGGGTGTGATGGTCAGGTGTCCACAATATTTTGTTCCTATGCTACTGCTTTGGCTGCCATTATGCTTGTATGTTTTTCTGTCTGTAGCATTTCCAGTCCATCAGTTTTAACCTTTTATAAAATGCTCAATATTTTAAGGTACAGAGAAAAGCCTTCATTGTAGGTGTTGAATAAATTCAGTGGTTATTCCAGGTTCTCGGAGAGCCATCACTTATTACCGCAGTGGTTAATGGTTCACTTCTCTCAAAGAGCACTGCCTTGAATGAATAGGGTCAGCCACTGTATAGAGAAGAGTAATAGAGCAGGTAGTTGTAGAAGTGCAATTACAGCACCAGACTGACATTTGCCGTGCCAGTTTATAAGGAAATGGCAAGCAAGGAGCTAATGAGGATCAGCAGAAAACGTGGCGCGGGGTCAGCACAGGCATTGTTTGGTCACGGAGGTGAACAGTATGACGTTAAGAGAAGAGAGGCCTTGTCATGACACTTATTATTAAATATGGATGTGAACAATGTAACTCCCGACTCTGTGCCCCAAGGACAAAACATCTCAACATTTTTATTTTGCAGGAATATCTGTACACCATTCACAGTCTTTATGAAGAGTGGCTTATTAAGCAGACCTCTTTTCCTGTGCCAGCTCAGGTCCTGGTAAGTATTGTAGACGTGTGCCTTATTGCTCCAATTACTGCTTCATGAGATATATCTCCATTTATTCAGCTTAAGAGAAGACCAAGCTTGAAAGGACTTTTCTTCTGTAAGGTGCATACTGATATTAGAGAAGGGGTTCTTCTTTTTAAGATTAGAGACCCCAGTGGTTTGCCCTATATATCCCATATACCCTTCACCAAAATCATTCTCACCAGTCCGATTAGGTATTAGTATGGCTTCAAAGGATATCAATACCTTGGTTTCACATAGTTGCCAACATTGCAAAAAAAACATCTGGGACACTTTTTTTGTATTGAGGCGGAGCCTTGCTATAATTAGGGGGCGGGGCATTCGTTTGTAAGCGTGTCATGCTGAAATGGAAAATGTTGTGGCGAAAAATGGGCGTGGTTTACGCACGATAGTGGGTGTGGCTTAAATGGGCGTGGTTCAAAGGGGTGTGGTTACAGTCCGAGGTGAGAGAAAGAGAGAGAAAGAAATAGAAAGAAAGAAGCCAGATCCTACACCACAATAGAAATGTGTAACAAAATTGGCAGATAAGTATACTCCAAAACACCTGTTGGCGCTTCAATCATCCCGACACCATGTTTGTTATGGTGTCAGGGTGATTGAAGCGCATTATTTCTATTATTACATTGTAATATAAAATTAAATCATTCAACTCACCATAATGCTGAATCAGTGGGACCCCTAAGCGTGTCACCTGCCACTTCGCCTGCCACCAGATGCCATCAAATGCCCCCAGCAGAGTCCGTCCTTACATCAGGTGCCCCCAGCAGAGTCAGTCCTTACATCAGGTGCCCCCAGCAGAGTCCATCCTTACATCAGGTGCCCCCAGCAGAGTCTGTCCTTACAAACTCTCCACTCTCTTGTGTACGGCAGTGGCGTCACTAGGGTTGGTGTCACCTGGTGGGGTAAAACATGGTGTCACCCCCCCCCCCCCGTCTAGGCTACCCAGCTCCATTCAGGTAGCGCACGGTCACAGGGTGCACCCCAAACCAGCCCCTGTAAATGATAGTATAGGGTGGTATAGTGGCAGATTAGGGTAAAATAGTGTGGTATAGTGTCAGGTTGAGGTGGTATATGACAGGTTAGGGTGGTACAGGGCAGGTTAGGGCGGTATTGGGGTGGTATAGGGCAAGTTAGGGTGGCACAGGGCAGGTTGAAGTGGCACAGGGCAGATTGAAGTGGCACAGGGAAGGCTTGGATGGCAAAGCGCAGGCTGGGGTGGTACAGGGCAGGCTGGGGTGGTACAGGGCAGGTTGGGGTGGTACAGGGCAAGTTAGGGTGGCACAGAGCAGGTTGGGTAGTATAGGGCAAGTTAGGGTGGCATAGGGCAGGTTGGGGTGGTATAGGGCAGGTTGGGGTGGCACAGGGCAGGCTGGGTTGGTATAGGGCAGTTTGGAGTGGTACAGGGCAGGATGGGGTGGTATAGGGCAGGCTTGGGTGGCACAGAGCAGGCTGGGTGGTATAGCGCAGGCTGGGGTGGTATAGGGCTGGTTGGGGTAATACAGGGCAGGCAGGCGGTGGTATAGGGCAGGCTGGGGTGTTATAGGGCAGGTTGGGGTAATACAGGGCAGGCTGTGGTGGTACAGGGCAGGCTGGGGTGGCACAGGGCAGCTTGGGGTGGCACATGGTCCAAAAACTAAGAAAATTAATATGATTGAAGATCAGATGTGGCACTACATGTCTCAGCAGCAGGTAATAAGGTGTGAGTGAGGATCAGTTGTGGCACTACATGTCCCAGCACGCTTGATGGCAGGTTGCCCTGTGTTGTGTAGGTAGGGGTGGAAATGCTATGCTTGGTGCCCATTATCCCCGGAGCTGGCAGCACACACACTCACTGTTGAGCAGAGCGCTCTCTCTCTCTCTCTCTCTCTCTCTCTCTCTCCCCCCTGTGCTGGTGTCCTCCTCGGGGAGTAGCAGTGTGATGACAGTCAGGTGTAATACGATGAACCGATCTCATACACCTCCTCTCTATAACCGAGCACATGCACACTCACTGTTTGTGATCTCCTCTAGTACAGAGCTGACCTCTGACTCCCCGGGCTGCCATCATGTGCAGCGGCAGCTACACAGTTCCTGGCTTCCACGTGTGTTAAGTGTAGAGAGGAGGGGCCTCTAGGCTTCAGTGTATACTTGTACACTGAAGAGAGAAGCTGATTGGATGCCCATCCTCTCTCCACTGAACACAAGGGGAAATGTACTGGCAGAGGCGACGGCGGCCATTTTTCTGTAGCCCGTCGGCTGCTTTTTCCGTAAAACACTCCCGATTTTCCCGGGACAAAAGCAAAATCCCGGGAAAATAATCGGGACAAGCTTAATTCGGGGCGAGGGTCCCAAATTCGGGATTGTCCCGGGAAATTCGGGACTGTTGGCAACTATGGTTTCACCTTGCATATGGGTGGCTAGGAAAAGATTGCAAAAAATAAAAATCTTTACTTTAACCAATCAGTAATGGAATGGAGGTCCAGTTACCAACAGTGTTAGATACGTCATTGGACACATCTGGGCGATTTTGTCAACTATACTTTCAGGTTTAACATTGCTGAGAATCCTGTTTTTCGGTTTTTAAAAATGATTCTGAGATTCAGTCCCATACCACTATCCTTTTCTTCCCATACCTTTTAAAGATACTGTATATGTTTGGTCCTGGTTATGAAACCCATGCAGTAGAAAATGGTCAATTTAATGTGGCTGTTCACAGTTGGGTTGAGGAACATTTTTATGACTGTAGGCTTCGCCTAATTTATCCTGTTCGTGTGTGCAGGGAAACGATTGGTCAGGGTATACTTTCCCAGCCAAAATATAGTCTACATCGTCAATGCTGTTAAAATGATGATTTGTATGGAATCTAAAATATTAAAATTTGAAAAAAAATCACTCTATTCTTCCATATGCAAATCATTTGGATTTGAGATATCACAGGATTGCTAAATATTGTAAAATAGTGTGACATACCATATTTATCGGCGTATAACACGCACCTTCATTTTAAGAGGGAAGTTTCAGGAAATAAACAACTTTGAATTAAAATAAGGGTCAGTGCCCATCAATGCAGCCTGATTGGTGCCCATCTGCAGCCTCAATGCAGCCTGATTAGTGCCCATCTGCAGCCTGATTAGTGCCCATCTGCAGCCTCAATGCAGCCTGATTAGTGCCCATCTGCAGCCTCAATGCAGCCTGATTAGTGCCCATCTGCAGCCTCAATGCAGCCTGATTAGTGCCCATCTGCAGCCTCAATGCAGCCTGAATAATGCCCATTTTTAGCCTCAATGCTCATCTGCAGCCTTGCCATCTTTTATCAATGCAGCTTGAACAGTGCAAGAAATCACCAAGCCGAAATCTCCTGTTTACTCGGCTCTCAGTCGGCAGTCACACACACACACAGTCCCGCCTCCGCCATCGGCATTAGACCCGCTCCTGTGACACAGAACACTGGTCCAATGCCGGTGGCAGAGGCGGGACTGTGTGTGTAATGTGAGAGCCGAGTAAACAGGAGATGACGGCTCTGTGAATTCCAGTGGCGCTCGTCCCCCTCCTTCCCCTTCGAGGTGCACTATCAGCGTATAACACGCACCTGTGATTTGCCCCCGAAAAAAAGTGCGTGTTATACGCCGATAAATACGGTAATTATCACCAGGCCGAGAACGCGTGACATGTTGGTTATCTATTTACTCGGCGTAACATCGTCTTTCACATTTTACAAAAAATTGGGCTAACTTTACTGTTTTGTGTTTTTTTATTTTTTTTATTCATGAAACAGTTTTTTCTTTCCACAAAAATCACGTTTGAAAAATTGCATAAACAGTTGCAACGACTGCCGTTTTATTCCCTAGGGTCTAGGGTTTTCTAGCAAAAATTATGATTTTTACATGTAAGAGAGGAGTGCCAGAATTGGCTTGGGCTGGAAGTGGTAATGGTTTCTCTTATCTAATACTTTGCGGCACTATCTTATATATGATTTGGATGTAGGGGTGAGATGACGGAGTACACGGGGAGAGTAAAGATCCACTTCTTCTCTTTTCACAGGTGATCGATGCGGACAAGAACATGGAAGAGATGACTCAGCACTATGAAGAGAACCGCGGCAAAATCCTGTTTGCTTGACACAAGGACATTATTTCCTGCAACATTCCAAAGAGCAATAGTGACATCCTAACAAAAGTACATTTTTCTGCTCTTTGTGTAGGGAGCCATTTGGTGCACCAAACCAATGTTTCTGAGCATGCAGCCGTGCGATCACAAGGCATTAATAGGCTGTAAAGTTTTAATTTCACAAGACTGTTGCCTGGTATTCATGCAGCTTTTGTGCAAAAAAAAAAAAAGTTGGATCAGGGTGTAGGGGCCAAGCATTTAGAGACAGACTTGCTTTCAGTGGACCAACTTGTATATAAAATCAGTCATGAATGTTCATCTCTAATGCTCTGAATCTCTATGATGATACCAGACAATCAAAAATCTGTTGTATAACAAAAGCACTGGATAACTTGAAACTCCCGGCCCATTCCCACCCCTCCAGTGCAGTGTGTTAATGCATGCATTAGTGGCATGCTGTATCCTTTATCTTCAATAGCACTCCAAACGCACAAATCCAACAGACCCCCAATGCACATGCACATGCATTGCATCGCATCACAATATCGCACTAATGTGCGTTGCATTTTGTTGGACAGAACACTGGATGTTTTTATTTCATCTAGGCCATGTTAACCCATTCATTTTAATGGGCTGTCTTAAAGCAGTGCACATGAAAGTGTGAATGGGCTCCACAGACTCTGCTAATGGAAGCGATTACTTTCCCTTTTTGCGGAAAGTAAAAAAAAAAAAAGAAAGTGTTTGTTTTTAGTTTTGACCCCTGAGATCAGGCAGGAAAAAGCCACTGTAAGGGCCTTAAAGAGGAATTGAATCTCAAAACTGCTTAATTTAATAATAAAAAAAAAAAAAATGCCAACATTGGGCCCAAGGACATTTTTAGGCTCCTTTCACACTTGGACTTTGGACACTAAAATCGCATAACAAGTCGCACTCAATATTTTTCAATTGACAACTGTTCAAAAATTATGTGCGACTTTAAAACATTTCTTGCAATACTTTAATCCGATTTTTTGCCATAGACTGCAATTTAAACCCTCAAAAGTTGCATGAAAGTTGCACCTGAATTGTTAATCACACGACAGTTGTCCATTATCATTGGCCAAAGCCCAAGTCGCACTGAGTCAAAGTTGCACTCCAAAGTTATGCAAGTGTGAATGAAGTCTTAGCTGTAATGTGCTAGTATGCACAGCAGATTATGGAAGATTTACCTGGCTAGTGATCCCCCTCCAGCACTGCACTGTCAGCCATCCCATCATTAATGGACGCTGCCTGTCTTCTCTCCAGGTCCCGACACCTCGGCTGTTTGGGTGGCCGGTTTGTAATATCACTTCCACAGATGTGCATGGGAGTGGCATCATCACAGCACGGAGTCATGCCACAAATGTATGCTGGCTCCGTGTACTCGATCTCCGGTGACCGGGAAGAAGGGTTTATAACCGGAGAGACCAATAGGCTCTTTTCCATCTTAAAAGACCCACCTGTCCGCATTTCTGCTTTGACTGTCAGAAAGTACAAGTGTATAACACCAACACCAGTCCCTGATATACAGGTTCTTGCCTGAAGCCCTCTCTTACCATCCCATGCGCATCATCAGCTAGGCTCATGAGATATTTCAAGGTTGTCTGTCAGATGATAGCCCGACATAGCATGCAATCTTCAGATATTGCAGGCACTATGAACATATAGCTGGTATATGCAGATCTTATCTAGTGCATGGCAGGGGACCCCGATGTGAAGTGACCTGCAATGCTGCAATTCTCCCTAAATATGTGGGTGCTACTCGGGGCATTATGAGGCACACAGGATGTGTCAGAGCCATGATTGTAGCTCATAATTTGTAAACCTAGTGAACTCCAATTTGGGGGCTTCCGTGCACTCGAGAGGAACTAACAAACCAGTAATATGTGCAGACAGTTAAAAATGCAAAGGTAAAAATTTTATTTTAAGGCTGAACTGTACGCTTCGTGTACATAAACAAAATTTGAGTGCCTGCCCCAATTTTCAGTATGTAAATCTCATTTAGTCTATGTCAGGGGGTCTCCAAACTTTTAAAATAAAGGGCCAGTTTATTTTTGTTTTAGGCTTTAGGGGGGGATGGACTGTGGCAGTAGAAAATGTCCTGACATCAGTGGGAGTAAACCCTGCCCCATCATTGGTTTTAACAGGAGGAATTGTGCCCCATTGTTGGTTTTAGAAGGAAGAATAATGCCCCATGGTTGGTGTCAATGGGAGGGAATAGTGCCCCATCAACTGTGTTAGTGGGGGGAATAGTGCCCCATCGAAAGGTGTCAGTGGAAGGAATCGTGCCCCGATAATGAGGTCAGTGGGCAGAATGGTGCCTCATTGTTGGTATAAGTTGGAGGAATTGGTATCCCAAGGGTTGGATAGAGGCAAGCAAAGGGCCGCAGTTTGGAGACCACTGGTCTGGGGGAGTATTTAAGCCGACCATAGATGGTTTTAAACTCCTCTGGTTCAGCAAGGACTGCCCAAATTTTAAGCCCTATATGGGCAGGCTTGTTGTACACAAATCCATCTTTCGATGAACTTGTGTACAACCAGCCTGTTGGAAATTGTTCTCAATCAGCGCCAGTGGTACTGATGAGTGTATTCTGATGGCAGGGAAGTCTCCCCGCTGTCAGAATGCGAAGGCATGACGTAACGGAATTCCTCCATACACACCAAGTGTATGGATGGGGGAATCAAGTCCTTTTCTATCAGTCAACCATCAGGTTGAATGAAAGAAAATGACTTGTGTATGGCCAGCCTTAAGGGGAGAGACCAATATTTGGCCTTTTCTTCTGCCCCGCGGTAGCCAGGGCTCTTCTTTGCTCCCATTCTGGGCTATACACAGGGCCCTCTACCTCATCACATACAATGCAGGACCAGCAGTGGTCGATCATTCTGCAATTGTATGTGATAACATCAGCTTTGTGGGACTGGTCAAGACAGAAACCAGTGTGGAGGAATCCTGCAGAACAAGTGGGATGAGCAAAGTAATCTTACAAACCCCTAGACCAGCCTTAGGCATGAACATAGTCTGCCAATTTCTTTCCTACAACCACGGGTGCTGACAGGGAATCCCTCCTGCCGAGTCATCGTCTGATTATTGCTAGCGGCTATACCAGCCACTAGCGATAATCGCAAGTGAATGCAGCAGGCTGGTTGTACCCAAGTTGATCGCTTTAACTTGGTACATTCAGCCTGCCCACACAGTTCGAATCTCAGCCAGTTCCTGCTGAACCAGCTGAGATTCAAACTGTCTATGGCTGCCCTAACTCTGCCTTTTCAGCACAGAGGAACCCTTGAAATATCTTTCTGGTCTCAAAGAACCCCTGTTAAAAGTTACTATATCTACAACTCGTGCTACATTGGTGTGATGGTTAGTGGGAAAAATGCTCCTTTCGTTTGAGGTCATTGGGAAGAATTCCCCCTTACAGATGGCTAAAAAAAATCAGTGGGAACTTATCTGCGAGGCAGAAATTGCTCAAGAAACCCCTAGCAACCACTGAAGGAACCCCGATTGAGAAACCCTGAATATACGGGGGGTTGTGCGCAACCCAACCCTAAATTCCATTTTTATTTTTTTTGGAAAGCGGACTAGAGTTTAGCTTTAAAGGGGTTGTAAAGGTTCATTTTTTTATTTTCTGAATGACTACATGCCTGCGGGGAGACGCTGTGAACGTTCACACTTCCCCGCAGGGATGTAGTCCCAAGGGAGGGGGCGAGCACGCTGACACAGCATCTCCCCACAGGGATGTAGTCCCAAGGGAGGGGGCGAGCACGCTGACTAACCCCCAGCCAGAACGGCTCGGATGATGGGGGCAAAGCTTACTGAGGAGAAACAGGAAGTGAGAAATTCAGACAAAGAAAAAAAACATTTAGAAGGGAAATCGAAGGAAAAGGTAAGTGAACCAACAATGCACAAGCTTAAAGGAACCTATTTAGAAAATAAAAAACAAACCTTTACAACCCCTTAATTAAGGAATCTTATTCATACAGATCATGTAATTCAATTTTTATTGCACTTATTTCCTTTTGCTGTTTTATTCCTTCTACTTAAGCGATGTAGGATTGAATTTATTTAGTATATGTGTATTTATATATTTTTTTCTTTGCCCTTTTGTAATCTTTTACAAGCAAGGTCATGTTGGTAGGTTATATTATTATATATCCCTTTTATTTGAATGTTTAGTTTGATTTTTAACAAATTGATAAAAAGAAATGGCACTTTCAACAAAGGGCTGTCTGTTTACTGATCCCAATGGGGTTCCTTCTGTTGGCTTGAAAAGCTGCTTCTTGTCACCAGTGAACCCACTTGCTGATGACCTTGTGTCATTGTCATCTTCTTGTGTCATTGTCATTTTCTTGCCACCAGTGAAACCACTTGTTGGTGACCTTGTGTCATCAAACCAGACACTAGGGACTGGTTGTATGACATGACAGGGAAGACTTGTGCTTGTGGTTTTCCTAGGCTCCAGTCAGCTTTTATTTTAAAGAGAACCTGTACTCCACTCTTTAACTATTAAAAGTCCTGCCTAAGTGCAAAGACCACAAGATTCAAACTTTTATGTTTATTGGCCAGAAAAACCTTGTCTGTGCCTTTTTTCTGATATAGTCTCATTTTATTGAAGACTTGTTTCCCAAATGAAATGGGTTAACGCTGCCAACTGCTATTCTACTGTCTACTGAGAATGTCTCAGTGGCCAATAAGGTCATTGAATAGGGGTTGGTGAAGATTAGCCATGAAGCCAGGAAAGGTCAGGCTCCATGTCAACATGAGGCTAAATTTTAGGAATGTAGAAAGATTTTTTGGCCAAAAGGCATAGTGAGTGAGTCGTTGGGCACTCTCCTCCAGCAAAGCTCCACTTCTGGCTTGATTGTTGCTGGTCATTTTGTGGGGGCCCAGGGTGTCGAAGATCTGGCCCCCTTTCTGGATTTCTAGAAGAATACTGCAGAGTTTGGAGGTACTTGTAAGGAGATGAAGTGCTTGTCAGGCTTCCAGTGCGGTTGTCTGTTGAACAAGGTTCAAGTTGTCCTTCAGCAACTTTTTTCATGGTGCACTTGACATAGACTGAAGATGCAATGAAAACCATATTCCAGGCAGCTCTGCCTAAGAAAGTAAGTCGTATGCCCATAGAGCACTTGGGGCCCTTTTACATGGGCGTACTCCGGCAGTGGACCCGCCTGGTCAGAAGAGAATCTCTTGGATGGCAGGTTGGTGTAGCAGAGCGGACACAGCCCCCTGTCCTCAATTGGCGGCCCGATGTAAACAGACCGCCTGTCCGTTTTGCATCCGACTCCTCACCAGATGGATGGGGGTTGGATCCCCCATCCGTCTGTTTTTAGCAGATGGGATTAGATGTCCATTGAAACCCACCTCTCCATAGCGGGCAATGGCTAGTCCGATCGGGTCTGCCTAAATAACTGACAGGCGGACCCACTCAGAGTCTGCCCATATGAAAGGGGCCTTAATGGTTGGTTAATTATTTTGATGTTTACTCATAACCAAAAAATGATTCCTGCTCACATGGCAGTTTTGGTTTATTGTTTTGCTCCTGTTGGTTATGTCAGCCTGTTGATTGTATTGTAGTAGACAGGTCTACAGATTGGTGGGTAACCATACTAGAAGTCTAGTGCACAGTTTTACCTTTACTCCATTTCATTTTATATTTTTATGTTCTTTGCAAGGATAGTGCTTTTAATTTATTTTATTTAATGTTTGCTAGTGAAATTATTTATATCTTTTGCTTGAGTGGTAAATACTTGTGATATGTATATTGGTATATAGTTATGGCTTATCCAAGCATCTCAGATTTAACAGTTATTTGTATGTTAAAGAGGATCTTCAGTCTCTAAAAAAAAAAAAAAAAAGTCAGAAGCTACAAATACTGTAGCTGCTGACTTTAAATACACTGTACATGCAGGAGTTGCGCTGCACTTTGTGAATGGTCCTGCAGCCTGTTGGGACCTGTGACATGTCCTAAGATGTGGTAGAGGGATGGGGTTGTTGTGGGAACTTGCGCTGGAATCACCCAGGGGAAGTGGGTACTTGCCAAAACTAGGTACCCACTCCCAACCCTACCACCCAAAAAAAAATGTTAGGGAAGATTTATAAAAGTGGAACTTCCTGTTTTAGGTTGAAGTCCCACTTTAAATATGGCACCCACAGCCCCAGCAGTTGTATACAAAGTGGCAACCAGTGTTCTAGTACACAGTAGCCAATCAGATGTTCCCTCTTTCAGTCTCCAAAAGCAGATTGTTGGAATGAATTAGAACATCTTTAAAGCCCAATTTCATCCAAAACATTTTTTCATAATTTTAAGAGCTGTATGTTTTTTTTGAGATTCGTCCTTGCCTAGGCGGATGCAGCATCAGTCCCCACGCTCCTCTTTATTGAGAACTGAACGATCAAACACCACCGACCGCTCAGTTCCCACAGCTCCCGGAGCAGAGAGCTGCTAAATGTCAGTCACAGCTCACTGGAGCATTGAGCTGTGGAGGGGGCGAGAGCCGCAGACTCGGCCTCTCTGAGAGGCTGAGTTGGGTGCCGAACCTGGGATCTGGGCGGATCCCGACTCCGTGGTTGTGATGACGCCCGAGCCTGGACCGGTGTTTTGTCACATTCGGCTCCCTATCGCAGATTGCTCCGGAAGTGACGTTTTGTCGCCGCCATCTTGCTACACCCCACACTCCTGCACAGTAATGATAGAGTGGGAAGGGGGCAAGCGGACATCTTGTTACACCCACCGGAGATTTAGATTTCACAGTTATTTTCAACACAAACTGAACTTATATGCTTAAATATGGGATTTGTAAATCCGACGGACTGTTTAAATGTGAAAATCAGAGGTGTTCTGTCACATTAGCAACCATGTAAGGTCAGCAGGTTTGCTGCTGCTTTTAAAATTTAACATCTAAACAGTCCGCCGGATTTCCAACTACCGTATTTAAGCATATAAGCTCCGTTTTTTGTGTTGAAAATAACTGGGAAATCTAAAACTCCAGTGGGTGTAACAAGATGTCCGCTTGCCCCCTTCTCACTCTATCATTACTGTGCAGGAGTGTGGGGTGTAGCAAGATGGCGGCGGCGGAACGTCACTTCCGGAGCAATCTGTGATGGGGAGCCGAATGTGACAAGACACCGGCTCTGTGATGTCAGCAGAGAGCGGACTTCAGCCCGCTGTCAGCTGAAAACGGTCATAGGAGTGCAAAATGAACTGCACCACTGTGATCCAGAGGAGAAGTACAGCCAAATGAGCTTTGGCAGTACTTCTCCTTTAATAGTGTAGAGGAGGATTAGAACCTCTGAGTGTTGGTAATTTTGTCCCTAATGGGGACATTTTCTAATTTCCTGTTGAGTGTCACAGGGACAAACCATAATGGTAAATCTCTCCCGTGGGGGGGGGGGGGGGATGAGAGTCTCTGGTAGTTTCCCTTCTTGGTGAACTCGTTATCCTGATTTTTTTTTTTTTTTGTTCGTTCTGGTGTCAAAGAAAGTGAGAGGAACACTTTCTAGCAGGATCAAAGACTTTAAATAGAAGCTTCTCAGAAGTTCAAGCTCTTCTCCACTATCTAGAACTGGTGTTAAAATGTAAATCGAGGACAGATACACTGATGGATATCTGCATTTAATGAAGTTGTAACTTTTACTAAAGATTTTTCTCCATTGAGGGACATGAGATTCTTTAACAACTGGAATATAGTGCTGCCTATAGGAGAACTGGACAACTGTAGGCCAGCTCCGGGTATGACCTCACCTAGGATGACCAGATGCTTTAGGTTTTGCTCGTGGTATAGAGTGGAGGATGTTTCTCCCAACCCTCTGTTGGACAGCTTTTGGATGCCCCAGTCATTCGAGAATCCTGTGTCTTTCAATGGAAGAGAGAGAAATGATGTACTCCTAGTAAAATCCATTTCTCTTGAATCCATTGAGAGACACCACCACTCTATACTTAGACTGCCATTGGTCTTTATCTGTAAAACGTATGCTAATCATGGGAAGGATTATCCTGGGCTTTTGTTTGCCAGTGTCCCATCATCCTGCGGGCTGCGCTATTACCCAGTTTTTTAGGAATCCTTCGTCTCACAGTGGTCCTATTTTGATATACTTTTTGGGCTTAGATGCATTTTAAAGGAAACCACTAAACAAAAAGTGGATTCTGGCACAATGCAATATATTACATTCAGAATTGGATTTAGACATCCTTTAAGGTGCTCCCTAGGAATAGATTGGATTTATTTTGTACAGTGTCTTCATACAGAGGTATGTAATATTATATACCTGTTTTAATTAAAATATGTTTCCTTATGGCGTTTTATTGTGTGATTTATTTATTTCTAACCACTTCAGCTCCAGAAAATTTACCCCCCTTCATGACCAGGCCATTTTTTTGCGATACGGCACTGCATTAAGCCTCGTACACACAATCGGATTTTCCGACAACAAATGTGTGATGTCAGGGTTTTGTCGGAAAATCCAACAGTTTGTACGCTCCATCGGACAATTGTCGGATTTTCCGACAACAAATGTTGGATAGCATGCTTTCAAATTTTTCGACAGCAAATGTGTGATGTCGGATTATCCGATCGTGTGTACACAAGTCCGTTGGAAAAAAATCCAAAGTACAAACACGCATGCTCAGAAGCAATGCTAACCGTAAGACAACATGGGCAGAAGTTGCCCAAAGGGTGGTGCTAAAGAACCACGTAGTTTTGTGAATGTTGGCTGACGAAGTTCTGCCGTCTGTATGCAGAACAAGTTCACGGGCAACGCCCCTCGGACAAAATTCCACGGCTTTGTCCGACTGAAATCGGATAGTGTGTATGAGGCCTTACTTTGACAATTGCGCGGTTGTGCAACGCTGCACCTAAACAAGATGTATGTCCTTTATTCCCCACAAATAGAGCTTTCTTTTGATCACCTTTGCGGTTTTTATTTTTTGCACTATCAACAAAAAAAATAAAAAATTTGAAAAAATAAATCCATATTTTTTACTTTCTGCTATAAAACACATTAATAAAAAAAAAATTAAAATCAAATTTCTTTATCAATATAGGCCACAATGTATTCTGCTGCAAAAAAAACAAACCCATAAGTGCTCTTCATGAATGTTGATCAAAGTGTTCTCTGCTACATTTATTTGGTGAAAAAAAGCCAAATCGGTGTATTATTCTGTAGACAACCTATCATTTTTTGAGGCCCCAAAACACCAGGATGGTACAAATGCCCCCCCAAATGACTCCTTTTTGGAAAGTAGACATTCCAAGGTATTTGAAGTGCATATAAATAAATCCGGCGCACTAGTGCAAAGAGGTACAGATGTTGATCTTAGTAAGGGCCAGTTCACACCATAGAAAGGCAGTCCGGATGTGTTCCAGATGCTTTTCTGCATGCGTGTTTTTGATGCAGTCCAGTCCCGTCCCGTCCCCCCTCTTTTTTTTTTTTCTTGACCTTAAACAGGGATGTGTGTTGCTGCATTTTTCCTGCACTGGAATGCTGTATGTTCTCCTTTTTTCTTTTTTTACTGCAAGCACTGGTATGAACTATGCCATTTAAAACCATATCGCCTACTTTCCATGCGTTTTTGATGCAGAAAAAATGCACCGGACTGCATATGGTGTGAACTGACCCTTACAGCAGCTAAGCACAATGTCCAGACACAGAACACAAATACCAATAAACACTAATAGTGCAGCACTGCACTATTACTAAATACCTTGGACTATAAACGGTTAGAGGCATGGCAAGCTTTTTGAAGTTGTAATTTTGTTGTTGAATTTTTTGGAAAATTAAAGTGGAGTTCCACCTTGGAAAAAAAAAATTTCACCAAAAATCTAGAAAAAAAAATGAAAAAATAAAAATTTCTAAATCTGCCTATTCATCCTCCACAGTGGATCTTATTCCTCGTCCTACACTCTGTGTCTTCTTGTGAATGGGGGGGTGCGCTGGAACTGTGTGTATCCCAGAGAGCAGCCGGCCCATTCAGAAAGCTCTGCTCGCGCATGCGCAGTAGAAAACGGGCAGTGAAGCCGCACGGCTTCACTGCCTGTTTCCCTTACTGAGGATGGCGGCGCCGGGAGCTGCCAGCACCAAGGGATCGCCCTCGGGGGGGGGGGGGGCTGACATCGCGGGCGAGTAGGACAGGTAAGTGTCCTTATTAAAAGTCAGCAGCTACAGTGTTTGTAGCTGATGATGACTTTAAAAAACAATAAAAATCACGGGTGGAACCCCCCTTTAAGAAATTAAAAAATATATATATTTTTTTAAATTACATACTGTCACCAGTGACAACATATGACTGGTGTAGCAGTGATCAGGGACATTTAAAAAAAAAATTACATTTTTCTTTTTATATAGTTTTTTTTTTTAAACGCACTGTAACCCGAGTAATATAATGTTACCATTGCAACATTGTACTACTCTGGGGAAGTGATCAGGAATTTTTATTTTTTACACACACGGTTGCTTATAGCAGTGTATTACATTTCTATAAGCAAGCATTTTACTGAATGCAACGGATTAATTCAGTTTGTTGTGATTATCCAGAGCTAATCACATGGTACAGATGGGCTGTGATTGGCCCTGTCTGTACCATGTGATCACACTGACCAATCACAGCTAGCAACAAAATGGATGGCATGAAAGGAAGCCATCCATTATGTTCAACTCTCCTCATGGGACCTGCTGTGATTGGCCGCCAGCAAGTCAGTACCCTATCGGTCATCAGCTGTGTCCGGTGGACACAGCAGGTAACAGATTGCGCCGTTGTGTGGCCTGATCTGGGAGGACGTCTTACAACAGTGATGGCAAACCTCGGCACCCCAGATGTTTTGGAACTAAATTTCCCATGATGCTCAACGACACTGCAGAGTGCATGAGCATCATGGGAAATTTAGTTCCAAAACATCTGGGGTGCCAAGGTTCGCCATTACTGTCATACATCATCCACCCGGATCGACGAGAGGCCAGCCCAGCCTATAACAAAATGATGGCGGGGCTCCTGTGGTTAATTGGAACAGTTGAAACATTGTTGTATTAAAATACAGATATCATTTGTAAAACTGGATACAAATTAGGAGAAGATGCTTTGTGTATCTGCTTTTTTTTTTTTTTTTAAATCTACATAATACACTAGCATTGATTTTTAACTGAGGCATGAGACTGTTTTTTTTCTCAAGGAACAAAAATGGTGAGGACAGCCGCACTCCAATCCAACGTAGTTTATGCAAAAGGCACTACAAATAACAGCATGAACCCAAGACAGCTGACGCGTTTCATACTCTACTCATAGCTGAGCTATGAGTAAACACTGAATAGTGTAAAACGCGTCAGCTGTCCTGGGTTCATGCTGTTATTTGTAGTGCCTGTTTGCTTTTGAATAAACTACGTTGGATTGGAGTGCGGCTGTCCTCACCATTTTTGTTCCTATTGCTATGTGCATTATTAGCACCCTCGGTCTCTGAGAGAAGGATCTTACCAAGCCATACCTACCTAGAGCGGCAATTTCTGTCTACCGTTTTTTTTTCGGTCAAGTACTCAGATACCTTTTGCAGTGCGGTTTGTGCCCGTACAAAATGAATGGGCTCAAATCACAAGAATCACATGTAAATTTAACAGGAATGCAGTGCAATCCCTGTCCAAATTGCATGCGGTTTCCCCCACTGCTCCTGTGTGAACCCAGGCTGAAATATCTGACAAGCCTGGGTTTGCACAGGAGCGGTGCAGGAAAACGCATACAGGAATCGCTCCGCATTCCTGTTCAATTCACATGCGATTCTTTGCAGTGTGATTTGAGCTCATTCATTTTGTATGAGCTCAAAACAGACTGCAAAGGATCTCGGTTTCAGGTATCGGAGCATTTGTAAGAGTACTTGTGCAAATGCTTAGTATCGGTACTGATCCCGGTATCAGTGCAAACCTATTTACTCTTTCGTCCATGGACCGACACAGCTTCTCTATTGACAAAGTGGGTATTATCCGTTAATTAGGAGTGACTAGGCAGAAAAACTTGTAAAAAGTGTTGCATCACACCTTCTACAGTACCGCCCAGGGGGCGGACCCTCTGGGTATACCCTCTCAGTCTGCATCTTCGCAGATCAGTTTTTTTCTGTCTAGCAAGGAGTAGGACATGGCTCCCTTTGGGCCCATTGGTCCGGGGAAAAAAGATATATATATATATATATATATATATATATATATATATATATATATATATATATTTATTTATTTTTTGCTACATTTGTTGTTTCCTGCGATCTTCGATCAACTGCCGACTGGGTGACAGGCTGGATCCTCGATCCTTGTAGTCTCCCCAGTTTCGGCCATCGAGCGTGTGCCGACCCTAGCTACGCGCTGGGTTTTCCACGACATGCCCGTCGCTCCACGGGTGGCCGGTGAGCTTGCGCTCCAGGGCCTGCATCGGACCGCTCAGCTTCGGCTGACCTTACGGCCGAGTCGCAGCAGCCTGGCCGGTGAGCTTACGCTCCAAGGCTTGCATCGGACCGCTCAGCTTCGGCTGACCTTACGGCCGAGTCGCAGCAGCCTGTCCGGTGAGCGTCATGCTCCAGGGCATACATATGATCGTCCCTTCTGGGTCCAATCACAGCATGCCTGGCCAACAGTCACCTTCCATGCGCGGACGATGATCTGTTTGGAATGTCTTCCAGCAGAATACATGCAGGATAGGTAAGTAAAACTCCCCTGCCTCGGCTGGGTGATTTAGCTGGACATTCCTGGAGAGATCAAGTAAGTGGTTGTGGCCCCTTTCTTCCCTCTCTCCCTGCCTTTCCCTCCTCCCTGGGCTTCTAGCTAAAGGTTGCTGGGTGCTGGGGGTCACCTAGGGGGTCCCACTGGAGCGGGGCTGGCTGTAACTAACATTTAAAAGAAATGTCATTTTTTCTTACCTGTGTTTGTGTCCTTCCTCCTCCATGCTGTCGGCGGCCATTTTGAGGTGGTCCATGCCAAGTTTGGCCTCTTGTGACTGCCCGGCGGCCATCTTCCTGTGGTTCGGCCACACCCACTGGCCCCTATCAGCTGATCGGCGGCCATGTTTGTCCACCCTGTATGCAGATATTGCCGTTCGGCGGCCATCTTTTTGTGAGCTCTGGCTGCTTGACCTCTATCTTCTGTCGGCGGCCATTTTCTTAGAGCCCACATTATCTTCCATACAGACGTTTTTTGGCAACCATTTTTCGAGAGCCTCCGGCCTCTAGGGTGCATTACACTGGCGCGAAAATTCACACAGGAAGTGCTGATAAAAGAAGCAGACTGACACAGCAGCAGGGGGGACAGCATCACAGGCGCAGCATAGCAGTACCTATCCAGGGTGGTGAGTCCTCTGGGTGATCCGGCCTCTCTGCAGCACAGGAGGGTGGCCTATTGATATCTTGCCTGGAGCCCTGTGAGTGTCAGCGTGTGGTCAGCATGGCATCTGAGCCAGATGTCTTCTCCCCTGAAACACCAGATTTAGCAGCTGGTGCCCCTGAGGTGTCTATGAACGCTATGACTGCAATCCTAGAGGCGTTTGCTGCCAGGGTGGAAGCAGCACACGGGAATACAGGGGATAGTAAACGCCCCATCCCCTGCAAGCTTCTGGGGATAATTCTGGTGCAGAACCAGGTCCAGCTACGGCTCGGGGCCCAGATTCTGACGCATCAGAGACTGCAGACCGTGACCGGACAGTGAGAATGACTCAAAGTCCAGGTCAGTACGCGAGACGGCTTTGGTATCTGACCTTATTACTGCAGTGCGGGATATGCTAAAATTGGAAAATACTGCAGAAGCAGCAGAGACTCCGGTCCACTTGGGTTTCATAGACCTGCCCGCACTGCTAAGGTGTTCCCTTGTGTGTCTTTTGATAAACTCTTATACAAGGAATGGGAGAACCCACTGAGGGTCTTTACAGCCCCAAAGAGGTTTGCGGTACGGTACCCCTTTTGAGGAGAGTTTTCTGAAGAAATGGACCTCTCCCCCCTATAGTGGACCCTCCGGTGTCCAGACTTAATAGAGCCATCACAATTCCTGTAGAAGGGGCTCCTGTTTTCAAGGACCCTGTGGATAAGAAGGCTGAAGCACTCGCTTGCTACCTATACTCAGTGGTAGGCTCGGCAGTACGCCCGGCATTGGCGGGGGCCCTAGTGTCTCACACACTTACTGAATGGGCAAGATTGCTACTCCAGGGGTTAAGGAGCGAGATGCTCCTCCTGATGAGATAACATTGGCCGACCTGTTGGTCCAGGGCCTTAGGTTTGTCTGCGAGTCAGACATGAATACTATTCCCCTGCTGTCTAAAACTTCGGTTTATGCAGTAGCAATACGCCGCCTGATCTGGCTAAAAGGCTGGTCTGCGGACCAGACTTCCAAGAAAGCCTTGTTGGATCTGCCTTTTAAGGGCGACAGACTTTTTGGGGCTTCTCTGGATGACATCATCAAGGATGTCACAGGAAGTAAAAGCACTTTGCTTCCCCAAATTAGCAAGGGTAAGGGGCCACGCCAAGGGCAAGGGCCCTCCTTTACTGCACACAAGTGTTTTTTTCGTCCCCCTAGGGCGACAGGGAAAAGACCCCAGGCCGATAAAGCGCCTGCCCAAGGACAAAAGCGTCCCTGGTCCTGCATACCCAATAAGCCTGCGGACAAATTTGCGTCCGCATGAAGGTCCACCCCCACCCAGCTCTCGGGTGGGGAGACCTCTTCGCAAATTTGCGACTCAGTGGACAGCACTGATCTCCGACAGGTGGGTTTGCGAAGTAATCTCCTCAGGCTACAAGATAGTTTCTCTCTTGTCCACCGGACAGATTCAACACCTCCAATCTCCAGCTACTACCGACCCGTCGGGAGGCCCTGTATGGGGCGGTCCAGGGTCTACTGGAACGCGGGGTAGTTATTCCAGTTCCAGAACTGGAACGGGGTTTTTACTCAAATCTGTTCATTGTGCCGAAGAAGGAGGGGGTTCGTCCAAGCTTGGATCTCAGAGCCCTCAATTGCTTTGTGAAGGTACAAAGTTTTCGGATGGAGTTGGTTCGATCTGTAGTCACGGCTCTCCATCCGGGGGACTTTCTGGCCTCCTTAGACATCAAGGACGCATACCTGCATGTCCCCATATACTCCAGACACCAGAGGTTTCTGCGATTTGCTATCGGGAAGGACCACTACCAGTTTGTGGCCCTCCCGTTGGGCCTTGCCTCAGCACCCAGGACGTTCACCAAGGTGCTCGCTCTGATTCTGGCACTTCTAAGACAGCGGGGTATCGCTATCACAGGCTACTTATACGACCTTCTGCTGAAGGCCCCTTCAAGCTCAGAATTAGAGGTAAGCGTGTCCATTACCTGTCAGACTCTTCGAGACTGTGGT
This sequence comes from Rana muscosa, assembly GCA_029206835.1. NCBI lineage: Eukaryota > Metazoa > Chordata > Amphibia > Anura > Ranidae > Rana > Rana muscosa. Next base: position 342,616,169 of record CM055119.1, read on the forward strand.
TGGATACTAAACACGCAAAAGTCAGTATTGGTGCCCACTCAACGCCTAGGGTACCTGGGGTTGATTCTGGATTCTTCAGAGGCAAAGGTATTCCTCCCTGTGGAGAAGTTGCAGACCCTCCGGGCTGCAGTACGGCAGCTGACTTCCAGGAATTGGTCGTCACTCCGTTTTTTGCATGCGAGTGTTGGGCCTCAGGGTAGCCTCCTTCGAGGCGGTTCCATATGCTCAATACCACACTCGAGTGTTACAGAAGGAAGTTCTGTCCAGATGGAACAGTTGTCCATCATCTCTGGATTATCAAATCCGAGTGAGCCACATAGTCAGGAGATCCCTGGTATGGTGGCTGACAGCACCGGCTCTAATGGCCGGGAAGTCATTTGTTCCGGTTTACTGGATAGTGATCACGACGGACGCCAGCCTTACAGGTTGGGGGGGAGTCTGGGGTGTTCAGTCGGCGCAAGGTCGCTGGACCCCAGAGGAAGCCCTCCTGCCGATCAATGTCCTGGTAATCCGGGCGATCAGGCTGTGCCTCTTCAAATGGTCTCAGAGGCTGCAAGGGCGTCCAGTCAGGATCCAGTCAGACAACGCCACAGCAGTGGCATATGTCAATCATCAAGGAGGAACAAGAAGCTCAGCTGCAACATCGGAGATCGCTCGCATCCTGAAGTGGGCAGAGAGGAGCGTACCGGCACTGTCGGCCGTGTACATTCCGGGTGTGGAAAACTGGCAGGCGGACTACTTGAGCCGCCAGATGCTGGACCAGGGAGAAGGGTCCTTACACCCGGAGGTGTTCCAACTCCTCTGTCAAAGATGGGGCACACCAGACGTAGATCTTCTGGCTTCCCGACTCAATCGGAAGGTATTGAGATTTGTGGCCCGGTCAAGAGACCCATGGGCAGACGCAACGGACGCGTTGGTAGCATCGTGGGGTCAGTATTGGCTAATCTATGTCTTCCCTCCCTTAAGGCTTCTTCCTCTTCTGCTCCGCAGAGTGGAGGCAGAGGGAATTCCAATGATCCTAATCGCTCCAGATTGGCCTCAGCGTCCTTGGTACGACGATCTAGTACGTCTGGTAGCAGACGTCCCCTGGCGCCTACCACTACGGAAGGACCTGCTATCGCAAGGTCCCATATTCCATCCTGCTTTACAGTAATTGGCTTTAACGGCATGGCTGTTGAGAACCAGGTACTGAGAGACCGGGGCCTATCAGACTCAGTAATCTCTACTATGAGAAGTGCTCGAAAACCGTCCTCTAGGAAGGTCTATCACCGCACTTGGAGGGCCTACATCTCCATGTGTGAGGAAATGAAATGGCATCCGCGTACCTATTTGGTTTCCAGAATCCTGCTGTTTTTACAGCATGGGGTGGACCAAGGGCTTGCCCTAAGTACGATTTAAGGGACAGATATCTGCCCTGGCTGTCTTTTTTCAGCGACCCCTGGCGACTCACTCTCTCGTGAGTACATTTGTGCAGGGGGTCCGACATGTGGCCCCTCCGGTCCGTCCCCCGTTACCTCCGTGGGACTTGAACCTGGTCCTCTCGGTGCTTCAGAAGGCATCGTTTGAGAATATTAGAGATATTTCCCTGTTGACACTTTCTCAGAAGGTGGTCTTTTTGGTGGCTGTTACGTCAGTTAGACGAGTCTCTGAGCTGGCAGCCTTGTCCTGCAAGGCTCCCTATTTGATTTTCCACAAGGATAAGGTGGTGCTGCGGCCGCAGCCTTCCCTTCTTCCGAAAGTCGTTTCGGCTTTTCATCTCAACGAAGACATTGTACTTCCATCCTTGTGTCCTCAGCCGTCGAATCCTAAGGAGTCGGCGTTGCATTCCTTGGACGTTGTCCGAGCTTTGAGAGTATACCTATCTGCTACTTCCCTGTTCCGGAAGTCAGACTCACTGTTTGTTTCGGTGGCTGGTCCCAAGATGGGCCAAGCAGTCTCATCGGCCACCATCTCTAGGTGGATCCGACAGATAGTAATCCAGGCTTACGCCTTAAAGGGTCAGGCGCCCCCCTTTCCTGTCACGGCGCATTCGACCAGGGCAATAGGTGCCTCTTAGGCTTTCCGACATCAAGCGTCTGTTTCCCAATTATGTAAAGCGGCGACTTGGTCGTCCGCTCACACTTTCACAAAATTCTACAAAATTGATGTAGGTGCATCTTCGGATGCCTCTTTTGGCCGCAAGGTTTTGCAAGCGGCTGTTTAGAGTTGCAACTCCTCCGTTGGAGGAGTGCTGTTTTGTGTTTGGGGTGAAGTTTATGTTTATGCTGTTACCACCCCTCGTTTTTTCTCTGACACTGCTTTGGGATGTCCCACTTTGTCAATAGAGAAGCTGTGTTGGTCCATGGACGAAAGAGTAAATAGGATTTTTTACTCACCGTAAAATCCTTTTCTCTGAGTCCATGGACCGACACAGCACCCACCCCTCCTTTTAAGTTTGTACTGCTTTTTGACTAACTGATCTGCGAAGATGCAGACTGAGAGGGTATACCCAGAGGGTCCGCCCCCTGGGCGGTACTGTAGAAGGTGTGATGCAACACTTTTTACAAGTTTTTCTGCCTAGTCACTCCTAATTAACGGATAATACCCACTTTGTCAATAGAGAAGCTGTGTCGGTCCATGGACTCAGAGAAAAGGATTTTACGGTGAGTAAAAAATCCTATTTTTAACATAGGAAATCGGGTTTACTAATAACAAAATGTTTGACAGCAGAACACAAGGCACCACCTAGAGGCTGTTAAAGGTGTTGCAGTCATCGATCTAAAGTGGTTTTATATTGTACCTTCAGAATTCTATAATTACCTCTTCACAAAATCACACAGGTGTCTCTGCTTTCCTGGAACTTGCATGGTTTCTGCATGCTGGAGGGCAGGCAGTGCAAGTAGAACATCATCATTTCTATGTGGTTAGACCACTATTAAGCAGCAGAAACATCTTACTGATCCCTCACACAGCAGAAATAAAAAGTATTTCTAGTTCATTATCTGGTTTCAGAAGGAAAGAGTAGAAAAGTTCCAAAGCTGTAGATGACATACCCAGCACAGACCTGTTTATTATTGTAATCTCATTACAGCTTAAAGTGGTTGTAAACCTCAGCCATGAAATATGAACAAAGCCTATCCCTCTATAGTGTGTACTTGTCTCAATCACATGTCATTTCTGTCTGTTGCCTTGTTCCTCTGCAACCAGCATTAGTCACTTCTGACACTGAGAAAAAAAGGTGCCGGGAGGGACCTCCACAACACAACCTGTGACTGACAGCTTCAGCTCTGTTCCTGTGTGAAGGGAGGAGAGGGGAGAATCATTTCCCTCCCAATTCTGACCACTCGGACAACTTTAAAAACTCTGTACTTTGAACAGATTAAGAGAAGACTGCAGATAAACAGGTACAACTGTATATAGGGAAGGGTTTACAACCCCTTCCATTTGCCTACAGGAAGATATATTGCAATGCCTACAGATTTGAGGTTAATAAAATACTGAAACCTACACATTGCAGTAAGAGTGCACAAGCTCCGTGGATTGCACATTACAGGTAAAGGAGATCGGACAATCGGATTGTAAATCACATGCCCAGATTAGGGGCTTCTGTACAATGGATGTTTACCTGCATTTCAAACATGTCAATGGCAGGTCAGTAGATCTTTATTTAAACTGATGGTGTAGTGTGGATAACAGTTCTGAGGTTGCATTAGCCCTGGGTGTGGCAGATCCTATTGGAGATGTTTTTATTACAGGCAAAGCAGGTCAAGTGCAGCATTTTGTGTTTGTGCTGCAATCAAATGTAACAGCCTGCTTTTGACAGCAGCACCCATGTACACGTCCTCTATACTGTACCTTTAAAAGAAGATTTATACCTACCTTCCCCACTGCCCATGATTAAAGCACTGTTGAAAGTGTGAAACGCGTCAGCTCTTCTGTGGCTTGTATTTTTGATATCTTTTTTACAATAAAGGCTATTTTCCCTCTTCATCTTTCAGGACAGCCACCTTAGAGAAATCCCGGCTCCTTCCCTCTCAGGAAACACCGCCTTCATTCAAAGATTTAAGCCTCATCCTCCCACCGGGCCCTCAGTTATGGTGTTTCCTCCGGTGGGGAGACACCGCTAGGGAACCTAGCTGAGCTGAGAAGCCTGGGGAGGCTGAAATTACCTGGGAGGGAGGGAGACAGTCCTCTGGCTAGCTGTCCCACTCTCTCTCCTACCTTCTTAAGACCCGGTCGGCTGGAGCGCCAGCAACGCCGGTTTCAAATCCGCGCGCCCCAGGCTTCCCTTAGTGAAGGAAGAAGCCTGGGGAGGTCCGCTCCTCATCTCGCCTAGGGTGTCGCTGTGGGAGTTGCAACGAGTCCCCCCTGCCTTGCGGCAGTCAGCATGGAGCTTATGGGCTGTTCTGGATGGCGGGTGACGTCAGTTCCGGAGGGGGTGTGCACTTCCGCAATATCCGCTTCTTCCGGTTCCGGACGCGGCATATGAGAGCGGACCTAGCGCTGGCTGGTGCAGCCCTTTATTCCTGCGCTGTAGAGACAGCTATTGGAGGCTTTTGTGACCACGTTCCTCGGCGGAGATGTCGGAAGCAGAGGCTCCACGAACAGCTCCGGGAGACAACAGCACCAGCCACTCTAAGGTAAGTGGAACCCTGGGGTGGTGTTCCCTTACCGGTCCCCGTTAGCTCCACGGGTGTTTAGCCCTCCCTGGTGGTCAGGGGGGTAAAGGGGTGTGTCTGGGACCCTGGTGGTGGTTGGTCCTGGGGGGTGCACCCCTGGTGGTCCTCTGTTTAGGCTGGTGGATTTTAGTTTTACACTGCTCTCTCTCTCTCTTACAGAAAGCCACGAGTAAATCACCCCATGGGTCTAGGAAGAAGTGTCCTTCATGTAGAACCACCATGGGGGATTCCTGGGCCAAGGCACTCTGTAGGGAGTGCATTGATGGACTAGTTAGGGAGCAGGCAGCAGAGCAGGGGGTGGACCTGGCAGAATCAGTAAAGGAGCTTTCCAGCACCTTCCAGTCCTTTAAGGCACTTTTTTCCTCTTTCCAGTTGCCTCAGCCCCAGAATATTCCTCCACCAGCGCAGCAGAGTGTTGCCCCCCACCCTTGCGGTAATGCTCCCTAGTAGTGGTGAGCAACCGCAAGATTCCAGAGAGGAAATTGAAGATGAAGCAGGCAATGCAGCTTCAGATTCTGAAAGTGAATCAGTACTAGAGGAGTTGGACGGGGAGTCCACAAGCTCCTCACGGTATAAACTTTCTCTTGAAGAGGTGGAGGAGCTCTTAGGAGCTATCCATACCACCTTAGGTATTCAGGAAGAAAGAAAGACACTATCCTTACACGACCAGATGTACAGGGGCTTAGGGGAACAGAAAAAGAGAGTGTTCCCGGTCCACGAGGTCCTGGTCGATGCCATTAAAAGAGAATGGCAGGATCCAGAAAGGAAACCTTTCTTCTCAAAGACATTGAAGAGAAGATTTCCCTTTGCTGAAGACGAGTGTCTAGTCTGGAATAAATCTCCTAGATTAGACGCTGCTTTTTCCCAGGTCTCAAGGCACACGGACCTGGCCTTTGAGGACATGGGAGTCCTTTCTGACCCCATGGATAGAAGGATGGACTCCCTTCTAAAAAAGTCATGGGATTCATCCCAAGGAAATCTCAAACCTGCCATGGCGGCCACAGTGGTGGCCCGCAACATGGAATATTGGCTTACACAGATCAAAGCTCACATTGAAGCAGGTTCGGCGAAGGAGACAATTCTTGCCTCTTTCCCCATGCTACTCAAAGGAGTTGCATACCTTGCAGACGCGTCTGCGGAGTCAATACGCATGTCAGCAAGGTCTACTGCCCTGACCAATTTTGCAAGGAGGGCCTTGTGGCTTAAGACTTGGCAGGGAGATAGCGCGTCCAAAGTAAAACTGTGGGATTCCCCTCACAGGGGACCTGCTATTTGGACCAGGCTTGGAGGCCGTTTTGGATCGAACGGCTGATAAGAAAAAGGCTTTTCCCCTTAAAAAGAGGTTTGGGGAACAGACCAAAAGGAAGTTTCCTCCTCAGGGGAAAAAGGAGGCCCCAAAAACCAAACAGAGGGTATGGGGACCAAAAGGAAAAGGGCGTGGGGGGGCTATTTTTCGCCCTCCTGAAAGCCCAAAAAGACCCAGTGACGGGTTCAGGGTGGGAGGAAGGTTGAGGGCCTTCCTCCCACAGTGGGAGATGATCACATCCAACCAATTTGTGTTGGGGATCATCAGGAGAGGATACAAACTGGAATTTTCCAATCCTCCCCCACTCAGACTGTTAATCACAGACCTCCCAAGATGTGCAGAAAAATCATCTGCCCTTCTGACCTCTCTTCAGGAGTTAGAGGAACAGGAGGTGGTAGTCCAGGTCCCAACGCAAGAGTCGGGCAGAGGCTTCTACTCCCACATTTTTGTGGTCCGCAAGCCGACAGGAAAGTTCAGACTTATTCTGAACTTGAAACCCCTGAATCTTTCAGTCATCTACAAAAGATTCAGGATGGATTCAATTTATTCGGTGAAAGCCCTGCTTCCTCCAAACTGTTATATGGCATCCATAGATCTGAAGGATGCGTACCTGCACATTCCCATCGCAGAGGATCATCAGAAGTTCCTCAGGCTGGCAGTAAATATGGGAAAGAGGGTAGTCCATCTCCAATTCAAGGTTCTCCCCTTTGGCCTATCATCTTCCCCCCGTATTTTCACCAAAGTGATGGCGGAAGTCTTAGCGTTCATACGACTCAAGGGAGTCTCAGTGATCGCATATTTAGATGACCTGCTTCTGTTTGCCCCTTCTCCGGAACAACTGTCTCGGGACCTTCAGGTAGCAAGAGACATTCTCGAAAATCTGGGCTGGCTCCTGAACCTGGAAAAATCCAACCTGGTTCCGTCCCAGAAAGTCACCTTTCTGGGATACTGGTTAGACTCAGTAAGTCAGAGAGTCTTCCTTCCACAGGAGAAGGTTATGAAGGTAAACAGTGCAATGTCAGTTCTACAAGGCAGCGGCCTAGTCTCGGTAAGAAGGGCTATGTCAGCCTTAGGTTTACTGACATCAACACTCCCAGCAGTTCAGTGGGCGGGATTACATTTTCGCCCCCTACAACTGTTTATCCTAAAGGTCTGGGACCACAGCCAGCAGTCTATAGACTCTATGATCACAGTACCAGGTCAGATCAAGCGGTCTCTCTGGTGGTGGCGAAAGGGGGCAAATCTGACACAGGGTCTAGGTTGGGTCCTTCCAATATCCAGGACAGTTACAACCGATGCGAGTGGCACAGGTTGGGGAGCACACCTGGATTCCCACTTAGTACAAGGGACCTGGAAAAAGGAGGACGCGAGGAGGTCCTCCAACTGGAGGGAGCTGAGGGCGGTCTCACTGGCCCTCAGGTCTTTTCAGGGGGAACTTCAGGGCCAACACGTGAGAATCCGATCAGACAATTCCTCAACGGTGGCCTACATCAACAGGCAGGGAGGTACCAGGAGTGGGTCCCTGTGGAGTCTTACAGAAGACATCCTCAGGTGGGCCGAGTCCAATGTTCTGTCCCTCTCAGCATTACATCTGAAGGGGGAACAGAATCAGTTGGCGGATTTTCTCAGCAGGAAAACCCTAAGGGAAGGCAACTGGGTCTTGAGCCAGGAGGCCTTCAACATGGTCACTCAAAAGTGGGGGGTGCCATGTGTGGACCTCTTCGCCTCAGGGCACAATGCCAAAGCAGACCTCTTCTTTTCCCTGAACAGACGAGATGGGGCACTAGGGGTGGATGACCTGGCTCAGACCTGGGCATTCTCCAAGTGCTATGCTTTCCCCCCTCCTGTCCTGATTCCTGCAGTGCTGAGGAAATTCCGGGAGGAGAATACAACCCTAATTCTAATTGCGCCACATTGGCCAAGGAGGCCGTGGTTCTCCATCCTGAAGAGTCTGGCGGTAGAACCACCTTGGTTTCTACCAGCCCAGAAGAACCTTCTCACTCAGGGTCCAGTCTGTTGTCCGCACATAGAGAGGTGGAACCTTGCAGCCTGGCTTCTGAGGAGGAATTCTCGGATCGCCTAGTGGCAACCCTCCTAAACTGCAGGAAAAAAGAGACGCAGGTTATCTATTTGAAAGTTTGGAAGTGTTTCAATAGTTGGTGCTTGGAAAGCTCCTTTGACACCCGAAGTTCAGTAGCAGTATTGGAGTTCCTGCAGTCTGGGGCTGATAAGGGCTTGGCCCTTAGCACCCTTAAGGGGCAAGTGTCCGCCTTAAGCGTTTTCTTAGAGAAACAGCTAGCCATGGACCCTTGGATAGCAAGGTTCTTTAAAGCACTAGCTAGACAGAGGCCAGTCAGAAGTCCTTCTTTTCCTGTCTCTGTGTGGGTAGAAAATGCCCTGGCATCAGTGGGGGTAAATCATGTCCCATTATTGGTGTCAGTGGGAAGAATAGCACCCCATCGGTTGTGTCAGTGAAAAAAAAAAAATCGTACCCCATCCTTTGTCAGTGGAAAAATTGTGCCCCCCCTGTTGGCATAACTGGGAGTAATAGTGCCCCAAGGGCCAGATATAGGCAGGCAAAGGGCCGCCGTTTGGAGACATCAGCCCTAGGCGATCAGAAGCGGAAGTTCTTCTCCACACGGTCTTCTATGACAGTGGTCATCAACCCTGTCCTCAGGGCCCACTAACAGGCCAGGTTTGCAAGATAACTGAAATACATCACAGGTGATCTCACTTGCTGTTCAGTGATTGCAGTATTCTAGTCTGCATCTCCCCAAGGTAATACATAAAACCTGGCCTGTTATTGGGCCCTGTGGACAGGGTTGATGACCACTGGACATGTGCCCGGTCCCAGAAGACTACGGGACCATTCACAATGCGCTTTGCGACTCGTACATGAGAAGTCGTAGTGTAGCTGCTGACTTAATGTTTACACAGCAGACTGGAGCTCCTCTTTAATATAGTGACAGAGACCGCACAACTACTGTACAGCACTAAACAGGAAGCAGAGCCTGCATATGTAATTAATAAACATGATTGCCCCCCACATACATGTATATTTACTATATAATATTTACATAAAGATTTTTATGATTAAATATCACCAAATGGAAGCAATTTTTGTGGAAAAAAAAAATACAAATTTAATATGGGTACAGTGTGGCGTGACCGCATAATTGTCATTCAAAGTGTGACAGCGCTGAAAATTGCCCAGGGCAGGAAGGGGGGGTGAAAGTGCCCAGTAAGCAAGTGGATAAATCGGCTTCTCATTTCAGAGACATTGGCAAGTAAAAGACTTACTGAGTGTATTAAACAAAGATGATGCTACTTTATTTGTGATGACTTTACAGTAATATGTAAGTGCATAGGAAATCGTAACTTAGATTTTAAAGCTGAACCCCAAGCAAACTGCTAAATACAGGCGGTAAAATACAGAGAGCTGTGTTAGAGGGAATCCTATTTCTCTCCACTCCCCAGAATTAGGCCATACACTGAGCCAAGTTCTTTTCTGCATTTACGGGTTGTAGCGTAGGGAAGCCATCCCCGCTGGGAGAAGACCGTGATTATCGCTAGAGAATCAGGCAGGCTGGTTGTACCCAAGTTGATTAACTTGGTACACTCAGCCTGCCAATTAATGGTTTGAATCTGACGGTTCCTGCTGAGCCGCTCAAGATTCGAACTGTGTATGGCCGGCCTAAGGCTGGGTTCACATATGTGCGGCTGCGATTTGCAGTCTGGGGTCCGGTGCGTACCAGTTCAGGTGCAAATTTTTGCCCTAATTCACACCTGAACCAAACCCAAAAATGTACAGGACCCCCCCCTTTTTTTTTTTTAAACTGCCCATGGCCACGTGTGAACCGGTCACATTCACAGGTCATGCGAATTGGATTTGGTTTAAAAACGCATCCAATTCGCACATATGTGAACCCAGCCTTACACAGCTCTGCCAGAGAACCTTACCAGACTGATTACCTGACTTTTCTCTCTTTCAGTTTCGCAATGCAGATCGGTCACCTCTCCGCCCCCAGCTTACAACTGGACAGTGAATCAAGCCCTGTACACACGATCGGATTTCCTATGGATTTTAAACCGATGGATTTTTCCATCGGAAATCCGATGAAGCTGACTTCCATCAGCCTTGCCTACACACCATCAGTCAAAAAACCGATCGTCCCAAACGCCGTGACGTAAAACAGACGAGCCCAGAAAAATTAAGTTCAATGCTTCTGAGCATGCGTCGACTTGATTCTGAGCATGCGTGGGTTTTTTATCGGATGGAGTTCCCCACAGACGATAGCAAATTACTATCGTTTTTTTTCCCCACCGGTTAAATTTAAAAAAACATGTTCTATTTTTTAACACAGATGGAAAAAAGACCGATGGGGCCCATACACGATCGGTATGTCCGATGAAAAAAGTCCATCGGACTGTTTTCATCGGTAAAACCGATCGTGTGTACAGGGCTTTAGAGTCACACTGATAGTCATCCTTCCGCTTCTGTCAACATCTGTATGTGCAGTACACCTGAATGGCTTCTTGGCTCCCCCTGTGCTGCTGTTCAGGGTATTGCAAGAGGCTGAAAAAGGTTTTGGCACATTACAAGAGATGCATTTATAGATAAATCAAATAATTAACATATTTACATTTATCTGTATTTTTTTTTTTTTTTTTAGATTTGCCTGGAGTTCAGCTTTAGGGTTGCTGATCTTTTGTTATCATCACAAAATCCTCTTTTGTATCCTCAAGTACTTTAAACAAAGTCTCATTGACCTGAACAATGTCTGTTAGAGAAGGAGCTTGGTAATGATTTTCTTCTGGTTGGAGGTCGGTGATTCTCAGGCACTGTCGTGTTGTTCCTTCAGGTGGAATGTACATAGAGCTCGGAGGCTCTCGAAGTCGATGTAAGTTGTCAACACCTACACATTCTGCCCCTTTGCCGGTTGTGGCATTGAGCATGGAGAAGCCCGAAGAAATGGAGGCCGGACCCGTGACTTCTTCCATGGCCTCTCTGCTCTGTAGACATGTCCATTTTGGATCCCTAGGGCAAAACTGACTACTGTAAGAAAACTCTTTTGGATCTGGTGGTAATGTTTCTTCGACAGGGTAGGCCATCTCATCAGACGTTTTCCCCATCTTCAGTTTGATCACCAACCTCTCCGACTGAGTTTGTTGATTTGGCACATTAATTTCCATCGGAGACATGTTGAGGTCAAGAGGCTTCTTGGAGTCCAGTGTGTTGTGGCAAATTATAGCTGGCCCTGCGTCAGTGGTCTCAACTGGTACACTGTACACCATATCTCCGGCCTTGTACAAGTCTGGCTCAAGTTCATTACTGGAGGATTCTGGGATACCGGCTTTGGAAAACTTTGGTTCTTCAAAAAGCTCATCAGATATCTCTTCTTTTAGCCCTTGAGGGTTTATATAGGTCTTTCTGTTCTGTAAAGGCACGAGAGGTTGTTGGGCCAAGTTTAGATCACTGTATTTAGTCAGGAACTCATCGCTGTCCAAGTGCCTGCTTAAAAAGTAGTTGGAATCCACGGTGGAATCATCCTGCCTGCGATGCTGAGCTGTAGGTAGGCCAAAACCAGCGGCAGACTTTTTGGAGTCCTTTCTGTGGATGTTCTTAAACATTTTGGTCTGCACATTTAAATTGTTTGTGTCATTGGTGTTCTCAGGGTTGGCAATCTGGCTGTTACGTTTCCTACATTGTTCGGAATTTTCTTTTTCATTTTTAATCTCTAAATTGAGTTCACTGAACAGAAGATCTGCACAGTCTGACCTATTCTCCTTGATCAGACAAAGAAGTTTTTCACAGTGAAGTCTTGCAAGGTATAGTTCAAAGGCAGTAAGTTTGGCTTCCTCTATATTAATCGTCCCTCCGATTATATACTCAGTTTCTGTGACTACGGAGTATCCCACTCGCTGAAGGATCTGTCTTATGGTCTTCTCTGGAATGACGGGTTCAACAAAGTAGACAAAATTACCTGTAAATTTCTGCACAAAAGAAAAAAAAGAAATAGATTCAGTTTAGGGTAGAGCATTTTCCATGCACACCTGGAGAAAAGAATTTGATGTAAGATGTAGCAGGGAATACATTGGGACCAATTCACTTAGACCCCTTTCACACTGAAGCGTTTTGCAGGCGCTATAGCGTTAAAAATGGTGCCTGCAAAAACCGCTGCCCCATTCACTCCAGTGTGAAAGCCCAAGGGCTTTCACACTGGAGCGTTGCGCTAGCAGGACGGTAAAAAAAAGTCCTGCTAGCCGCATCTTTGGAGCGGTGAAGCAGCGGTGTGCTTACCACCGCTCCTGCCCATTGAAATCAATAGGGCAGCGCAGCTATACCGCCAGCAACGCGCTGCTATTGCAGCGCATCGCGGGCGGTTTTAATCCTTTAGCGGCCGCTAGAAGGGGGTGGTAAAATCACCCCGCTAGCGGCCGAAATGCGCCGCAAATCCGCCCATAGTGTCGGCGGTAAAAATAGTGGCGTTTTACCACCGACGCTATGGGCGCTCCAGTGTGAAAGGGCTCTTTAAGTTGAACTCCAGATATAAAATATACATTAATACAGCTCTATTCGCTATTACACGCAACAAAACCAGAAAAAAAACATGACACTTTAGCACTCAGCGAAGCTTCCCATAGAGTGCGCAAATGCCATGACCACTGTGCAACCCGGGCTGGATTATTGCAGCGGTGCTGCCCTCCTGACAACAAAAAGACAGACGGCCTAAAACACCTAGTGCATTATCTCCAGCACTTTATTAGAAGATCCAAAATATACTCACAAACCAAGAATGGAATGGTGGTGTATCAAGATACAGATTCCAGCAGTCCTCATGGTAGTATCATAAGAAAAATATAGGTGGGACTTTATATGAGCCATGACTATACAGTACACAGGTCTCCATCCCTATTGTTTGGTAAGGAGGAGGAAAGGGGGGGGGGGGGAAAGAAGGGGCAACTGAACTTTATATGAAACACAACACTTGGGTAGATTGAATAACGCAATATAGTTAGAATAATTTATTAACAACACAAAAGAGTATAGTGCAATAGATAACCTTAATAGCAAATCAATATGTAATTAGCAGAATTAATAGGCATGATAAATATAAAGCACAATAAAATTCATAATATGGTAGCATTGTTACACATGATTGGTAATGAACCAGCAGTCCACTCGCGCGCGACCTACGCTTTCCCCGACTTGTTCATTCCCCGACTTAGTTGGGGTAGGCGGTACACTTTGGTGGGGGGGGGGTTTGGCCACGCCCACTGACCTTTGACCTCTGGGGACCCGCCCTCTGACCTTTGACCTCTGGGGGAGGTCCCTGTAAAGTGTATAAAAATAGTAGCCAATATAAAATTGATTAATGATTCAAACAGATCAAACCCATAGTAGACACATGATTACTGTGGCATAGCATCCAATAGGAAAAGCTTGATGCGTTTCGTGGATTGTTTCCACTCATCAGGAGCAGCTATACATTGGGGGTACCTATAGTAGATAATAATCAATGGTAATTGATTATAAAAGGAAGAGGGGGAGCAAAAACTATGGTCCTAACACTTTTACCTATGGGTGGAAGTTAGAAAACGTAGATCATAATGGTGGTAATATTAATTGGAGGCACTGAGAGGTGAGGAAACATCCCCCTGGGAGCTGAGGTGACAACCATGATCGGCAGGCGGGCCAATTAGTGAAGTGGAAACCACACGTGAGTGGGGGGGGGGGGGGTCACCCTTCCAGAGCTGGGGTATTGAGGGTGAGCCATGAGGACTACTGTAACAAATAATGGTAGAATAGTGTTATTAAGGTAAAATTGAATAGAAAGAGCTGGGTAGCAAAAATTAAAAAAAAGAGGATTGGGACCTAAGTGTGGGAATAGCAGCTCTGGAAGGGTGACCCCCAATACCCCAGCTCTGGAAGGGTGACCCCCACTCACGTGTGGTTTCCACTTCACCAATTGGCCCGCCTGCCGATCATGGTTGTCACCTCAGCTCCCGGGGGGGGGGGGGGGGAATGTTTCCTCACCTCTCAGTGCCTCCAATTAATATTACCAACATTATGATCTACGTTTTCTAACTTCCACCAATAGGTAAGAGTGTTAGGACCATAGTTTTTGCTTCCCCTCTTCCTTTTATAATCAATTACGATTGATTATTATCTACCATAGGTACCCCCAATGTATAGCTGCTCCTGATGAGTGGAAACAATCCACGAAACGCGTCAAGCTTTTCCTATTGGATGCTATGTTACAGTAATCGTGTGTCTACTATGGGTTTGATCTGTTTGAATCATCAATTTTATATTGGCTACTATTTTTATACACTGAGTGGACTGCTGGTTCATTACCAATCATGTGTAACAATGCTACCATATTATGAATTTTATTGTGCTATATATTTATCATGCCTATTAATTCTGCTAATTACATATTGATTTACTATTAATGTTATGTATTGCACTATACTCTTTTGTGTCGTTAATAAATTAGTCTAACTATATTGATTGATTCAATCTACCCAAGTGTTTTGTCTCATATAAAGTCCCATTGCCCCTTCTTCCCCCTCCTTACCTCATGGTAGTATCAATATTCCCATCACACACGTTCCTGGCTATGTCTTCTATGATGTGATCATTCTTCAATAAAGATCTGGATGTATTTGGCGATCCGTAATGTGCTGGTGAATATGCGCATTTCAGAGCAATGACTGGTCATTGCTCTGAAGAAGGGGGGGCCAATCCCCCAAAACGTGTCAGATGGGTCCACCATTCACGTGTCCCATGAGGTTGGAGATCAAACGCGCATATTCACCAGCACACCACAGATCGCCAAATACATCCAGATCTTTATTGAAAGATGATCACATCATAGAAAAGTGTGCGATGGGAATATTGATACTACAATAAGGTTGAAAGGCGGACTGCTGGACTCTATCTCGATCGCAAACCAAAAATGGAATGGTACTGTATCAAGATAGAGTCCAGCAGTCCGCTCTCCAACCTCATGGTAGTATCAATATTCCCATCGCACACTTTCCTGGATATGTCTTCTATGATGTGATCATCTTCCAATAAAGATCTGGATGTATTTGGCGATCTGGGGGTTGCTATTAAGATTTTCTTGTTCTAGTTCTGCCATCATGACAGCAAGTGAAGGGAAACAGTTCCACGCCTTAATGGAATTTCCTATAAAAATGGGAAGCGTTCCTTGTATCTCCTGATCCTTATTATATCCACACCCGTTTTACTTACTCTGACTAATTGAATGGCAGTGAATCACAGAAGGAACTACTCCTTATCTCAGTTCAGCGATGACATCATCACTTTTCACAATTGTATTCTAAGCCCATTTCACAACATCATTACAGATAAAGCATCGGGATATCGTGCCAATGAAGGGCATGGAGATTGGGCACGGCCTCACATGACATAAATAAAGTACAAAGGATGAGATGAAATCTAGTGTAAGTGTGATGGTACTATACACTACAAATCACATTCTACCTGCCACTTGTTTTTTATTTATTTATTTTTCTTGTTCTGCCCGAGAAGCATATCGAAGGATTCTTCTTCTGGTAAAGTGTCCCAGGAGAAAGAAGCACTTCTCCAATGCGAGTAATTATGATAGATACTCATTCTGGGGCTGTGTATTGCCACTGGCGGCACAGGGCCGCTGATCTGGCAGTACATACATCCAGCCCCTCTGCAGCGGGCCCCATCAGTTCAATAGGGGGGGGGCTGTACTACCTTACTGCAGACACTGGTCCTCATCTGCCTTCCCCTGCAGCTCTGTCGCGCAAATGTTAGCGCTAGTAACTAAAAAGGAGAAGAAGTTCATTGTTAGAGATTCCATACATTAAAGAGGAACTTCACTCCCTCCGTGTTCATTTGTTTTTAAAGCAAACCCAAAAACACCCACTTATTATTATTGCAGCTTAGCAATTCTAAAGCCTCATACACACGGTCGGACTTCAAACAAACTTTTACGTGGATTTTTGTCCGAAGGGAGTTGGTCGGGAACACCCATAGCATACACACGGCAGGACTTTTCTGCAAACTTTCCCAAAACTTTTCCAACATCACGTGGTTTTTCTGCTCTTTACCGCCACCCTTTGGTCAACTTCTGCTATCGTTGGCTGATTTTAACATTGGTTCTGGGCATGCGTGCTTGTACTTCGGACAAATGTCCGATGGTTTTCTGTACACACAAAAGGACTTTGCTCCATCGGACTTTTGTTGCCGAAAAGTTTGTCCGTTTGCAGACCGAACATTTGTCCGATGAAAACCAAAAAAAACTTTGTCCGATGGAGCGTACACACGGTCGGATTTTTTGTCAAACTTGCTCATTTCTTAAGTTTGTTGGCAAAAAGTCATACCGTGTGTACGAGGCTTTAGATGTGATGGCTGCATTCGTTTTCTTTTCTTCCTTCATCTGGTGATTTGGCCAGTAAGTATGTTATTCTATAAAGGTTCTCCAGCAGAATGTATCAGTTTACAGGGACGAGACAAACCACTTAACACTGGCAGGGGTGATTAAAATGATCAGCTTTTATTTATGCAAAACCTTTATCTGAAAAGGGAAAAAAAATGCTTGCTATAAGCGATTATAATGCTGCATACACACGATCATTATTCATGGCGGTTAAAAAACCGCCGTGAATAATGTCATTAAAAACGAGGGAACGGCTTGTTCCCCACACACGGTCGTTTTTCACGTCTTTTTTTCTCTTGTCGAGAAAAACGACCGTCTGTGGGCTCCGCGGCAGTGTTTCCCTATGGGAAACACTGCCGCGGAAAACATTTTGAAAAAAACGACGAGAAAAATTAGAACATGTTCTAATTTTTCTCGTCGTTTTTAATGCCGTTTTTCTCGTGGAAAAAAACCGACAGAAAGCCCACAGACTATCGTTTTTCTCGTCGAATGGGAAAAATGACGTTTTTCCTCGACGATAAAAACGGCCGTGTGTACGCGGCATAAGGGTCCTTTTATACTGAATACAGTTGGATTCCTTTTGAACTTCAGTCCAACTCTATAGATGGCCCATAATCAGGATAATCTTATGGGCATTGTTCACATCATTGCCGTGCAGATAAAAGAAAAAAAAAAAAGGGTAGAGCATGTTGCATTTTTCCACACTGCAAATGCAGGGGACGCCCTAAAACACACCGCACCCCTTTAAGCCAAGCCCAAAAATGTATAGAAAAATGCACTGCAAACGCAGCGCAAGACGCATTTAGGCGCACGTCAAAAGTGCATCAAATTCACGTAAACATGCAGTCAAAAAAACACGCAGTTATGTGCAGTTTTTGGTCTGAATGGGCCCTGAGCTGGAGTTTGGCTTCAATTAGTTGCTATATTTAAACCTGCTAGTACTTCTAACACTCCCCTCCCCCCAGAATGACAATGCCGCTGTCTGCTGTGCTCCTGGTTTTGAGAGGTACCCGCTCCCACTTCCTGGGGACTTTGCTGCGGCATAAATAGAGCTTTCTTTTGGTGGTATTTGATCACCACTGGGGTTTTTATCATTTGCTAAACAAATAAAAAGAGACCGAAAATGTAAAAAAAAAAAAAAAAAAAGTTTTTGTTTCTGTTATAAAATGTTGTTAATAAGTAAGTTTTCTCCTTCACTGATGGGCACTAATGAGGTGGCACTGATGGGCTCCAATATGCAGCATTGATAGGCGACACTGATGGGTACTTATAGGTGGCACTGATGGGCAGCACTGATGAAGAGGCACTGGCAGGCATTACTGGTTGGCACTGATTGGCATCTATAATGGGCACTGATTCACATCCCTGGTGGGCATCCTCGGTGGGCACCCTCCGGGGGGGGGGGGCTGCACTGATAATCAATCAGCGAAGACCCCCCCCCCTGTCAGGAGAGCAGCCGATCGGCTTGCCTCTACTCGCATCTGTCAATGCAGGTGGATGAAAAGTCGATAAGCGTCTCTTCCTATTTACACTGTGATCAGCTGTGATTGGACACACCGCACCAACGACCGCCGTGCCGCGCTCCCCCCTTGGCTTATCCTGCTGGACGTCATATGACATCCAGCAGGATAACACAACCACTTTGCGCACGTCATTTTGCTATATGGCGGGCAGGAGGTGGTTAAAAAACAAAAATTATGAAAGAGAAGAAAAAAAAAAAAAGCTTAAAAACGCCTGTCCGTGTTATTGTATACGTTTTTCGACTTTTTTATTCCAAAAAAATACAACGCCGGAGCTCAAAAACGCAATTGCGGCGTTTTTGCGCGTTTAACGATTCGCGTTTTTTTAATGCCTAACGCCGACCCTGCGGAACGCACTGGTCCTGTTTTTTTTTTACAGCTTAAAAACGTCTATGCTATTTGCAGCTCAAAAACGCCTAGGTGGGCATGAAGCTATAGACTAACATGGACAGGCGTTTTTAAGCTGTAAAAAACGTTCGTGGGCATGAGGCCTTCGGCCCCATTCACACAGGGGCGGCACGACTTCTGGGGGCGACCTCGGCGGCGCGATCCCAAAACGACTTGAGACGCCCGCCGAGGCGATTTGCATAAAGACTTCTGTATAGAAGTCAATGCAGGTCGCCTTGGGTCGCCCCCAAAAGTAGTACAGGAATCTTTTTCTAAGTCGGAGCGACCTGAGTCGCTCTTATTAGAACGGTTCCATTGAACAGCGTGGGACGCGACTTGTCAGGCGACCGAGTCGCCCCTGTGTGAACCAGGCCTTACTGTCACAAGTCAGTGTCCCTGATCACCACCACACCAGTTATATGGTGATTCTGTACTGCACTGGTAACAGTATGTAAAGAAGTATAAAAAAAAAATAATAATAATTGAAAGACTTGCCATGCCTCTTACTAAATACCTTGGACTGTTTACTTTTCAAAAAGGGGCCATTTGGGGGGGGGGGGGGATCTCTGTACCATCATGACATTTCTGGGCCTCATAGGCCGTCAGTACATCAGGATTGGTCAATTTTCAGAGATATAAAGTGAACATGGGCACAGCCCGCTCTCCTCTATGGGGCAATCGGTTGGAAAAGGACCGCCTGCCCGTTTCCATCCGATCCGCCAGATAGATGAGAATAGGTCCCCATCCCTCTGATTGGATGGCGGCGAGTGTCAGCGCACATGTGACCACTGACATCCACCGCGCTACAGAGGAGACTGGAGGTTCCCATCAGGTCAGGACAGGTGGACCTGGTCGGATCGGCAGTGTGAAAGGGGCCTAAAGCACCCATAAAAAGCCCCTTTTTGTTGCCAGTAGCAACTAGCATCCTTGTTCGATTCTAGAAGCTGATTGGTTGGGCAACAAGAAATGTTCCACCCAGCACACCACACCCATCAGCCATGCATAAAAGCAAGCTCCTTCCTTATTACCTGTAGCAATCAACATACTTGCTGATTGGCACTTATCGGCCTTTCTTGTTGCCCTTAGCAACCAGCCAGCATCGTTTTAATCTCTGGCAGCTGATTGGTTGCCTCAGACAGCAGGAAATATCCTGCACCTATCACGTGTATGAAAAAAGTGTGCCAGCAAGCCCCCTTGCTTGTTGTCAATAGCAACCAGCATCCTTGTTCCACTCTGGAAGATGAATGGTTGCCACGGTAACAAGAATTGTTCCACCCAGCACACGTCACCCATGCATCTAGTATGCCAGCGAGTCACTTTCTTGCTGCCCTTAGCAACCAGCCAGCATCAGTTTCAGCTCTGGAAGCTGATTGGTTGCCTTGGGCATCAGGAAATATATTGCACCATTCATGAAAAGCGTGGCAGCAAGCCCCTTTCTCGTTGTCCATAGCAACCAGCCACTCCAGAAGCTGATTGGTTGCTCGGGAGAACAAGAAATGTACCACCCAGCACTCTGCACCCATCAGCCAATCACGAAGAGTAAACTCATTCGTTGTTGCCCGTAGCAACCAGAATTCTTGCTCCCTTCTGGAAGCTGATTGGGAAATGTCCCTCCCTCTACTGTGTACCTTCAGGGTCCGGATCTCCTTCCTCCAGGGGTACAGGAAGAGATTGACACAGATGAGCTCCAGCACGGCGAATCCTTTCATCATGTGTGCGATGATGTCAGCCCCGTCCTGCCGCTTCCTCCCCACAAAGTTCTCTCTGATGAGCTGAGTATAGAGGAGCCCCGGGGCCGCCCCGTCCGCCCCTCTCCCGTACAGCACGGCGCTGCCCTCCCGGCTCCCGGCCTCATAGTGGTGGATGAAGTCCTGGAAGAGACTCCCCTTCATGTCTGCCCAGCCCGGCTCCCCCCTGCCCGACTCCGGCATCAGGAAGTTCCCGGCCGAGCCGCTCCCGCCGCCCGATTGGTCGGCTCGGCACACACCGAGTCTCCTATTGGTCGGAGGGGCTCACAGCGAAGCCTCCTATTGGTCGGAGCGCTTGTCAGTCAGACACCCTGCTCCGCCCTGAGTTCAGGAAGTCAGGAAGACAAAGTGAAAGTGATGTGAGCCTGACATTGTCATGTGTATAGGAAGAGAGCAGAGCATCCCCCTCAGGAAGAGAGCAGAGCATCACCCCAGGAAGAGAGCAGAGCACCCCCCCCAGGAAGAGAGCAGAGCATCCCCCTCAGGAAGAGGGCAGAGCATCCCCCTCAGGAAGAGAGCAGAGCATCCCCCTCAGGAAGAGAGCAGAGCATCCCCCTTAAGAAGAGAGAAGAGCATCCCCCTCAGGAAGAGAGCAGTGCATCCCCCTCAGGAAGAGAGGAGAGCATCCCCCCAGGAAGAGAGCAGAGCATCCTCCTCAGGAAGAGAGGAGAGCATCCCCCCAGGAAGAGAGCAGAGCATCCTCCTCAGGAAGAGAGCAGAGCATCCTCCTCAGGAAGAAAGCAGAGCATCCCCCTCAGGAAGAGAGCAGAGCATTCCCCTCAGGAAGACCTTTACATCCCTCCTCAGGAAGAGAGCAGAGCTAGGGTGACCACATTTCCAAACTACCATTCAGGGACACCCCCCCTTCCCAAAAATCAGCTTGTGCTGTAACGAATCACAGCACAGTAATTGGACACAAGAGGCGGGATTTAGGATTTCTCCAATCACAAGCAGGGGGCGGGATTGTGCTCCTCCAGGCATTCCCGGTCAGGACAAGTACTGTCAGTGAGTAAAGCGGTGATGTGGCGGCCTTTTTTGGGGGCATCAGATTGGCCCTCGGGGGGGGGGGGTGGCTGTGTCAGTTTCATTCCGGGACACTGTATTGTCCTGGAATTAAGGTGCCCGGGACAGACATGCAAAATGTGGGACTGTCCCGGGCAATCCGGGACACGTGGTCACCCTAAGCAGAGCATCCCCTTCAGGAAGAGAGCAGAGCATCCCCCTCAGGAAGAGAGCAGAGCATCCCCCTCAGGAAGAGAGCAGAGCATCCCCCTCAGGAAGACCCCTACATCCCTCCTCAGGAAGAGAGCAGAGCATCCCCCTCAGGAAGAAAGCAGAGCATCCCCCTCAGGAAGACCCCTACATCCCTCCTCAGGAAGAGAGCAGAGCATCCCCCTCAGGAAAAAAAGCAGAGCATCCCCCTCAGGAAGTCCCCTACATCCCTCCTCAGGAAGAGAGCAGAGCATCCCCATAAGGGAAACCTCTACATCCCTCCTCAGGAACATCTCTACATCCCTCCTCAGGAACATCTCTACATCCCTCCTCAGGAAGAGAGCAGAGCATCCCCCTCAGGAACACCTCTACATCCCTCCTCAGGAAGAGAGCAGAGCATCCCCCTCAGGAACACCTGTACATTCCTCCTCAGGAAGACCGCTCACTGACTGAATCATACATCTCAACCTGCAAAAACTAATTTCAGGGGGCAGTGGACGGTGTCAGTAGAGTAGTGGACGGTGTCAGTAGAGTATTGGACGGTGTCAGTAGAGTAGTGGATGGTGTCAGTAGAGTAGTGGACGTGTCAGTAGAGTAGTGGACGATGTCAGTAGAGCAGTGGACGGTGTCAGTAGAGTAGTGGACGGTGTCAGTAGAGTAGTGGATTGTGTCAGTAGAGTAGTGGACGGTGTCAGTAGAGTAGTGGACGGTGTCAGTAGAGTAGTGGACGGTGTCAGTAGAGTAGTGGACGGTGTCAGTAGAGTAGTGGACGGTGTCAGTAGAGTAGTGGACTGTATCAGTAGAGTAGTGGACGATGTCAGTAGAGTAGTGGACGTGTCAGTAGAGCAGTGGATGGTGTCAGTAGAGCAGTGGATGGTGTCAGTAGAGTAGTGGACGGTGTCAGTAGAGTAGTGACGGTGTCAGTAGAGTAGTGGACGGTGTCAGTAGAGTAGTGGATGGTGTCAGTAGAGTAGTGGACGGTGTCAGTAGAGTAGTGGACTGTATCAGTAGAGTAGTGGACGATGTCAGTAGAGTAGTGGACGTGTCAGTAGAGCAGTGGATGGTGTCAGTAGAGCAGTGGATGGTGTCAGTAGAGTAGTGGACGGTGTCAGTAGAGCAGTGGACGGTGTCAGTAGAGTAGTGGACGGTGTCAGTGGAGTAGTGGACGTGTCAGTAGAGTAGTGGACGGTGTCAATAGAGTAGTGGACGGTGTCAATAGAGTAGTGGACGGTGTCAGTAGAGTAGTGGACGGTGTCAGTAGAGCAGTGGACGGTGTCAGTAGAGTAGTGGACGGTGTCAGTAGAGTAGTGGACGGTGTCAGTAGAGTAGTGGACGGTGTCAGTAGAGTAGTGGACGGTGTCAGTAGAGTAGTGGACGGTGTCAGTAGCGTATTGGACGGTGTCAGTAGAGCAGTGGACGGTGTCAGTAGAGTAGTGGACGGTGTCAGTAGAGTAGTGGACGGTGTCAGTAGAGTAGTGTACTGTATCAGTAGAGTAGTGGACGATGTCAGTAGAGTAGTGGACGATGTCAGTAGAGTAGTGGACTGTATCAGTAGAGTAGTGGACGGTGTCAGTAGAGTAGTGGACGGTGTCAGTAGAGTAGTGGACGGTGTCAGTAGAGTATTGGACGGTGTCAGTAGAGTAGTGGACGGTGTCAGTAGAGTAGTGGACGGTGTCAGTAGAGCAGTGGACGGTGTCAGTAGAGTAGTGGACGGTGTCAGTAGAGCAGTGGACGGTGTCAGTAGAGCAGTGGACGGTGTCAGTAGAGCAGTGGACGGTGTCAGTAGAGCAGTGGACGATGTCAGTAGAGCAGTGGACGATGTCAGTAGAGTAGTGGACGATGTCAGTAGAGTAGTGGACTGTATCAGTAGAGTAGTGGACGGTGTCAGTAGAGTAGTGGACGGTGTCAGTAGAGTAGTGGACGGTGTCAGTAGAGTAGTGGACGGTGTCAGTAGAGTAGTGGACGGTGTCAGTAGAGTATTGGACGGTGTCAGTAGAGTATTGGACGGTGTCAGTAGAGTATTGGACGGTGTCAGTAGAGTAGTGGACGGTGTCAGTAGAGCAGTGGACGGTGTCAGTAGAGCAGTGGACGGTGTCAGTAGATTAGTGGACGGTGTCAGTAGAGCAGTGGACGGTGTCAGTAGAGCAGTGGACGGTGTCAGTAGAGCAGTGGACGGTGTCAGTAGAGTAGTGGACGGTGTCAGTAGAGTAGTGGACGGTGTCAGTAGAGTAGTGGACGGTGTCAGTAGAGCAGTGGACGGTGTCAGTAGAGTAGTGGACGGTGTCAGTAGAGTAGTGGACGGTGTCAGTAGAGCAGTGGGCGGTGTCAGTAGAGCAGTGGACGGTGTCAGTAGAGCAGTGGACGGTGTCAGTAGAGCAGTGGACGGTGTCAGTAGAGTAGTGGACGGTGTCAGTAGAGTAGTGGACGTGTCAGTAGAGTAGTGAACGATGTCAGTAGAGTAGTGGACTGTATCAGTAGAGTAGTGGACGATGTCAGTAGAGTAGTGGACGATGTCAGTAGAGTAGTGGACGGTGTCAGTAGAGTAGTGGACGGTGTCAGTAGAGTAGTGGACGGTGTCAGTAGAGTAGTGGACGTGTCAGTAGAGTAGTGAACGATGTCAGTAGAGTAGTGGACTGTATCAGTAGAGTAGTGGACTGTATCAGTAGAGTAGTGGACGGTGTCAGTAGAGTAGTGGACGGTGTCAGTAGAGTAGTGGACGATGTCAGTAGAGTAGTGGACGGTGTCAGTAGAGTAGTGGACTGTGTCAGTAGAGTAGTGGACTGTATCAGTAGAGTAGTGGACTGTATCAGTAGAGTAGTGGACGGTGTCAGTAGAGTAGTGGACGATGTCAGTAGAGTAGTGGACGGTGTCAGTAGAGTAGTGGACGATGTCAGTAGAGTAGTGGACGGTGTCAGTAGAGTAGTGGACGGTGTCAGTAGAGTAGTGGACTGTATCAGTAGAGTAGTGGACTGTATCAGTAGAGTAGTGGACTGTATCAGTAGAGTAGTGGACGGTGTCAGTAGAGTATTGGACGGTGTCAGTAGAGTAGTGGACGGTGTTAGTAGAGTAGTGGACGGTGTCAGTAGAGTAGTGGACGATGTCAGTAGAGTAGTGGACGGTGTCAGTAGAGTAGTGGACGGTGTCAGTAGAGTAGTGGACTGTATCAGTAGAGTAGTGGACTGTATCAGTAGAGTAGTGGACGGTGTCAGTAGAGTATTGGACGGTGTCAGTAGAGTATTGGACGGTGTCAGTAGAGTAGTGGACGGTGTTAGTAGAGTAGTGGACGGTGTCAGTAGAGTAGTGGACGATGTCAGTAGAGTAGTGGACGATGTCAGTAGAGTAGTGGACGATGTCAGTAGAGTAGTGGACGATGTCAGTAGAGTAGTGGACGGTGTCAGTAGAGTAGTGGACGGTGTCAGTAGAGTAGTGGACGGTGTCAGTAGAGTAGTGGACGGTGTCAGTAGAGTAGTGGACGGTGTCAGTAGAGTAGTGGACGGTGTCAGTAGAGTAGTGGACGGTGTCAGTAGAGTAGTGGACGGTGTCAGTAGAGTAGTGGACGGTGTCAGTAGATTAGTGGATGGTGTCAGTCGTTTTTATTTTTATTATCTTATCTATTATTTTTTTACAATTTTGTTGTTTATTATTTTATTTTATTTTATTTTTTTTATATTTTTTTCACAGTGCTTCTGGGGAAAGGGTGGGGGGTACAGACATCCCAACCTGCAAAAACTCATTTCAGGGAGGTGGTGCTTCGACCTGTAGTCCTTCACTTTTTAGGTGTCACATCCCGAAAAGTAAAGGACTACAATTCCCAGAATGAACCCTGGCTGAGATCTAAGGATGTGACCTCCTCCTCTGCTGCCAGCTCATGCTCCACATGACACATATGTTCTAATTCATTCACTGCTCCTGACCTCATCTCAGGCAGGTTGACTCTAGAGAGGTGCTACTGGCACAGTCAGTGACAGTTCCCTTTCCTCAGGCAGGCTCTGAGAAGCAGAAAGTGACACAGGCAGGGGAAGGCACAGCACTGGGTGGTGATGCAAGTAGGCACTTAGCTCATGGACATAAAATACCATACTTTGTCAGCCTATGCATTCCTCTTGCCGTTGCTTGTCTTGAGAAATTGCTCACAGATGAGATAAGCTGCAGCTATGAATCAGCCATCTCCTTCATAGCTGTTGTCAGTTTGGTCGCAGCAGGAAAGAAGAGGGGCTGGACGGACCTCATACCTAGGGTTAGAAAACACTACAAGTACTTTGTCCCATAGGGGGCAGTATTGTAAAATAAAAATTATAGTAGTGACGGTGTCAGTAGAGTAGTGGACGATGTCAGTAGAGTAGTGGACGGTGTCAGTAGAGTAGTGGACTGTGTCAGTAGAGTAGTGGACTGTATCAGTAGAGTAGTAGACTGTATCAGTAGAGTAGTGGACGGTGTCAGTAGAGTAGTGGACGATGTCAGTAGAGTAGTGGACGGTGTCAGTAGAGTAGTGGACGGTGTCAGTAGAGTAGTGGACGATGTCAGTAGAGTAGTGGACGGTGTCAGTAGAGTAGTGGACGGTATCAGTAGAGTAGTGGACTGTATCAGTAGAGTAGTGGACTGTATCAGTAGAGTAGTGGACGGTGTCAGTAGAGTATTGGACGGTGTCAGTAGAGTATTGGACGGTGTCAGTAGAGTAGTGGACGGTGTTAGTAGAGTAGTGGACGATGTCAGTAGAGTAGTGGACGATGTCAGTAGAGTAGTGGACGATGTCAGTAGAGTAGTGGACGATGTCAGTAGAGTAGTGGACGATGTCAGTAGAGTAGTGGACGGTGTCAGTAGAGTAGTGGACGGTGTCAGTAGAGTAGTGGACGGTGTCAGTAGAGTAGTGGACGATGTCAGTAGAGTAGTGGACGGTGTCAGTAGCGTAGTGGACGGTGTCAGTAGAGTAGTGGACGGTGTCAGTAGAGTAGTGGACGGTGTCAGTAGAGTAGTGGACGGTGTCAGTAGAGTAGTGGACGGTGTCAGTAGATTAGTGGATGGTGTCAGTCGTTTTTATTTTTATTATCTTATCTATTATTTTTTTACAATTTTGTTGTTTATTATTTTTTTTTATTTTATTTATTTTATATTTTTTTCACAGTGCTTCTGGGGAAAGGGTGGGGGGTACAGACATCCCAACCTGCAAAAACTCATTTCAGGGAGGTGGTGCTTCGACCTGTAGTCCTTCACTTTTTAGGTGTCACATCCCGAAAAGTAAAGGACTACAAGTCCCAGAATGAACCCTGGCTGAGATCTAAGGATGTGACCTCCTCCTCTGCTGCCAGCTCATGCTCCACATGACACATATGTTCTAATTCATTCACTGCTCCTGACCTAATCTCAGGCAGGTTGACTCTAGAGAGGTGCTACTGGCACAGTCAGTGACAGTTCCCTTTCCTCAGGCAGGCTCTGAGAAGCAGAAAGTGACACAGGCAGGGGAAGGCACAGCACTGGGTGGTGATGCAAGTAGGCACTTAGCTCATGGACATAAAATACCATACTTTGTCAGCCTATGCATTCCTCTTGCCGTTGCTTGTCTTGAGAAATTGCTCACAGATGAGATAAGCTGCAGCTATGAATCAGCCATCTCCTTCATAGCTGTTGTCAGTTTGGTCGCAGCAGGAAAGAAGAGGGGCTGGACGGACCTCATACCTAGGGTTAGAAAACACTACAAGTACTTTGTCCCATAGGGGGCAGTATTGTAAAATAAAAATTATAGTAGTGACGGTGTCAGTAGAGTAGTGGACGATGTCAGTAGAGTAGTGGACGGTGTCAGTAGAGTAGTGGACTGTGTCAGTAGAGTAGTGGACTGTATCAGTAGAGTAGTGGACTGTATCAGTAGAGTAGTGGACGGTGTCAGTAGAGTAGTGGACGATGTCAGTAGAGTAGTGGACGGTGTCAGTAGAGTAGTGGACGGTGTCAGTAGAGTAGTGGACTGTATCAGTAGAGTAGTGGACTGTATCAGTAGAGTAGTGGACTGTATCAGTAGAGTAGTGGACGGTGTCAGTAGAGTATTGGACGGTGTCAGTAGAGTAGTGGACGGTGTTAGTAGAGTAGTGGACGGTGTCAGTAGAGTAGTGGACGATGTCAGTAGAGTAGTGGACGATGTCAGTAGAGTAGTGGACGATGTCAGTAGAGTAGTGGACGATGTCAGTAGAGTAGTGGACGGTGTCAGTAGAGTAGTGGACGGTGTCAGTAGAGTAGTGGACGATGTCAGTAGAGTAGTGGACGGTGTCAGTAGAGTAGTGGACGGTGTCAGTAGAGTAGTGGACGGTGTCAGTAGAGTAGTGGACGGTGTCAGTAGAGTAGTGGACGGTGTCAGTAGATTAGTGGATGGTGTCAGTCGTTTTTATTTTTATTATCTTATCTATTATTTTTTTACAATTTTGTTGTTTATTATTTTTTTTTATTTTATTTTTTTTATATTTTTTTCACAGTGCTTCTGGGGAAAGGGTGGGGGGTACAGACATCCCAACCTGCAAAAACTCATTTCAGGGAGGTGGTGCTTCGACCTGTAGTCCTTCACTTTTTAGGTGTCACATCCCGAAAAGTAAAGGACTACAAGTCCCAGAATGAACCCTGGCTGAGATCTAAGGATGTGACCTCCTCCTCTGCTGCCAGCTCATGCTCCACATGACACATATGTTCTAATTCATTCACTGCTCCTGACCTCATCTCAGGCAGGTTGACTCTAGAGAGGTGCTACTGGCACAGTCAGTGACAGTTCCCTTTCCTCAGGCAGGCTCTGAGAAGCAGAAAGTGACACAGGCAGGGGAAGGCACAGCACTGGGTGGTGATGCAAGTAGGCACTTAGCTCATGGACATAAAATACCATACTTTGTCAGCCTATGCATTCCTCTTGCCGTTGCTTGTCTTGAGAAATTGCTCACACATGAGATAAGCTGCAGCTATGAATCAGCCATCTCCTTCATAGCTGTTGTCAGTTTGGTCGCAGCAGGAAAGAAGAGGGGCTGGACGGACCTCATACCTAGGGTTAGAAAACACTACAAGTACTTTGTCCCATAGGGGGCAGTATTGTAAAATAAAAATTATAATGATATATCTACTTTAACACCTTCCCTGTACCATAGCTCCCAACTGTCCCTGATTTGAAGCAATGTCCCTCTGTCCCTCTTTCCCCCTCATTTGTCCCTCATTTTGGTCTGATCTATAGAGTTGTGTATAAAATGAACTTTTTATCTTTCAAAACGTGTTTCCCAGTGCTAAACCTTTAATTCAAATTCAAAATTGCTGCATTTGTAAATCTTAAAAAACAATATAAAGGAATAGTAGTGGTAAAAAAAAGCCCTTGTGGATTTAACCACTTCTCTACTGTGCACGAAAACCCCCTTCCTGCCCAAGCCATTTTTCAGCTTTCAGCGCTGTCACACTTTGAATGACAATTGCGCGGTCGTGCGACGTGGCTCCCAAACAAAATTTGCGTCCTTTTTTTCCCACAAATAGAGCTTTCTTTTGGTGGTATTTGATCACCTCTGCGGTTTTTTTTTGCGCTATAAACAAAAGAAGAGCGTCCAGTTTGGAAAAAAAACACTATTTTTTACTTTTTGCTATAATAAATACCCATTTTTTTTTTTTAAATAAAATTTTTCTCAGTTTAGGCCGATACGTATTCTTCTACATATTTTTGGTAAAAAAAAAATCGCAATAAGCGCGTATTGATTGGTTTGCGCAAAAGTTATAGCGTCTACAAAATAGGGGATAGATTTATAGCATTTTTATTTTTTTATTAGTAATGGCGGCGATCTGCGATTTTTTTATTGTGACTGCGATATTGCGGCAGACACATCGGACACTTTTGACACATTTTTGGGACCATTCACATTTATACAGCGATTCCTGCTATAAAAATGCATTGATTACTGTATAAATGTGATTGGCAGGGAAGGGGTTAACCACTAGGGGGCGGGAAGGGGTTAAA
Organism: Rana muscosa; assembly: GCA_029206835.1. Lineage (NCBI taxonomy): Eukaryota > Metazoa > Chordata > Amphibia > Anura > Ranidae > Rana > Rana muscosa. The sequence continues at coordinate 342,645,402 of CM055119.1, forward strand.
TATGTTCCCTCAAAGTGTTCTTACTGTGGGGGGAGGGGACTGACTGGGGGAGGTGACCGATGGTTGTCCCTATGTACAAGGGACACACCATCGGTCCCCTCTCCCTCACAGGACGTGGATCTGTGTGTTTACACACAGAGACCCACTTTCCTGCTCGTTTCCCGGGCAATCGCGGGTGCCCGGCGGCAATCGCGGCCGCCGGGCACGCGCACCGGGGCCTTGTGAACGCGGCGGGCGCGCGCGCGCGCCTCCTAGCTCGTTTTAAAGGGAGGACGTCATATGACGTCCTCCCAGAACGAGAGTATCCTCCGCCCACCGTCAATTGACAGTGGGCGGGGGACAAGTGGTTAATGAACCTTTTTTTTGGTTAATTCTCCTTTAAGGGGGTGTGGCAGGGGGCGTGTCTTATGCCTGCATACATTTGATAGTAGGTGTCCCTCATTCCCATCTCAAAATGTTGGGCAGTATGCCTATAGAAGAATGGCGTTATATGACATCCTGTCAGAAATAGGGTGACCACATTTCCAAACTGCCATTCAGGGACACACCCCCTCTCTCACCTTCCCCAAAAAAAGATGAGGGGGGGCGGGGGGAAATGTAGTCTTGGGGGGAATTTGGCAGCAGGTTATATGTCAGGTGAATGTGCCACTTGCCACCAGATGCAGTGCTGCTGTCACTCCCTCTGTATGAGCCACGTGCGTAGAAGGAAAGGAGTGGAGTGACTATCTGGAGAGTGAAGATCACACCAGTCCCTGCTGCTTGCCGCTGGGTGCCGGAGAAGGAGGGAGTGCTGAGGTGGGTGGGGACAGCAGTGCTGCACTAAGCACAGGCCTCGCTCCTGGTCTCACTGTCTGACAGTAAATTGTCACTGGTTGTAAGATGCCAGGCAGCGTCAGCCCTAGCAACCAGTTCCGGGAATGTAGTTATTAGTTAGTAGGTGGTGGCTGTGTCCTCTATTTAATTCCGGGACACTGTATTGTCCCGGAATGAAGATGCCCGGGACCCAGGACAGACATGTCCATTGCGGGACAGTCCCGGGCAATCCGGGACACGTGGGCACCCTAGTCAGAAAGCGACAATCGCGTGTCCATGCAGCAGTGCAATCTGTCACCGGCTGTGTCCACGGGACAGCCAATGACTGTTCCGTGTACCGGTTTGCTGCCGGTACCATGTGACCTCCGTGATCAATCACAGCAGGTCACAGGACAGTTGTAAACAATGGATGGTTTCCTTTCATGCCATCCATTGTGTACAATTGTGTTACTAGCTGTGATTGATCACTTTGATCACATGGTACAAACAGGGCCAATCACAGCCCATCTGTACCATGTGATTAGCTAATTACAGTTAATTACAGCTAATCACAACAAACAAACTGAATGAATCAGTTTAAAGCGGAGCTCCACCCTAAAGTGGAACTTCCGCTGATGGGAACAATTGACACCTTTCAGGGGGGAGGGGGGTGCAGATACCTGTCTAAGACAGGTATTTTCACCCACTTTGGGAGTCCTCTCTGCGGGAAATCTGCGGGAAGCACATCACTTCCTGCAGATTCCCCATAGTGTTCTGGGAGACACTCGGCTCCCAGAACACATGGGACCATTCAGAACGGCGCAGCGCGACTCGCGCATGCGCCATAGGGAACCGGGCATGAAGCCGCAAGGCTTCACTTCCTGGTTCCCTCACCGAGGATGGTGGTGGGGGCAGCAGAGTGACGAGCGATTGTTCGTCTTCTGCTGCGGATGTCGCTGGACTCCAGGACAGGTAAGTGTCCTTAGATTAAAAGTCAGCAGCTGCAGTATTTGCAGCTGCTGGGTTTTAATATTTTTTTTCCGCGGCACCTCCGCTTTAATTCAGTACAATGCTTGCTTACATCAATGCAATTCCCTGCTATAAGCAATCATAATGTGTAAAAAAAAAAATCTTTATCACTTCCCCAGAGTAGTATAATGTTACTAAGGTAACATTATAGTGCTCTGGTCACAGTGTGTTAAAAAAAAAAAAAATTGTAAAAAAAAAAAAAAAAAATCTATTTTTTGTACTGTCACCAGTGTCCATGATCAAATTATTATTTTTTATTTTTTTACATTTCTTGATTTCCAAAAAATTATGACAAAAAATGACAACTTCAAAAAATCGACTGTCTACTTTCCAAAAAGGGGTAATTTGTCGGGTATCTGTACTGTCCTGGCATTTTCTGGCCCCAAGAAATGAGATAGGCCGCCATCAGTACATCAGAATTGATCAATTTTCCGATAAATAACATCGTTTGTGGACTCTATAACTAAAAAATTAATAATATACACTGATTTGGGTTATTTTTTCACCAAAGAAATGTAGCAGAATACATTTTGGGCTAAGTTTATGAAGAATAATAATTTATTTATAACAGAAACAAAGAAAACTTTTTTTTTTTTTTTTTTTATTCAGTCTTTTTTGTTTATTTAGCAAGAAATAAAAAAAAAAAAAAAAAAAACAGTGGTGAATAAATACCACCAAAAGAAAGCTCTAGTTGTGTGAACAAAATGATAAAAAAGTAGTTTGGGTACAGTGTTGCATGACCGTGCAATTGTCATTCGAAGTGCAGCAGCGCTGGAAGCTGAAAATTGGCCTGGGCAGGCAGGGGGTAAAAATGCCCGGTATTGAAGTGGTTAATATAAGTTCTATGCTATGATTTGCATGCACTTTAACCATTTCCCGCCCGCAGTACGTCATATAACGTCCTTGACTTTCAGGGGGGAAATCTGAATGTCGCCTGCAGCTACAGGCATCATTCAGATATCATTATTTTCTGCCGGCGATTCTGCGCACCATAAGAACAATCATAGTGGCAGTCCTGCCCCCTCCCGCCGCCATCCTGGGCTTCTCCGGTCTCTCCTATGCCATCGGGGACCCAGGGAAAAAATCGGCCACTGCCGGATGACGACCATAGAGATTGCCGGTGACCAGATGGTCATCTCTATGATATTCGGAGGCCCGGGCGGGACGTTATGACGTCACGTCCGAGCCGCAGATGTAAACAAAGCCGCGATCGTGGCTGTCAGCATGAGATCGTGAATTATTATTTTTTGATTTCATGCTTTCCAGCCTGGAGGAGAGATGTGGGGTCCTATTGACCCCGCATCTCTCCATAAAGAGGACCTGTCACAATAGATTCCTATTACAAGGGATGTTTACATTCCTTGTAATAGGAATAAAAGTGATCAAAAAAATAAAATGTAAAAGAAAGTGTAAAAATAAAAAAAAATTAAGTAAAATAATAAAAAATAAAAAAATTAAAACACCCCCTGTCCCCGATAGTTCGCGCTCGAAAGCGAAAACACACGTAAGTCCCGCCCACATATGTAAACACAGTTCAAACCACACATGTGAGATATCGCCGCGTGCGTTAGAGAGCAAGCAACAATTCTTGCACTAGACCCTCTCTGTAACTCTAAACTGGTAACCTGTAAAAAAAAATAAAGCGTCGCTCATGGAGATTTTTTAAGTACCAAAGTTTGGCGCCATTCCATGAGTGTGCGCAGTTTTAAAGCGTGACATGTTAGGTGTCTATTTACTCGGCGTAACATCATCTTTCACATTATACAACAAAATTGGGCTAAATTTACTGTTTTGTTATTTTTTAATTCATGAAACTGTTTTTTTTTTCCCCAAAAAAAAGGGGTTTGAAACATTATTGAGCAAATACCATGCGAGATAAAAAGTTGCAATGACCGCCATTTTATCCCCTGAGGTGTCTGCTAAAAAAAAAACATATATAATGTTTGGGTGTTTTGAGTATTTTTCTAGCAAAAAAAATGATGATTTTTACATGTAGGAGAGAAGTGGCAGAATTGGCCGGGTATGGAAGTGGTTAATAATCAGTATAACACATGTAGCGGGGTGTTCCCCTTTAATGCAGAGAGACAAGAAGTTCCAGGTGAGAGGTGAGTCGGGAGGAAGTAAAGAGACATTATGGAAGTGAAAGCAGAGGAGAGAGAGACTACATCTCCCAGTACATCTTGCAGCACCCAGGGTGCATTGCTCCAGAACAGAGACTGCTGGGGCAGACTTTATAAAGGGGAGGCGGAGTTTTGGTCGGCCTCTTTGGACACCCCTCTCCTAGCAAGAGGATCTCTGTGCTGAACTGCTGTGTGCACAAGGCCTGAAGCCTGGGCCGTGTGCTCCTTTCCAAAGAGCCCTCTGCCAGCCTAGCAGAGCCTTAGAGACATCTAATCCTCCTTGCTGCAGTACACCAGAAGGATTGAAGACTTGGATGTCGGTGGATTCCTGTTCCCAGACGAATCGATGGAGGAAACGGATTTGGACTTGTCCGGGTGGTGAGAGCTGTTTAAAGACAGATCCTTTATCTTTACTATTCGTTGGGATTACAAAGTTGTTCTTCAAGTGCACCACCGAAAAGATTGCTAGCGAATATTGTTTCACTGAACTTCCATTTAGATCAGTCAGGCCTGACTGCATAGGTAGACATTGCTGGGTGTTAGTCTACCCATGAGGGGAAGTAGCTGTAAAAGGGCAGCGCTAGAGTTGCATAGCAATACTTTATTATTCTGATTACTCTGTTTATCTTTATTACTGTTTATTGCAGGGATCTGCAACTTGTTATACTGTTGTTTATTACTTGCCCATTAGCCTCAGTAAAATATCTGGGTAAAGTACATTTGGTGTCAGTTCCGCTTACTTTAATAGGAGTTTTAAAGTATATTCTGTGTATGTTTGTTATAGGACTGCGTCACCAACAGTTGCGATCACGCGGTCCTATCTCTCTATCACCAGCTGTGCCACGGGAGGTTAGAGCCGATTGCCGGGGGTTGACAGCGGTGCACTGCAGGGCCCAAATCAATATCAGCGGCTCTCTTAACTGGGGGTAGCGCTACACGTGGGGGCTCGAGTCCGGGATTCTTGTACGTTGCACGCTGCAATCAAGCCGGTCAGAAGTACCAGCATGGACCCGCTGGCAATGTCACAGTGGTGCGCAGCGATTGGCGCCGATCCAACCGCGGCGGTAGTCATTGTACTCCCGGGGGAAAGATGGAAGGAAGAGGAGATAAAACAGCTCGTATTGTTACTGTCTCCGAGCCACAAAGCATGGGTGATGGATTTTAGGCCAGATCCAGTGATCTCGTTTACATACACACTGGTAGAATGGAAAAACGAAATCCCAGAGCATTTTAAAAGTCAGAGTATACAAGCCATAGATAATCAGATCTATCACTTGATACATACGCTGCCAGTGAAGGAAGAATGGTTTCAGACACCAAAGCCATCACTCCCACAATTATCTCCACCACTATCCCCTAAAGCAGAAAAGCTTAAGGAACTATTAAGCCCGGGATCACCGCTGGCCGCTATAGGGCCTGAATTGTTGAATGCTCTAGGAGACCTTGTAATTAAGTGCCAGAAAAGCAGTACGGTGCATGTGGAGGCCGGTTACCGGAAGCTTAGCACCTTCTCAGGGAAGCTCCCCGTCCCTGCGGGGGAGGAAGATTTTGACACTTGGGTGGAACAGGCATTGCAGGCAGTAGAAGCATGGGAGGTGCCTGAGGCACAGAAGAGACAGCGAGTCTTAGAAAGTCTGAAAGGTGCCGTGGCAGAACCGGTGAAGAGCTTCCGGTTTGGAAATGAAAACTGTACAGCTCAAGATTGCCTGGCCATGCTGCAGGAAGAGTTTGGTCAGCTGGAGAAGGTGTCAGAGATGATTTATCAAATTGAACACACTCTCCAGCAGCCGAATGAGAAACTGTCAGAATATGTTAGAAGGCTGAACAGGCAGTTATGCAAGATTGTACTGAAGAAGGGAATGCTGCCCAAAGATGCAGATGAAGCACGCATGAAGCAGATCATGAGGGGAGCGCGGCGCTCAGACCCGGTCTGGCTGCACCTGAAAACCTCAGGAGGAGGAATGTCACTAACCTACTCTGATCTAATAAAAATTATTAGGGACGAAGAGGCGCTGCAGGAAGATCAGCAGGTGGCCAAGGCGAATGTCACACCTGTACCAGTGTTGGTCCATTCGGTCAAGAGCCCAGAAAGAGATGCGGAGGTTGACACTCTGAAATCGCAAATGGCCCAAGTGTTGGAGATGCTGACCTCTTTGATGGAGAAAGATCAGAGAAGACGAGAGAAACCAAGCCCAAGAAAGGAGTTGTTCCCGAACACCTCAGCACCGGCCTCCCTACAGGACCGAGAAGAGGTGATTTGCTATAACTGCGGAGGGAGTGGCCACTTTGCTAACGTATGCTCCAGCCCAAAGAAGAAGAGAACAGATAATTGCAAGCCGGCGGGAAACTCCAAAGGGCCCCGGTGAAGGAGTCAACCGGGTGCCCATCATCTTCAGTGCGCTCCAAACTAAAAAAAAAGGCCAAGAATGGAGGAGACAAAACTCCTAGGAGGAGGTATAGTACACCCCCACCAAGATGTACCCCAGAGGGAGGGGGCAAGACCCCTCAGTGGAAGTACAGCACCCCAAAGAAGGAACATCCACCTAAAAGGAACAATAACATCCCTCAGCGGGTTTGTGCCCCCATTGAGAGGGAGAAAGTCAATGCATGCCAGGCTCAGGAAAAATTAAAGTCCAAAAGGAGCAGGGCAAGGGTCGAAAGCCAAAAAAAAGAGGTGACCCCAGTCCAGCCATACCCAAAGGAACTGGTGGGCCCGTCTCCTACTGTGCCCATTCAAGTGGAAGGAGTCTATACTAAAGCTCTTTTGGACACCGGAGCACAGGTGACTTTACTATACCGGGACTTCTATGATAGGCACTTGAGTCATCTGCCTATCCAGAAGATAGAAGAGCTGGAGATATGGGGACTTGGAACCCAGAGTTTCCCTTATGATGGGTACCTGCCCATAAAGATGACTTTCGACCCATCCGTGGCTGGGAAGGCTGAAGTGTTTGACACCCTGGCAGTTGTGTGTCCCCGGCCGCCTGGAGCCAGCAAGATTTCCCTGATCATTGGGACAAACACGGATCTAGTCAGGAGACTCCTGACCCCTCTAGTGAAAGAGAGAAACCATTCAGCCACCAAAATCCATCCCATGCTAAAGACGGCCTACCAACGACTGGTCTTAGAGCAGAAGACCCCGGGAGAGGGGATAGGGAAGGTGTGGAGACTTGGCAGAGAAGGAGTAGTGCTACAGCCCGGAGAAGTAACCTGTCTTAGGGCCACTGTGAAGCTTTCGTGGGAACAACCTGGCCCCTTTGTCATGCTGGAATCAGACCCAAGGGAAGAGTCCTCAGGCCTGGAAGTGATACCAGAAGTGATTCCGTTCAAGGCCCTGAAGAAGGCCCATGGCAGAGTTCCGGTGAGTGTTAGGAACACTACGGGAGGACCCATGGAGATCCCTGCCAGAGTGTTGCTTGGTCAGGTGAGCCCTGCTGCCCCGGTCACTTGGTCCGAAGTCAAGGGGACGGGTGACGGAGGAGATGTTTGGGAGAAACTGTCCGTGGAAAACCCGAACCTACCCAGGGCTTGGAAAGAAAGAGCCAAGGCCCAGCTGACCAGGTGGGAGAAGATCTTTTCCGAAGATGAATTCGATGTGGGGTGTGCAAGAAGTGCCACCCATCGGATCCGCCTCCAAGAAGATAAGCCCTTCCGAGAGAGGGTCAGGCGGGTCCCCCTGGCAGATCTGGAGGATCTGAGGGAACAACTTGTAGAACTAAAGAAGACTGGTGTGATCCGGGAGTCTAGAAGTCCCTATGCCTCCCCAATCGTGGTGGTCAGAAAGAAGAATGGGTCGTTGAGGCTTTGTATCGATTACAGGACTCTCAACAGGAGAACCATCCCTGACCAATACACCACGCCAAGGATAGAAGATGCCCTACAAAGTTTGTCTGGAGCCAAATGGTTCAGTGTGATGGACCTCAAGAGTGGGTACTATCAAATCCCTATGCATCCAGAAGACAGGGAGAAGACAGCCTTCATAACCCCGGTGGGATTCTTCGAATTCAATAGGATGCCTCAGGGTCTGTCTGGAGCTCCTGCTACCTTTCAACGTCTTATGGAGAAGACTGTTGGAGACATGAATCTTATAGAAGTCCTTGTGTACTTTGGACGATGTCATTGTCTTTGGAAGAACCTTGGAAGAAATGAAGCCAGGTTGGAGAAAGTATTGAGAAGACTCAGCGAAGAGGGACTTAAGCTTTCCCCCGAGAAGTGTCGGTTCTACCAGTCTTCTGTGAACTATCTGGGGCACATAGTGTCTGAAGAAGGGGTGGCCACAGATCCTGAGAAGTTGGAAGCAGTCACTTCCTGGCCACGACCCACCACAGTAACAGAGCTCAGATCCTTCCTGGGGTTCTGCTCCTATTATAGGAGGTTTGTGGAGGGGTTTGCTCGGATTGCCCGCCCGTTGAATGAATTGCTAAAGGCAGAAGGGGAAGAGGATGACTCAGGGCCCAGGAGGCCTGGTGAGTCAGTTCAAGATCAGTGGAACCCAAGGTGTGAAGAGGCCTTTCATGCTCTGAAGAGGAGCTTAACCACTGCCCCAGTCCTGGCCTACGCCGACCCTACCAGACCTTATGAATTACATGTGGATGCCAGCCATGAGGGTCTAGGTGGTGTACTCTACCAAGAACATGAAGGACAACTGCGACCAGTGGCCTATGTGAGCAGGAGCCTGACCCCCTCAGAAAAGAATTACCCCACTCATAAGCTGGAATTCCTGGCCCTCAAATGGGCGGTAGTAGACAAGCTAAAAGACTACTTGTATGGGGCAGAGTTTACTGTGAAGACAGACAACAACCCCCTGACCTACCTCTTCACCACCGCGAAACTAGATGCCACCGGACACAGGTGGTTGGCCGCATTGTCTGGATTCAACTTCAGTCTGAAGTACAGACCAGGAGCCGGAAATAGGGATGCAGATGCCCTGTCCCGGAGGTCTCATGCCACGACAAATGACTGGGAAGATTGGACCCAAGTGGCACCGGACGGGGTGCGGGCCCTTTGTCAAGGGGCTGAATTCCAAGCCAGAGGAGGCTCCAGAGCAGAAGAAATAGGGGTTACCATGGTAGGAGTCCCCAAACACTATTGTGGGGTAACTCAACTGGAGGAAGACAACCTACCGAGACTGTCCAAGAAGGAGTTGAGGTGTGACCAATTGGAAGACCCCATGGGGAGATTGGTCCTCGAAGCCCTGGAGAATCAGGATCCCAACAAATTCCTACATCACCCCTCAAAGGAGGCTCGCCTGTTGAGGAAGGAATTGGACAGGCTACAGGTACATCAGGGAGTGGTCTACCGAAGGGGCCCCTCTGATGACTCAGAAGATAAGTGGCAGTTATTTCTTCCAGAGAAGCACCGAGAGACTGTACTAATTGCCCTGCATGACCATCATGGTCACCTAGGGGCAGAAAGGACCTTCCAGCTTGTCAGAAATCGGTTCTATTGGCCCTGCATGAGGGCAGAAGTAGAGGAGTATTGCCATTCCTGTGCACGATGCATTCAGAGAAAGACCCTACCCCATCAAGCTGCCCCAATGGGCCACTTACAGAGTCAAGGCCCAATGGATCTGGTATGCATTGACTTTCTCTGCCTCGAACCCGACCTGAGTGGATTGGGGAATGTTCTGGTAATAACCGACCATTTCACCCGCTATGCTCAAGCTTTCCCAACCAAAGACCAGAAGGCATCCACCGTGGCCAAGATACTTATGGAGAAGTATTTTGTCCATTACGGACTACCACAGAGACTCCACTCAGATCAAGGAAGGGACTTTGAGAGTCGGTTGATCCGAAGACTTTTGGATTCATTAGGAATAAAGAAGACCAGATCCACGCCTTACCACCCACAAGGAGATGCTCAGCCGGAGAGATTTAACCGGACCCTGCTCAACATGTTGGGAACCTTAGAAACAGAGAAGAAGCAACACTGGAGTCAGCACATATCAGCCCTAGTACATGCCTATAACTGTACCACAAGTGACGCCACTGGCTACTCCCCTTATCGACTTATGTTTGGGAGAGAAGCAAGGCTACCTGTGGACCTGGCCTTTGGCACTTCTATAGACAATACCTCAGCTACATCCCACAAGAGATACGTGGACAGACTTAGACGTAGCTTGCAGGTGGCCTATGAACAAGCCCAGGTGGCTTCGGATCAAAGGGGGGCCCGCAACAAGAGAAATTTTGATCTGAAGGTTCGAGTGCAAGATCTGCAGCCCGGGGACCGAGTACTGCTACGCAATCTGGGGGTCCCTGGAAAACACAAGCTTGCCGACAGGTGGAGATCTGAGCCCTATGTTGTCTGTAGGAAGTTGCCCGGTTTGCCTGTCTACAAACTAAAGCCAGAAGGAAAGGTGGGTCCACTGAAGACGTGGCATCGGAACCACCTGCTCCCACTTGCTGAGGCAGTCAGAATACCTCCCGTGAGAGACTCCCCTGAACCGGCCTCTATCCTGGATATTCCTAGGCCGAACACTCGGTCCCAGACCTCTCGAGCCAAAGATGGGGAGGCCTCCCAATTGAGTACCGAAGAAGGTGGAGAACTGGACTGGCTGTGGCCTCCCTCGACTCTGGGAACGTCCGCCATAGATCTCCCAAATGGAGGGGATACCCCAGATGCAACGCTGAATCCGGAGGCTACTGAATTCATACCCTTCAGTCCCTCAGCTGATTACTGGGAAGATGTTCCTGACACTTGCGCAGAGGAGGACTCTAGAGATTCCATACGTCAGTCGACTTCTGAATCAGAGGTTCCAGAACCAGCAATGTTACCTGAACTTACTCCTGAAGAAGAGCCTGTGGTGCCAGAGTCAGAAGCACCAAGAGAGCAGAGGGCTCGCAGAGTCATCAGGCCTCCCAAGAAACTAACTTACCCCCAAATGGGGACGAGCTCAGAGGACTCTGTTGTAATGGCTAGGAGAAGTGTTGAACAACCTGATCCTTCCACCGTCCATTTGGTGGAGGGCAACCCCAGCTCACTCTCTGGCACAGTTAGGCAGGCCACTCATGGTAGTGTGACCTGTGGGCAAGAGAGTTCCATCCCAAAGTTTTGGTGGGAATTCCCTATGCCAACATCATGCTCGACATTGTCCAAAATGGTAAACAGTATTTGTTGAAGTTTATCTTTGGGGACCAAAGAGTTCAAGTGGGGGGAGTGTGTAGCGGGGTGTTCCCCTTTAATGCAGAGAGACAAGAAGTTCCAGGTGAGTCGGGAGGAAGTAAAGAGACATTATGGAAGTGAAAGCAGAGGAGAGAGAGACTACATCTCCCAGTACATCTTGCAGCACCCAGGGTGCATTGCTCCAGAACAGAGACTGCTGGGGCAGACTTTATAAAGGGGAGGCGGAGTTTTGGTCGGCCTCTTTGGACACCCCTCTCCTAGCAAGAGGATCTCTGTGCTGAACTGCTGTGTGCACAAGGCCTGAAGCCTGGGCCGTGTGCTCCTTTCCAAAGAGCCCTCTGCCAGCCTAGCAGAGCCTTAGAGACATCTAATCCTCCTTGCTGCAGTACACCAGAAGGATTGAAGATTTGGATGTCGGTGGATTCCTGTTCCCAGACAAATCGATGGAGGAAACGGACTTGGACTTGTCCGGGTGGTGAGAGCTGTTTAAAGACAGATCCTTTATCTTTACTATTCGTTGGGATTACAAAGTTGTTCTTCAAGTGCACCACCGAAAAGATTGCTAGCGAATATTGTTTCACTGAACTTCCATTTAGATCAGTCAGGCCTGACTGCATAGGTAGACATTGCTGGGTGTTAGTCTACCCATGAGGGGAAGTAGCTGTAAAAGGGCAGCGCTAGAGTTGCATAGCAATACTTTATTATTCTGATTACTCTGTTTATCTTTATTACTGTTTATTGCAGGGATCTGCAACTTGTTATACTGTTGTTTTATTACTTGCCCATTAGCCTCAGTAAAATATCTGGGTAAAGTACATTTGGTGTCAGTTCCGCTTACTTTAATAGGAGTTTTAAAGTATATTCTGTGTATGTTTGTTATAGGACTGCGTCACCAACAGTTGCGATCACGCGGTCCTATCCCTCTATCACCAGCTGTGCCACGGGAGGTTAGAGCCGATTGCCAGGGGTTGACAGCAGTGCACTACAGGGCCCAAATCAATATCAGCGGCTCTCTTAACTGGGGGTAGCGCTACACACAAATAGATATAAAAAAGACATTGACAAAGTTAAGTCAGTTTAGCATTTTATTGCTTTATTTGATAAGCTATTATTTTCCATAGAGGAGACACCTTGAATCTATGATGTTCTGGGAGGCGGTAGACATTTTTATTACTGGTAGACATCATAGAAAATCTATTGCAATTATTGCTAGATATAAACTAATTGCACTTCTTATTCTGAACATTGAAATCGTTGGTGTCACACAAACATACTGTACATTGTGGGGGGAGTGGGAATGCTGCAGATTACCAAGTACAACCAAAGACCGGCTATACTGCTTTCTAAAAGGTACCTACCTAGTCATGTCACTAGAGATGGTTATACAGGCACAATAGTGTGACATTAGAACTTACTAAAGGGCTAATACTGTGGCCAGAACAGCGGATTTTACTCAGATGTGTTTTTAAAAATTTGTGATTACGTGGCTTTCTGTAATCGTCGTTGACAATGATAAAGGTCACCATGCACATTACAATCTGACCATACAATCTTTGCACAATCAACTTTAAACTCATCACACACACACCATACAATCAGATTGTATGATCTTGTTTAGATCTACCACCAACTACACTATATTGTCAAAAGTATTGGGACACCTGCCTTTACACGCACATGAATGTTAATGGCATCCCAGTCTTATGCCGTGTACACACGATCGGTTTTACCGATGAAAACAGTCCGATGGACTTTTCTCATCGGACAAATTGATCGTGTATGGGGCCCCATCGGTCTTTTTTCCATCGGTGAGAAAAAATAGAACATGTTTTGAATTTATCTGATGGAAAAAAAAAAACGATAGCAAATTCCGATCGTCTGTGTGGAACTTCATCGGACAAAAAACCCACACATGCTCCGAATCAAGTCGACGCATGCTCAGAAGCATTGGACTTCATTTTTCTCGGCTCATCGGAGTGTTTTACGTCACGGCGTTTGGGACGGTCGGATTTTTGACTGATGGTGTGTAGGCAAGACTGATGGAAGTCAGCTTCATCGGATTTCCGATGGAAAAATCTATCGGATTAGAATCCATAGGAAATCCGATCGTGTGTACAGGGCTTTAGTCCGTAGGGTTCAATATTGAGTTGGCCCACCCTTTGCAGCTATAACAGCTTCAACTCTTCTGGAAAAGCTGTCCACAAGGTTTAGGAGTGTGTCTATGGGAATGTTTGATCATTCTAACAGAAGTGCATTTGTAAGGTCCAGGCACTGATGTTGGATGAGAAGGCCTGGGTCACAGTCTCCACTCTAATTCATCCCAAAGGTGTTCTATCGGGTTGAGGTCAGGACTCTGTGCAGGCCAGTCAAGTTCCTCCACCCCAAACTCGCTCATCCATGTCTTTATGGACCTTGCTTTGTGCTCTGGTGTGCAGTGATGTTGGAACAGGAAGGGGCCATCCCCAAACTGTTCCCACAAAGTTGGGAGCATGAAATTGTCCAAAAGTTCTTGGTATGCTGACACCTATGAGTTCCCTTCACTGAAACTAAGGGGCCAAGTCCAACCCCTGAAAAACAAAAACACACACCATAATCCCCCCTCCACCAATTGATTTGGACCAGTGCACAAAGCAAGGTCCATAAAGACATGGATGAGCGAGTTTGGGGTGGAGGAACTTGACTGGCCTGCACAGAGTCCTGACCTCAACCTGATAGAACACCTTTGGGATGAATTAGAGTGGAGACTGTGAGCCAGGCCTTCTCGTCCAACATCAGTGCCTGACCTCACAAATGGGCTTCTGGAAGAATGGTCAAACACTCCCATAGACACACTCCTAAACCTTGTGGACGGCCTTCCCAGAAGAGTTGAAGCTGTTATAGCTGTAAAGGGCGGGCCAACTCAATATTGAACCCTCCGGACTAAGACTGGGATGTCATTAACATTCTCGTTTGTGTAAAGGCAGGTGTCCCAATACTTTTGACAATATAGTGTATATAGTACAAGGGCCTGCCTGATTGAATACAACTTGATTGTTTAGATCAGGATATTATATTGTTTTACTGATTGTATGGCCAGCTTGTCCCTTGTTTGGCAACCCTTAGATTTACCAAAATTATGAAGACCCACCTAATCTATCCAATCAATGTGTATCCTGATCAGACAGGTCCCTGCACTACATAATGGAGATTGTACAATCAGATTGTAATGTGTGCAGTGAGTATAACAGAAACACAGGGGTAGGACAAGAAGGTTACAGATCAAAATTGCAGTATATATAGTGATCTGAGTGGCACAAAGGTCCCCCAATAATATTGGAAGGTGGGGGATATTCTAGTTATATATTATGCGGCGTGTTCATTCTATGTTTAGAACTTTTTGTAAGGGTAAAAATAAAAGCAATACAACTTGTATAGATTTTTGTGTTCTCACTTACTATTCATTCCTGGAATTATATCTGACACAATGTTTTAGTTGACCCTTTTAATAATTGTCCTATCAGAACAATCTGATTTTTATTTTATTTTTTATTATTATTTTGCAAGATTTGGCTACACTAGTGCTAGGCAGTGCCAGAAGGAGACCATCCAGCGCCCCCTAGGGTAAGGGTGTAGAACTGAAACCTCCTCCCCCGCTGCTAACAAATGATGAAGAAAGGGCGTGACTCCCTGCACTCATTCTTCACCCACCATGCTCTACCTGCCCATGGTTGGCATGTGCATGCGTGGGCGTGGCCAATTGCATTATGTGTTGCTGTCAAACCAGACGTGAAGCTGCGACACTGATCTAAAGTGTGCACCCCCCAAATATTTTTTCTATAATAAAAATTAAACCTTTCACCATTTTTTTTGGGGGGGGGGGGGAGGATGCAAAAGCAACAGGGGGATACTGAGGAAAACACAGATAGGAAATATAAACTACATGCGGATAGTGCCGCAGGAGGAAATCTAACCCAGACCACGTACTGCAAACCACCTAGCTGCTATGCAAAGGTGTGCGCAGACTATTGCATTAGGTGTGCACCCCAAAGCTCAAACACACATGTCTTTCTCTGCAGCCTCAGCTGCACTGGACAGTGAATGAATGGGAAGTGCTCTGTGCTGAGCGGCTTCCTGTTCATTCATAAATGGAAGCATAGTAAACACAGTTTACTACGCTTTACTTATGATTGAAGTGAGTGAGCGTGTTCATTT
Source organism: Rana muscosa (assembly GCA_029206835.1). NCBI lineage: Eukaryota > Metazoa > Chordata > Amphibia > Anura > Ranidae > Rana > Rana muscosa. The sequence continues at coordinate 342,660,656 of CM055119.1, forward strand.
AGAAAAGGAAGGGGCTGGAAAATGACAAATTGATTAGCCCCTTCCCCCGCTCTCCATCCTGAAACATCCCCCGCACCATCCGGGGGGAGAGGAGAGGAGGGAAGCTAGCAGCACTGCAGTGGGGGATTTTGGCTGGGCAATTGAGAATCGAATTAGCACAGCATCCCCAGATATATAGTAGCATAAAGAGGAATTTTTATGGGACTTTTAAGGTGCAAGAAAAACAAAAGATGTACAAAAATGTATAAATGTAATAAGTTAAAAGTTATTTTTTACTTTTCACATGAATACAAAAAATACATTCAAAGAGTGATCAAAACAGAAGGTGCAAACTAACTGATTAGATCTCTACATGTTTCGCCATTTCAATGGCTTCTTCAGGAGAATTTTAATTTTAATATCAGGCACTGCATATAGGATCTTTATAATAATATAAATAATAATATTATAGTGATCCTATATGCATTGCCTGATATTAAAATTCTCCTGAAGAAGCCATTGAAATGACAAAACATGTAGAGATCTAATCAGTTTGCACCTTCTGCTTTGCTCACTCTTTGAATGTAGGGCGGGGCTCTGACATCACGACGCTGTCACGTGTCGACTGCGGCCATCTTTGTGGTTGGAAACAAATGCTATTCACGACAGACTGCAGCCTTTGATATGCCTGTTTTTATCTGACAAAATGTGAGTACCCTGGCTGTTTTTTAGAAATAAATTTTGCCTGGTTTTAATACTACACCATGAGGAGTTGCCTTTCTTGTATTTTATGTATACACCTGTGATCTTCCATTCGGTGAGACTACAAGACCCAGCCATCTATGATCCAATTGAAGTGGTTTCGTGGAGCTGTGGACATATCATGTTTGTTTGACCACCTGTAATCCAGTGGTCCATTTTCTTTGGTAAGAGGCCCGGTGTGTTGATGTTCGGTGGAGGATAATTTCATGCTCACCTGATTGTGTCTTTGTTTACACCGTGGGTGGTTCCAGTTTCCTTTCCTGAACAAGGACTTTACTTTAAACACTATGGCCTCTTACCTTTAATTTCATGCTACTAGCGCTGCATACACCCATTTTTTATACATTCAAAGAGTGATCAAAACAGAAGGTGCAAACTAACTGATTAGATCTCTACATGTTTCGCCATTTCAATGGCTTCTTCAGGAGAATTTTAATATCAGGCACTGCATATAGGATCTCTATAATAATATATATATAATAACATTATAGTGATCCTATATACAGTGCCTGATATTAAAATTCTCCTGAAGAAGCCATTAAAATGGCGAAGCATGTAGAGATCTAATCAGTTTGCACCTTCTGCTTTGATCACTCTTTGAATGTATTTTTTGTATTCATGTAAAAAGTAAAAAATAACTTTTAACTTATTAAATTTATACATTTTTGTACATCTTTTGTTTTTCTTGCACCTTAAAAGTCCCATAAAAAAATCCTCTTTATGCTACTCTTTAAAAGGTAAGTGCACTTTAAATAAAATGCATTTATCATTTTGGCGCTTTCCCCTGATCCAACCTAACCTACCGTCCCCTTCCATAGATACATACTTACCTACGTCAGGCAAGGTTCTGCTTACATTCAGTGGTGCAAGTCCGCACTGACCTTGGTGTACCTATACATTACTGCCCTATATACATCTATGGGGTTGGGTCGAGTCTGGAGACCGGAAACGGTCCCATAGATGTCTATGAGGTTGCAATGTGCAGTTGTGGCCAGAACAGTGAAGACATGTACTGCTGGATGTAAACAAACAGCAGAATTGCAGCCATTTTTTTTGGGGGGGGGGGTGGGTTAGGTTTGGTCAGGGAAAGAGGGCACGAACGATAAGTGCACTTTAATTTAAAGTGCGCTTATCCTTTAAATAGCCATTGCAGCCATATTTTCTTGAGTTTGGGACAGAGTGTGGGAAGACTAGAACCTCTGTCAGGTGTTCGTGGCTGTTTCTCTAGCCCAGGGGTGCTCAACCTTTGAAGAGGCCACTTAAGTGATTTGGTAACCGGTCACAGGCCACAATGTAATCTAAACGAGCCCTTCCTGTCCTGTGCCCCCCATAATGCCCCTTTCACATGGGGCAAAATCTGCTTGCTCAGCGAAGAATCTGTCCACTGATCCCTCACTGAGCGGAGTGGAGTGGGCAGATGACAGTTCTGTGTCCACTTTGCATATGCAGAGAAGACACGGACACAGCCTGCTCTGCTCTATGGGCCGTCTTATCCGATCTGCCCAGACGGACGGGAACTGATCCCCTTCCGTTTTTTTTTTTAGCGGATTGGATTGGAGGTAGGCGGGTGTAAATGGAAACAAGTCTGTTTACATCTGCCGCTCCATTAAGGTGAATGGAGGGTCCGATCGGGTTCCCCTGAAAACGGATAGGTGGACCCGATCAGACCGATTGTGTGAAAGAGGGCTAAGGGCTCATGCACACTGCAGCTCAAAGGAGCTCAAAGAAGCTTCTCCTACAGGCTTTTGAGCTCATATTTTTTTCTGTCTGGAAACTCCCCTCCATGTTAGCCAATGTGTCCATGCACACTATGGCTTTTTTAGGTGTTTTTAGGCATATGCTCCTACAGGCAGCAAAAAAAAAAACCCACCAATTTTGCATTTTTGAGAGAAGCAAGTGCCCCAAACAGCTAAAAAAAAAGCTTAAAATGAGCTTGAAAATACGCAAAAATGTTTGTTTCACCTTTTTGCTTTGTTGTAAACCCCTTTTTAGAACTATAGAATAAGGCTTACCTATAGGTACTGTAAATATCTCCTAAACGTGCGCTGCTTAGGAGATATTTAACTTGGATGTCATCGGCGCATGCGCTGTGAAGAAACGGCCCTCCGTGATGTTTCTTCCTGAGCGAGTTCCGTGACTGGTGGCTCCGGCGCGCATGCGCAGGAGTGACGTCACGTGGCTCCGGCCAGTCACAGAGCCGGAGTCCACGGCCCCAGAAGGAAGAGGGGCAAGGACAGCGCGGGCTTCGTTTGCAGGTAAGTGCAATGCTTTTACTTTGTAGGGTTTGCAGGGAACAAAAGAGGAAGTAAAACCCATCAGGGTTTACTTCCTCTTTAAAGGAGCTTGAAGAAGCTTGAAGAAGCTCAATAAAAACGTGCACAAGCACACACTTCTTCAAGCTAAAATAAAAGCTTAAATGCCTGTAAAAGCAGCTTTTTTTTTGATCTGCAGTGTGCATGAGCCCTTAGACTGCTTTCACACTGATGCGCTGCAATTTACCCGCACCACGGGAGCAGCGCTGTGCACCTGCAGCTTTCATTTGCCATAGACTTCTATTATATCTTGCAGATATGATGCACTTTCTGAAAGTGCACCAAAACGCCTGCATTCTGGAGTTTTGTGCTCTTTCAGAAAGCGCACCAAACCCACAGGATATAATAGAAGTCTATGATAGCCCACTAGGGTGACCACATTTCCAAACTACCATTCAGGGACAACCTCCCTTCCCAAAAATCAGCTTGTGCTGTAACGAATCACAGCACAGTGATTGGACACAAGAGGTGGGATTTATGATTTCTCCAATCACAAGCAGGGGGCGGGATTGTGCTCCTCCAGGCATTCCCGGCCAGGACAAGTACTGTCAGTGAGTAAAGCGGTGATGCGGTCTTTTTTGGGGGCATCAGATTGGCCCAGGGGGTGGCTGTGTCAGTTTCATTCCGGGACACTGTATTGTCCTGGAATGAATGTGCCCGGGACAGACCTGCAAAATGCGGGACTGTCCCGGGCAATCCGGGACACGTGGTCACCCTATAGCCCACAGTTGCACTGTGCTGCACCTGCGGATCAGTATGAAAGCGGCCTAATAACCATTGCAGACCTCTGATATTATGCCCATTGCTACACTGTGATTTCATAAACTGACCTTTTTAATTCTTTAATCCACTTTCTGCATCTGCATGAATCACCACTTTCTGCAGGCAGCAGGCTATAGACAATCTTGCTGTCCCAGACGGAGTATGTTTGGTATCACTCTGCCTGGGACAGGAGCAGGAGCTCTGCTCCCTCTGCAGCCGATTGCTTCCTCTACCGATGGCTCCACCCACAACACTGATAATCTGGGATGGCTCCACCCACAACACTGATACTCTGGGGATGGCTCCACCCACAACACTGATACTCTGGGATGGCTCCACCCACAACACTGATACTCTGGAATGGCTCAACCCACAACACTGATACACTGGGATGGCTCTTGGGTAGATTTTCCACCACATCCTCTGTGTTCTCTGAAACAGAAAGTGAGCAAAATCTCTCCAGCAGCGGCACACAGTAATAAAACAAATTATTGCAGGGAAGGGCAAGACCTTTTGTCTGGTTTCTATTGGTGTCTTGGAGATCTCCTCAGTTCCCATGTGGTCACCAAGAGAGGAAGTGAGGTGAAATCTCCCCAACAGATGACCGATAAAACCGGACAGAGGTTCCTACCCATCCTCACTCCAACCAAAACAAAACAATTTGGATGGAGTTGAGCAGTTTCCTATAGAACTAGAGTGGTCGGTGATGCCATGTGTTTTTGGATGTCCATTGGTATAATAGGAAGGTGTAGGCTTGTCTTGCTTGTGGTTGTACTTGGTGAATCATCACGGAGGTCAGCAGCAGACAACGAAGCAGGGATCGGGTTATTTTCTGTGTTTTCATGTGATCTCAGAGCAATCTCTTGAGTGTTGTCGCTGAATGTCAGATCACGTTGAAGCTGTTGTGGGTCTTCCAAGGAGTACGGTGGAGGCTCATCAGTGGGGAGGTAAGATCCTGAGCTTCCTGGAACCACACACTCATCATAGCTAGAAAAAACAGACATCAAGGTTACCGACATTGGCCCTAATGATCATATCAGCCAACCAGAAATGATCCTTCACTACTAAAAAAAAGAAATCTGACCTAATAATGGAATAGAAACCACTTTCACTATATTGCCAAAAGTATTGGGACACCTGCCTTTACACGCACATGAACTTTAATGGCATCCCAGTCTTAGTCCGTAGGGTTCAATATTAAGTTGGCCCACCCTTTGCAGCTATAACAGCTTCCAACTCTTCTGGAAAGGCTGTCCACAAGGTTTAGGAGTGTGTCTATGGGAATACTAGCTCGTTATGAAATACTTACCTTAGATTGAAGCTGTTACAGTGGTCCCCGCACACCGCTGTGAGTTATTTCCAGGTTTGCGGGCTCCGGCGCTGTGATTGGCCAGAGCAGCGGTGACGTCACGGCACGGCTCGTGAAGAAACGGCATGAGCGGCTTCATCGGCACATGCGGATACGGTGAATATCTCCTAAACCATGCAAGTTTTGGTGTAACAGGGTTTACAACCACTTTTAGGCAGTTCTAATGGAAAAGGAGGGACATAAAGTGGCCGGTGAGTGTATGTTTACTGGTTTGATTGTTCATTATTTACAATTTTCAAGCTGTGACCGATACATAAGTAATTAAAGTTTCAACCCAGTTAAAATAATTTTGTTGTCGGTGTGGTTATTTAGAGTAATTTTAAGGAGAAGTGAACAGTGGACCAGTCAAGCTTAGGTTATCAAATGCATTAAAAAAGGTGACATCTGTATTGTTCCATTTGAATTCAGCAATGGATCTGTTCACGGATCCGCTGCAGATCGGAAAGAGACTAAGAAGTTATTAGGAAGATTTTCAAGCAAATAGTAGTTTGTATGTAGCGAACCGTCGAAATTGGAGTCGCTATGCTCTAAATTTAAGGGTAGCCTGAGCAATAGTTTGGCTCAGGTTCTCCAATTCTGTTAGTTTGGACTCTGCTGTAATGTTACCTTGAGTATAGTTCCCCTTGACCTGTAGGTGGCACTGTTGCCCAGGTCTTGCGTTGAACCACAGGTGGCGTTGTGGTGTGATTGGGTGTCCTCTCTCGGCTACCGTGCGGTGGGCGGGTTTTTGCCTGCTGTGCATGCCAGGAGGGGGTACATAAGGGGCAGACGCCATGATCTGGTGTGGTGTGCCGGGGGGATTCCAAGGAGGACCCCTGGTGGTGAAGTCGTGCCCTTTGGCCCTGCTGGCCGGGGGGTGCGTAAACTGGTCGAGGAGTCTCGGGCACCTTTAGCCCGAGGCTATAGTGTTCTAGATAGGCCCAGTACCTTCAACTGGGTCTACAACCAACCCACTGGAGTCCCAGGGAGCCCGAGGGAGGGTGGCCCGCTCTGAAGGAGAGGAAACCAGGGGAGGACCTGTCCGATGGATCAGTGAAGGAAGTCACGGTCTCAGGGAGGCCTGGTTGCCTATCAGAGGGAAGGATTTGTGTGTTGCAAGATAGCTCCTGTAGCGTGCCCCATTGGCACCTATGGTCTCTAATAATCCACAGGCGTTAGGAAGTTCTAGATTCAGGAACTAAAGGATTCTGTGGCAGAGGATCTCCTCAACTTGTCTTTGAAGGGGACTAAATCTGAAGTGACTGTTCGTGCTTCACTCCGACTGCTAAAACTGTGAGAGGGATCTATCCGGGTGAGCAATACCCACTCAGGCTTGAGTGAAGAATGGGATGACTGGGTGCCGTGTGCCTGAACCCAGGGCCGGCCCTACCATGGGACCCGATGGTACCCCGGTCCCAGGCGGCACTTTAAGGGGGGCGGCAAATTGCCGCCCGTCAGCCAGCGACATTCCGTGTCTCCTACTGATTTTCCTTTCCTGTGTCCCCGATTTTCCAGCCGCCATGTTTAGTGTCCGGCGCCCTGTGATTGGACGAATGGGGGTCATGTGCGGCGTGGGGCTGGCCTGTCAGCGATCGCTCTAGAAGTCCCGCCTCCGCACATGACCGCCATACGCCCAATCACAGTGCGCCGGGAAACACGAACATGGTGGCGGGAGACAAGCACTGGAAGTGTGAGCTGTCTTCGCCTCCGCCTGTCCCTCTGCTTTGTTACGGCGCGGTGGAGATGGGATCATGGAGGTGCAGGCGTGCAGCGTCTGACACCATGGAGCGGGCTGCGGGTGGATGGCGCTGGGGGGAAGTTGGGACGCCAAAGCAGTTCTGCACATCCAGTGCTGAGGTCCGGAGGAGAGTCCTGGTGAAGAGCAGACAAAGGTAAGGAGGACTCAAAGGATGGATTCGCACCGAGCTGTGGGGAGGGGGTCGGGTGTGAGTACTGCAGGAAGTAGGACTCCTACTGTAGGAGTCAGGTGGGTCTGTGTAGTAGGTCAGTGTAGGTGTAAGGTCGGTGGGTCAGTGTATGTGTCAGTCAGTGTAATAGTCAGTGTTGCTGTCAGGTCAGTGTAATGTGAGTAGTGCAGGATGTAGGAGTGAGGTAGGTGTCAGGTAGGTCAGTGTAGGTGTCAGGTAGGTCAGTGTAGGGGTCAGTGTAATGGTCATGTAGGTCAGGTGGGTCAGTGTAATGTGAGTAGTTCAGGAAGTAGGGGTCAGTGTAGGGGTCAGGCTAGGGGTCAGTGTAGGGGTCAGGGTAATGGTCATGTGGGTCAGTGTAATGTGAGTAGTTCAGGAAGTAGGGGTCAGTGTAGGGGTCAGGGTAGGGGTCAGTGTAGGGGTCAGGGTAATGGTCATGTGGGTCAGTGTAATGTGAGTAGTGCAGGAAGTAGGAGTCAGGTGGGTCAGTGTAATGTGAGTAGTTCAGGAAGTAGGGGTCAGTGTAGGGGTCAGTGTAGGGGTCAGGGTAATGGTCATGTGGGTCAGTGTAATGTGAGTAGTGCAGGAAGTAGGAGTCAGGTGGGTCAGTGTAATGTGAGTAGGGTAGGGGTCAGGGTAGGGGTCAGGGTAGGGGTCAGTGTAGGGGTCAGTGTAGGGGTCAGAGTAATGGTCATGTAGGTCAGGTGGGTCAGTGTAATGTGAGTAGTGCAGGAAGTAGGGGTCAGTGTAGGGGTCAGGGTAGGGGTCAGTGTAGGGGTCAGGGTAATGGTCATGTGGGTCAGTGTAATGTGAGTAGTGCAGGAAGTAGGAGTCAGGTGGGTCAGTGTAATGTGAGTAGGGTAGGGGTCAGGGTAATGGTCATGTAGGTCAGGTGGGTCAGTGTAATGTGAGTAGTGCAGGAAGTAGGAGTCAGGTGGATCAGTGCATGTGTCACGTAGGTGTGTCAGGGGGTCAGTGTAGGGGTCAGATAGGTCACATGTGTTCAAAAAATGTGCAGCGCTATGTGGTTAAAACCATGTGTGAAATAAATGTTAAACCTTGAAATGTGAAAAATTAATATATGAAAAATTAATTAAAAAGAAAACTAATGCAGAGTCCAAAAAGAACACAACATAGTCCGTGAAGAGTTAATTCCAAAAGCAAATCCATGAAGGGTTAAGGGCTGTAGCCAATAAAGAGACTAGGGTCTAGTGGAGCATAATAAAATAAAAATAAACATTTCTTGATCAGTTTAGGTCGATATGTATTCTTCTACATATGTTTGGTAAAAAAAATGCAATGTGTATATTGATTAGTTCGCGCAAAAGTTATACCGTCTACAAAATAGAGGATAGATTTATGGCATTTTTATTATTATTATTTTTTTTTTACTAGTGTAGCGGGGTCTGGTGATCTGCGATTTTTAGCTAGACTGTGACATTGCGGTGGACAGATTAGACACTTTTGACACTTTTTTGGGACCAGTGACATTTATACAGCGATCTGTGCAAAAATGCACTGATTAATGTGTAAATGTCACTGGCAGGAAAGGGGTTAAATGTGTTCCCTGGGAGGTGTTTCTAACTGGGGGGGATGGGACTGACTGTAGGAGGAGAGAGATCTCTGTTCCTAATCACTAGGAAGAGCACATCTGTCTCTCCTCCCCTGTCAGAATAGGGATCTGTCTGTTTACATTAACAGATCCCCGTTCTGGCTCTCTGGAGCGATCGCGGCCACCAGCCACGCACAGGTCCTTTTATACTCCTTTACATGTATAGAGCCATGACAGGTCCACTTTAGTTATCATGATATAAAATAATGAATGTGGGGTATTTGGTGGGCGTGATTTTTTTTTGGGGGGGCAGCATTTAATTCTTGGTACCAGGCAGCACAATGTCTTGGGCCGGCACTGCCTGAACCTGTCTACCTACCTAATCCTATTGCTGTCTTCAACCTTTTTCCCAATTTGTTTCAAGCAAGGAAAATAAACTCATCTTTTGGAGTTGAAAACTGTCTGGACACTGGCCTTCTTTCGGGAGAGAATAGACTTTTTCCTATATTCTGGGGACGAGAACCAATGGAGGGAGGTAAGTCGCTGCAGGACCCAAAATTTTAAGAACACCGCTCAACCTCTTATACCAGGAGGATACGGGCATGTGGCATGGTGTGCCTTTACCCCTGCAAGTGAAGGTAGGCAGGAAAAAGGGTCTGTGTGCTACATGTACAAAACACCTTTTCCAAGTCGGCTGAGCACTGTCTAATGCACATGTGTTAAACACAAGGCATGCGGGCGGAATCTGGCCCACCAGGCCATTTCATGTGGCCCTTGCGCCTCTCCTGCAGCTGCAACATCTCCTTGTCTCAGGAGCAGAGAGGAGGACAGACCTTCTCCGCCTGATCCTGCACTTCTCTGCCACAGCACTCCCTTGTCTCTGCCTCCCCCAGTCTCAGCATTCAGCAGAACCTGGCAGCTGACTCTAGCCCTCCTTTGGTCCTCCTCCAGACCCTTGCAGCAGCACATGGTAAGGGGGGGGGTGTGCTGTGATGGTGGGGGACTCTTTATTTCTGATGAAGGGGGGCTCTCTGATGTTGGGGGGGGGGTGCTCTGGCCACCTAGTCTTACAGATACAACCGGCCCTTTAAAGGCGACCATAACACTGATGCGGCCTGCAGTGAGATTTGTGGAACCCTTGGCTTTCTCCAGAGGTTGCTATGGGTTTCTTAAAAGAGAAGTATGGCCAAGGATTTTTTTGGCCATACTTCTCTTGTGGGTCACTGGAGTGCACTTACTTTTGCTCTCCTGTGACCCAGAGTCAGCTGACGTCACAGAACCGCTCCAGGCTTTGGAAGAATCCCAACCAGCTGCCTGTTTGATAATGTAATGCCCCATACACACGATCGTTTTTCATGCCATTTTTAAAACTGACGTTTTTCTCGTAATTTTTTTTCTTGTTTCCTCTCAAGCCTGTCTTGCGTACACACCATCATTTTAAAAAATGTTCAAGCAAAGCGCAGTGACGTACAACACGTACGACGGCACTATAAAGGGGAAGTTCCATTCGGATGGCGCCACCCTTCATGTTAGTAAAGTTTGTTGAGCGACGATTCGCGCTTTTCAGCCTCGTGCTTTTCAGTCCGTTACAGCGTGACGAATGTGCTATCTCCATTACGAACGCTAGTTTTACCAGAACGAGCGCTCCCGTCTCATACTTGATTCTGAGCATGCACGTTTTTTTTCACGTCGTTAAAGCATACACACTATCGTTTTTCACGTCGTTAAAAAAAACGACGTGAAAAACGACGTGAAAAAAGAGAGCATGTTCGAAATTTTTAATGGCCGTTTTTCACGTCGTTAAAAATGCTCTGGAGCATACACACGATCATTTTTAATGGCCATTTTTAAAAATGGCATTTTTAATGGCATGAAAAACGATCGTGTGTATGGGGCATAAGGGTCTTCCTGATTGGACACAAATTGATTGGATAGTTTAGGTAGAACCTCACATTACATTTTATAAATCTAAAGCTGATTGAACAAAGAATGTATAGTCAGATTGTAATGTGTAAAGGGACCTTAACCACTTAAGCCCCGGACCATTTTGCTGGTCAAAGACCGGGCCACTTTTTGCGATTCGGCACTGCGTCGCTTTAACTGACAAAACAAAAATTGACGTCCTTTTTTTCCCACAAATAGAGCTTTCTTTTGGTGGTATTTTATCACCTCTGCTGTTTTTATTTTTTGCACTATAAACAAAAATAGAGGGACAATTTTGAAAAAAATTCAATATTTTTTACTTTTTGCTAAAATAAATATCCCCAAAAAATATAAAAAAAAACATTTTTTTCCTTAGTTTAGGCCAATACGTATTCTTCTACATATTTTTGGTAAAAAATAAACAAATAAGCGTTTATTGATCGGTTTGCGCAAAAGTAATAGCGTCTACAAAATACGGGATAGTTTTATGGCATTTTTATTAATATTTTTTTTTTACTAGTAATGGCGGCGATCAGCGTTTTTTATCATGACTGCGACATTATGGCGGACACATCGGACACTTTTGACACATTTTTGGGACCATTGTAATTTTTACAGCGATCAGTGCTATAAAAATGCACTGATTACTGTGAAAATGACACTGGCAGTGAAGGGGTTAACCACTAGGTGGCGCTGTAGGGGTTAAGTGTGTCCTAGGGATGTGTTCTTACTGTAGGGGGGATGGGCTGTGTGTGACAAGACAGTGATCACTGCTTCCGATTATAGGAAGCGGTGATCACTGTCATTGTCACTAGGCAGAGCAGGGAGATGCTTGTTTACATCAGCATCTCCCCATTCTTCCTCACCGTGAGACTATCGCGGGTATCCCCGCAGCGATCGAGTCCGAGGGACCCGCGGTCGGGCTCACGGAGCTCGCGGCTGGCGTGCGTGCGTCCATGATGCCGCTTCCTTAAAGAGGACGTATATATACGTCCTTCTGCCCAGGAGTGCCATTCTGTCGACCTATAAGTGCGTGCGGCGGTCGGCAAGTGGTTAAGGAGCTATCTTTCTACTGACCAGAAATGAAAGGAGCATTCTCCTCATCCTATTGACCAGTAGGGATAAACTCAGGCATGTTCAAGTCCTAGTTTGAAGCCACCTGAGAAAGCCCACCAGGAAGCTGTCATCTGTGGCTGGAGCATTCCCAGCCCTACAGCTGTATGCATATAATGGGCATAAGAGGTTGAAAAAGTGTCCATGGATAGCCTTCTTCTCCCCAGCAACACAAGGTCATCTACATCCAGCGCATTGACCACCGCTGTTCTACGCCATTGAGTTTCTGCCCACAATGTTTTTAAGCTGCTCTGTCTGCAGCCTAAAAGCAGATGGTCGGTAAATTCAGATCTGAGAGGAATCTGAAAGCAATTACAACGTTGTGAGTCTAAAATATGCTGCTGGATAATACGGAGGGATGATTATTTCATGGCAGCAGATGCTCCATAGATCCTGCAAAACAAATAAAGACTTCTCTCCTTCGGGAATAATTCTCTTCTGAATACACAACAGATCACATTAAACTGATAGAATGCAGGTGATTGCAGAGTCTCGGAGACTCTATGGAAGGTGGCAGAAGGCTTTCTTAAGCCTCGTACACACGGTCGGACTTCAAACAAACTTTTCCGTGGATTTTTGTCCAAAGGGAGTTGGCCGGGCACACTTATAGCCAGGGCCGCCATCAGAAATTTTGGGGCCCCTTACACAGCTTCAGGCATGGGCCCCCTGGAGCAGAGGAGAACTGGGGGGGGGGTGCTGCCGCCGCAAATGGAGAAGCGGGGGGGGGGCTGCCACGAATTGAGAAGTGGGGGGTGCCACGAATTGAGAAGCGGGGGGTGCTGTGTCGCCGCGAATTGTTGAGGTCGGGGGGGTTGCCATCCGGGCCCCTTACAGCTGTACCCCCCTGATGGCGGCCCTGTCCATAGCATACACACGGCAGGACTTTTCTGCAAACTTTCCCCAAATCACGTGGTTTTTCTGCTCTTTACCGCCACCCTTTGTCAACTTCTGCTATTGTTGGTTGATTTTAACATTGGTTCTGGGCATGCATATTTGTACTTCGGACAAAAATCCGATGGATTTCTGTACACACGATAGGACTTTGCACTCTAGGACTTTTGTTGCCGAAAAGTTTGTCCGTTTGCAGAGCGAACTTTTGTCCGATGAAAACCGAAAAAGTTTGTCCGATGGAGCGTACACACGGTAGGATTTTTTTGGAAAACTTGCTCATTTTGAAATTTGTTGTCAAAAAGTCCTACTGTGTGTATGGGGCTTAACATCGCAATTTTCTATATAATCATGCCGTATTTTGGGGGGTAGATTGCTCCCTTCCACATATAGCCAGCCTTAACATAGACCTTCTCGCCAATCATTCAAATAAAAAAAAAAAGGCACCATTAGAAATGAAAAAAAGGCAATGATAAAACATATATTTACTTTTAACTCAAGGTTTTGGTTTCCCTCAATAGCTTGGAGATTGTTCCCAGCAGCCATTCGCAATAAGGGCAGAGGATCCTCTCTCCCTTTACGTGTTGTTGCCTCTCCTCCCCGATGATACACAGGAAGATCCTATGCATTCAGTCATCTGGGGGGGGGGGGGGGGTTACATTTTCCCCAAAATTTCACAAGATATCACATTTTATGAACATTCTCCTTAAAAAAAACTGGTGGTGTAGCCTTCCCAGGCAGCTGATTGGCACAATGGTGGCACAGCAATGCCCCAGGAAACCAGGAAGTGGACTACAATCAAAGGGAAGTATCTAACTACATGTAAATCTATTTTTTTAGAATTTACTATTCATTTCAATTGGAATGAAGCAGCTGCACTCACACAGCTGCTACTCAAAATATGACAGCCGTGCGGGTCCCTGAACACAGACAGCGTCAATTCGTACACCCACACACCCGCACGCACACACACCAGTACAGATGTCAAATTGGGAGCAGTGGCTGTGCCCCAATTGACATGAATGGGACTGCCTGCAGGGTGATGCATGGAACACCTGTGCATCCCTGTGCGGGCATTTTTGTTGCAGGGGATGCCTAAAATCTGACATATCTATCTTAAAGGGGTTGTAAAGGTTCGTGTTTTTTCACCCTATGCATTAAGGTGAAAAAACACCTGGCAATGACAGCCCCCCAGCCCCCCCCCCGTTTACTTACCTGAGCCCGTTCACCTGCTGTGCGAGTCCCCCGGCGTCCTCTTCTCCACGGAGTCTGGCCGTTGATTGGATAGATAGGATAGATTGATAGCAGCGCAGCCATTGGCTCGCGCTGCTGTCAATCACATCCAATGACGCGGCCGCCGGGGGACGCGCACATGGACGCAGCGTGTATGACAGAGAGCGCGCCTGCAAGCTAACCCCCTCTGGATACAGCTTCCCAGGGGTGGGTTAGCTATTGCGGGGAGGAGCCGAGAGAGCCGCCGAGGGACCCCAGAACAGGAGGATCGGGGCCACTCTGTGCGAAACAAACTGCACAGTGGAGGTAAGTATAACATGTTGGTTATTTTAAAAAAAACACTAACCCATACACATACCTCCAAACTTTGTAATCGGGGGGGGGCATACTAGTGCACCGATCGCGGGGGGGGGGGGGCTCTTACCTGCTGCTGCTGCTCCTCTTCTTCTCTTCGTGTTTCCTGCTGTGCGGGAAACATGATAGTCTCGCGGGAGTGCGGGAAGGAGGAGCCTCTGCGGGTAAAACCCGCAAAATCCGTGCCAGTTGGGAGGTATGCATACAGCCCCTTTAAGCAGACTTGTGGGAAAATTGGGGAGCCAATCACACAAGCAGGAAATGATGTTTCTTGGGAGTGGTCAGTACACATTCTGGGGTTGATTTACTAAAGGAAAATCCACTTTGCACTTGAAAGTGCACATGGAAGTGCAGTCGCTGTAGATCGCTGTAAATCTGAGGGGAAGCTCTGAAATTAGGGGAAGCTCTGCTGATTTTATCATCCAATCATGTGCAAGCTAAAATGATGTTTTTTATTTTCCTTGCATGTCCCCCTCAGATCTACAGCATCTGCACTTCCATGTGCACTTTCAAGTGCAAAGTGGATTTTCCTTTAGTAAATCAACCCCTCTGTGTACAGAACAGCTCCAGGTAGCCATATTGCTTTGCATTTATAGAAAATTACAGCAGCTGCAGATTGAAAAGGGAAGGTCATTTTTAATAACATTCAATTACAATATGACTTGTATTGCAGTTGTATACACTTTATTATTTTTTCTTTATTTGCTATTTTTACCCTTTATGTACACCCATGTGAACGAGGCCTTACTAAGGTATCAGGAGGTGCAGCACCTTCTGGTGGCTGCAAATACCCATTTTAGTCTTCAATTTGATCCATATATTCCTTTGCAGCCTCTTTATTGACCAGGTCCAGGCTATACATGCTTTTTATTGGTTAAAGCAAAACTAAGGGCAATTTTTATTTTTTGCCAACAGCAGGCTTTTTATTTCAGAAGAGACATGTATGCGCAGCTCGGTTTACATTTCCAGAACAGTACCAGTGTGCCAGGATAAATGACTCCTGCGCATGCGTGGGAGTGATATCATCCCATTCTAAGGAAGCTGGATAGAAGATGCTGGAACCAGTGTGGGACCTCATAGCACAGTCTGTAGTAGGCTGATTCTGTACGGGGCTGAGCGCTGTAACAGATGGTACTCGCGTTTAGGGCTCTATACATTCAGGGACTAATACCCGAAACACAGAAAACCTGCGTTCTGAACATACAGCCCTGAACACATAGGGGTTGATTTACTAAAGGCAAATAGACTGTGCACTTTGCAAATTACAGTTGCATTCTGCAAGTGCAGTTGCTCCAGAGCTTAGTAAATGAGGAAATGCTTCACTTTGCAAAGAATTCCCAATCGCATATGTAGCACTACCCCCGTAGGAGCTGCTGGTTATTATTTTGGGTCATTGCCGTCACCCCTACCCACAGTTCACCCTGACAGAAACGTAGAGCCTATATTGGGCCTTGCGCCCACGGATGCATGCACAAGTCACTTCGTTTTTTTTCCGATGCTTTTATTAAACAACTTGAGCAGTAGAGGGATGGAGGGTTAGGGGAAAGTTCAGATACCTGGTGCAGATCACTGAGGAACTTGAGATCCCGGAGACAAGTACACTTCAGTCAACGGATCTTGCTCACCCGGATAGGCCTCTCTCACTGACCTAGCAGCCAGAATGATGCACGGAAAAAAGTCTCTGCCACAGACTTGATGAGAACAATAATAGTTGAAAAATCCTCTGCCACAGGATTTAGTGTTAGTTGAACGATCCTCTGCCACAGGATTTAGTAACGGTAGCAAACACAGCAACACAGTACCAAAGTTCCTTTAACCACTTAAGGACCGCCGCACGACGATGTACGTCGACAGAATGGCACGGACAGGCACAAGGGCGTACAGGTACGTCCCCTTTAAGAACCTGTCCGTGGGTCGCGCGCGCGCCGCCACCGGCACGCTCGCGACACGGTCCAAAGCTCCATGACCGTACTAGCGGGACACGCGGACCGGATCGCCGCCGGTGTCCCGCGATCGAGTCACAGAGCTTAAGAACGGGGAGAGGTAAGTGTAAACAAACCTTTCCCGTTCTTCCTAGTGGCAGTGTCACTGATCGTCTGTTCCCTGTCATAGGGAACGACGATCAGTGATGTCACACGCCAAGCCACGCCACCACACAGTAAGAATCACTCATTAGGTCACACTTAACCCCTTCAGCGCCACCTAGAGGTTAAATCCTTCACTGCCAGTGTCATTTTCACAGTAATCAGTGCATTTTTATAGCACTGATAGCTGTAAAAATGACAATGGTCCCAAAAATGTGTCAAAAGTGTTCGATGTGTCCGCCATAATGTCGCAGTCACGAAAAAAATTGCTGATCGCCGCCATTACTAGTAAAAAAAAAATCTATTAATAAAAATGCCATAAACTACCCCCTATTTTGTAGATACTATAACTTTTGCCCAATCAATAAACGCTTATTGCGATTTTTTTTACCAAAAATATGTAGAAGAATATGTATCGGCCTAAACTGAGGATTTTTTTATTTATTTTTTAAATACATTTTTTGGGGATATTTATTATAGCAAATAGTAAAAAAATATGTCATTTTTTTCAGAATTGGTGCTTTATTTTTGTTTATAGCGCAAAAAATAAAAACCGTAGAGGTGATCAAATACCACCAAAAGAAAGCTCTATTTGTGGGAAAAAAAGGACGTACATTTTGTTTGGGAGCCACGTCGCACGACCGCACAATTGTCAGTTAAAGTTACGCAGTGCCGAATCGCAAAAAGGGGCCTGGTCTTTAACCAGCCAAAATGGTCTGGGGCTGAAGTGGTTAAGCCATCTGGCAGTACTGTGAGGTAGGTTGGTTAGGATGCATCCTCCAATCGAGTCACCAGGCTCCTCTTGAGATACCAGCCTTGCGCTGGGTCCTCTCCAAGATAAGTCCTCCCCCGGATCCTTCAATTGCTCGGCTTCTACCCGCAGGACAGACAGCACAGGACCACCTCTGAACCAGTAGGCCCCAGAGAGCTTCTGGGCCTACTTGCAGTCAGCAGGCCCAGAGGCAGAAGAGGAGTTGTCACATACCTTAGGCCAGGCAGGCCATGAGGTGAGAGAGAGAGAAAGATGGCGTCTGCCCCTTAAGTATCCTCTCCCAGAATGCACAGCGGGGAGACCACTCCCACTGGGCTGCTTCTGGGGAAAAGGACACCCAATACACCTTAGCCTGTTGCCCTTCCATCACTGGCCCGTGGTGACAACGACACCTACAGGCGACAGTGTGGAACTGCACGTAACACAGCCAATGCTGGAGCAGAGGCTAATTTAGCCACAATTGAATCTGAAATATGTACAGAACAGATAACCCACTAAATTTACATGTGAGTGCCTGGTCAACAGGAGCAGGGCGCTACACATACAAAGAAAAGAAAAAATAAGCTCTGGAGCAACTGCACTTGCAGAGTGCCACTGCACTTTGCAAAGTGCACAGTCTATTTGCCTTTAGTAAATCAACCCCATAGGGTCCTGCGGCTGGAAAGGCCAAAATATTGTATCAAGTTGTACTCACATTTAGGACCGTATGCTTTTAGGGACAAATGCCCAGAGTGCAGGTCTTCTGCATTTTGGGTATTTGTCCATGAACAAATAGATCCCTAAACACAAGTATCACTTGGTACAGTGTTTAAGCCTATCTAGCAGCAGCCTGCCATAGACTTTGGCAGGCTGCAGGCAGTGGGGCTGGATGCGGCACCTGTCCCTCCTGGGCGCACTAAAACGCCAGAAGGGACTCACAGTAGCTAGATGCCCGGTGTGCAAGTGGACCTTAATCTGGGAAAAATATTTTAGTATGTAGCGCTACCCCTGTAGGAGCCGCTAGATCTTGAGTCCCGTATTCCTGCACAGCCAGGCAACACGCATTTCCAGCTTGCATCCAGATACAAGAAATCAGTCCATGGGCTTGTTTTTGTTGTTTTATTGGGTTAAACAACTTGTATAGGGTATTGGGATTATGGGATGCCCAACTTGATTTTAAGAACAATGGATGAGAATAAACTTCCTTTTCTATGTACACAAGAAATGAAGATCCTGGACTGTACTCCCTCCGGAAAAATTACAGTTCCTATGAATCTCTATGAATACTAGTGAAATAGCACAGTCCCAAACTGTATGCAGGAGTATAGTGTCTTCTTAGTAGAACCTTACACAGCTCTGATGCTTGTAGATACTATCCGTCCACCTGGTTGCTTGACTACCAGCCATCCTGGCTGCCCTGAAAAATACCCCAGGACAAGGAATTGGGATTTAGCACAACGTTGTCCCTGGAAAGAATGCTACGTCTGGTAGTCTCTCCCCTTGTATGGTCCTGGGTGTGTTGAGGTGCTCACACTGTCCCTTGCTCCCTGCTGCCCTGGGCAAGACTTCTGTTCAGGCCTCCAACTGTCCAGATCTTCCAATACCAGCCAGGATGTCTTCTGCACAAGACCCAAATGTAATGGAGATCCCTCTCTTAGGCTTCCTGTCCTTCCTTTCCTAAACTCCTGCCTGGAGACAGAGCCCCCAGCCCCGGGGTCCCCTCCCAGGCCACACGACAGCAACCTCAGCACTCCATCCTCTACCTGACACCCCTGCTGCTCCGGCTCCACCATATTTAAGGGCTGACCCAGCCACCCTGCCAGGCCTTCTGCCTGGGGATTGGCAGAGTACCTCAGGGATTCCTACCCTCCACCCACTAACTTCCAGAAGCTTCACCAAGCTTTTAGAATGAGGGGGAGGTACCAGAGACCTGCACTGCAGAGCCCTACAGCCTGACCTGGAGTAACCTGACCCAATTACAGACTCACACAGCTACCACATGTCAACAAAATACATTTACCTACACTAGTTGCACACTAGAGGGTGCTACAAGTAATATTTGGGTGTGAGAGGCAGTGAGATATGTGTTCCAACATCACAAGCAGGTGTGCTCCAGG
The DNA here is from genome assembly GCA_029206835.1 of Rana muscosa. Classification (NCBI taxonomy): domain Eukaryota; kingdom Metazoa; phylum Chordata; class Amphibia; order Anura; family Ranidae; genus Rana; species Rana muscosa. Next base: position 342,679,762 of record CM055119.1, read on the forward strand.
ATCAACAGTTTACAGACAAAGGGAGTAGGGTGGACTGGTGCACTGCAACAATTCCTTACTGAAAAGTTCCATCCCTCAGCAGGTTGGATCTGCTCCCCGGTTGCTCCTCAGGATGTCATTTTCAATTTTGACTGAAGTGTACCTTTAACTTAATATCACCATAGCCCCTAATTCCTCTTAGGAACTATTCACACTGACATTCGGTTAATGACACCATCATACTGAGCGATCAAAACAGTTCATCTATTAAATTCTGCCACTACTTAATTTAAACTAAATTCACCGTGAAGGGCAACAAGAAGTCTTCTGTCTGAGCCTCTAATCTTTCCCTCTCCATTTCACATCAAATAAAGCAGATGAGCACTATGATATCAACCACACCGGTATTTCATTCATTCTCCTAATAGGACATATTAGCATGATGGCCATTTATCCCGCCTGTCAACTGTGATTTACGTAAATCGTCCCTTCACTGACTCACAGAGAGAAAAAAAAAGAAGTTAATGCAGTTTTTATTCCAAATCTAATTTGAAACATGGTAAAATAAAAAATGGACAAACTTAGTGGCCAGCAAATTGAGTAGAGGTTAAGTCAATTAAATGATTAGTGTCCTAGAACCTACCACCAATCAATGTCTTATTGTGAAGACATATCTTGTGCAGAGAGTGGCTAGAGGGTGCTTGTTAGTTTATCGGCTGTTTTTGTGCTTATTTTATTTAAAGATAAACCCCATGTGCAGTTTAGAACAGCCTTTCTTAAGCATGATTCCATGGTTGGTCAAGGTTCTTTGAGCTGTCATGGACTGATCTCCTGCAAACAGAGCCTGTATAGTTCTCTCACCAGCGTCACTTGGCAGAGCAATCGGAATTGCACCTGCGAAGCCTCTCCTTTCATATCTCAGACACCATTGACACTAATGATCATGTTAGGTGTCGTAAGAAGCATTCTCCCCATCGACCACCCATGTATTGGGGCATTACACTGACCACCACTATATTGGACATTTTTTCCACTGACCACAGTAAGGGCTCTTTCACACGGACACGGACGTGTGCGGGCTCCGCTTTGCTCAGCGGGGATCGCTCCATCGATCCCCACTGAGCAGGCAGATGACAGGTCTGTCTCCGCACACTGTGCAGGGACCGACCTGTCAGAGCACCGCTCTCCCCTATGGGGGATCGGATGACGATGGACCGTAGAGTCCGTTGTCATCCGATCCGATCCACCAAACGGAATGAAAATAGGGTTTTCCTCCGTCACACTTTGGCGGATCGGAGCGGGTTGGATGTTAGCGGACATGTCACCGCTGACATCCGTGGCTCCATAGAGGTGCACAGAGCGTCCGTTCAGGTCCGCCTAAAAAACTGACAGGCGGACCTGAACGGTCCGTCCGTGTGAAAGGGGCCTTTCTCTTATTGACTACCAATGTGGTTTAGCTAAAGTACAGTGATCTGCATATATAGAAATTTTTTAGACATTCCTTGAGACCTAAACATTATTTCAAGGGGTCTTTCATAATAAAAAGGTTAGGAAAGGTTGATTTAGACCCTCATCACCCTTCACCCATCCTCAATAAAATTTACTTTAAAGATTTAAAACAAATGCCTTAAGCCGGCCATATGTGGATCGAAATTTGGCCGGTTCAGCAGGGACCATCCAAATTTCGATCCATTTATGGGCACCCCGGTTCTACACAAGTCGATCCATCGATCAACTTAAAGCGGAGGTCCCACTAGAAAAAAAAAATTAAAAGCCAGCAGCTACAAATACAGCAGCTGCTGACTTTTAATATATGGGCACTTACCTGTCCAGGTCGCCCACGATGTCGGCAGCCGAAGCCGATCTGTCGCTCGAGGATCGGCTGCTGCCGCCACCATGCCTCGGTAAAGGAATCAGGAAGTGAAGTGTTGCGGCTTCACTTGCCAGTTCCCTACTGCGCATGCGCGAGGTTGTGCTGCGCGTCTTCACTGGTCCCCGCTGTGTTCTGGGAGCTGTGTGTCTCCCAGAAGGCAGCGGGGGTACAGAGTAGGCACCGGAAGTGGCGTAGATCACCGAGGTGATCTATGCCAGGAAGTGGGAGCAAATACCTGTATTAGACAGGTATCTGCTCCCCCCTGCCAAATGTGACACCGGAGGGGGGGAGGGTTCCAAAAAGTGGAAGTTCCATTTTTGGGTGGAACTCCACTTTACGTACAACCAGCCTGATGAGTTTTTCCCCAACGATTAGTGCCACTGTTAATTTCCGGCAACACTAATTATTGTGTTCTGTCGACAGGGAAGGCTCAATGTGCTTGCCGCCAGCAGAACACAATAGCGCGGCGGGAGAGATTCCCTCATTAATACTGACTGTGTTGTTCGGGGAATCAAGCAATTTTTTTTTCCTTCCACCCATGGGTAAGGCTAACCAACTCAATAAAATCTCATAAATAGCCAACGGCACTGGTCGTTCGGGAAAAACCTGGAAAGCTGGTTGTGCCCAAGTTAATCAATAGATTGACTTGTGTACAACAAGTTAGCCCATACATGTGTAGCGGGTGTTTGAATTTAGGGGAGGCATCTGGGTGGTAGTGTAACCCAGATGCATTGATTGTCAGGAAATCTGAGACCCTTTTGTGGTTCTTGGAGGACTCTGGTGGTGTGAGGTTCCCTGCGGCCTGCAGGTAACGCTGTCGCCCTGGCCAGAGTTGAACACTCACCGCAAGACAGCTTCCCTTTTTGTCCTTTCCTGGCGCTGGTACAGCGGGGCGCGGAACCCGCTGTGACGCAAAGGGAGAGGAGATAAAAGGGGCGGACGTCCTGACCTCAGGGTTCAGAGTCCGAGGACGCAGCCGCGCCCAGGCACCTTCAGCCTGGGTGCTGGCGTTTCGGAGTTCCGGGCCCAGGTGCCCTTGACATGGCCGGAGCGGGAGATGGAGTCCATCTCAGGCACCTTTAGCCTGGGGTGAGGTACTATGGCGGAAGCCTGGAGCTCAGTACCTTCGACTGAGTTCCGCGAGGGTGGAGGAATCCGAGGGGGCCCTAACTCCTTGGGTGCCTGTGTCTGAGACGAGGAGGCCGGTGAGCGGAACTTCTCCGGAGAGTCCAGCGCAGCATTGCTGGTGACGGAGAGGCCTCCGGTAACTGTCTTGGACGAATGTCTTCCCCCTGATAGGGGCTACGTTGGCGAAGGTAATTCATGTTCTGTTCAATATAGTCAGTGGCAGTGACTATTCGCCACTGGTGACACCACAGTGGTTAGCTCTATCTAAAAGAATTGTGCCTTGGCCTACTCCCCACAAATACTGAAGTGTTATATGGGTCTCAACCTGTCTGTGCTGTATGACTATTTATTGAGAAGAATAAATACGAGTTGGACCTTTTCGGTGTGTGGAACTCTGGTTACTAGGCGCAAAGGGGAGTTAATCCGAGGAGAGGATTTGACTCTGGGACACATACACAAAACCCGATAGTTCTGGCCTTCACCTCTACACATTGGAGGACATGGGCCGTGGTGTATCCCATCCCTCCCCCCAGTGCTAACCCCTAGACGAGACAGACAAGCCGTGAATGAGAAGGGGTGAGAGGGGTGAGGTCGCTACACATGGATAAAAATTTGGCATGTCCCTACTAAACTGCCCGAATTTCAATCCATGTATGGCTGGCTTCAGTTGAAATTGCCACTTGTAGTCTTAACCAGACAATGCTGGAGCGTTGTTACTCTATAACAGGAAGTGCCTAAACAAGGACCTTCATGGCAGGATTACCAGGTATTATTTTAGTGAAAGCTATTTAAAATATAGAAAATTAAAATACATTAAGTAAGGGCGTGGTTTGGATTGGGGGAGACCCCCACATAATTTTTTCAAAAATTATTTTTCACTGGCAGCTCATTTGTTTACATTCTGCTGTCAGCCGGGAATCCCCTGATTGACAGCAGAGATGAGTCACTGGTTGTTAGGACACCGGTGGGTGTTGGCTCCTAACAACCATTACAAATTTCAGGCAAAAACAAATAAACGTACAGTATATACAATGCATTTTTGCTGCTACTCCATTGAAGTCTGTGGGGCCAAAATCATATTGCAGTCACACCAAAGTGGAGCAGGGACCTTTTTAAAATCGCATTGTAGTCATGTTGCATTGATGTTAATGGACACCATTGAAAATAATGTGATTTCCATTGCCATGCGATTCTGTGCGACTGAACAAGCACAATATTCCCAAAGCTAAAGTGGATAAAGTAGTGACCACAAGCTGGAAACTGAAGACATTCAAGGTGAGAAATATGTCACCAGCACACCAAGGATCTCCAGAACGGATCCAAAGCTTTATTCAGTGATCACATCACCGTTACAAAGGCAACGTTTCAACCCCTTCATCAGGCATGACTATAACTGTAACTATGACTTGATCACTGAACAAAGCTTTGGACCTATTCTGGAGATCCTTGGCATACTGGTGACATATTTTTGCGTCTGAGCGACTAAAGTCGAACCTGAAATCACACTAGTGTACAGAACCTTAAAGGGGTTGTAAAGGTACACATTTTTTCACCTTAATGCATTCTATGTGTAGCGCCCTCCTCACTCCCCTCTTTTTCTTCAACTCGTCTGTCTCTTGTCTAGGGGTACCTTAGAGGGGAGGGAGCGGGGACACCACGCCTGGCCTTCACCACAGGTGTCAGTGTGGTGTAAGCAAAGTTCTTTTACCTTCGGGTCAGTGCTGTGCACCTGGAGCCTCCACGAGAGTTACCTTGAACAATGTCTGTCAGGAAATGAGCCCCACACCATTAAAGTTCAACACTCCTTTATTCCTCTCGAATGAACACAATCAGTTGAACTCCCTTGTAGAAACAGAACAGAAAAAGAAGGTGTGGATGCGAGTAGGCCCAGACACAATGTGTTCTCCACTTTCCTCCCTGAAAGTGGGTTGCGGTCTCCGAGCGGGGGGGGGGGATTTCCTTCCAGGCGGTCTCCGATGAGAGGCTCACCCGTCACTGGCAATATGCTGCACCAGGTCTTCGAGTGAGGAGCTCCCCCCGGTCCATTGCGCCTTCCGGATTCGGGTACCCAATCCCTGGGTACCCTAGGATCTCCTCCCCTCGCGGAACTCAGTGTTGGGCACTGAGCTCCAGACCTCCATCCGAGTACCTCACCCCAGGCTAAAGGTGCCTGGGATGGAACACGACCTCCGGCTGTCCTCTAGGCCTAGGCCGCCTAGAGGACCAACACGAACCACCGCCCACAGGCTGAAGGTGCCTGGGACTCCACCCCGTGACAAAGATGGCCGGCCCCTTTATACCCTCTCCCAGCAAGCTCGGCGGGTTCCCCGCCCCACCATACCGCTGCCGAGGGAGGACGAAAAGGAGGCACGGCACACAGCAATGATTCAACCCCAGCCCAGGGCGACAGCGCCACCTGCTGGGCTGCAGGTCACTGATGTCTCTGCCAAGTTCAAATTACACCCGGGAAAGTACATACCCGCTACACTCTCCCCCTGGTGGTTTGACACTGGTCCCCAGTGTCTGGAGTAAATCATGCCCTCAACGGCTGACATAATCCAATCCAGAGACCGACTAACAATTGTACAAAGATAAAACTTTTAGGAAAAAAACTACCCAACTGAAACATTGTGTCTGAGCCCTGTAATAAAAAGGGAATAAAGAAAGAAGAGAAAAACAACAGCATTAAACCATAACTTGGAATCACATTCACATTTTACTTTTCCCACCCATCCTGACTAAAACCCACCCCATACTCAGTGGTCTTGATGGGATGCTCTCCTGCAGAGGGAAAAAAAAAGGATTAACACATATAACCCTGACACATGTATTCGTGTGAGAGAAAAGAAACTTCTCCTGGAAGAAATCCCTTTTCTCCAAAGAGTGGGTGCGTGAAAAGTGTTTAACGTTGCGCAACACTGCCACCTGGTGACAGCACCGCGGTAACTGCACTCGTTGAACTTTTCCTCTTCTCTTTGGCCCTATCTACCCAGAGTCCATGATCTCTTGTAGGAAAGGTGAAGAACAACAGGAACAGTCCTTCATTCCTCTGGGTACAAAAGCAACGGGCCCCAGAAAGTTCAGCAACATAACAAGAACGGAGTCTTTTCTCTCCTACAGGTAAAAGCGGGGATGCGGCAGAACAAGTGGCTTCAAGTGTTGATCCATGGTCTTCAGATGATACTCCACATCTTCTCCTTCCTTGCGCCGGATCAACACCTTGTCTGCATGGATGTGCCGTCCCAACATCCACTCTGCCTTGCAGTCTTTAAAACGTTGAGAGGCCTTTGGAGAGCATGCCAGGTGGTGGGGAACCTGAAGGTGGGTCCACACAAAGTCATTGTACCAGCGCTCCCGACACACTTCCACCTCATAGAGCAGCTCCTTCGACAAGTATGGATACTCCCATCCATACTCTGCAGCAACCTTCTGGCCAAATAGGCGTTGTAGTCTCGCCAAAGGAGGCATGGTAGCTTTGTCCCCTTCGCCAGGCAAAACTATTGAGTCCGGGTGGCGAGGGACCTTGATCACATCTGATCTGGGCATTGGTGCCCGCAGTAGCAGTCTCTTTTCCCCGGTCTTCGGTACAGATGGTACCTGGGGATGTAGAGGCAGGCTGGGGACGGGACCCCTCTTCAGGCGCTGGTGCCTCCACCCAGGGTGTACTTTCCCCTGTAGACATGGGTGGATCCCTGGTTCTGCGGAATGAAGTGAGAGGTATTTTGTCCCAGCCCTTTTCTGCAAACAGTTAATCTATAACAACGTCGTCTCCCATGTCCGAAAGCGACTCCAGGTCAGAGGTGTCACACTCCTCCGCGGGTGGGTACCCTGTAGTGGAGACTGAGTTTTCACCTCTTCCCACACACCAAATCTCTCCGCCTGGCTTACCTCGGCCTTTACTTGAAACGGGACGTCCGGAACTCCTGTCGACGGATCCATCCGGGCCGGGCGTAAGCAGGCGAGACGGTCCACCACAACCGCTGGTCGGGGCTAACATGCCGGTCTTTCTCTTCGGTGGTGGATGCTGCGAGACAGTGGTGACTGAGTCAGCATCCTCGGATTTCTCCCGTTGGGTTTTCACGACCTCCTCCGCGGTCGCTGCAGTGTGCGTAGGGGTGGCTGTCAAAGCAGTGATTCCTCCTCTGTGAGTGGTGTTGCCTGTAGCACGGCCAGGGTAGATGGTTCTCGGCTTCTCAACCGCCGGATCCACTTCAAACAGGAACTCCCCACAGGCCTCACATCGCCCGAACAGCTTCAGTTGGCACACCAGTCCCGAACAGCCGAGACAAATCACACCCAGGTCCTCAACGTCCATGCACGAATACAGGGCGAATCGACCCCTTGGCTTTAGCCGGATCCCCGTATCTGTTACCGGAGCAGCAGCAGTCAATGTCGTGGTGGAAGGGTGAACTGGAATCCACGATGTATGTCCGAACATGGCGACCTGTTGCTGATCCATCGCACACTGCAAAGTTTTTTTGCGCCAACGTCCCACGTGTAGTCCTTCACACGTATTGGACTCCTCCCCTTTGCTCCAGTTTGCGGGCTTTTCTTCTTTTCTGTTTCTGAGTCACGCCCACGAACTAAGCGATGGGGGTGTGCCTGGTGGCGCAGTGCAATAGAAGCCCCCACGTGTACTACTTCACACGGCTGAGCTTCCCCCTTTTTCCACTCTTCTGCGCGGGCCTTTCCCTTCATTGGGTCATGTCCACGACTTCGAGCAGGGATGCACTTCGACCAATGAAGGCCTGCCTACTCGTAACTCCTCCGGGCAGACACGTTCAATTCTGTGGTGCACAAACACTATACCGGACCCGATCCCCCACGTGTAGCGCCCTCCTCACTCCCCTCTTTTTCTTCAACTCGTCTGTCTCTTGTCTAGGGGTACCTTCAGAGGGGAAGGGAGCGGGGACACCACGCCTGGCCTTCACCAGAGGTGTCAGTGTGGTGTAAGCAAAGTTCTTTTACCTTCGGATCAGTGCTGTGCACCTGGAGCCTCCACCCAGAGTTACCTTGAACAATGTCTGTCAGGAAATGAGCCCCACACCATTAAAGTTCAACACTCCTTTATTTCTCTCGAATGAACACAATCAGTTGAACTCCCTTGTAGAAACAGAACAGAAAAGGAGGTGTGGATGCGAGTAGGCCCAGACACAATGTGTTCTCCACTTTCCTCCCTGAAAGTGGGTTGCGGTCTCCGAGCAGGGGGGGGATTTCCTTCCAGGCGGTCTCCGATGAGAGGCTCACCCGTCACTGGCAATATGCTGCTCCAGGTCTTCGAGTGAGGAGCTCCCCCCGGTCCATTGCGCCTTCCGGATTCGGGTACCCAATCCCTGGGTACCCTTGGATCTCCTTCCCTCGCGGAACTCAGTGTTGGGCACTGAGCTCCAGACCTCCATCCGAGTACCTCACCCCAGGCTAAAGGTGCCTGGGATGGAACACGACCTCCGGCTGTCCTCTAGGCCTAGGCCGCCTAGAGAACCGACACGAACCACCGCCCGCAGGCTGAAGGTGCCTGGGACTCCACCCCGTGACAAAGATGGCCGGCCCCTTTATACCCTCTTCCAGCAAGCTCAGCGGGTTCCCCGCCTCACCATACCGCTGCCGAGGGAGGACAAAAAGGAGGCACGGCACACAGCATTGATTCAACCCCAGCCCAGGGCAACAGTGCCACCTGCTGGGCTGCAGGGAATTACACATCACTGATGTCTCTGCCAAGTTCAAATTACACCCGGGAAAGTACATACCCGCTACATATGCATTAAGGTGAAAAAACATGTGAGGATTAGCGGCCCCCCAGCCCCCCCGTTTACTTACCTGACCCCTCTAAAGTCCCATGGCGTGAACGCGCTGCGCTGGCTTCTCGGCTCATTCATTTGTTGATTGAAAGCAGTGCAGCCATTGGCTCGTGCTGCTGTCAATCACATCCAATGACGCGGCGCGCCGGGGGGCAGGGCCGAGTGATACAGTGAGCGGCTATAGCCGCCGGCTGTATCACGGGAGCACGCCCGCAAGAACTCACCACCATGTAAGCTCGCTTGCATGAAGGTGGTGAATTCTTGCGGGGGGAAGCCGAGACAGCCGCCGAGGGACCCCAGAAGACCAGGTTCGGGGCCACTCTGTGCAAAACGAGCTGCACAGTGGAGGTAAGTATAACATGTTTGTTATTTAAAAAAAAGTTTTACCTTTAGGCCTCATGCCCACTGGCGTTTTTACAGCTGCGTTTTTGAGCGTTTTTTACAGCTTAAAAACGCCTGTCCATGTTATTGTAAATATTTTTTTTTTTTTGAAAAAAAAAAAAAAAAAAAAAAAAAACGTCTGAGCTAAAAACGCGACTGCGCGTTAGTGCGCGTTTTTTGCGCGTTAGTGCGCGTTTTTGCGCGTTTTTTGACGCTCGCGTTTTTTCCTGCCTAGTTCTGACGCTGAGGAACGCACTGGCCCTGGGTTTTTTTTACAGCTTACAAACGCCTATGCTCTTTACAGCTCAAAAACGCCTAGGTGGGCATGAAGCTATAGACTAACATGGACAGGCGTTTTTAAGCTGTAAAAAACGCTCAAAAACGCGGCTGAAAAAACGCCCGTGGGCATGAGGCCTTACAACCACTTTAATTGTTTCTGTTACAAATCCTTTAGAATTTATTTACAGGTGAAATAAAATATTTTTCAATTTGACATTTGTATTTTTTTTTAATGTGACACAAAAAAACAGGCAAAACATATGATTAATTCCTGTTGATAGCATGATTGAACTACTAAATATGCACATGCAGTCTAATCTATGTTGGAATCCATCAAATTCAGTTCTTACCGTGGTGGAAAATCTGGATAGGAAACGCTAAGGCCTAGATATGATGCAAAATCTAAGGCTGGAGACATGTCCCCTGTACAGACGGAACTCAGATCTCCGAAAGAAGGTGCATAGGATATTCCATCTGTGAACGGATAACAATATATCACTTTAGAGTAATGGTGGTCCTTCCAGCCTATTGTTCTGTAGTAGTTTCTATTGTGGGACTAATGCTGTGCAGTTATTTTATGGGATTATTGAAAAAGTTATCTGGTTCCCTACCTTCATTTTAATGAAAATGAACTCCATGAAACACTATTCATTTCTAAATGGTTCAAAAAAATCCGACCCCAGCAACTCATGAATAGGGATGCGCTTCGAGTTTGAGTCGAACTCATGTTCGACTCGAACAGCAAACAATTTGCGGTGTTCGCGGCAAATTCGAAAAGCTGCGGAACACCCTGTAAAAGTCTATGGGAGAAATCTAAAGTGCTAATTTTAAAGGCTTATATGCAAGTTATTGTCATAAAAAGTGTTTGGGGACCCGGGTCCTGCCCCAGGGGACATGTATCAATGCAAAAAAAAGTTTTAAAAACGTCCGTTTTTTCGGGAGCAGTGATTTTAATAATGCTTAAAGTGAAACAATAAAAGTGAAATATTCCTGGAGGCTTATCTCTTGTCCCCCCCTCTTTTCCTTCGGCCTACCAGGTTGCGTGCTCGGATAAGGGTCTGGTATGGATATTTGGGGGGAACCCCACGTAAAAAATTTTTTTACATTTGGCACAGGGTTCCCCTTTAATATCCATACCAGACCTGAAGGGCCTGGTAATTGAATTTGGGGGGACCCCCACACATTTTTTTTTTTTTATCAATGACTTTCAATGATTTTTCTCTGTATTGCCGGGAGCCGACAATTCATTACAGCCGGGAGTACTTTTAAATGACTTTTTTTCCTTCAGAAATGACATTTTGTGCAGGGACAGTTCTAAGCATGGGAAACAAGCGCTACTTTACAGGCATACTATACACATCCCCCAGGTACGAAATTTAAAGGAATATTTCACTTTTATTGTTTCACTTTAAGCATTATTAAAATCACTGCTCCCGAAAAAACGGCCATTTTTAAAACTTTTTTTTTGCATTGATACATGTCCCCTGGGGCAGGACCCGGGTCCCCAAACACTTTTTACGACAATAACTTGCATATAAGCCTTTAAAATTAGCACTTTCGATTTTTCATGTCTGTGTCCCATAGACTTTAACAGTGTTCGAATGTTCGAACAAATTTATTGCCTGTTCGCATGTTCTGATGCAAACCGAACTGGGGGGTGTTCGGCTCATCCCTACTCATGACCATCTCACTTTGTGTTCCCTATCCACCCATACGAAGTCCAATTCCCCCTGCAACTCAGTGGGATTTATTTTGCTAAAGGCAAATCCACTTTGCACTACAAGTGCACTTGGAAGTGCAGTCGCTGTAGTTTTGAGGGGGGCATGCAAGGAAAATAAAAAACAGCATTTTTGCTTGTACATGATTGGATGATAGAAGTCAGCAGAGCTTCCCCCCATTTCAGATCTTCTCCTCAGATCTACAGTGACTGCACTTCCAAGTGCATTAGCAGTGCACTTGTAGTGCAAAGTGGATTTGCCTTTAGTAAATCAACCCCAGTATTTTGTTTTTGAGTTCCTGAGTTGCCAAAGCCATGCTTCTACTGCTTGTTATATCCTGCCATCTGCAGGATGGAGAAGGGAGGGCAATGGAATAAGTAGCTTGAGAAGTAAATGTAGCACGCTCTACCACAGGTAGGTACTAGGTATGATTTTTTGTGAGGTAGAACTGTCAGTGCAGGTAAATTTAGGCATGCCTATGCTTCAGGCTAGGCCTGCTTGTTTTGACCTGGGGGCAGGGAGTGGTTAGTATAGCAGTGGGTGTGACCACCTGTGCTTTAGTTCTGAGGCACCTCTCCTGCTTCCAGGGAGATTGTTCTGGAAGATGGACAGGGCCTAGGGCTGGAGTGACAGGCAGCTCATGCGAGGAGCCCTGAGCAATCCCCACTTGGAATTGGCAGGGGGCAGGCCTCCCATATAAGCTGAGGTAACAGCTCACTGGGGAGGAGTTGTTGGCCGGATGACGTGAAGAATGGAGTCCTAGATAGCAGCAGGGGCACCATTCCCATCTGGGGGGGGGGGTGTGAGGCCCAGTGGAGGAGCCCGGGAGAGCTGGGAGGGAGCCTCATCCTTACACGGTCATGGAAGAGGTCTCCTGGAACAGAGGGGCTGTAGAAGCTATTGCAACGGATGTCCAGGTAAAGTTCTCCATTATGGACTCGGCACAGGTGAAGGTCAGTGAGTGTGACACAGTGGATGTTCCGGAAGAGGCATGCCAGGGGAGCTGGGTACAAGGCCAAAGGAGAGACTGTGGGATTCGTGTCAAATCGATGCGGCCTACGGGCACAGGATTTGCAGGCTGGACTAGCTGGGATCAGTAGTTCACCAAGTTAAAGCTGCTAAATTACTAGGCTGCCGGGGAGGGGTACTGCAGACCTCTGGCCTAGTAACTTTACAGCCAACTACAACCAAGTGCAACTATTTACAGCCAGCAATCTGGGATTATTCAGAGTGACCCTCTGTTGTCAGAATGAAGATGATGGGACAGAGAGACTTATGCCGCGTACACACGGCCGTTTTCAATGTCATTGAAAAAAATGAAGTTTTTCTCGACGTGATTTTTCGTGTTTCCTCTCAAGCCTGCCTTGCCTACACACTATCGTGAAAAACAATGCTCGAGCAAAGCGCGGTGACGTACAACACGTACAACGGCACTATAAAGGGGAAGTACTATTCGGATGGCGCCACCTTTTGGGCTGCTTTTGCTGATCCTCGTATTAGTAAAGTTTGGTGAGAGCCGATTTGCGCTTTTCAGCCTCATGCTCTTCAGTCCGTTACAGAGTGACGAATGTGCTATCTCCATTACGAACGTTAGTTTTACCAGAAGGAGCGCTCACGTCTCATACTTGATTCTGAGCATGCGCATTTTTTTTCCCCTCATAAAAGCATACACACTACCGTTTTTCACGACGTTAAAAAGAACGACGTGAAAAAATAGAGCAGGTTCTAAATTTTTTAAGCCCATTTTTCACGTCGTTAAAAATGCTCTGGAGCCTACACACGATCGTTTTTAATGACCAATTTAAAAAATTGCATTTTTCACGCCATGAAAAACGGTCGTGTGTACGCGGCATGAGGCCTCGTACACATGACCGTTTTTCTCTACAAGAAAACTGCTGGGAGAGCTTTCTTGCCAAGAAAACCGGTCGTGTGTATGGTTTCTCGTCGAGAAAACTGCCGGGAATCTCGGCGAGAAAAATAGAGATTCTCGTCTGCCTTTTCCCGACGAGAAAACTGTGTGTGTGTATGCGGCAACAAGCTTACCTGTCCTCCAGTAAGCCTGCGCATGCTCGAAATGACTTTGACGCATGCGCGGTAGGTTCCTAGGCATAGGTAGGGTGTACCAAGATGGCGGCGACGGCATTGAATGTGACGAGCGCATGCTCGTCGTAGTCGATGATGTCACCGCGTTCGTTCCATTCAAAAGAACGGCGGTTCTTTGGAATAGAGTGTGTGTACACTCGGCCGGCACAAGATTCTTGTCAAGAATCGCGTCAGGAAAAACGACAGTTTTTTTCCTGACGAGACTCTCGGCCGTGTGTACTAGGCTTAACAGGTTATAGTGGAAGTATGTGCAGGAGGGAGAAAAGTCCTGTGAGCAACAGTCTGCAGGAGCTGTGCAGAGGAGGAGCAATAGTCTGCATGGGTGATACAGGAGAAGAGACTATAACTGTTAGGGTTCATCAAATCTTCATGGCTCAACCTGTTTGTTCAAATTCTTAAATGTGATGGCAAAGCATATTGTTCTATGGGCATCCCATATCTCCTTTCCCCCAACCAAGTTATATCCCCCCAATAAACAAAAACAAAACAACGCAAATGACTGTTCATTGTCTCTGAGGTGATGATATGGTGGATGTTAGTAACTAGTAGCAACCAAGCGCTACATAGGGATGATCTTAGGCATGTTCCGATCTTAGTCCCAACCAACCTGAGCAATCCCCCTAGGATAGGGTGACCAGACGTCCCCGGTTTCCGGCGACAGTCCCCTGATTGAGGAGACTGTCCCTGGAGCCTGTCTGTCCCTGGTTTTGTCCCCGGATTCAGGGACAATCCTGGGCGGGTGCACCACGAGTTGGTGCGAATTGGCGCCCAGGGCCGGCCCTATCATGGGTCATGTTGGGGGTCTCGGACAGGGAGGGGGCGAGCGCCACCGGATTATACAGAGTGGGGATCTCCCGCTTACTCGGCTGTCGGATGAAGTCCCATCTCCTGGGCCGGCTCCTATAATAGGCAACACACTTGTGACGTATATCATATGAGGCGGGACTTCGTCTGAGGACAGCGGCCATGCGGGGTAAACAGGAGATCCCTGCTCTGTGCTCTGTACAGTAGAATCCGTCTCCTCTCCTCGCTCGCTATGCACTGATCACAGGTAAGGCTGGGCTGCTGGGCACTGAACAGGCTGGGCACTGAACAGGCTGGGCACTAAACAGGTTGTGCTTTAAAATGCATGGTTTTCCCTTTTATGAACAAGAAAATATTGATGTTATGCGGTTGGGCTGGTATAATAATGCTCTGGGGCTGATATGAAATAATTTTTAGAAATAACATATATTATACAATCATTATGTAGCGGGGTGTTTCCCCTTTAATTAGGAGAAAGAACTACGGTTCCCAGAGCTCCACTGGTTCACAGGATGTTTTGAGTTATGCCCCAGAGACTCATGGGGGAAGGAATATAAGGAGGGGGCGAGGCCTAGCTCTTTCTCTTTGGACACGGGGAGGCAGAGAGAGATACACCTGTGCGGATCTGTGCTGTTCCAGGCCTGAAGCCTGGGGCCTGTGGAGCGAACCAAAGAGCCTTCCACCCCCTTTGCGAGCCTGGGTGGCATTCAGACTCATCTCTTCTAAAGTTATCTGGATCGGGGATCCGATCGCAGAAGCCGCTGTGGACGAGGACCGACACAGCCGGTGGAAGTTCCGGACTGAGGGAAGTGTTCCGGAGTGGTGAGCGAGCGAAAGCTCATCTTTAAACTGTTACTTTTATACTTTGTGCCTACTAGACTTCCGAGGCCTAACACCTCCGGTGAGGGGGAATTACCCCCCCCCATTGGATTACAAATACATGGTTTTAAATACTTCAAGTGCACCACCTTTACAGATCCTGTGCCGGTGAAGATTTGTGTTTCTTCTAAGACTGAGTTTCATGGTTAGGGATCAGGCCTGATCCGTTAGATAGTTATAAGTTAGTTATCACACCACAGGGTGTTTAGGTAAGGGTCGCCCCACGTGGCGTTCCTTTACCCCCCCTTTATTCTTATGGTGTAATGTGACTGTCATTGCAGGGCTCTGCATACAAGTTAAAAATCATATTGTCATTGCTGTGTGTTTCTTTGCATAACAAGAAGTAAAATCCGTTATCCCTTTATCACTGTTCTATGTTTGAATCTCTCTCTTTAAGTATAAGGATATATGTGTGTATCCTTTAGACTAGCTGTGCCAGAGTGGGTAGAGCCGATTGCCGGTGGGTTGGAGAGCTGTACTCAGGGCCCAAATCAAACCTTGCGGCCCGCTTAAGCTGAGGGTATCGCTACACGTGGGGGCTCGTACATCCGGGATTACTGAGACAGCGGTGAAACCGCCAGAAGCTACCGGCATGGACCCGATAGAGGTGGGACAGTGGTACAAGAGATGGGGCATAGACCCAGCCAGGACGGCAGTTATAGAACTCCCGGGGATATGGCAGACACAAGCAATGATACAACTCATAATGTCCCTATCACCGATTCACAAACCATGGGTGATAGACGTGAAAACTAGTGGTGGACTTTCACATGTCTTACTGGAATGGCAGGCAGAAATTCCTGAACAGTTTAGAGGCAACAGCATACAAGATGAGGACGATCAGGTCTATCATTTGCTGCATGCGCTGCCGCGCACAAGAGACAGCCCTCAGACAAAAATAACACTGTCACTGCAGCCATCTTCCCCGTCATCCCCACAGAAGGACACAAAGAGTCCCAGGACAAGCCCAGGCACCCTTAGTGCAGAATTATGCGCTGTTCTGGGGGAGATTGTAGCTCAGTGCAAGAAAGAGCCCACAGATTACCCGATGTCGGGGTACAGGAAACTCCGGATGTTTTCAGGGAGGAAACCAGTACCCTTGGAAGAAGAGGGATTTGAGGAGTGGCTAGACAGCGCAACTCAGGCACTAGAGGAATGGGAAGTTCCGGACCGCAGAAAGAAACAGAGGGTTGTGGAAAGTTTGAAAGGGCCTGCTCTAGAGGCCGTACACAACCTGAAGATGAGCAAGGCAGATTGTACCGCACAAGAGTGCCTCGATGTGTTACAGAATGTGTTTGGTGGGACAGAGAAAGTCACGGAGCTTGCTTATCAGCTGGAGCATTGCTACCAGAAGGAAGGTGAGAAACTATCAGACTATATGGGACGCCTGGACAAAATACTGCATAGGATGGTCCTAAAGAAGGGGATCAGCCCAGGGAAAGTAGATGAGGCCCGTGCTCAACAGGTAGTGAGGGGAGCTCAACCCATGGATCCAATTGCATGGACACTGCGTGCCCGGCAGGATGGGAAGAATCTTGGGTACCCTGACCTCATCCGAATGATTAGAGAGGAAGAGGCTATATTGGAAGAAAAAAAAAAAGAACGCCTGATAGAGCCCGTCAAACAGCCGGTAGCAATAGTTACACCGGCCATGACTCCCGATAGGGGAGCGGAGGTGGACACTTTGAAGTTGCAGATGTCCCAGATGATGGAGATGATGACTGCTATAATGGCGAAAGGTCAAGGTGGAGCAGAGAAACCAAGCCCCAGAAAGGAGTTGTTCCCAGATACGTCAATACCGAGTCCCACTCGGGACCGAGAAGAGATGTTATGCTACAACTGCGGAGGCAGTGGCCACTTTGCCAGTAGGTGTTCCAGTCCTAAGAAGAAGAAAATGGATAATCGCCAGCCGGCGGGAAACGCCAGAGGGCCCCGGTGAAGGAGTCAACCGGGTGCCCATCTCTTTCAGTGAGCTCCAAACTGAATAGAAGGAAGAGGAAGAGAGAAAACACGACCCCTGAGAAGGAATTTAGGGTCTCTCAACCAAGATACACACCAGAGAGAGGGGACAAGACCCCTCAGAAGAAATTTAGCACTCCCAAGAAGGAATGCCTACAACCAAGAGACAATAACATCCCTCAGCGGGTTTGTAACCCCATTAGGGTGGCGAGGGTCAGTGCATACCAGGCTCAGGGGAGAACAAAGTCAAAAACCAACTGGATGAAGACAAGTCCTCAGAAGAGAGTGACCTCAACCCGGCCGTACCCAGAAGAATTGGTCGGCCCGTCCCCCACGGTATCTATCCAGGTGGAAGGAGTATATACGAAGGCCCTTCTGGATACTGGAGCTCAAGTGACTTTATTGTATAGAGACTTCTATGATAGGCACTTAAGCCATTTGCCTATACGGAAGATAGAAGAGCTGGAGATATGGGGCCTGGGAACGCAGAGTTTCCCTTATGATGGTTATCTACCCATAAAGCTGACATTCGACCCCTCTGTGGCTGGGAAGACAGAAGTATTCGACACCCTGGCGGTTGTGTGTCCTAGACCACCCGGGGCCAACAAGATGTCCCTCATCATAGGCACCAATACGGATCTAGTGAGAAGACTTCTGACCCCCCTGGTGAAGATGAGGAGCCATCAAGATCCAAACATCCATCCCATGCTGAAGACAGCCTACCAACGGTTAGTGTTGGAGCAGAAGACCCCAGGAGAGGGGATAGGGAAGGTGTGGAGACTGGGGAGAGAAGGAGTGGTGCTGCAGCCCGGACAGGTGGCTTGCCTCAAGGCCACTGTGAAGCTCACCTGGGAGCAGCCTGGCCCCTTTGTCATGCTGGAATCCGACCCAAGGGAAGATCACTCAGGCCTGGAAGTGATACCGGAAGTGATTCCAATCAAGGCCTTGAAGAAAGCCAGGGGAAGAGTCCCGGTGAGTGTAAGGAACTCTACAGGAAGGGCCATAGAGATACCTGCCCGGATGTTGCTGGGACAGGTGAGTCCTGCTGTCCCAGTCAGCTGGTCAGAGGTGAAGCAAGCGGGTGAAGAAGGAGATGTTTGGGAAAAACTTTCCATTGAGAACCCAAACTTACCTGGGGCCTGGAAGGAGAGAGCCAAGGCCCAGCTGACTAGATGGGAGAAGATTTTCTCAAAAGATGAATTCGATGTGGGGCGTGCGAGGAGTGCTACCCACCGCATCCGCCTGCAAGAAGACAAACCGTTCAGGGAGAGAGTCAGGCGGGTTCCGCTGGCAGATCTGGAGGATCTGAGAGAACAGCTTGCAGAACTGGAAAAGACTGGGGTGATTCGAGAGTCCAGAAGCCCTTATGCCTCTCCAATAGTGGTGGTCAGGAAGAAGAATGGGTCGCTGAGGCTCTGCATTGACTACAGAACTCTCAACAGGAGGACCACCCCTGATCAGTACACCACGCCAAGGATAGAGGACGCCTTACAGAGTTTGTCTGGAGCTAAGTGGTTCAGCGTGATGGACCTCAAGAGCGGGTACTATCAAATTCCCATGCACCCAGAGGATAGGGAAAAGACCGCTTTCATAACTCCTGTGGGATTCTTTGAGTTTAACAGAATGCCCCAGGGCCTATCTGGAGCCCCAGCTACTTTCCAACGACTCATGGAGAAGACTGTTGGAGACATGAACCTCATAGAAGTCCTAGTGTACCTGGACGATGTCATTGTTTTCGGGAGAACTCTGGAGGAACATGAGGCCCGATTGGAGAAAGTGTTGAGGAGACTTAGTGAAGAGGGGTTGAAGCTTTCCCCCGAGAAGTGTCGGTTCTACCAGTCTTCGGTGAATTATCTGGGACACGTAGTGTCTGAAAAAGGGGTGGCGACTGATCCTGAGAAGTTGGAGGCGGTTACCTCCTGGCCAAGACCCACAACAGTCACCAAACTTAGATCTTTCCTGGGGTTCTGCTCCTATTATAGGAGGTTTGTGGATGGGTTTGCCCGTATTGCCAAGCCCTTAAATGAACTGCTCTGGACTGAAGGGGAAGAGGATGGCTTGGACCCTAGAAGACCCGGGGAGTCGGTTCAAGATCAGTGGACCCCCAGGTGTGAAGAGGCCTTCAGAACCTTGAAGAGGAGCCTCACCACAGCCCCAGTATTGGCCTATGCTGATCCCACCAGACCCTACGAGTTACATGTTGATGCTAGTCATGAAGGCCTAGGGGGAGTGCTCTACCAGGAGCATGAAGAGCAAATGCGACCAGTGGCTTATGTTAGTCGAAGTCTGACCCCCTCGGAGAAAAACTACCCGACCCATAAGTTGGAGTTCTTGGCCCTCAAATGGGCAGTTGTGGACAAACTAAGAGACTACCTTTATGGAGCAGAGTTTACAGTGAAAACAGATAACAACCCCCTGACCTACCTGTTCACCACTGCCAAGTTGGATGCCACAGGACACAGGTGGCTAGCTGCATTATCTGGGTTCAACTTCAGTCTGAAGTACAGACCAGGGGCTGGAAATAGGGATGCAGATGCCCTGTCCCGAAGATCTCATGCCATGGCTGATGACTGGGAGGACTGGACTCAGGTAGCACCGGACGGGGTGCGGGCCCTTTGTCAAGGAGCTGAATTCCAAGCCCGAGGAGGCTCCAGAGCAGAGGAAATAGGAGTTACCACAGTGGGAGTTCCAAAACACTACTGTGGGGTGACTCAACTTGAAGAGGAATGCTTGTCGAAGCTGTCTAAGAAGGAACTGAGGTGCGACCAATTGGAAGACCCCATGGGGAGATTGGTCTTTGAAGCATTGGAAAACGAGAGTCCAGAGAAACTTCGACATCACCCCTCCAAGGAGGCTCGTCTGCTATGGAGGGAGCTAGACAAGCTACAGGTCCATCAGGAAGTGGTCTACCGAAGGGGCCCCTCTGATGACTCCGAAGATAAATGGCAGCTGTTTCTCCCCGAGAAGCATCGGGAGACTGTGCTGATTGCCCTACATGATCAACATGGTCATATGGGAGCGGAAAGAACTTTCCAACTTGTCAGAAGCCGGTTCTATTGGCCCTGTATGAGGGCTGAAGTGGAGGAATATTGCCACTCCTGTGCACGATGCATCCAGAGGAAGACTCTACCCCATCAAGCTGCCCCAATGGGCCATCTACAGAGTCAGGGCCCAATGGATCTGGTATGCATTGGCTTTCTCTGCCTTGAACCCGATTTGAGTGGATTGGGAAATGTCCTGGTGGTAACCGATCATTTCACCCGTTATGCACAGGCGTTCCCCACCAGAGACCAGAAGGCTTCCACTGTAGCTAAGGTGCTACTAGAAAAGTACTTTGTTCATTATGGATTACCACAGAGAATCCACTCAGACCAAGGAAGGGACTTTGAGAGTCGGCTGATCCGGAACCTACTGGACTCCTTGGGAGTAGAGAAGACCAGGACTACACCTTATCATCCACAAGGAGATGCCCAGCCTGAGAGATTTAACCGGACTTTGCTAAACATGCTTGGGACTCTGGAGACAGAGAAGAAGCAGCATTGGAGTCAACATATATCCGCTTTGGTGCATGCCTACAACTGTACCACAAGTGATGTGACGGGTTACTCTCCCTACCGCCTCATGTTTGGGAGAGAAGCAAGATTACCGGTGGATCTGGCCTTTGGCATTTCCCTAGACTATACCTCTGCTACCTCCCACAAAGGATATGTGGACCGACTTAGGTATAAACTGAAAGCGGCCTATGAACAAGCCCAAGCGGCCTCAGACCGGAGAGGGGTCAGAAATAAAAGGAACTTTGACCTGAAGGTTCGAGTGCAAGACCTGCAGCCTGGAGACCGTGTGCTGCTACGCAACCTAGGGATCCCAGGGAAGCATAAACTTGCTGATAGATGGAGGTCCGAGCCTTATGTCATTTGTAGAAAACTTCCTGGACTACCGGTGTATAAGTT
Source organism: Rana muscosa (assembly GCA_029206835.1). Taxonomy (NCBI): domain Eukaryota; kingdom Metazoa; phylum Chordata; class Amphibia; order Anura; family Ranidae; genus Rana; species Rana muscosa. The sequence continues at coordinate 342,700,613 of CM055119.1, forward strand.
AAAGCCAGAGGGGAGAGTGGGACCCTTGAAAACCTGGCACAGAAATCACTTACTCCCACTTAAAGAGGCAGTCAGGATACCTTCAGTGAAGAACCTGCCGGAATCTGTTTCCATCTTGGATACCCCCAGACCCAACACTCGGTCTCAGACCCTCCGAGCTAGGGATGGACAGGCTTCCCAACCAAGTGAAGATGGGAGGGGAGAACTTGAGTGGCTATGGCCCTCCTCAACTCCAGGAAGTTCCGCCATAGACCTTCCACCCACTGAAGATACACAGGATGGGACCCTGAACCCAGAGGCTACAGAGTTCATTCCATCCAGTGATGTGCCTGAATGCTGGGAAGATATTCCGGGCCTTTACTCAGAAGCAGAGGAGGAAGAGGCCCCAGAATCAGTGATGATGTCAGAAAGTGTTCCTGACGCAGAGCCTGTGGTACCTGAGCCTGAAGTCCCAAGGGAGCAAAGAACTTACAGAGTCGTGAGGCCTCCCAGGAAATTAACCTACCCTCAATTGGGAAAAAGCTCAGAGGACTCTGTTGCCACTGCCAGAAGAAGTACTGAGTGCTCAGATCCTTCCACTGTTCATTTGGTGGAAGGCAACCCCAGCTCACTCTCTGGCACAGTTAGACAGGCCACCCATGCTAGTGTGACCTGTGGTACAGGGAACCCCACCTCTGAGTTTTGGTGGAAATTCCCTGTACCAACATCATACTCCGCATTCAGTAAATTGGTTCAGAAATGTTGTTAAATTGTTTATCTTTGGGGACCAAAGAGTTTTAGTGGGGGGAGTGTGTAGCGGGGTGTTTCCCCTTTAATTAGGAGAAAGAACTACGGTTCCCAGAGCTCCACTGGTTCACAGGATGTTTTGAGTTATGCCCCAGAGACTCATGGGGGAAGGAATATAAGGAGGGGGCGAGGCCTAGCTCTTTCTCTTTGGACACGGGGAGGCAGAGAGAGATACACCTGTGCGGATCTGTGCTGTTCCAGGCCTGAAGCCTGGGGCCTGTGGAGCGAACCAAAGAGCCTTCCACCCCCTTTGCGAGCCTGGGTGGCATTCAGACTCATCTCTTCTAAAGTTATCTGGATCGGGGATCCGATCGCAGAAGCCGCTGTGGACGAGGACCGACACAGCCGGTGGAAGTTCCGGACTGAGGGAAGTGTTCCGGAGTGGTGAGCGAGCGAAAGCTCATCTTTAAACTGTTACTTTTATACTTTGTGCCTACTAGACTTCCGAGGCCTAACACCTCCGGTAAGGGGGAATTACCCCCCCCCCCTATTGGATTACAAATACATGGTTTTAAATACTTCAAGTGCACCACCTTTACAGATCCTGTGCCGGTGAAGATTTGTGTTTCTTCTAAGACTGAGTTTCATGGTTAGGGATCAGGCCTGATCCGTTAGATAGTTATAAGTTAGTTATCACACCACAGGGTGTTTAGGTAAGGGTCGCCCCACGTGGCGTTCCTTTACCCCCCCCCTTTATTCTTATGGTGTAATGTGACTGTCATTGCAGGGCTCTGCATACAAGTTAAAAATCATATTGTCATTGCTGTGTGTTTCTTTGCATAACAAGAAGTAAAATCCGTTATCCCTTTATCACTGTTCTATGTTTGAATCTCTCTCTTAAAGTATAAGGATATATGTGTGTATCCCTTAGACTAGCTGTGCCAGAGTGGGTAGAGCCGATTGCCGGTGGGTTGGAGAGCTGTACTCAGGGCCCAAATCAAACCTTGCGGCCCGCTTAAGCTGAGGGTATCGCTACAATTATATAAACACATACCACATACACAGCATATATCATTTGAGGAAAATATGCTTATAAAATAGTTTACCATTTGCCAATAAAAAAATAAATAAAAAATGTCCCCGGATTTCGTTTAAAAAATCTGGTCACCTTACCCTAGGAAGCTGTCACTACACACCTCCAATTATGAGCAGTCTAGTCATTCCCTGGCCCGCAGTCACACATATACAAGGGGGCGTGTGTATGTGCAGCTGTGGGCACGGAAATGCCTCAGTTGCTTATGATTGGTGGTGTTCAGTGACAGCTTCCTGGTGGGATTGCTTAGGTGGGTTGGGACTAGGATCCGAACACGCCTGAGCTCACCCTGTAAGTTGAACCAAGGCTTTATGAACTTCTAAGAAATTTTATTCCCAGTGCACTGGGCTTCTTATGCAATTGAAACATCTAATGCCATGTACACACGATCGGATTTCCGATGGAATAAAATCTGATGGATATTTCCGTCGGAATTCTGATGAAGCTGACTTTCATCAGTCTTGCCTACACACCATCAGACAAAATTCCGACCGTCCAAAATGCGGTGACGTAAAACACTCCAACAAGTCGAGAAAAATTAAGTTCAATGCTTTTGAGCATGCGTCGACTTGATTCTGAGCATGCGTGGGTTTTTTCACCGATGGAGTTCCCCACAGACGATCGGAATTTGCTATCAGATGGGGCCGACACACGATTGTTTTTTCCGATGAAAAAAGTCCATCGGTCTTTTTTCATAGGAAAAACCGATCGTGTGTACGCGGCATAACAGTCATAAGGTCTGATGCAGTTACTTATACGTACAGTATGTCCTTTCTGTCCAAGAATAATAGAGCAGTGTCAGTTCATACCATAGCTTGGATTTTGAAGGCGCCAGTCTCTTTCCCTTCCATCCTTCCTCAGGCTACCAATGATGATGGTGACACATGATAGAAAGAGAACCAGTCCAATTACAATTCCTGCCACGACCAGTGGGGACACCAGCAATGTGGAATCATGGCTACTTCTCATGTAGCCAAAATACTCAGGAAGTGGGTTACTCTGGTTTAGGTAAATCTCTGTAAAACAGATTGGAAAGTATAACTACATCAATTAATAAAATAAAAAATAGCATTATAGTTACTAATCTTTATCACAATGTAAGATTTGAGCACCAAAAATGCAGGTGGTGTGGTGTAGTATACCACACTATCCAATCAGAAACCAATTCAAAATGCTTTTCAAAAATACTGAAAAGGTAATTTCTGATTGGTTGCCACATGTTTCTACAAGACTTATTCAGTGGAGGGAAGTGGTTGGTTTGAGCTAGGGACTGTGCTGGACAGATTGGATTATTTTAGTCTGTATTAAGTGGTTCTGTGGATAAATGGAGGTCTGTGACTCCCTTTGGGCTGCTACCTCAACTAGTCTGACTGATGTCGCTTAAGTAAAAAGGATTTTCAAATAAGAAAAAAGGAGCGCCTGGTGTCCGAAGTTATGCCACATTTGATGCAAGGATATCAATCATTTATTGAGAATCAAGAAAGCCTGCAAACAGTTTGCTGAAGACAAGCAGAATAAGGACATGGATTACTGGAACCATCAAGAATCAAGAATAAACAAATCGAGGCGACGCATTTCGTCAACGCTATTGGTATTTATTAATGAAGATAGATGGGCTCCTTGGTGGTACTTGCTGCCTTTGTACCATTCCAGCCATCATCTGTCAATACAAGGTTCTTTACAGAGACACAAGTATCACCATGGAGCCCACCTTTCTCCTTTGGTAAGTACCAATAGCTCTGAAGAAACACGTTGGCTCGATTTGTTTAATTTTCAGATATCTTTGCATTAAGTGTGGTATCACTTTGGACACTGGGAACTCCTCTTTTCTTATTCAAAAAACCCTTCTAGTGGAGGGAAGCATCAGCCCTAAGAGAGAGTCATAAAGGGGTACTAGGCCAGCATGAAAAAAAGGGTATACAGACATATTGGCTATTGTAAAATTGGAAGAAAAGCAGAGCTAGACTTAACCATTTGGGCAATATCGTTTTTTTTTTCCAGTTGGTAGAAGTACATGAAAATTCTAATAATTGCATTATTCAGAAGATGCTACAGACCCCAATGGGATTTTATCAAAAGTGAAACGACCAGAGCGTTGAGCAGCTGTGCATGGCAACCAATCAACTTCTATCTTTCATTTTCAAAGCCTTACTGAACAAGCTGAAAATAGAAGCTAATTGGTTGCCATGCACAGCTGCTCAAGATTCTGTCTACTCCAGCTTTTATCAATTTCCCTCAATGTCCATTTCGATATCACGTAAAGCAGAACCCCATGATTTTTTTTTCTCCCATGCAGTGGTTCTGTACCCGCACTGCACGAGTTAACTGCTAGTTTTGTCCAGGGGCGCACTGAGAGGTAATACTTACCCGATCCTTCGATCCTCCGGAAAACTGCGCTCCCCCACGTCAAGCGGTGGACTGTTCCTGCAGTCCTCATGTCCAGAGCTGGTCTATGGGCATGATGACATCAGGAACACAATTTATTCACAAGACTACTAGCGTGCGGGGTGGCAGGAGTGGCGGGGGCCCAGTCTTGCGCTCTGAGAAATGGCGGATTAGGTAAGTATATCTCCGTTCTGAAATTCCCTAGACAAAAACAAGCAGTTAACCCATGCAGAGTTCTTTAATTATAGAGGTAGCAATAAGAGCCTGACTCTTCCCTCTTGGCCAGTCACCTTTGGAGGTAGTACCGTGTCAGTTGTGAGTAAAGTTCTTGCCTCTAAAGTGGCCATAGGTTATATGGACCAGCTGGTTCTGATGGCTGGGTCAGAGTTAATAATTCTGACACTGAACCCCATAGAGAATCTATGGGACATTGCCAAGAGAAAGATGAGAGACATGAGACCTAACAATGCAGAAGAGCTGAAGGCCGCTATTGAAGCATCCTGGTCTTCCATAACACTTCGGCAGTGCCACAGGCTGATAGCTTCCATGCCACGCCGCATTGAGGCAGTAATTGCTGCAAAAGGGGCCCAAACCAAGTACTGAGTACATATGCATGCTTATACTTTTCAGAGGTCTGATATTGTTCTGTGTACAATCCTTGTTTTATTGATTGCATGCAATATTCTAATTTTCTGAGATTGTGAATTTGGGGTTTTCATGAGCTGTAAGCCATAATCATCACAATTATGACAAATCACGGCTTGAACTATCTTGCTTTGCATGTAGTGAGTCTATTTCAAATATTAATTTCACCTTTTAAGTTGCATTAGTGAAATAAATGAACTTTTGCACGATATTCAAATTTTTCGACTTTCACCTGTATGTAGCACCCTCTAGTGTGCTAGAAGGACATGTGTGTGTGTGAGAATATGTCAATTTCCAGGCTTGGCTGGCAGCCAAGCCTGGGTGTGTTTTGATCTGGGCTTGGAGTGACTCAGAATAGAGCTGGGTGACAAACAGGAAGCATCACTAGGACCTCCCACTTCTTTCGTGAATGTTCTTGTGTTTTCTGGAAAGAGAGGTGGAGCTGCCTGAAGTGTTCTGAGGAGCCCTGACCAATCCCAAATCTGGATTGGCAGGGGGCAGGACTCCTTAAATACCCAGGGTTAGCCCAGCTGGGGAGGAGTTAATCGGGTGGAAGATGGAGATGGAGTGTTAGGATGTCGGGGCCTTTGAGGGAGCTTCCCAGTCTGGGGGGTGACCTTGGGCCTGGGGTCGGGTGTGGACGGGACCCTCTTACAACCCACAGAGGTGTCCCGACCAGGAGGAACAGGAGGAGCAAGAGAGAACAGTGGGAGAACACTGCCGGGCAAGTCTCCAGGAGTTCCACAGAGGCAGCCAAGAGGGCTGGTGAGTGAGAACACAGTCAGGAGGACTGGAAGGCACGCCTGAGAGGACTGGGATGAGCAGTCTGGGATGGGTGCAGAGCCAGCCTGGAGGATTGTGGTGGCACGGGTAGTGGAGACGGGCAGCTGCAGCCAGGAGGGCTGGCATTGCCTGAAGAGGTGGTACTGGGAGCAGTAGCCACATGGACAGCTAGCACTGGGACTTTCAAAAATGTTGCTACACCATAGGGGCCCGCGGTCCCTGCCTGCAAAAGGCGTCTGCTTTAGGCCTGGCTGAGCCAGTATCAGGCTTGCAAATCAGTGTTAGCTGGTCTGGGAACTGCAAGCAAGTGATGTGCTGGAGGTGTTAAGAAGTGATAGTCTGCAAGCAAGAGAAGTGCAAGAGGAAGAAAAGAGATTGTATATACCTTGAATGTATATAGTTTGGTCCCTACATAGACATTGAATTATCTTGATATCTCATGATTTCCCTATCCCTATCCAAGTTATCCCCCTCAATAAAATACAAAAAACAAGTTCAAGGACTGTTTCACATATCTGGATGCTAGGCAGGGTGACAGACGGATAACAACACTCAGCAGCCCCTATGGGGGTACAGCTACATGTACAATTTTTCCCAAACAAAAGCCACATTCACAGAAATTTGTGCAAAAACAATGTCTTCCCACTCCTTCAAATTTTCTCATCACTGGGGTCGAAAATTATTGTTGCCCACCAACCATTACAAAATAAACGAACATCAGAAAACTAACATTTTCAAACAAAATTCTACTGGTGTATGGTCAGCTTTAATTCCTCAGACAAATGTGCCTATTTAGACCAGGGGTCTTCAAACTGCGACCCGGGGGCCAAATGTGACCCTGTGCTTGCATTTATCTGGCCCTTGGGGCACTATTCCTGACACTGATGTAGCGGGGTGTCACTTTAAGGAGCCTAAAAGACTACTATACCCAGAGTGCAGCGGGACACCCACAGTGCATTGCCCGGCGCAAGGTCTGCTGGGGAAGGCCTATTTAAGGAGGAGCGGAGCAACACGCGGGTCTCTTTGGACATCGCTCACCTAGTAAGTGGAGCCTGCGCTGGGTCTGTCGTTGAACTGGGCCTGAGATTTGGGCCTTGTGATCCAAAGAGCCTCCGGCCTTCACGGAAGAACCCAACAGTTACCTCGTCCATCATCCTTCTAAGGACTGTCGGGAGAATCGGAGACTACGGGAGTCGTGAGACTGTGTACAGGAGCCCAGTTACGGAAGTCGGTTGTATGGACTGGTCCGGTCAGGTGAGAGAGCACTTGCTCAAGGATTAATTGACTAATCTTTAGGCTCAGGATCCCTTGTTCATGGACCACAGTTTGCCGGAGTGTCGCATTTGCACGCAAGAGGGACAGTGTGTTGTGCAGCAATAGTTGAACCCTTTATTGCATATCGAGTAAATGACTGTTCTTTTTCCCTGTGGATTACAAATACCCTTTTTAAGTGCACCACCATTGCTAGCGAAGATCTGACTCTAAAGCAATTAGACACTGTTTGGGTGCCATCTTTGCCCACGAGGGGGAAGCTCGCGAGCGCAGTTGATCGACATTTAGTGTGTGAAATACCATTAGAACTTATTGCTTGTTTACATGCTTAACGGTTACATTGCAGGGCTCTGCATAGGCAAATGTACTATTGTCTAACTTCATGCTTTATATTCAGTAAAACTTACTTGTGGTTAAGCAAATACGCTGTGTGGTTATATGTTTATTGCGGTATTGTGATCCCCTTAGCTAGCGGGCTTCACAATACTAGTGATGAGCCGAACACCCCCGGGTTCGGTTCGCACCAGAACCCGCGAACGGACCGAAAGTTCGTACGAACATTAGAACCCTATTAAATACAATGGATGCGAACGTTCGAATTCTAAAGTGCTAATTATAACAACTATTATGCATGTTATTGTCCTAAAAAGGGTTTGGGAACCCGGGTTCTGCACCAGGGGACATGTATCAATGCAAAAAGAAGTTTTAAAAACGGTCGTTTTTCGGGAGCAGTCATTTTAATGATGCATAAAGTGAAAAAAAAAAAGTCAAATATTCCTTTAAATATCGTACCTGGGGGGTGTCTAAAGTATGCCTGTGAAGTGCCACGTGTTTCCCGTGTTTAGAACTGTCCCTGCACAAAATGACACTTCTAAAGGAAAAAAAAGCCATTTAAAACTGCTTGCGGCTTTAATGTAATGTCTGGTCCCGGTAATATGGATGAAAATCTTTAAGAAAAATGGCATAGCTACCCCATGACCCCCCCCCCCTACCCCAGCCCATTACCAGCCCCTTTGGGTCTTGTATGGATATTAAGGGGAACCCCGCACATAAAATAAAAAAGGCCCTATATACTCTGAACAGCCGTATACAGGCGGTGCATACAAGACAGGGACTGTAGGTTTGTTCTTATGTAGAATGTGTTTGTAATTTTGAACAGGTACATTGTTGAAGTGTAGCTCCAGCCCAAAAATCTATTTTTAAACTTTTTGGAAAACATAGGTAAGGGTTATCACCCCTGTAACATTTGTTTTGCTGTCTGTGCCCCTGTTCAGAACATTTCACCTCACTTTCCGTCCCAATGACAACTGTTTTTGAAATGTGGTGTTTTTCTTGAAACAAGGATTGCTGATAAAGCATCAGTACAGAGGAGACACCTTTCTCCCATATTTATTCTTACAGGAGAGAATTTTCCTTCCTAGTGGTAGATTTCCTCTCACTTCCTGTTGTCTTCTTGCGTTTGCAAGTAGGAGTCGTTTGTAAGTTGGATGTTTGAAAGTAGGGACCTGCCATATATACTCTGCAGAAATAGGCCCCTTAGTTGTTGGTGTTGGCACAACACTGTAAGCACTCACAGTTACTCTTGGTTGGTGCTGGAACGCCCTGCTGTCAACTATTATATCAGGAATTGTAATTACATATAATTGTTGAACAGTGGTAGTAAAAATTGGGCCTTTGATGGTGGTGCTGGTGCCACAACACTGTAAGCCCTGACAGTTACTCTTGGTGGGTGCAGCAATGGGCCCTGCTGTGAATTATTAGATCAAGAATTGTAATTGCATGCCCCTGTTGAACAGGGGCTGAAAAATTGGGCCTTAGGCACTGGTGGCACAACACTACAACCCCTCACAGATACTGTACTTGGAGCACAGCAATGAGCCCTGTTGCAAAGTATTGCTTCAAAAATTGTAATGACACGCCCCTGTTAAACAGGGGCTGAAAAATTGGGCCTTAGGCACTGGTGGCACAACACTACAACCCCTCACAGATACTGTACTTGGAGCACAGCAATGAGCCCTGTTGCAAAGTATTGCTTCAAAAATTGTAATGACACGCCCCTGTTAAACAGGGGCTGAAAAATTGGGCCTTAGGCACTGGTGGCACAACACTACAACCCCTCACAGATACTGTACTTGGAGCACAGCAATGAGCCCTGTTGCAAAGTATTGCTTCAAAAATTGTAATGACACGCCCCTTTTAAACAGGGGCTGAAAAATTGGGCCTTAGGCACTGGTGCCACAACACTCCAACCCCTCACAGATACTGTACTTGGAGCACAGCAATGAGCCCTATGGCAAATTATTGCTAAAAAAATTGTAATTACACGCCCCTGTAAAACAGGGGCTGAAAAATTGGGCCTTAGCCACTGGTGGCGGCACCCATAAACAAAAATGATCTTCCAAGCTATCATCATCAATCGTATCATTGAGGACTCGGAGGAGGAGGATAGCCAGTCAACATAACAGCACAGGCACTCAGCATCAGCATCAGTCTTGAAGGGATGTGACATGTTAAAATCAATTAGTCTGTTATATCAGCATCAGGTGTGTGGTAGCTGGTGGTGATCCAAGACTGGTTCATCTTGATGAAAGTCAGTCGATCAACCGAGTCGGTGGACAGGCGCACCCTGTGATCCGTGACAAATCCTCCAGCAGCACTGAATGTGCGTTCCGAAAGAACGCTGGATGCAGGACAGGCCAGTAGCTCAATTGCATACTGTGCAAGCTCTGGCCAGTGATCCATCCTCAAGACCCAGTAAGCCAGAGGATTTTCGGTGGGGAAGGTGTCCAAGTCTGACCTTGCCCCTAGATATTCCTGCACCATGTTTATCAGACGCTGGCGATGGTTGCTGGAACCGATCATACTTTGGGGCTGCGGACTAAAGAATTGTCTGAACGCATCGGTCAGACGGCCACCTTCCCCACCGCTCCTTCTTTGACTGGCCGAAGCCTCAGCAACTCGTTGTCCAGGACCAGGAGTTTGTAACCTCCCAGTCTCTGGGAACGCGTTGCACAGACCTTTCTGCAAGGCCTCCCGGAGTTGTCTCATCCTCTGCTCCCTCTGCGACGGTAACATAAGGTCCGCAACCTTACCCTTGTACCGTGGATCAAGGAGAGTGGCCAGCCAGTAATGGTCCCTCTCCTTGATCCGAGGAATACGAGGATCCTTCCGCAGACTTTGCAGGATCAGGGAGGCCATGCAGCGTAGGTTTGCTGAGGCATTCGCTCCGGAGTCCTCTGGGTCACTAAGGACGACATGATCCTCAGCCACCTCCTCCCAGCCACGTACAAGTCCACTGGTTTCTTGGGACTGTAAATCATCCCTAAAAGACTGCTGCTGATGATGCTGAGTGCCAGCCTCCACCTCCATGCTGACACAATCCTCCTCCTCCTCCTCCTCCTCTTCCTGTGCGATGGGTGGGACAGAAGGAACACTGTCTGGGTAAAGGGGGCCTTGAGAGGCAAGGAAGTCCTCCTCTTCCTGCCTCTGTTCTGCCTCAAGTGCCCTGTCCATTATTCCACGCAGCGTGTGCTCCAACAGGTGGACAAGAGGTACAGTGTCACTGATGCATGCACTGTCACTGCTCACCATCCTCGTGGCCTCCTCAAATGGTGCCAGGACAGTGCATGCATCCCTGATCATGCCCCACTGGCATGGAGAAAAAAAAACAAGCTCCCCTGACCCTGTCCTGGTGCCGTAGTCGCACAGGTACTCATTGATGGCCCTCTGCTGCGTGTGCAGCCGCTGCAGCATGGCCAACGTTGAGTTCCACCTGGTGGGCATGTCACATATAAGGCGGTTCTTGGGCAGGTTCAACTCCTTTTGCAGCTCAGCCAGGCGAGCACTGGCATTATAAGATCTGCGGAAATGCACACAGACTTTCCTGGCCTGCCTCAGGACATCCTGTAAGCCCGGGTACCTGCCCAAGAACCGCTGCACCACCAGGTTAAGGACGTGAGCCACACAGGGCACATGGGTCAGTTGTCCCTGTCGGAGGGCGGAGAGGAGGTTGGTGCCATTGTCGCAAACCACCATTCCTGGCTTAAGCTGGCGTGGCGTCAACCACCTCTCGGCCTGGCCCTGCAGAGCAGACAGGACCTCTGCCCCAGTGTGGCTTCTGTCCCCCAAACACACCAGCGCAAGCACGGCATGGCATCTTTTTGCCTGCGTACTTGCGTAGCCCCGTGAACGGCTACGGAGCACCGCTGGTTCATAGGACAAACCACAGGAAGAGGCCATGGAGGAAGAAGAAGAGGAGGGGGTGGAGGAGAGAGGTGTGTCACAACCAGTAGTAGCATTTTGGAGGCGTGGCGGTGGAACAACCTCCAACACTACTGCACCTTGTCCTGCATCCTTCCCAGCTGCCAAAAGAGTGACCCAATGGGCCGTGAAAGAAAGGTAACGTCCCTGTCCATGCCTGCTGGACCATGAGTCAGCGGTAATATGCACCTTACCGCTGACCGCCCTGTCCAGCGAGGCCAAGACATTGCCTTCCACATGCCGGTAGAGAGCCGGAATAGCCTTCCGTGAGAAAAAGTGGCGTTTGGGAACCTGCCACTGAGGAACCGCACATTGCACAAACTCACGGAAGGGGGCCGAGTCTACCAACTGAAAAGGCAGCAGTTGAAGCGCTAGCAATTTAGCCAAGCTAGCATTCAACCGCTGGGCATGTGGATGGCTGGGAGTGAACTTCTTTCGACGGTCCAGCAGCTGGGGCAGGGAAATTTGCCTGCTAGAATCGGACGTCGGTGTACTGCTAGCAGAGTGGCCGCAAGTACTTGGCTGTGACACACCTAATTCTACACCTTCATTCCTCTCAGTGCATGTTTCAGAGAGGACTGAAGTTATAGTGGGGTTGGAGATCCCAGCTGATGCGGTGCAAGGAGAGGTCCGCTTTGTTCTTTGGTGTGGGTCTTTGAGGTAGGCTTGCCAACGAGCTGCATGGCAGGTCAACATATGTCTGGTCAGGCATGTGGTACCCAAGCGGCTGATGTTTTGGCCACGCGATATACGCTTGAGACATATGTTGCAAACAGCAGCTGTGCGATCTGATGCACTAGCCTCAAAAAAGGCCCACACCAAGGAACTTTTTGAATGACGGGCAGAGGCAGCGCCCTGCACAGGCGGAGCTCTGCGGTGTGATTCCGTCGGTGTACTGCCCTTACGCTGGCCACCAAAGGGCATCCTGCCTCGTTGGAGATGTGCCTCCTCCTCATCCTCCTCCTCCTCCTCTCTCCTATTAGGCACCCACGTGGAGTCAGTGACCTCATCATCCCCTCCCTCCTCATCACTGGAGCCAATCTGGCAGTATGCTGCAGCTGCTGGAACATGACTGCCAGATTGGTGTCCTTCTTGAGCATCCCCTCTGTCTGCTCTCACGCTACTGCCTTCCTGTAGCTGGGTTTCATCATCAGACCCTTCGAAACGCTGGGCATCCTCCTGGAGCATGTACCCAACACTGTGCTCAAACAGTTCGGGGGACTCCTCAGGAGGAGGACATGGTGGGTCTAGGGAAGGAGTGACTGATGATGAGTCTGACATTGATACCAGGGAAGAGGACGCTTTTGCAGCTGCTTTGCCAGTACCCTGAGCCTGGGTGAGAGAGGATGAGGAGGAGGAGGAGGGCTTGGTCATCCACTCTACCAAGTCTTCGGCATGATGTGGCTCAACATGTCCAGCTGCCGAAAAGAAGGACAAGCGTGTCCCATGGCCATGTGCTGATGACAATGCACCGCGTCCACGACCAGCACTGTTGCCCCCAGACACAGAGCCTGCTTGCCCTCTTTTATTGCCTCCTGACTGTCTGCCTCTCCTTGTTTGCCTTCCAGACATTCTAATAGATGGCCTGCAGGGAGATGGGAAAAAAGCAATAAGGGCTACCTTCAGGTGTCCTTCTCTGTCCCTTTACTTAAGGATTTCTAAATATGGTTGAGGATGATTGCTTTTGCACAGAATAGCACAACAACAATTTCCCTGACTGTCCAAAAAACAAGGATTTCAAAGATGGTTGATGAGGAATGCTTTAGCACACTATAGCACAAGGAGAATTCCCCTCACTTTCCTTCTTTGTCCCTAGAAACAAGGACTCGCACAGTGAAAGAAACTGACACTCTCCCTACCTAGAGTTTTCTGTCCCTAGAAAAAATGTTTTTTTAAAGCACACTATAGCACAAGGAGAATTCCCCTCACTTTCCTTCTTTGTCCCTAGAAACAAGGACTCGCACAGTGAAAGAAACTGACACTCTCCCTACCTAGAGTTTTCTGTCCCTAGAAAAAATGTTTTTTTAAAGCACACTATAGCACAAGGAGAATTCCCCTCACTTTCCTTCTTTGTCCCTAGAAACAAGGACTCGCACAGTGAAAGAAACTGACACTCTCCCTACCTAGAGTTTTCTGTCCCTAGAAAAAATGTTTTTTTAAAGCACACTATAGCACAAGGAGAATTCCCCTCACTTTCCTTCTTTGTCCCTAGAAACAAGGACTCGCACAGTGAAAGAAACTGACACTCTCCCTACCTAGAGTTTTCTGTCCCTAGAAAAAATGTTTTTTTAAAGCACACTGTAGCACAAGGAGAATTCCCCTCACTTTCCTTCTTTGTCCCTAGAAACAAGGACTCGCACAGTGAAAGAAACTGACACTCTCCCTACCTAGAGTTTTCTGTCCCTAGAAAAAATGTTTTTTTAAAGCACACTGTAGCACAAGGAGAATTCCCCTCACTTTCCTTCTTTGTCCCTAGAAACAAGGACTCGCACAGTGAAAGAAACTGACACTCTCCCTACCTAGAGTTTTCTGTCCCTAGAAAAAATGTTTTTTTAAAGCACACTATAGCACAAGGAGAATTCCCCTCACTTTCCTTCTTTGTCCCTAGAAACAAGGACTCGCACAGTGAAAGAAACTGACACTCTCTCTACCTAGAGTTTTCTGTCCCTAGAAAAAATGTTTTTTTAAAGCACACTATAGCACAAGGAGAATTCCCCTCACTTTCCTTCTTTGTCCCTAGAAACAAGGACTCGCACAGTGAAAGAAACTGACACTCTCCCTACCTAGAGTTTTCTGTCCCTAGAAAAAATGTTTTTTTAAAGCACACTATAGCACAAGGATAATTCCCCTCACTTTCCTTCTTTGTCCCTAGAAACAAGGACTCACACAGTGAAAGAAACTGACACTCTCCCTACCTAGAGTTTTCTGTCCCTAGAAAAAATGTTTTTTTAAAGCACACTATAGCACAAGGAGAATTCCCCTCACTTTCCTTCTTTGTCCCTAGAAACAAGGACTCGCACAGTGAAAGAAACTGACACTCTCCCTACCTAGAGTTTTCTGTCCCTAGAAAAAATGTTTTTTTAAAGCACACTGTAGCACAAGGAGAATTCCCCTCACTTTCCTTCTTTGTCCCTAGAAACAAGGACTCGCACAGTGAAAGAAACTGACACTCTCCCTACCTAGAGTTTTCTGTCCCTAGAAAAAATGTTTTTTTAAAGCACACTGTAGCACAAGGAGAATTCCCCTCACTTTCCTTCTTTGTCCCTAGAAACAAGGACTCGCACAGTGAAAGAAACTGACACTCTCCCTACCTAGAGTTTTCTGTCCCTAGAAAAAATGTTTTTTTAAAGCACACTATAGCACAAGGAGAATTCCCCTCACTTTCCTTCTTTGTCCCTAGAAACAAGGACTCGCACAGTGAAAGAAACTGACACTCTCCCTACCTAGAGTTTTCTGTCCCTAGAAAAAATGTTTTTTTAAAGCACACTATAGCACAAGGAGAATTCCCCTCACTTTCCTTCTTTGTCCCTAGAAACAAGGACTCGCACAGTGAAAGAAACTGACACTCTCCCTACCTAGAGTTTTCTGTCCCTAGAAAAAATGTTTTTTTAAAGCACACTATAGCACAAGGATAATTCCCCTCACTTTCCTTCTTTGTCCCTAGAAACAAGGACTCGCACAGTGAAAGAAACTGACACTCTCCCTACCTAGAGTTTTCTGTCCCTAGAAAAAATGTTTTTTTAAAGCACACTATAGCACAAGGAGAATTCCCCTCACTTTCCTTCTTTGTCCCTAGAAACAAGGACTCGCACAGTGAAAGAAACTGACACTCTCCCTACCTAGAGTTTTCTGTCCCTAGAAAAAATGTTTTTTTAAAGCACACTATAGCACAAGGAGAATTCCCCTCACTTTCCTTCTTTGTCCCTAGAAACAAGGACTCGCACAGTGAAAGAAACTGACACTCTCCCTACCTAGAGTTTTCTGTCCCTAGAAAAAATGTTTTTTTAAAGCACATTATAGCACAAGGAGAATTCCCCTCACTTTCCTTCTTTGTCCCTAGAAACAAGGACTCGCACAGTGAAAGAAACTGACACTCTCCCTACCTAGAGTTTTCTGTCCCTAGAAAAAATGTTTTTTTAAAGCACACTATGGCACAAGGAGAATTCCCCTCACTTTCCTTCTTTGTCCCTAGAAACAAGGACTCGCACAGTGAAAGAAACTGACACTCTCCCTACCTAGAGTTTTCTGTCCCTAGAAAAAATGTTTTTTTAAAGCACACTATAGCACAAGGAGAATTCCCCTCACTTTCCTTCTTTGTCCCTAGAAACAAGGACTCGCACAGTAAAACACACTGACACTCTCCCTACCTATCCTTCTCTTTCCCTAAACTAAAGGAATCCAGGTTAAGCAAGAAAGAAATAAATGTCACTGTCCCTGCCTATGCTTGTCTTTCCCTGCTCCGGAACACACTACACTAGGCCGCCGTGCTGGCGGCCTTTTATAGTGTGGGGCGTGTACTAAACACCCTCAGCAATAATTGGCCACAGGCATCCTGCCTGTGGCCAATCATTGCTCTCCTCGCTGCCGGCGCTGTGATTGGCCAAGCATGCGGGGTCACAGTGCATGCTTGGCCAATCACAGCGCCTGGATGACACTGCGATGGCGTAGTGCATTGTGGGCCGTTCGCGTCACTCGAATTTGGCGCGAACGGCCCAAATCGTTCGATCTTCGTCGAACGATCGAACAGCCGATGTTCGAGTCGAACGTATGTTCGACTCGAACACGAAGCTCATCCCTACACAATACCATATTTACTGCTATCTGTGACAAGGGAGGTTAGAGACAGTTACTGGGGGTTGACAGCAGTGTGTTACAGGCCCAAAATCTATATCAGCAGCCCTCTTAACTTGGGGTATTGCTACACTGATATTAGGCACTTTTCCCCCCCACTGACACAAAAGACAGGGCACTATTCCTCCTACTGACATCAACAATGGGTCACTATTCCCCCCACTGATGCCAATGATTGGGCACTATTCCTCCCAACCGATACCAATGATGGGCATTATTCCTCCCACTGTCAGGAGCGTGTGCGCTCCTGCTCCGTCATAGCTGCTAGTTCCAGCATCCTGGCTTTGGCTATGGCATTCTCCTTGCTTGTCTGTCTACCTGCAAGGTGATTGTTGCCAGATTCTTGGTGGAGACCAGATCTGATTTAAGCCAGCCAAACCTTCAGTCTCATGCGTGTGATAGAGTATGATAATGTGTGTAATATCTGATCAAGCTCCCTGTCTGTCTGCCCTGCTCTACTAGATTGGATTTCTCTGTGTATGACCTCGGACCGGATAACGACTATTCTCTGAACTCTACCTGCCTTTTACTTGGACTATCATTGAACCACTCTGCCTGTCTGCCAACCACAAGAATCTGTTTGCTTTGCTCAGTTTGCACCTGCCCTGGCGTGGTGGCCAGGCACTATAGCAGTGTGTATAAGTCCTGGGGGCAACCAAGTACTGGTAGGCCTGCTTGCCTTATGGGAAAGGAGGCTGCTATTGGTGAAGAACACAGTAGCCAGCTATAGTGTCCAACCACTTGCTTTGGGGTAAGCGTGACACCCACTGACACAAACAATGAGGTACTATTCCTCCCTTTGACACCAGAAACGGCAAACAAATTCTCCTATTGATACCAATGATGGGGCACTATTCCTCCAACTGACAGCAATGATGGGGTACTAATCCCCCAACTGACACCAATGATGGGGCATTATTCTTTCCACTAATACCAATAATGTAATTTTTTTTTTAACTTCCACTGACCACCAAGCCTAGGCATTGTTTACTCCCCCCAATGCCAGGGTATTTACTGCCCCCACTAGCCACAGTCCGGCCGCAATAATATTTGAAGGGCAGTAAACTGGTCCTTTGTTTCAAAAGTTTGGAGACCCCTGATTTAGACTATACTACTCTTATTTGTCCATACCTTCATTCAGTAGATAAATTAGGTATATTTGTAAAACTATCATCCTACTTTCTAGATCTAATATTACACTTTTACAAGTTAATTGGGCACCAGGGATGCAATGTCTATACTCTACTATAGTTTAAAATGACAAAAAATAATAAAAATGCCAGCAGCAGTTTTACGAGCCACCTCTGCGTATGTCAAGTCTGTGATACACTCATACGGCCATTATACAACGAACGCTTTAGAAGTGTAAAGATTGTGCCGTCTGAGCTACAAAACGTATCTGTCAGACGCTTGACTGACAGGCTCTCTGAGATTACAAGGAACTTTGTGCGTTCAATTTAGATTGGAGGTTATTGTGTAAGGCATTGGAAATATTTAATTGTTCCCGTTGGCATTGTGATAACCCTCATGTCCTTTTTCTGCTTTTCATTCAAAGAGCTTGCATTGCTGAACCCTTTTAACTCTATTTCATGGAGATGAGAACCAAAACCTCTAATAACCATTGTGAGTGCCTTTTATATTTTGGCAGTGTGACTGCTTAATGTATAGTACAATACCTTATAGAACTGGGGTACTGAGCTTAATGTACCCCATCAAGCATATTTTCGGCATTGAGTTTGTATGTTCTTCTTGCAGTGGCAAAGCTAGACATTATTCCACCAAGGGAAAAGACACAGTTTGGCGCCCCTCCCCGGTATGGCAGAGGATGGTCTCAGAAGGGCAGTGGACGGCATCAGTAATTTTTTATTTGAATTATTTTTTTTATTTTTTTTATACTTTACTATTTTTTATGATATTCTTTTTTTGAATATTTTTTGCAATTTTATAGGAGTACCGTTGGGGGGCTTTAGTGAAATATCAGGGGTCTAAACAGACCCCTGATGTCTCACTTTTGAGACAGAGAAAGGGATTAAGGACAGATTCCCCAGACATATTGGGTATCTATTTATGTGTTTGTTTGCCCAACAACTCATTCAGTGTGTTTTTTACAGAGATTTTGCATTTCCTAGACCTTTGCGGTAATATCAAGGGACATAAAAATTTGTTTGGGGGTTTTATGTAATCTTCAGGTGTAAAATTATTTTTTAAACGTGTGCAAAAAATTCAAAAACGGCTCTAGTAGCGAAAAGGTTAAACCAAATTGGAAGATACCTTTAAATGTTGGATTATATTCACCTTGGAAGGAATATACTAGATCAGTTTTTCCAAAGCTCATTCCTCAAGTACACCCAATAGGCCAGGTTTTGGAATTTTCCATAAATAAAATAGCAAGCCACTGATATTAATTTAAAGCACCGGTGCTGGGTGAAGGAAATCCAGAAAACTGGACCTGTTGGGGGTACTGGAGGACTGAGATTGTGCTAAAGTGAGTCTTCTGACTACTCTTAGCTTTCCCTATATGTTATTCCCAGTTCAGTTTTAAATACAGCAGTGGGTCTACACCAGGTGCCTCCAAACTTCTCAGCACCAGGGCCACATTGTATATTTTACAAATATTCATGGGCCAAAAAAAAAAATCAGTTAATTACACGGTGTGAATACAATTTAATGAATATGTTTTTTTAATCAACATAATATGTTTCAGAACAATATAGAAAGAAATCCAATAAAACAAAGCAAAGAAATTTGAAATAAACTTGAGTCATTAATAAAGGTCCAACAAAAATTAATTCAGTCTTCACCTTTCTCATAGGAGCCTCCCTTACATTGGCATCCCCATCAAAGACCCTCCTTTCATTGGGATAATCATCAGAGTCTCCCTTAAATTAGAGTCCCCATCAGTGTCCCCTTTTACATCAAGGTTCCCATCAGAGAACCTCTTTAAGCTGTCACCCCCATAATTGTCTCCTACAGTGCCTTGAAAAAGTATTTATACCCCTTGAAATTTTGTCACGTTACAACCAAAAACGTAAATATATTTTATTGGGATTTTATGTGATAGACCAACACAAAGTGGCACATAATTGTAAAGTGGAAGGAAAATAATCAATTGTTTTCATTTTTTTATACAAATAAATATGTGAAACGTGTGGAGTGCATTTGTATTTAGCCCCCTTTACTTTGATACCCCTAACTAAAATCTAATGGAACCAATTGCATTCAGAAGTCACCTAATTAGTAAATAGAGCCGACCTGTGTGTAATTTATTCTCAGTATAAATACAACTGTTCTGTGAAGCCCTCAGAGATTTGTTAGAGAATCTTAGTGTAGCGGGTATTTGAATTTAGGGGAAGCATCTGGGTGGTAGTGTAACCCAGATGCACTGATTGTTAGGGGATCTGAGGCCCTTTTATGGTTCTTGGAGGACTCTGGTGGTGTGAGGTTCCCTGGGCCTATAAGTGGCGTTGTTGCCGGGGGCCGGAGGTGAACTCACACCGCAAGAATGTGCCTTTTTGTCCTCCCCTGGAGCTGGTACAGCGGGGCTGGGAACCCGCTGTGGCGCGAAGGGAGAGGAGATAAAAGGGGCGGACGCCCTTACCACGTGGTTGAGAGTGCAGAGTCGGAGGACGTGGTCGCACCCAGGCACCTTCAGCTTGGGTGCTGGCGTCCCGGTGTTCCGGGCCCAGGTGCCTTTGACCTGGCCGGAGCGGAGATGGAGTCCATCTCAGGCACCTTTAGCCTGGGGTGAGGTACTATGGCGGATGCCTGGGGTGAGGTACTATGGCGGATGCCTGGGGCTCAGTACCTTAGACTGAGTTCCGCGAGGGTGGAGGAATCCGAGGGGGCCCTAACTCCTTGGGTGCCCGTGTCTGAGTTTGTGAGGTCTGGTGTGCAGAACTTCTCTGGAGAGTCCGGCGCAGCATCGCTGGTGACAGAGAGGCCTCCGGTATCTCCCTTGGATGGATATCCTTCCCCTGACAGGGGCCGTGCTATTTCACATAGTCAGTGGTAGTGACTATTCGCCACTGGTGATACCACAGTGGTTGGCAAGAGAAGGGAAAGGATTGTGCCTCGACCTATTCCCATTAAGACTAAGTTGTTGCAAAAGAATCCAACTTAACCGTGCTGTGTGTTTATTCGCTGAGAAGAATAAAACGGAGTTGGACCTATTCACTGTGTGGAACTCTGGTTACTAGGAGCAAAGGAGTCAGGGACGAGGGACAGGACTTGACTCTAGGACACCTACACAAAGCCCGATCTTTCTGGCCTTCACCTCTTCACTATGGAGGACATGGGCCGTGGTGTATCTCATCCCTCCCCCCAGCACTAACACCCCTAGACAAAGAAAGACAAGCCGAGAATGAGAAGGGGTGAGAGGGGTGAGGTCGCTACATTAGTAAACAAACAGTATCATGAAGGCCAAGAAACACACCAGACAGGTCAGGGATAAAGTTGTGGAGAAGTTCAAAGCAGGGTTAGGTTATAAATAAATATCCCAAGCTTTGAACATCTCACAGAGCACTGTTCAATCCATCATCTGAAAATGGAAAGAGTATGGCACAACTGCAAACCTACCAAGACAAGGTCGTCCATCTAAACTGACAGGCCGGCAAGGAGAGTATGCATAAGAGAAGCAGCCAAGAGGTCCATGGTAACTCTGGAGGAGCTGCAGGGATCCACAGCTGAGGTGGGAGAATCTGTCCACAGGACAATTATTAGTTGTGCACTCCACAAATCTGGCCTTTATGGAAGAGTGGCAAGAAGAAAGCCATTGTTGAAAGAAAGCCATAAGGAGTTCCATTTGCAGTTTGCGAGAAGCCATGTGGGGGACACAGCAAACATGTAGAAGAAGGTGCTCTTGTCAGATGAAACCAAAATTTTACTTTTTGGCCTAAAAGCAAAACGCTATGTGTGGAGGAAAACTTACACTGCACATCATCCTGAACACACCATCCCCACTGTGAAACATGGTGGTGGTGGCAGCATCATGTTGTGGGGATGCTTTTCTTCAGCAGGGACATGGAAGCTGGTCAGAGTTGATGGGAAGATGGATGGAGCCAAATACAGGGCAATCTTAGAAGAAAACCTGTTAGAGTCTGCAAAAGACTTGAGACTGGAGCGGAGGTTCACCTTCCGGTAGGTCAATGACCCTAAACATACAGCCAGAGCTACAATGGAATAGTTCAGATCAAAGAATATTCATGTGTTAGAATGGCCCAGTCAAAGTCCAGACCAAAATCCAGTTGAGAATCTGTGGCAAGACTTGAAAATTGCTTTTCACAGACGCTCTCCATCCAATCTGACAGAACTTGAGATATTTTGCAAAGCAGAATGGGCAAAAATGTCACTCTCTAGATGTGCAAAGCTGGAAGAGACATCCCCAAAAAGACTTGCAGCTGTAATTGCAGTAAAAGGTGGTTCTACAAAGTATTGACTCGGGGGGGCTAAATACAAATGCCCCCCACACTTTTCATGTATTTATTTGTAAGAAATTTTGAAAACCATTTATCATTTTCCTTCCACTTCACAATTATGTGTCACTTTGTGTTGGTCTATCACAGAAAATTCCAATAAAATAAATTTAAGTTTTTGGTTGTAACCTGACAAAATGTGGAAAATGTCAAGGGGTATGAATAATTTTTCAAGGCACTGTACTTGCATTATTGTCCTCACCAGGGTACCCCCCTTACATCAGGGTACATATCAGAGTTCCTCCTAACATTAGAGTCCATATCAGAGCTCCCCTCACCCCTGGATTCCATGAGAGCCCTCCTCCCTCACATCTGGATTCCATCAGAGTCCCTCCTTTTTTCAGGCCCCTATCAGAGTCCCCCATACATCAGTGTCCCCATTACATCAGAGTTCCCCCCTACTGTTGGGCTAACAGATAGTGCACATCAGCTGTGGGCCAGATAGAACCTTGTAGTGGGCTGCTTTTGGGCCTGCGTGCCATAGTTTGGAGACTCCTGGCCTACACGAAAAACCAAAATAGAATAATGCAGGGATTGTAAGACTTCAGAGGTGTGGTCCTTCTATGGTGCTTTTCTGGATTATCATTGATCTGGAAATCACCTTATTTAACAGCACACCCTAAAGTGAGATCTTTAAAAATAAACATAAGTATTAAATTAATGCAAGCCATCACATGAATAGAGATCTGAAAACCTGCAAAGACTTACATCAGCACGTGTACATTACATAGAAACCACCAAAGGGGAAGGTAACTACAAAAGGTAGGTTTGTATATGATTTAAAGGGCGTTCTAAACATTCATGGATAAATATTTAAAACACACATGGAGAATCTCATTATGTTATCATATAGCTAAAGTTGTAAAATATACATTCAGCTGCCATCTCTAGAGCTTCTGGTTATAATATGATGGCAAGCATCTGCTTTACATTATGAGATGAGGCCTTATGGCTTTTAGTTACCGTATTTATCGGCGTATAACACGCACAGGCGTATAACACGCACCCTAACTTTAAGAGGGAAGTTTCAGGAAAAAAACTTTCCATAGCCCCCTGCGTATAACACGCCGGCACAGTTTACCCTCTATTTTCAGGGTAAAAAAGTGAGTGTTATACGCCAATAAATACAGTATACATCAGATTGGACTGAATCACCCGCTTCTAATGCCGTGTACACACGACCGTTTTTAATGTCATTGAAAAAACAACGTTTTTCTCGACGTGATTGTTCTCAAGCCTGCCTTGCCTACACACTATCGTGAAAAAAAATGCTCGAACAAAGCGTGGTGACGTACGAAACTTACGACGGCACTATAAAGGGGAAGTTCCATTCGGATGGCGCCATCCTTTGGGCTACTTTTGCTGATCCTCGTGTTAGATAAGTTTGGTGAGAGACGATTCGCGCTTTTCAGCCTCGTGCTCTTCAGTCCGTTACAGTGTGACGAATGTGATATCTCCATTACGAACGCTAGTTTTACCAGAATGAGCGCTCCCATCTCATAACTTGCTTCTGAGCATGCACGTTTTTTTTCACGTCGTTAAAGCCTACACACGGCTGTTTTTCACGACGAGAAAAACAACGACGTGAAAAACAACGAGAAAAAATAGAGCATGTTCCAAATTCTTAATGCCCATTTTTCACGTCGCGAAAAATGCTCTGGAGCCCACACACGATCGTTTTTAATGACCAAATAAAAAAATTGCATTTTTCTCGTCATGAAAAACGGTCGGAGTTCCAGCGAGGAGGTTTCTCCAGTTCTGCCTTCTTATCGAGGATTTATCAATGGTTGCCACCAGAAATGGAACCATAGAAAGTGTTATCTGATGAGGCAACTCAAGTCCTAGATCCTAAAAAAAAGACGTTGGATGGTGTCATCCTATTCTGATATCACATCAATGATAGCAGTGATAATCACTCATTATAATGGGAAGCCACAGCTGGAAAGAACTTCCGGGGAGGAAGCAGGAACTCATGGCGGAGAGGGGAATGGGAACTAAAAGTGAATAGGTAAAGGGAGGAAGGTGATGATGGAGGGTCTAAGGAGAGATAATAGTGGAAGGAGAAGAACAGGTATTAATGGTGGAGGTGTGCAGGCAGGTGCAGTCTGTATTCCCCACTATAGATGGCACTTGGCCAAAGTGGCAATGCAGAAGGGGAAGGAAGTCGTGAGGGACCCAGTTTCTCTATGACTTCCTGCAGTCACAGAGAGACAGCTGTCCAATTGGACACTGTCGCTCCATGCGACCTTGTCAGCCATCTTGGGTCAAGCAGAGTCTACTTAAAGAAGAGCAGTCTCCCCCAAAAAATTAAAAGTCATCAGCTACAAATGCTGTAGCTGCTGACTTTTAATATAAGGACACTTACCTGCCCCTGGATCCAGCAATGTCCTGTTCAATCAGCTTCAGGTGCTGGCATTTTAAGTAAGGGAAACTGCAGCTTCACAGCCGAATTTCAACTGCACATGTGTGAGCCACGCTGTGCTTTGTGATTTTGTCCCACAGTCTTCTGGGACCTGTGATGTGTGTCAGAAAGCTACAGGGGGGGGGGGTGAACCTCCATTCAGATCACTCCAGCGATCTGGCTTGAAGTGGGGGAATGGGTACCTGTCAAAATCAGATATCCGCTTCCCCCCCAAAAAACACAATGTGCCAAATGTAAAGGAAGAAGAGGGGGAGGGAGAGTGGAACCTCCCCTTTTGAGTGTAGTTCCGCTTTAAGCCCCTGGCTCCCAGGTTTGGTGCGCTTTAATGCGAGTGCTTAGTGTAGAGACAGGTTCCCCTGTCTGGCAGGGATAGTGCTTAGAAGCAGAGACAGGTTCCTGAGGAGTAGGGGAAGTGCAGGGAGTATGCTATCTCCTCATAGGAAGCCTACTGTTTGGGTGTGGACTGACCAGGCCGCTTTCCTTCTCCTCGCTGCAGAAGCTGTCGGCATCATTCTGAGACCTTGATCCTCTGCTACTGTTTGTAAGTGGCTTCGGTCGGCTGTGCCCACCTGCCAGGCCTGTTTGTACATTATTGGAGCTCTCACAATATACTTTTTTTTATCCTCCTCGGCCTCTGAGTGTATTCTTGCTGCCGCTGCACCACACTGCACCCTACCCACAGGTGTAAGGGTTGATGGTAGATTGGGAAACAAAAGTTGATGGAAAAACAGGAGCTGATGGTAAGGGGTCTGGGGACACAAGCTGTGATGTTTGTGCTGAAGCACTGTGTGACCCTTCACCTTTTTCTCCTGATGCATGCTGGGGGAGGGGCTGTACCAGGAAGTAGTGAGAGTGGTGTGTGGAACTGGGAAGCAGCAGCAGCATGATGCATAGATCTGGTAATGACAGAATCCTGTTGTATTAAGACTCCTCCATGTAACAAGTCATCATGTTCTGAGTGAGTAATAAACCCTCTCCATGTTTAAGAAGTTCATCTGGCCTGTGTGTAACTTGCTGAGCAGATACTTTAGCATTGCTAGCAACACTCTGAGAGACCCCGTGTCTAAGGGACATAACACAAGCTAATGGTAAAGAATAGTGTGATTTAATGGTGTGCAGGGGTGTGTGTGTGGCGGGGGTAGGAGGTGGTCAACAAGAACTAATGAGGTTGTGAAAGCAGAATAGGG
The DNA here is from genome assembly GCA_029206835.1 of Rana muscosa. Lineage (NCBI taxonomy): Eukaryota > Metazoa > Chordata > Amphibia > Anura > Ranidae > Rana > Rana muscosa. Next base: position 342,725,708 of record CM055119.1, read on the forward strand.
GCAAATGACAGAAGGTCAATGAGACTGGATTGTGTAAAGTAAATGTAGCACATGGACCCTTTTTCCTACCTTTGGCTCACTTGCAGGAAAAGGGCACACCGTACTATATGCCCGTACCCTCCTGTTTGAGGAGGTTGAGCGGTGTCATGTATTTTGGTCCCACAGCTAGGTTCTCCATCAGTTGGTTCTCATCTCCTAGGATATAGGGACAAATCTCTGTCCCCCCCCCCCCCCCAAGTAATTCCAATGTCCACACCACTCTAAACTCCAACGTTGAGTTTATTTTTCTCAATGTTCCGCAGATAGGAAAGGGTGGATCAGAGACAGGACAGCAAGGTTTTCGGAGGTAGGTCCAGGCACAAGTCCCAGAGTAGGTTCAGCTCACCCGGATAGTCTCCTGGAGTAATGGAGCGCGGCTTTGCGGAAATAAGGCGGTGCCTATCACCAAAGGAAATTCCACTTTTGTTTAAATAAATATAGCATATAAAATGATATACTGTAGCACATAAAATTGCTACATGAGCTTTTCTGACCATAGTGACAGGAAAATTCGAAGGAGCAGTATATAACCGTATGTGGTTTTCGTTCAGGAATATTGTACATATTGTAAAGAAACCTGTTTAATACATCTGGGATTCCATTAAAATAGCAAGACTAAATTTGAAGGGCTTTTAAATTAAATAAGTTGACTCAGTGATGGCAAGACAGAATGTTCTGCCATTTTTTCTACAAAAGTTTAAAAGGTAACTCCACTTTCATGGGGAAAAAAATAGCTAAAGAAAAAATAATATAGCACATATAATTGTAACACTAATCATATTGTAATTGAATGTTATTAAAAATTACCTTTCCTTTTCATTCTGCAGCCACTGTTATTTTCTGAGAATGCATTGCATTATGGTTACCTGGAGGTGTTCTGTACACAGAGTGTGTACTGACCACTACCCAGAAACATAATTTCCTGCTTGTGTGATTGGCTCACCAATTTTCCCAGAAGTCTGCCTAAGATACAAGTCAGATTTCAGGCATCCCCTGCAACACAAATGTCATTTCTGGAGAGATACTTTCAATAGGAGCACGTCTAAAGGGATAGGTGCAAAGTTCTGAATTAGCCAGCACGAACTGGAGTAATGGAGCGGGGCAGATTTCCTCATTAGTGCTCTGCAGCTGCACAACTGACAGTTAATTATGAAACCACTCCCATTAAATCCACTTAGAACAGAGGCACAGACAAACACACATGGATTTCTTCAGAATAACAAAAGGTAGGAATCTGCAACAAAGGTTGTTATAATCGTTGCAATGTTCATAGATCACCCAGAGGGGAATATTTTTTTCTCAACAAAAGTGGAGTTACGCTTTAACTCTAAATGGGTATGGCCATCTAAAAGTGGAGCTCCAGTTCCCATTTTTTTTTTTTTTAAATGTTACTAATGGGTTTCTTCTTCTTTCTTTAAAATCAATAAAATTGAACCTGATCTCGGAAGCAGGCAGGGGCCATCGAGCCCGCTTGTCCTTATTTCCGGAATTCGGTGCAGCTGGCTACCCAGCATGCACCTCCCGCTCGCTCGGCTGCGCAGTAATGACACTGCACAATGCAGTTTCTTCATGACTGGTTGCCGTAGCAAAGGCAGCATCAGCAGAAGTTCCTGCCCCATTGTTATGGCAACCTGTCAATCAGAGGACAACCTGGTAATTTCTTGTCCTGGCGATTCCCATGGAGTCCTGGGATAGATAACTCCGATATCCCAGGAGTCCAAGGGAGTTGTCTTATGACGACATCCCCCTAAGCGGCCGGACCAGTAGTGCTGCATAAATACATCAAAATTGTGACAGGGGTCACTTTGGGCACAGGGTGAGCAAGAAAATAATGGACATTAAGAATATATCTTGGACTACCTAAATTGGGATAGTAATATTAATTCACAATATGTACTGGTTGTTTGAAGTTAACAAGTTAATTGAGAGATGTGTTACCTGCCTGTTGTGATGTAAATGAATCTAGAATGGCTTCCGAGGATCTTTCATTGTGATAACTAACTCTGTACTTGTGTGGATTGTAAATAGCAGACAGACAGTCTGCTGAACATAAAGGTTATGCATAGCCATTTAAGATGTAAAGAAAGGGATTAGCTATTGAACTCACCTGTGTCTGCTAAGAGCTGTCAGATGGGTATTGGGAGCTCGTTATATAACCATTGTGTGACGTCTTTTGATGATGGGTACTGTAGTTAAGAGACAGTAAGGCTAGCCTAAAGGTCATGTGTCTGAGTCATCAGCTGTAGTTAATTAGCTCATGTAAATTCGGTCTGATCAAAGGGGTATTGTCAGAGGAAAATGAGGAATGTAAGAACCTCCTCTCTGTGTGTATAAAATTTGGAGTTTTTTCGATAAAGAGGGTGAGACCTGCTGGAAACTTCATACAGAGTGTTTGTCTCGTATATATGGAAAGGATTATCCCTATGGGAAGAGCTCGTCTGACTGTGGAGTGTCAGTAGCTGATGTGTGTTCGGAGTGGGAATATCCTAAACGGCGTTAACCCCCTTTTATACTTGAGGACCCGTTACAAAAATAATCTATTTGGACATGACAAAAAAAAAATCTATCCATTTAGAAATGCACTGTAAATGGGCATGTGAATGCAAGCACAATGTTAAAATGGGTGGAACTCCGCTTTAAGAGAGATCCTGGGACTTAGGATAGGGGAAGGGTAATAAATAGCGCTAGTCGTTCACACAAATTCACCCAACTGTATCACATGGCTTCCACTTTGTTGATATATCTCTGTTTATCAGAGCATATTCTTCCCTGTTCTTACTTCAATATCTGGCTGCTGTTGGTCAAATCTCAAGGTGGAGTTTAGTTGGTCCCTGAGCTTTCTGGGACTGGCATATGTCTTCTGCCTGTAATTGCTGCAAAATCTATGACCAGCCTACCTTTTACATCTACGGCACAGCTTCCTATGATCAGAATCTGCAACTGGGAAACACATTTTATGCCTGGAGATTTTATTCTGCCCCTTTATACATACGCCTTTTCCCCTTTGATGAGGATGTGCCTGCAATTATTTTTCTTGTAAAGCAATTTATTTCCCTTTTATAAGCCCATTTGGACATTACAAGCCACAGATAAAACAAATCCTTACACTTGTAATTTTTTGCTAGCTGCTAAGTACTGCAATTAATTAATTCCATTATAAAATTACCCTACTAATTACATGAAAAAATAGCTTTTCTTGCTAGAAATACTCTGAGGGATCAGCTGGCATCTGCTGGTTTTTGCTGTCTTCTTCTCCCTGTGAAATATCACATTAGGCTCTAAAATGAAGTTTTATCATTAAATGATGCTAAGAGAACGGAAAGTATGGCAGGTATGCAATGTCTGGGATTAAACAAAATGTATTAGGTTTTTGTGTTAGCATAGTGTCATGAAACGCGTCATTATTGTTAAACCCCTTAATGAATGGGAGCCTTTATGACCTCAATAATGCCAGTCTAATGGCTTTAAAGTGATCATGTAGTCAGGCTATTCAGGTATTTACATATACATAACAATCAGTAAATAAGCTATACAACATGCTCTGACTGACCACTGTAGCTGCAGGCACTGTGGAGCAATTCATCTTCAAAGTTCACAGAAGTTCTAAAGTCATTATCTCAACAGCTCAGCTATTCCTGCTTCCTCCTCCGAGCAGGGACTCAACAGCTGAGCTCACCCTGCACCCTCCTCCCAGTGATGAGCAAGCTCAGCTTCCCGCTATCAGCAGTCACTCATTGGGGTTGATTTACTAAAGGCAAATAGACTGTACACTTTGCAAAATGCGGTTTAACTCTGCAAGTGCAGTTGCTCCAGAGCTTAGTAAATTAGGTAAATCTTTACTTTGCAAAGAATATCCAATCACATGGAAGGAAAAAAAAAAAAACAGAATTTTTGCTTGCACATGATTGGATGATGGAAGTCAGCAGAGCTTCACCTCATTTATTAAGCTCTGGAGCAACTGCTCTTGCAGAGTGCATCTGCAATTTGTGAAGTGCACACTCTATTTGCCTTTAGTATATCAACCCCATTATCTCCCCCTACTCCCCAATCCAAGCAGGTAATTAACCCCTTGGCGCCAGCCACACGCAAATATGTAGCCTCTCGGCGGGTGGGCCGTGACGCAGAGCGTGAATTAGTGTAAATACAGCTGGGCCAACAGCCAATCACGGCAGTCACATGATCATAAACCCTGCCCATCTCCCGGCATCGTAAACCCCTTAAAGGGTCGGGAGGTGCCAGTTTCAAGGGGTTAAGCTCTCCATGCTTTCCCCTCACAGAAGTGACACAGCAGCTCAGCTCAACCTACACCCTCCTCCCAGCAGTGAGTCGGCGCATATCCCTGCTCCCCACTCCCAGCAGTGACTCAGACTCAGACCACCAATTTTCAGAGAATCAGACTTACTTGTGCATGTGACTTTGATGGACATGTAATCTGTCCAGAGAACCCGAGAGCAAGAAGTTATTCAAAGCCTGAGGCTGGGCTATAGACTTCACTTCCTTTCTGAGGAGTTGGCTTTCTCTGCTCCAGGGACGAGCTAAAAAAACAGAAAACTGACAGCACGTGATAAATAAGAAGACAATTGCATTTACTTGGGGGGCAATAACATCTAGTGGGCAGCAGCAGAATGGGGGTAACTCAGTAAAGCAAAAAAAAAAAAAGGGGGGGCAACAAAAGTACAATTGCCCTATAATTCCTTTAACACAGTTGCAGAGTTTGCTGGAGGGCATTCACTGAATGCTATCATTTGTTGCCTGGAACTTCTCTTTTAAGGAGTGGTCTGAGCAAAGGGTTGACTGGTCACATGTGCTACGCAGGATCCTTCATAGAGCCAAATAAAGGATCACACCGCTCAGCCACAAGCTGAGAGAGGTATGTTGCATGAGCAGAAAGAAGCCAGAAACCCAGAGTTTTTTGGAAATCTCCTGGCTGGTCATAAAGGCTTTAAACAAGTCCATAGGTGGCCACATTTGCTGGACCCCATCTAAAACCGACCCTCACCTTTGAGTGGACTTCTTCTTGGTACAGGCCACCAAACTGAATGTTGATTTTTGAATGATTTACAAGTAACACATCATACCTGTCCAGGAATTCTGTTTTTAACAAGAAATAGCCGTAGTTCCCTAGACCACACCACAATGTGCCTTGTTGCAAGTAGTCTGGAGTTCTGAGAACATTTGTGTAGGGATATGCTGCCCTCTACTGTCTGAATTTGTAATTGCCTGTAATTATTTTATGTGTGCACTTCCTGCCCCTGGGTTGTTAGCTTTGAAACCCTGGAAGGAGGAAGTGGGAAGAGAGTGAATGTCTCAGCTACATGTCCTGTCCATGCTGCTAAATCCAGACCTGAAGGAACTATTATGCAAGTATTCCCATGATCTAATAGTCTAACTGCAGCTGCTCAGTGTATATCTAAATCTTTTTGTGACAGAGTATCTCTTCCCTGTCTTTGTGATGGCTTCATGTACACTTGGTGGTCATTTACCGCGGCTGCTGGAAAACTCAAAAATTTGTCAAAATAGCAGCAAAACCGCGGCGCAATTTTGCTGCATTTTGTATTTTCCCGTGGCCGGTGGTCAAAACGTTCCTAACCTGAACGTGATTCTTCGCATTTAGGAGAGGAAGGTTGAACCTCACCTAACTGCAACAGCATCTAAACTGCACACCTCCCAACTGTCCCTGATTTCGAGGGACTGTCCCTGATTTCGAGCAATGTCATTCCTCCTCATTTGTCCCTCATTTTGGTCTGATCTACATAGGTGTATATAAAATGCACTTTTTATGATTCAAAAAGTGTTTTTCGGCACTAAACCTTTCATCTGATTTCGAAATTGCTGCATTTGTAAACTCCAAAAGCCAATATAAAGGAATAATGGAGGTAAAAAAGAGCACTTGTGGGTTTAACCAATCTTGTTTTTTTTTGTATAATTCTCCTTTAAGGGGGCATGGCAGGGGTGTGTCCTATGCCTGCATACTTTTGCTGATAGGTGTCCCTCATTCCCATCTCAAAAAGTTGGGAGGTATGTATGTGCACATTAACACATAGGCTTTTATGGAGTTGAGTTTAGGAGCTTTGGCAAAAAAAACGCCAAAAGCTCCTAAACTCAAGTTTAAGGGCTGCTAGTGTACTGTACATGAAAACTTATTATTTCACATCTTCAGTGCCAGATAGCTAGGTCTGTGCTACTGTATGTATGCAGTGGTCACCTTGCTATATATTAGTAAATGAGCCTGTTTATTGCAATAGTGTTTATTTACCGCTCTTGTTATTCCAGACACTACTAGACAGGGACTAAAGTGCAGAGTAGATGGGGCTGACTCTGAGTTCCAGTGCCACACCAGAAATCCTGTTGGTGAGAAGTTCCATTCCAGGCTGGTTGGACAACAGTTGGAGGATATCCCTGTGACTGCTGATCTCATCTTCAGGTCTCTGACACAAAGACAGACACAGTATAATCCCCAGTGGCCCCTGCAACTGGATTTTGCTGCAACATTCATCTAGAGGTATCTCTATTAATAACTATATATACCCAAGTATGAATGTGCACAATTCCACCAATTCCACTCCTATTGGACTTTCTCTTTCTCTCCACTTCCTCCATCCACAATTTCAAAGCCAATGACCCAGGGCAGGAAGTGCATACATACAATATTTACAGGTACAGTGGAACCTCGGATTGCGAGTAACCCGGTTAACGAGCATTTCGCAATACAAGCACTGTATTTAAAAAAATCCTAACTCGGTTTGCGAGTGTTGTCTCACAAAACGAGCAGGATTCAAGCCAAAGCGGTGTGCAGTACCACGTTTGGCCTGAGGTGGGGGGCGCTGGAGCCGAGCGGAGCCGTTCAGAAATGCTCGGAAAGACTCGGAAATACTCTGTTCTCGAGACTTTCCGAGGTTTGCCGAGGTCACCCGAGCTGCCCTCTGGCCTTTCCGTGTGTTTCCGAGGCTCTCCGGCGCCCCCACCTCTGGCCACATGCGGTATTGCATGCCATTGAAGTCAATGCGGAACAAATTATTTTCGTTTCCATTGACTTAAATGGGGAAACTCGTTTTGATATGCAAGTACTTTGGATTACGAGCATTCTCCTGGAACGGATTATGCTCATAATCCAAGGTTCCACTGTATTTACAAATTGAGACTGTACGGGGCAGTAGATCCCTACACTTGATTCTGATTACTGTAAATACTGAGGCAAGGTATTCCAAACTTGGAAGATTTGATCCGTCTATGGCCAGTTTTACCTTGAAAATGCATCAATCCAAAACTGAGTAGATATATCATTTGTGCAGACTGTGCAGCTTCAAGGGGGCCTCTATGATTTAGGGGCCAAATTATAACAGATGTGGGTCAGATGGGGACCCCTCTCTCACTGTCATGTAGCCCTAGACATGTTTCAATTCTATCTAGCTGTCAATCCATACACAGTAAACAAGTGTTTTTACTTGGCCAATAGTTTATTGGGGAGGAGGGTTTGGCCCAAAATCATGTCTGTCATGGTGGCTAAAGCTGGTCTTACACCTGCAGAATTTCATTAGAAAAGTGTAGTTTTCACAATGTAAGTTTGATTAAAGGGTAAGATTCGACAATTGGTTTACACCAAAGTGAGCAAAAGAAAAATTCGAAGGATGAGGATGTAAAAATGAATTTTAAGTGGTTCTAAAGGCAGAAGGTTTTTTACCTTAATGCATTCTATGCTTCAAGGTAAAATGTCCATTCACAGGAGCGTGGCCCAGGATTTAGCCTACTCGAGTGCCTCCATAGCAAGAGGCATGCTATTGGGAGCACTCAGCAGGAGGGAGGAGCCAGGACCGCCGGCTGGGGACCCAAAAAGAAGAGGATCGGGGGTGCTCGGAGCAGGTAAGTATAAGACTTTTTTTTTTTTATCACAACCTGTAAAATCACTTTAATGGGAATGAGCGAATTTTCAATAATTGAATTTGCTGCCAGTCCAAGAAAAATTGTATCTAGTTTTAGGCCCATGCACTTGTTCTGGAAGTAGAACTTTTATTCTACAAAAATCGAGACGTTGACATGGTATTCGAATGGAAAGTCGTGCAAAATGAGTTGAGTCCATGAAGGCACCATAAATGGTTGGACTAGCGATTTTTTATCTTTCTCGTCTAAATGGTCGAACAAGATTCTACAGGAGTAAGGTCAACATTATTATGAATTCCCAGCTCCGCCCACTCTCCTTACACAAACATTATAATGGGTTATCACTCCCTTCAAAATATCAAACTGAGTGGTTTTGGCAAGCAATTCGAAAGAGAAAAAAAGAAATAAATGAATCTGCCGCATGCCCGCCCGCCTGAGCCAGCTGCCCGCTGGGTATAATATACTCCCTCGCATGATGTTCATTTTCCATTTCACTCTCTAAGCATGAGATAATGAGCTGCATGTCTGGCTTCACAGATAGACAAAGCCTTGATTTGAAAGGACAATTACATTAGACCGTTCGAATATTCTGCCTGTCTATTCCAAATGTCATTATAGCTCCCTGCATACAACAAACAAACTCATTTACAGAACTGGCACCTAGTCAGTTCCAGGGAGACGGGGGTCAGATGTAGATAAATATTTCATGGAATGTTTGGACAGAGCAGATCTGAAAAAAAACAAAAAAAAAACATATGTGCTTCCTCCAGTAAATCGTATTTATAATGAGGATGGCTCTAGTCTTATGACAAATCTAATGATAAGGCAGGAGAGTAACGTCATCATGCAGAGCTTTTGTTGACCCTTAACACTGTCAGAGCCATTTTTTCATTTTTTTGCACAAACGTTTTAGACCTGAAGATTACATAAAACCCCTTAATCATTATATATTTTATGAAGAGAAGAAACCCTGATAAATAAAATGTCAGTTGCAATTTGTTTATGTCACACAATATCTTGTTGGTTGGAGGGTAGACAGTGGAGGAGACTTTGCGTGGAGAGTGAAGAAGTTTCTGCTTTTGACTGCTGGGTTGCATTTTTGGTTATTTTTGGGGTCTTTTTCCTTGCAGCTTTTTAACACCTTTTTCTGGCACATTTTAAACAGCCTTTTTTTTCTCTTTTTTTCCTTCAGCCTACTAATTAAGGGGAGTGGTTAATTGGTCACAGGTGCTTGAGGCCTATATAAATTTCTGTAGAGCACATGTGAAATTGCCAGTCTTGTTGGTTGGAGGGTAGACAGTGGAGGAGACTTTGCGTGGAGAGTGAAGAAGTTTCTGCTTTTGACTGCTGGGTTGCATTTTTGGTTATTTTTGGGGTCTTTTTCCTTGCAGCTTTTTAACACCTTTTTCTGGCACATTTTAAACAGCCTTTTTTTTCTCTTTTTTTCCTTCAGCCTACTAATTAAGGGGAGTGGTTAATTGGTCACAGGTGCTTGAGGCCTATATAAATTTCTGTAGAGCTCATTTAGAGCCTGCTCATTTTGAGTTGCTGGAACTCTGTCCAAGTGGAACTGGACTAAGTGGTGAGTTAAAATCAAGAGTTTAAAACAGGGGTCATAGTAGATGTGTAGTGTGAGTACCTGGGTGTTGTCTGAGTAGTGTGTGTGGATCGTTAGTACTTGTGTATTGTAGGTGCACGCTGGTCTGCGAGTGCACGCGGGTCCGTGGGTCTGCGGGTGCACGTGGGTCTGCGAGTGCACGCGGGTCCGTTGGTCTGCGAGTGCACGCGGGTCCGTGGGTCTGCGGGTGCACGTGGGTCTGCGAGTGCACGCGGGTCCGTTGGTCTGCGAGTGCACGCGGGTCCGTTGGTCTGCGAGTGCACGCTGGTCCGTTGGTCTGCGAGTGCACGCGGGCCCGTTGGTCTGCGAGTGCACGCTGGTCTGCGAGTGCACGCGGGTCCGTTGGTCTGCGAGTGCACGTTGGTCTGCGAGTGCACGCGGGTCCGTTGGTCTGCGAGTGCACGTGGGTCCGTTGGTCTGCGAGTGCACGCGGGTCCGTTGGTCTGCGAGTGCACGCGGGTCCGTTGGTCTGCGAGTGCACGCGGGCCCGCGAGTGCACGCGGGTCCGTTGGTCTGCGAGTGCACGCGGGTCCGCGAGTGCACGCGGGTCCGTTGGTCTGCGAGTGCACGCTGGTCTGCGAGTGCACGCGGGTCCGTTGGTCTGCGAGTGCACGCTGGTCTGCGAGTGCACGCGGGTCCGTTGGTCTGCGAGTGCACGCTGGTCTGCGAGTGCACGCTGGTCTGCGAGTGCACGCGGGTCCGTTGGTCTGCGAGTGCACGCTGGTCTGCGAGTGCACGCGGGTCCGTTGGTCTGCGAGTGCACGCGGGTCCGTTGGTCTGCGAGTGCACGCGGGTCCGTTGGTCTGCGAGTGCACGCGGGTCCGTTGGTCTGCGAGTGCACGCTGGTCTGCGAGTGCACGCGGGTCCGTTGGTCTGCGAGTGCACGCGGGTCCGTTGGTCTGCGAGTGCACGCGGGTCCGTTGGTCTGTGGGTGCACGTGGGTCTGCGTGGTACCTGTGTATTGTCTTGTTGAGTACCTGTGTATTGTCTTGTTGAGTACCTGTGTATTGTCTTGTTGAGTACCTGTGTATTGTCTTGTTGAGTACCTGTGTATTGTCTTGTTGAATAGTTGGGTCAGGAAGATAGTGTTAGGTAATTTGGACAGGGTATAATCTCGAATCCTCATTAAATTAATAGGTACGATGCCCAGCGGGTGTGGCGAGGCGACTCGGTGTACATCTTGCAGCATGTATGCGTTCCTTGATCATCTGATCGAGGGCGATTACTGCTGTGCAAAATGTAAACACATTGTTTCCCTGGAAGCCCAGGTTCTGAATCTAGGGAAGCAACTGTCAGCACTGGGAAGTCCCTCCACACTAAAGGAGAGCTGGATACGTACCCGGCAGGTGATGGCAGGGGCCAGCACAGAGGTGGGTGGAGTCAAAGAGGTGCAGGCACTAGAAAATAGTAGATGGGTGACAGTCAGGAAGGGTAGAGGGCGAAGTGCCAGGGAGGCCGATCCAGGGCTGGAGCATCCCAATAAGTATGCTCCATTGAGTGACATTGGTGAAACCAGTCCGGGACCAGCACTGCTGGAGCTGAGGGACTCTCCTAGCTGCCAGGGGAAGAACTCCTCCAGTGAGAGTGGGGGGGAAGCGAAGGGAAAGGAAAGACAGATTCTGGTGGTAGGGGACTCAATTCTTAGAAGGACAGAGAGGGCAATCTGTAACAAAGACCTGAAGCGCCGAACTGTATGTTGTCTACCGGGCGCTCGGGTTCGGCACATCACGGATCTGGTGGACAGATTACTGGGAGGGGCTGGGGAAGACCCAGCTGTCATGGTGCACGTTGGCACCAATGACAAAGTCAGAGGCAGATGGAGTGTCCTAAAGAACGATTTTAGGGACTTAGGAGCTAAATTGAGGAAAAGGACCTCCAAGGTAGTATTCTCGGGAATACTACCAGTACATCGAGCCACACCAGAAAGGCAGAGGGAGATTAGGGAAGTGAACAAGTGGCTGAAGAGCTGGTGTAGTAAGGAGGGGTTTGGGTTCCTGGAGGACTGGGCCGACTTCTCAGTCGATAACCAGTACTATAGAAGGGACGGACTGCACCTAAATGAGGAGGGTGCAGATCAGCTGGGAATAAGGATGGCCAAAAAGTTAGAGGGGTTTTTAAACTAGGTGACAGGGGGGAGGGTCCAGAGATAGTGAGAGTCAGCGGGGAACATATTCTAAAGGGTAGTATTAGGGGCATTAGTGGTAGGGTAACCAAAGAACATAAACCCAGGGTAAGTATAGTAGCAAGTCCTAGTTGCAATCTGGGAACACCCAAGAGGATAGTATGTGACCGGTCAAATAATATTAATGCATTAAAGTGTCTGTTCACCAACGCCAGAAGTCTGCCAAGCAAAATAGGTGAGTTGGAAGCTCTGGTGCATGAGGAGAGCTATGATGTAATCGGTATTGCTGAAACTTGGCTTCATTCCTCACATGACTGGGCTATTAATATTCCTGGCTATGCACTCTTTCGGAAAGACAGGGTAAAAAGGAAGGGTGGAGGGGTCTGTCTCTATGTGAGAAGTGATCTCAAAGCGAGTGTGAAAGAGGACCTGGTGGATGGAGAGTGTGATGAGTCTGAAGCATTATGGGTGGAACTGCATACAGATGTGCGTAGTTCAAAGCTAATCATTGGAGTTTGTTATAGACCACCCAATGTTAATGAGGAGTTAGAGACTCAGCTCCTTGCACAGATGGAAAGGGCTGCAAGGGCTGGGACGGTGATAATAATGGGGGATTTTAACTACCCAGAAATTGACTGGAGTAATGGAACTGCTGGGACAGTTAAAGGGCAAAAATTTATAAACCTATTGCAGGACAATTTTATGGTCCAGTTTATTGAGGCCCCAACTAGGAATGATGCTCTGTTGGACCTGGTAATCTCAAACCATGCAGAGCGTATTACTAATGTTCAGATAAAGGAACACCTGGGTAGCAGTGACCATAACATGATTTCATTTGATGTTAGTTGTAAGCAAAAATCACATACAGGAAAGATAAAAACACTTAATTTCAAGAGAGCAAATTTTCCAAGGATGAGTGCTGCTCTCCAGGACTTAGACTGGGAAGGAATATTGGCATCAATGGGCACAGAACAGAAATGGGAATTCTTCAAAAAGACTGTTTGTGAACTCACTGCAAAGTATATTCCCATGGGCAATAAGTTTAAAAGGCTAAAAATAAAACCTATGTGGCTCACTGCCAAAGTTAAAAAAGCTATAAACTATAAGAAAAGAGCTTTTAAAAAATATAAAAATGAGGGAACACTAGTGTCATTTAAATGTTACAAAGAATATAACAGGATATGTAAAAAGGAAATCAAGGATGCAAAAATTCAAAACGAACGACAGATTGCAAAAGATAGTAGGACAAACCCCAAAAAATTCTTCAAATATATTAATAGTAAAAAGGTCAAGTCTGAGCATGTAGGCCCTTTACAAAATAATCTAGAGTGGGTGACTGGGGACAAAGAGAAGGCTAATTTATTAAATACTTTCTTCAGTTCTGGGTATACAAAGGAGCATGGGGGAGCTCATGTCCATAATGGGGGTGGTAGTGACACAGCCCCAAATCCACAATGGCTCAAAAGTGATATGGTCCAGAAATATTTAGATGGAATAAAGGTGGATAAAGCACCTGGACCAGATGGCATACACCCACGGATCCTAAAAGAATTGAGCTCTGTAATTTCAAAGCCATTGTATTTAATTTTTAGGGACTCATTAATGACAGGAATAGTACCACTGGATTGGCGCAGGGCCAATGTGGTGCCTATATTTAAAAAGGGAATTAAGTCTTTACCAAGTAACTATAGACCTGTTAGTTTAACTTGCATAGTTGGAAGGATACTGGAGAGATTAATAAAAGACCACATAGATGAGTTCTTGCTGGAAAAAAACTATTTAAGCAACAGACAGCATGGATTCATGAAAGACAGAAGTTGTCAAACAAACCTGATTTCTTTTTATGAAGAGGTAAGTAAGACCTTGGACAGAGGGGTGGCAGTGGACGTGGTATACTTGGATTTTGCAAAAGCGTTCGATACAGTTCCCCACACACGGCTCATGTGTAAGGTAAAGTCTACAGGATTGGAAATATCAGTTTGTAAATGGATAGAAAACTGGCTAAAAGACAGAATTCAGAGAGTCGTGGTTAATGATTCTTACTCTGAATGGTCCAAGGTTATCAGTGGTGTACCCCAAGGTTCAGTGCTGGGACCCTTACTTTTTAATATCTTTATAAATGATATTGGGTCTGAGATCAAAAGTAACATTTCTGTCTTTGCAGATGACACCAAGCTATGCAGTGGAATAACGTCCTTACAGGATGTCGCCAATTTACAAGCCGACCTCAATGCTCTGTCTAATTGGGCGACTATGTGGCAGATGAGGTTTAATGTTGATAAATGTAAAGTTATGCACTTGGGGGCTAATAATATGAATGCATCATACATACTAGGGGGAGTACAACTGGGGGGATCCGTAGTGGAGAAGGATCTGGGGGTTTTGGTAGATCATAAGCTCAATAATGGCATGCAATGCCAAGCTGCGGTTTCCAAAGCGAGCAAGGTCCTTTCTTGTATTAAGAGAGGTATGGTCTCCAGAGAGAGAGATATCATTTTGCCCCTGTTCAAATCATTAGTAAGACCTCATCTGGAATATGCAGTTCAGTTTTGGGCCCCAGTTCTCAAAAAGGATATTGGGGAACTGGAGAAAGTGCAGAGAAGGGCAACCAAACTGATAAGAGGCATGGAGGAGCTCAGCTATGAGGAGAGATTAGAGGAACTGAATTTATTCTCTCTTGAGAAGAGGAGATTAAGGGGGGATATGATCAACATGTACAAATATATAAGGGGTCCATATAGTGAACTTGGTGTTCAGTTATTCACTTTACGGTCAACACAAAGGACAAGGGGGCACTCTTTGCGTCTAGAGGAAAAGAGATTTCACCTCCAAATACGGAAAGGTTTTTTCACAGTAAGAGCTGTGAAAATGTGGAATAGACTCCCTGCAGAGGTAGTTCTGGCCAGCTCAGTAGATTGCTTTAAGAAGGGCCTGGATTCTTTCTTAAATGTACATAATATAACTGGGTACTGACATTTATAGGTAAAGTTGATCCAGGGAATATCCGATTGCCTCTCGGGGGATCAGGAAGGAATTTTTTCCCCTGCTGTAGCAAATTGGATCATGCTCTTCTGGGTTTTTTTTGCCTTCCTCTGGATCAACTGTGGGTATAGAATTGGGTATATGGGATTGTACGATATATGTTTATTTTTTTTTATTTATTTTTTTTACGGTTGAACTGGATGGACTTGTGTCTTTTTTCAACCTGACTAACTATGTAACTATGTAATATCACAGTAACTGTTTGCCAAACCAAATTCTGTAAAAAATACACTAAAGTTATTTTGGGCACACAAACACAATAACGATATGTAACCCATTTTTTTTTAAATATGAAGAATGAGGTTGTGTCGAGTCAATGGATACCAAACATGTCAAGCCTTAACCGTGTTAATCTCTCAACATTTTTGGTTGTCAGTATCTGGCCACTAGTGGATCTGTGATGGGTTAATCCCTCAATACCAAGTCAGGCTATTTATAATAATGCTGAGTGGACTTGATAAAGGAGTCTATGGCCTCCGAAACATGTTGTCGAGTAAGTAGATACCAAACATGTCAAGCCTTAACCGTGTTAATCTCTCAACATGTTTTGGTTGTCAGTATCTAGTGTGTCTGTTAAGTGTTAATCCTTCAATACCAAGTCGGGCTATTTAAGAATGCTTACAATGGTGCTGAGTGGACTTGATAAAGGAGGCTATGCCCTCCGAAACATGTTGTTGAGTAAATAGATACAGTGAGGGGAAAAAAGTATTTGATCCCCTGCTGATTTTGTTTGTTTGCTCAATGGCAAAGAAATGATCAGTCTATAATTTTAATGGTAGGTTAAAACAGAAAAATACATTTAAAAAAAGTTATAAATTGATTTGCATTTTAATGAGTGAAATAAGTATTTGATCCCCTATCAATCAGCAAGATTTCTGGCTCCCAGGTGTCTTCCAATACAGGTAACGAGCTGAGATTAAGAGCACTCCCTTAAAGGGAGTGCTTTTAATCTCAGCTTGTTACCTGTATAAAAGACACCCGTCCACAGAAGCAATCATTCAATCAATCTCTCCACCATGGCCAAGACCAAGGAGCTGTCCAAGGATGTCAGGGACAAGATTGTAAACCTACACAAGGCTGGAATGGGCTACAAGACCATCGCCAAGCAGCTTGGTGAGAGGGTGACAACAGTTGGTGCGATTATTCGAAAATGGAAGAGACACAAAATAACTGTCAATCACCTTCGGTCTGGGGCTCCATGCAAGATCTCACCTCGTGGAGTTTCAATGATCATGAGAACAGTGAGGAATCAGCCCAGAACTACACAATATTGTCAATGATCTCAAGGCAGCTGGGACCATAGTCACCAAGAAAACAATTGATAACACACTACGCCGTGAAGGACTGCAATCCAGCAGCGCCCACAAGGTCCCCCTGCTCAAGAAAGCACATGTACAGGCTCGTCTGAAGTTTGCTAATGAACATCTAAATGATTCAGAGGAGAACTGGGTGAAAGTGTTGTGGTCAGATGAGACCAAAAATGAGCTCTTTGGCATCAAATCAACTCACCGTGTTTGGAGGAGGAGGAATTCTGCCTATGACCCCAAGAACATCATCCCCACTGTCAAATATGGAGGTGGAAACATTATACTTTGGGAGTGTTTTTCTGCTAAGGGGACAAGACAACTTTACCGCATCAAAGGGTCGATGGATGGGGCCATGTACCATCAAATCTTGGGTGAAAACCTCCTTCCCTCAGCCAGGGCATCGAAAATGGGCCGTAGATGGGTATTCCAGCATGACAATGACCCAAAACACACGGTCAAGGCAACAAAGGAGTGGCCCAAGACGAAGCACATTAAGGTTCTGGAGTGGTCTAGCCAGTCTCCAGACCTTAATCCCATAGAAAATATGTGGAGGGAGCTGGAGGTTCTTAATGACTTGGAGAGGATCTGCAAAGAGAAGTGGGACAAAATCCCTCCTGAAATGTATGCAAACCTGGTGGCCAACTACAAGAAACGTCTGACCTCTGAGATTGCCAACAAGGGTTTTGCCACCAAGTGCTAAGTCATGTTTTGCGAAGGGGTCAAATACTTTCACTCATTAAAATGCAAATCTATTTATTTATTTATTGCCGACCGACCCATAGCAGCTTTACGGCTACAGGGTTGCCACGCTGTGCAGAATCATGTATACATACGTGATTTTGCACTTCCAGGTTTTGGGCGCGAGTGCGCGCCACTGGCGGCTCCCTCCTGCTGTCTGCCAGGACCCGTCGATCGTTCGGTACACTGACAGAATGCCAGTCTGCCTGCTTGTAAACAAGGCAAATTGTCATTCTGTCAGTACAGAAGACATGGATCCTGTGTTTCTGTGAAGCAGAAACACAGATATATGCCTTCCACTAGTAAAAGCACCTCCCCCACAGTAGTAAAGCACTGGTCGGTCACATAGTTAACACTTTGATCGCCCCTGATGTTAACTCCTTCCCTGCCAGTGTCATTAGTACAGTGACAGTGCATATTTTTTAGCATTGATCATTGTAATAATGTCACTGGTCCCCAAAAAAGTGTCAGGTATCCGCTTTGTCCACCACAATATCGCAGTCCCACTATAAGTCGCTGATCGCCGCCATTACTAGTAACAAATAAATAAACCTATCCAATAGTTTATAGATGCTATAACTTTTGCACAAACCAATCAATATACACTTATTGGGATATATATTTTTTTTTTACCAAAAATATGTAGCAGAATACATATTGGCCTAAATTGAAGAAGAAATTTTAATTTATTAAAACAAAGTAAAAAATATTGTTTTGTTTTTTACAAAATTGTCGGTAGTTCTTTGTTTCTAGCGCAAAAAATAAAAAAACCCAGAGGTGATCAAATACCACCAAAAGAAAGCTCTATTTGTGGGAAAAAAGGGACATTTTATTTGGGTACAGTGTCGCACGACCGTGCAATTGTTAGCTAAAGTAACACAGTGCTGTATCACAAAAAATGGCCTGGTCAGGAAGGGGGGTAAACCTTCCGGAGGTCAAGTGGTTAAACTTTTGTACCCTCTACATGCAGGTTACCGGGCATTAGTGCAAGCACTTGCATATGTATATACAAGCATGACTTAGGAGGGACAAAACAGACAAATGCCTCTAGCGCTCAGAGGACTTCTATATAATCCAAAATGTTCAACATGTGTGTGGGGAGGAATGGAGGATTAGGTAAGTATATCTCCCTTATCTAATTCCGTAGAAAAAACAAGCAGTTACCCCTTGCAGTGTGGCCACTGCCCCACTACCTCACTACCAGGGATATTTTTTTTTTATTTTGCCTGGAGTTGGGCTTCAACCATAAAACAACACAGGTTGTATACATGCATTTTCTATGTACTGCACAAACAGCGCCCCCCACCTACTCTAAAGTCCAGCGTAGCTCTGGTAACACAGGAGACCAGTTCAAGGGATCTCAGGCCCAAAGACACAAGGGGGGCTTCCAACTGGAATTAGAGTATTCTGGTAACAGTTGGGGAGGTGATTGAGTCTTCAGACACAGTTACATGCTATTAGGCTCTGACCGCGACACCGGTTTAGACAGTGGAGGGCCTCTCACCTGGCTGCAGAGCACTTACCTCTGCCTCATTAGGTGTGGCCTCTCTGAGCTGTTAAAAGAGGGAAGTTGAGGAATTTATACTCGTTGTTACATCAAAACTTTTAGTTTTGCTGACAATGACACAAATGGGGTCACAGAAAGTAATAAAATCCTGTAAGGGGTTCTAATCCTTCCCTTCTCCATCCAAAACAAAACATGTTGGCCATATATACACATGACTGCTGAGAAGCTTAGGCTTAACTTAACTTCCACTTATTTAAACCTAAACAAACCTAGCCCCCCACAAATTACACATAGACCATTTAAAGTTGGAAGTAGGGCAAGGCCACAGCTTTATTGAAACTTATCGGTGTAACAACCTTCAAAATCCAATAAGCATGCCGGTCACGGTTACACCGTGAGCATCTCTAAACAAACTGTCTAGTCTAAGAGGCCTGTCTCCACCATCAGTGCGAGACAGGCATTACACTGCCCCCCTAATTCAACTTGAGGGCTTAGCCCATAAAGTAATGCCAATTGCTGGC
Source organism: Rana muscosa (assembly GCA_029206835.1). NCBI lineage: Eukaryota > Metazoa > Chordata > Amphibia > Anura > Ranidae > Rana > Rana muscosa. The sequence continues at coordinate 342,744,480 of CM055119.1, forward strand.
CAGGTAAAACTGCCAAGGAAGCTGTGACGAAAAACACAATGGGCGTCACCTCGTGCCATTGTAGCCAATCCCAGCGGAGCCACTCCCTGATTAGGTTGACGCCCGCTTGGTTGCCAATCATCCAGCAGTCAAGGCTCCCTTTCCTTAGTGCGGGGCGAGTCAAGGGGCCTTCACTTTGTTTGGTAGAGAACTTTTTGTAATAAAAATGAAGTTTTCCCTATACTTTGTACATGTTTTCTAGGGGTGCAGAACACGTGCTATAGGTCAGCCCACCTGTGTTGAGGTGCAGTTACCTTGTGGTACCAGAAAGTACTTGTGTAAGACTTTAAATCATTCAATCAATCATGTCCCTGCAAAGGACTCTTGGGTCCTAGGCCAAAACTGTACATCGACTTTTCTCAAAGTCAAGAATAAGCCCTACCCTCCCAGAAATGAGCTTCACCCCCACAATTCATAGTCAAATGACAGAACCTCACTGAGCAGTAGAGACTTTCACATCTGGCATGTACAGTCTGGGTCTAAAATCTAATGGGCCTTTATGGAACATAGGAATTGATTTGATGATGAAGCTACTTGAATCCAAGATTTAACACTCTTGTTACCTTATAAACTACCTTAGTTACCTTAGTAACTACAAAATATTGGGGTTGATTTACTAAATTTGGAGAGTGCAAATCCTGGTGCAGCTCTTCGTAGCAATCAATCAGCTTCCAGGTTTTTTGTCAAAGGTTAACTGAACAAGCTGAAGTTAGAAGCTGATTGGCTACCTACCATGTACAGCTTCACCAGATTTTGCACTCTCCAGTTTTAGTAAATTAACTCTATTTTATATGAACAATTTATAGTTTACAGCCAGCAGGTGGAGCTTTAGGCTACTTTTCACATTTACCAGGCTAACCTTAACTGCTTTACTGAAAAAAAAACTGTTGTTAACAGAGCTCAACTGCTGAAGCTTAGATTACACATACAGCTAAATGAGAAAGAAGTAACTCATCCCTCTTTCCCCTCTCTTTTTTGCTACTCTGTATGTATCTGTACAGTGTGCAAATACCCAAACAGTAGCTGAAAGTCGGTTTCTCATCCTCCCACCAGCTTTGAGCTGCTGTAGGGAGAGACACAGACAGGTATCGCTCCTGTAGTTGCTTCCCCGACACCGATCGCCCCCCCCCCCCTGTCACTGTGCTGCCCCCCCTCCAGCGACAATGCAGGCTTCCCTGTCCTGTAAAAAAATAACAAATTGTAAAAAAAAAATTATTAAGCGCTACTTAAAGCTTCACCAACCCCATACAGGCTGAGAACTATAAAAATAAAAGTGAATGACGTGGGGGGTTGGGGGCTCTATTTACCTTTTGCCAAAGCAGGCTACATCGGTTTCAAAGCTCCAGTCCCTGTTTTAACCGCTTGCCGACTGTTTACTGTACATGTACGGTGGCAAGGCCGCTTCCCTGTGCAAAATCACATACAGGTACGTGATTTTGCACTTCCGAGTCTGGGGCACGCTGGCGTGCTTTCAGCGACCTGCTTCCACTGTGATTGGACTCGATGTCCGCCGGGACACGCTGATCATTCCCAAGAGAGGCAGAACGGCGGTCTGCCTATGTAAACAAGGCGGATCGCTGTTCTGTTAGTAGGAAAGGTAGATATCCTGTGTTCCTGCTAAGCAGGAACACAGATCTTTGCCTTCTCACAGTAAAAGCACCTCCCACACAGTTAGCAAGCACTCTCTAGGAACACATTTAACCCTTTGATCGCCCATGATGTTAACCCTTTCCCTGCCAGTGTGTTTACTACAGTGACAGTGCATATTTTTAGCTCTGATCACTGTATTAGTGTCAATGGTTCCCCCAAAAAGTGTCACTTAGTGTCAGATTTGTCCGCTGCAATGTCGCAGTCCTGCTATAAGTCGCTGATCGCTGCCATTACTGGGAAAAAAATCCATAAATATATCCCATAGTTTGTAGACGCTATAACTTTTGTGCAAGCCAATCAATATACGCTTATTGGGATTTTTTTTACCAAAAATATGTAGCAGAATACATATTGGCCTAAATTTATGGGGAAATTAGATTTTTTTACATTTTTTATTTGATGTGTTTTATAGCAGAAAGTAAAAAAATATTGTTTTTTTTATCAAAATTGTTTATAGTGCAAAAAATAAAAACTGCAGAGATTATCAAATACTAACAAAAGAAAGCTCTATTTGTGGGAAAAAAAACTGCTCTTATTTAAATCCTTAGGCCAGCCTTTGTCAACCTTTTTATACTAGAGTAAGGTCACTGGATTTTAAAAATTTAATTTAGGGGGACCCTACTAACCACACCCACTTTTAACCATGTCCACAAAACCATGCACCCATTTTTCACACTCTGAAAATAGACTTTTGGAACAAGGGGCAGACAGTCAAGGTCCAAGGACAAAATACTTTGGGCACCATGAGAAAGGAAAATACTTGGCAACATGGATTGCCACACTCCAGCGACGCCATTTTGAATTAACCTTGGCACAGTGTGACTTGAGTTTGAGTTTGCGCACCTCAATGTTTACTCTGTGCTGCCGGGCTCACGGGGACGATACCAGGGACAGGCCTGTGACAACAGGCACTGTCCCCAGGAAATGGGGATGAATAGAAATTTTACCCTTGAGCAGGGATATGCAATTAGCGGATATCCAGCTGTTGCAAAACTACAAGTCCCATCATGCCTCTGGGTGTCATGCTTGTGGCTGTCAGAGTCTTGCTATGCCTCATGGGGCTTGTAGTTCTGCAACAGTTGGATGTTCACTAATTGCATATCCCTGCCCTAGAGCATGAGGTTTCCAAACTTTCTAAATAAAGGGCCCGTTTACTGTCCTTCAGACTTGAGGGGCTGGAGTGTGGCCAGTGGGAGCAGAAAATATTCTGGGATAAGTGAGAGTAAAAAAATGCAGTGGGAGGAATAGTGCTGCATTGTTGGTGCTAGTGGAAGGAATAGTGCCCTGTTGTTGGTGCTAGTGGAAGGAATAGTGCCCTGTTGTTGGTGTCAGTGGGAGGAATAGTGCCCCATTGTTGGTGCTAGTGGAAGGAATAGTGCCCCATTGTTGGTGTCAGTGGGAGGAATAGTGCCGCATTGTTGATGTCAGTGGCAGGAATAGTTCCCCCTATTGTTGGTGTCCGTGGCAGAGATTACACCCCCAATGTTGGTGTCAATGCATACCTCCCAACATTTTGAGATGGGAATGAGGGACACCTACTAACAAACGTATGTAGGCATAGGACACGCCCCTGCCACACCCCCTTAAAGGAGAATTAACCAAAAAAAAGGTTAATTTAATCCACAAGGACTTGTTTTTACCACTTCTATTCCTTTATATTGGCTTTTAAAATGTACAAATGCAGCAATTTAGAAATTGGGTGAAATATAAAAAGTGTATTTTATATACAACTATATGAAACAGACCAAAATGAGGGACAAATGAGGAGGAAAGAGGGACAGAGGGACATTTCTCCAGATCAGGGACAGTCCCTCGAAATCAGGGGCAGTTGTCAATGAAAAGAATAGTGCCCAAAGAGTCGGATAAAGGCAAGCAAAGGGCCACATCCAGCTGCAGTTTGAAGTCCATTGGCCTAGAGGAACGCTTGGAATAATTTTCAGGTCTGTTAAAACCAATTCACTGGTGGTCAATGGGAAGACTTGAAACCTTACAGTGGTGGTCAATAATGCCTAAAGATTGCTAAAAGGATAATTGGTGTCATGCCGCTTCCCCTGCCAAGTGGCGTTGGCCCAAAAACGATGCAAGCACCATGAAATGGAAGGTCAATCAGCCACCACTCAAGGTACCCCAGCAATCTCGGGAGGAACCCTAGGGTTTCATGGCGCCCTGATTGAGAATTTCTGCCTTAGACAATGAACACGAGGCCCTGGAAGTCAGCACTATGTGGGTACATCAAACAAAAATAAAACACGTAGGCTTACCAATGATATCCAGCTCCGTAGTTGATGTCCCCATGTAGCTTAGTCGGAGGTTGCGGATGGAAGGAGCTGCATTTGCCATAGGAATCAACGACAGCGACGGACAATAGGGGTTGGCCTGTTCCTTGTGTGAAAATCCAGGATTTTTTTTTCTCGAGACTCTCACATTCAATATGGATGGATGTCTACCTTGGAGCCGGCACTAGATGACAGAAAAAACCATCAGAGCCCTGTATTGTAGGTGAGAATAGAGCAGAGCGGATAGATTCATGCTGACTGTGAGCTTTATGTGCTGGGAATGATAACGAGGGTGGGGGGTGGGGGGCTGCGACAGCCGATCTCTGTAAAACACTTCTTTACAGATGAAATCAATGGGAAGCATACAGATCAAAGCATTCGCACCATATATAATCAATGGGATCTGTCACCTGGCTTCTCTTCTTCAAAGCAGGCCGAGAGATGCCCGATGACTTAATAGAGAGGGGGGCTGTTATATGGATGAATCATTCAATATTCATCACAGCGGCGGATGCTGGCTGCCTAGGAGAAAGCACAAAGGAGATTTAAAAATATAAAACTGGAATTGGAGCGTATTTAAAGTACACCTGTTCTTTGGACAAAGATATCCAAATGACAGGAGAGCCTAATGCCGCGTACACACGACCATTTTTCTCGTCGGGAAAAATGTTTTTTTTTTTCTCTTTGACGAAAAAACGACCGTGTGTGGGCTTTTGGTCATTTTTCCCGACGAGAAAAACGGCATGAATCACGACGAGAAAAATTAGAACATGCTCTAATTTTTCTCGTCGTGATTTACGGCATTTTTTCCCGCGTCAGTTTTCCCATAGGGAAACACTGCCGGGGAGCCTACACACGGTCGTTTTTCTCGACCAAGAGAAAAAATGATGGGATAAACGGCCGTGTGTAGGGGAACAAGCCGTTCCTCGTTTTTCCCGTCGATTTTCTCGACGGTGTTTTTACCGTCGAGAAAATCGATCGTGTGTACGCGGCATTAAACAAAAAATGAACATGTAATTTATTTTACAGTAAGTGTAAACCCAACTTAAATGTCATTTAGCTTGTTAAAGTACTGTGCATCATTAAAAATTACCATAAAAAAAAGAAACTTTTATTTACTTATTTTTAAATGTTTCATTTCCATGCTGCTTTTTTCTTGCAGCCTTGTCCTCTCTACATGCACTGTGATGCCTATTTCTGACATTTGTTGTTTACAATTTAAAATATTATTATTTTTTTTGCTAGAAAATTACTTAGAACCTCCAAACATTATATATATATTTTAGCAGAGACCCTAGAGAATAAAATGGCGGTCGTTGCAATATGTTATGTCACACTGTATTTGCACAGCGGTCTTTCAAACGCAATTTTTTTGGGCAAAAATACACTTCAATTAATAAAAAAAAAAAAAAACCAGTAAAGTTAGCCCAATTTGTTTGTATAATTTGAAAGGTTACGCCGACTAAATAGATACCTAACATGTCATGCTTTAAAATTGCGCACGCTCGTGGAATGGCGTCAAACTATGGTACTTAACCACTTGCCGACCAGCCGCCGCAGTTTTACTGCGGTAGCATGGCTCGGCTGGACGAAACAACGTTATGTTACGTCGCTTCACCCTTTGGCCACTAGGGGGGCGCGCGCGCCGCCAGAGGCACGCGCCCGCTGCTCGCGGCCGGAGCCGGTGCGAGTGCCAGGCGGGCGCGATGACCGCCGGGCGCGAACGTTCGTGACACAGCGAGAACCGGGATCTATAAACTCCCAGATCCCGGTTCTTTCAGGGGAGAAATGGCTGATCGTATGTTCATAGTTTCATACAATGTATGAACACCGATCTGTCATTTTCCCTAGTAAGTCCCATCCCCCCGTCAGTTAGAACACAGAGAGGGAACACAGTTAACTCCTTGATCGCCCCCTAGTGTTAACCCCTTCCTTGCCAGTACATTTTTTATAGTGTAGCGATACCTTCAACTAAGGAGGCCGCAGAATTTGATTTGGGCCCTGAGTGCAGCTCCGCCAACCCCCGGCAATAGGCTCTACCCCCTTCTGGCACAGCTAGTAATAACAATCAATGATATGTCCTATGCAATAGAATAACTAAGCAAGGACACAGTAATGAATTGTAATAGATAGAGTGTTTTACTCATTAATTCTCAATATGAATAAAGGGGGTAACAATAATCACAGTTCTAGACAATCACTCCTAAGGGCAGCGTCCTGCCACTCTAACACACTATATAGTAACACACACTACAGGTGCGCCATACGGGCGACCGTTAACTAAGTGCCCTATGGCGCAGTAATCAAACACGCTAGAATCCCCACCAGGCCTGGTTCTAATATTTAGCTTAGTCCTTCTTTCTTCACCGGCAGGTCTGTAATGGTGGTGCACTTTAAACAGAGTATAACTTTGTAATCCAAGGGGTATGAAAATAACTTGCAGGCCACGGCAGTCTATAGGCCTATACACAGCAACAGTATCTTAGCTGGGCTTATGCCCTCTCACCCGCCGGACTACGGATCCAGTCCGGGAAAACCTCCACCGGCCGTGTCACACACACTCGATCTCTCCACGATCGGGCCCCCGATCCGACAAGGCTGTAGCTCACAAAGTCAGATGCCACCCAGGCTCGCAGAGGGGAGGATGGAAGGCTCTTTGGTGCAGAGCAAGGCCTCAGGCTTCAGGCCTTGCCCCTCCGTCACATCCGCACAGGAGGATCCGTCTGTGAAGTCTCGTGTCCCCAAAGAGGCCGAGCCCGGCCTCGCCTCCTCCTTTTATAACCCCTCCCATGAGTCTCTGCGGTGGAACATCACAAGAATGGGGTTATGGGTAATGTAGTTTCTTCCCAATATAGGGGAATACCCCGCCACACACTCCCCCCACTTAAACTCTTTGGTCCCCAAAGATAAATTTTAGCAACAACTATATACAACATTGGACAATTCTGAAAACGATGTTGGGATAGGGGATTCCCACCATAACTGAGGGGTTGAATTCCCTTGCCCACAGGTCACATTATCTTGGGTGGCCTGCCTAACTGTGCCAGAGAGTGAGCTGGGGTTGCCCTCCACCAAATGGACAGTGGAGGGATCCGGAATCTCAGCATTTCTCCTAGCAGTGACCACAGAGTCTTCCGAACTGTTCCCCATCTGGGGGTAGGTCAGCTTCTTAGGAGGTCGAATGACTCTTCGAGCTCTTTGCTCTCTTGGAATCTCTGGCTCTGGCGCCACAGGCTTCTCTTCCTCGGAGCAACTATCATGGGCATCTTCCCAGTAATCTGTTGAAGGACTGAAAGGGATGAATTCTGTAGCCTCTGGGTTCAGCGTTTCATCTGTGGTATCTTGGGTGACTGGAAGATCTATGATAGAAGTTCCTGGAGTTGGGGAAGACCACAGCCAATCAAGCTCTCCTTCTTCATCTCCACTAAGTTTGGAGGCTTCTCCATTTCCAGCTCGGGAGGTCTGTGACCGAGTGTGCGGCCTAGGAGTATCCAAGATAGAGGCCGGTGCAGGGGAGTCTCCCACGGAAGGTATTCTAACTGCCTCCGCCAGTGGGAGCAGGTGGTTTCGATGCCATGTCTTCAGTGGGCCTACCTTTCCCTCTGGCTTCACCTTGTAGACAGGTAGGCCCGGCAACTTCCTGCAGATGACATAGGGTTCAGATCTCCATCTGTCTGCAAGTTTGTGCTTTCCGGGGACTCCCAGATTGCGCAACAGTACTCGATCCCCGGGCTGTAGGTCTTGTACCCGGACCTTCAAGTCGTAATTTTTTTTATTCCGAGCTCCCCTTTGATCTGAGGCCGCTTGAGCTTGTTCATAGGCTACTTTCAGGCTGTGTCTGAGCCTGTCCACATATCCTTTGTGAGAGGTGACGGAGGAATGGTCCAGTGAGGTGCCAAAAGCCAGGTCCACCGGTAGTCTCGCTTCTCTCCCAAACATGAGTCGATATGGGGAATAGCCTGTAGCATCACTGATGGTGCAGTTGTAAGCATGTACCATGGCTGCTATGTGTTTGCTCCAATGTTGCTTTTTCTCGCTTTCCAGAGTCCCCAACATGTTGAGCAGGGTTCGGTTGAACCTTTCCGGCTGAGCATCTCCCTGAGGATGGTAAGGTGTAGTTCGAGTCTTCTTGATTCCCAACGAATCCAAGAGCTTCCGGATCAGCTTACTCTCGAAGTCCCTCCCTTGGTCTGAATGGAGTCTCTGTGGCAGCCCATAATGGACAAAATACTTCTCCATGAGTACCTTGGCCACGGTGGAGGCCTTCTGATCTTTGGTGGGGAAGGCCTGGGCATACCGGGTGAAATGGTCGGTTATCACCAGAACATTTCCTAGTCCACTCAGGTCGGGTTTGAGGCAGAGAAAGTCAATGCACACCAGGTCCATAGGCCCTTGGCTCTGTAGATGGCCCATTGGGGCAGCTTGATGGGGCAAAGTCTTCCTCTGGATGCATCGCGCACATGAGTGGCAGTACTCCTCTACCTCTGCCCTCATGCAGGGCCAATAGAACCGACTTCTGACAAGTTGAAAGGTCCTTTCAGCCCCTAGGTGGCCATGATTGTCATGCAAGGCCATCAAAACAGTCTCCCGATGTTTCCCTGGGAGGAACATCTGCCACTTATCTTCTGAGTCATCAGAGGGGCCCCTTCGGTAGACCACTCCCTGATGCAACTGCAACCTATCCCACTCCTTCCTCAGTAGGCGAGCTTCTTTGGAAGGTTGACGCATGAGTATGTTTGGATCCTGATTTTCCAAGGCCTCCAGGACCAATCTCCCCATGGGGTCTTCCAATTGGTCACACCTCAATTCCTTTTTGGACAATCTTGGTAGGTTGCCCTCTTCCAATTGAGCTACTCCACAGTAGTGTTTGGGGACTCCCACCGTGGTAACTCCTATTTCCTCTGCTCTGGAGCATCCTCGGGCTTGGAATGCAGCTCCTTGACAAAGGGCCTGCACCCCGTCCGGTGCCACTTGGGTCCAATCTTCTATTTCAATGGTCGGGGAATGAGATCTTCTGGACAAGGCGTCTGCGTCTCGATTCCCCACTCCTGGTCTATACTTAAGGCTGAAGTTGAATCCAGACAGTGCGGCCAGCCACCTGTGTCCAGTGGCATCCAGCTTGGCCGTGGTGAACAGGTAGGTAAGGGGGTTGTTGTCGGTCTTCACAGTGAACTCTGCTCCATACAGGTAGTCTTTGAGCTTGTCTACTACCGCCCACTTGAGGGCCAGGAACTCCAGCTTGTGAGTGGGGTAGTTCTTCTCAGAGGGGGTCAGGCTTCTACTCACATAGGCAACAGGCCGCAATTGCCCCTCATGTTCTTGGTAAAGTACTCCTCCCAGACCGTCATGACTAGCATCCACGTGCAGTTCATAGGGTTTGGTTGGGTCTGCATAGGCCAAGACTGGTGCAGTGGTCAGGCTCCTCTTCAATTCCTGGAAAGCCTCTTCACACCTCTGATTCCACTGATCTCTGATGGACTCTCCTGGCCTCCTGGGCCCCGATCCATCCTCCTCTCCTTCAGTCTTGAGCAACTCATTCAATGGTCTAGCAATTCGGGCAAATCCCTCCACAAACCTTCTATAGTAGGAGCAGAAGCCCAAGAAGGATCTGAGTTCTGTTACTGTGGTGGGCTGTGGCCAGGAGGTAACTGCCTCCAATTTCTCAGGGTCTGTGGCCACCCCTTCTTCAGATACTATGTGCCCCAGATAGTTCACAGAAGACTGGTAGAACCGACACTTCTCAGGCGAAAGCTTAAGTCCTTCCTCACTGAGTCTTCTCAACACTTTCTCCAGCCTCTCTTCATGTTCCTCCAAGGTTCTCCCAAAGACAATGACATCGTCTAGGTATACAAGGACTTCGATCAAGTTCATGTCCCCTACTGTCTTCTCCATGAGACGTTGGAAAGTAGCTGGGGCTCCAGACAGACCTTGGGGCATCCGGTCGAATTCAAAGAACCCCACTGGGGTTATGAAAGCTGTCTTCTCCTTGTCTGCTGGGTGCATCGGAATCTGATAGTACCCACTCTTGAGATCCATAACGCTGAACCATTTGGCTCCAGACAAGCTCTGTAGGGCATCCTCTATCCTCGGAGTGGTGTATTGGTCAGGTATGGTTCTCCTGTTGAGAGTCCTGTAGTCTATACAGAGCCTCAATGATCCATTCTTCTTTCGGACCACTACTATGGGAGAGGCATAGGGGCTTCTGGACTCCCGTATCACACCAGTCCTCTTGAGTTCTGCAAGTTGTTCCCTCAGATCCTCCAGATCTGCTAGCGGGACCCGCCTGACCCTCTCTCGGAAGGGCTTATCTTCCTGGAGGCGGATCCGATGGGTGGCACTTCTTGCACACCCCACATCAAACTCATTCTTAGAGAAGATCTTCTCCCATCTATTCAACTGGGCCTTGGCTCTCTCTTTCCAAGCCCTGGACAGATTCGGGTTTTCCATGGTCAGCTTCTCCCAAACATCCCCTTCTTCACCTGTCCTCTTCACTTCTGACAGGGTAACAGGGGCCGCCGGGCTCACCTGGCCTAGCAACATTCTGGCTGGGATGTCCATGGGGTCTTTGGTAGTATTCCTAACACTCACTGGAACTCTATAATGGGCCTTCTTCAGGACCTTCAGCGGAATCACTTCCGGTATCACCTCCAGGCCTGAGGATTCACCCCTTGGGTCTGACTTCAGCATGACAAAAGGACCAGGCTGCTCCCAAGTAAGCTTCACAGTGGCCCTGAGACAGGTTACTTCACCGGGCTGCAACACTACCCCTTCTCTTCCAAGTCTCCACACCTTCCCTATCTCCTCTCCAGGGGTCTCCCGCTCTTGGACCAGCCGTTGGTAGGCTGTCTTCAGCATGGGATGGATCTTGGTAGCTGCTTGTCTTTCTTCTGTCACGAGAGGGGTCAGGAGTCTTCGGACCAGGTCCGTGTTCGTCCCTATTATAAGGGAATTCTTGTTGGCTCCAGGCGGCCTAGGACACACAACTGCCAGGGTGTCAAACACTTCGGCCTTCCCAGCCACGGATGGGTCAAAGGTTATTTGGATGGGAAGGTAGCCGTCGTAAGGGAAACTCTGGGTTCCAATTCCCCATATTTCCAGCTCCTCTATCTTCTGGATAGGCAGATGACTCAGGTGCCTGTCGTAGAAGTCCCGGTATAGTAGGGTCACTTGTGCCCCGGTATCCAGGAGGCCCCTGGTGTAGACTCCCTCCACTTGAATGGGCACTATAGGGGATGGGCCTACCAGCTTCTCTGGATATGGTCCGGCAGGAGCTGCCTTCTTCAGACCTTTTCCCTTTGGACTCTCTCTTGTCCTATTCCCTTTGGACTTGAACCTTTCTTGAGCCTGGTATGCACTGACCTCCCTCCTTTTAATGGGTGTAGGAACCCGCTGAGGTGTACTATTATTTTTCTTGGGTGGGCACCCCCTTTGGGGGGTGCCGTGCCTCTCCTGAGGGGTCTCCCCCCTCCTTCTTGGAGTATAGCTTTGTTGAGGGGTATTGCGTTTCCCCTTTGGTGTTCTATCTCTCTTTTTGTTTTTCTTCGCATTCAGCTTGGAGTTTACTGAAGATGGTGGGCACCCGGTTGACTCCTTCACCGGGGCCCTCTGAAGTTTCACGCCGGCTTGCGGTTGTCTGGTCTCTTCTTCTTCGGACTAGAACATGTGGCTGCAATGTGGCCAACTCCCCCACAGTTGAAGCAGACTATATCTCCCCATTCTTGTAAAGGTTCAGGTGCTGAGGCAATCGGGAACAATTCCTTCCTTGGACTTTCCTTCTTCTTGGGACACTCTGTGTCTTTTGCTATCAGAGAGGTCAATATCTCTAACACCTTGGACATCTGAGTTTTTAGGGTGTCTATCTCCGCCTCTCTTTCAGGGGTCATTACTGGATTGACCAGCACCTGTGCGGGTACAACACTTGTCTTATCCTTCTGCTGGTCCTGTTGCAGCGCCTCCTCATCTCTGATAATTTTTATTAAATCAGCATAAGTCAGCAACATTCCTCCTCCCAAGGTTTTCAGGTGCAGCCAGACTGGATCGGAGCGTAGCGCTCCCTTTAAGACTTGCTTCATTCTTGCTGCATCGGCATCTTGGGGCTTCATCCCTTTCTTTAACACAATCTTGCACAGCAGCCTGTTTAGCCTTCTGACATACTCGGAAAGTTTCTCCTCCGGTTTTTGGAAAGTGTGTTCAAACTGGTAGACCGTCTCTGTCACCTTGTCTAATTGACCAAACTCTTCCTGCAGCATAGCTAGACAATCCTGCGCCGTGCACCCTGCATTCCCAAACCGGAAACTTTTCACTGCTTCTGCTGCTGCACCTTTAAGGCTTTCTAACACTCGCTGCCTCTTCTGTGCCTCCGGCACCTCCCATGCCTCCACTGCCTGTAATGCCTGTTCCACCCAAGTATCAAAATCTTCTTCCCCTGCCGGGACAGGGAGCTTCCCTGAGAATATTTTTAGTCTCCGGTAGCTAGTTTCCACATGCACCGTACTTGTCTTCTGACATTTGGCTAGCAAATCCCCTATTGCATTTATCAGTTCTGGTGATATAGCAGTGGCCGATGCAGGTGCCACCGGAGGTGTCGCCCTGTCTTCTCTTTCAGGTGTAGTTCGGGCCGCAGCCTGTGGCGATCCCGTAGGGGATGGTTCCCTTTCTACAGTTATTGCGTGCGCCAGCCTAAATGTTCTGTTGTCTGGCGTCCGCAGACACTTGTGCTTACAGGCCTCTGGCATCCCGTCCCAATATTCCACTAATGCGTATTGATATGAGATGTTTGGGTCTGTCTTCATGTCTATCACCCACGGTGTGTGATCTGGGGACACTGAACTCATCAGTTCCTCTACCGTCTCACTTGACCATTTCTCGCCAGGAAGGCTAATGGCTATCGACTGTTTTGGCTCTGTATTAGCGGCTTTGCACCACTCTTCTACCGCTCTTGGATCCATGGGGTCCATGCCGGCACTTCTGGCGTTCGCTTGCTGCATCAGGATCCCGGACGAGAACCCCCACGTGTAGCGATACCTTCAACTAAGGAGGCCGCAGAATTTGATTTGGGCCCTGAGTGCAGCTCCGCCAACCCCCGGCAATAGGCTCTACCCCCTTCTGGCACAGCTAGTAATAACAATCAATGATATGTCCTATGCAATAGAATAACTAAGCAAGGACACAGTAATGAATTGTACTAGATAGAGTGTTTTACTCATTAATTCTCAATATGAATAAAGGGGGTAACAATAATCACAGTTCTAGACAATCACTCCTAAGGGCAGCGTCCTGCCACTCTAACACACTATATAGTAACACACACTACAGGTGCGCCATACGGGCGACCGTTAACTAAGTGCCCTATGGCGCAGCAATCAAACACGCTAGAATCCCCACCAGGCCTGGTTCTAATATTTAGCTTAGTCCTTCTTTCTTCACCGGCAGGTCTGTAATGGTGGTGCACTTTAAACAGAGTATAACTTTGTAATCCAAGGGGTATGAAAATAACTTGTAGGCCACGGCAGTCTATAGGCCTATACACAGCAACAGTATCTTAGCTGGGCTTATGCCCTCTCACCCGCCGGACTACGGATCCAGTCCGGGAAAACCTCCACCGGCCGTGTCACACACACTCGATCTCTCCACGATCGGGCCCCCGATCCGACAAGGCTGTAGCTCACAAAGTCAGATGCCACCCAGGCTCGCAGAGGGGAGGATGGAAGGCTCTTTGGTGCAGAGGGTATCTATTTTTGCGGGGGTGGGGGTCTATTATTGATGGAGAGGTCTATTGCTGCTGGTGGAGGATCTATTGTAGCCGGAGGGGATCTATTTTTGCGGGGGTGGGGGTCTATTATTGCTGGGAGGTCTATTGCTGCTGGTGGGGGATCTATTGTTGCTGGCTGCTAACGTGTCTATGGATACTGGCTGTGGGGAGATTTGTTGTTGCTGCCAGGGGTCTATTGTTGCTGAGGGTATTTTTCTGTGGGTGCTCCATTGTTGTTGGGGAGAGATAGGTTTACCAAAACTACATAATATGAGGTCAAACTTAAACACTTTCATTTTGACTGCAATCAGGCAGGCCCTTGTACTACATAGGTAAATCTAAAGGAAATTGAATAGGTAAATTGTATAATGTATGGCCCGACTTACTAAATACAGAACCATAGTCTACTTTCCATATTTTAACAGAAACGCGGAAAACGCTTTTTTAAAAAAAAAAATAGGTCTTTTTTTCGCATATTTACCAAAACTTAAACAACCAAGTGGTGATTACATACCACCAAAAGGAAACTCTATCTGTCTCAAAAAAATGATAAAACATTTCATTTGGGCACAGTGTTGCATGACTGAGTAATTGTCATGCAAAGTGTGACATCACTTGAAACTGAAAATTGTCCTGGGCAGGAAGGGGGTGAAAGTGTCCGGCGTTGAAGTTATATGAGATTTTAGTGGCTGGTAGATGGATCGGCTCTCATAAAAGTCTATGCAGCCAAATTGCGCACAGGAGGACATCGCATCAAGAGAAAATCTAACTAATTCCTTTGGCCCCCGCAGCAGGATGTAGGTCAGTATAGAAATTTTGGGGTGAGGGATGGGCTACACCTTCTTGGGTGGTTGAGAAAAAAAAAAAGTAGGGAAACTTTGTGGGAAAATTTTAATCAGCCAGATACATTCCAGGTACATCCGATCAGAAAGTGTTCAAAATCTTACAGTTCTATTTTTTGTTAAGAATGCAGACACAGCCTGAGTAGAAAAGTCTGCCCCCTGCCAGCATGCTAAAAAAAAAAAGGGCTCATGCTCCCTGTGTGAAAGCAGTGGTATCTCTACAGAGGTCTGACATGCCCCCTTGCTGAGTCAGAGGCAGCGCTCTCCAATCAGCAGGGAGCTTAAAGTGGTTGTAAAGTCAGAAGTTTTTTTTATCTTAATGTATTCTATGCCTTAAGATAAAATAAAAAGCCTTCTGTGTGCAGCAGCCCCCCTAATACTTACCTGAGCCCCATCTCGATCCAGCGATGTGGCAGAAGTGTCTCGGCTGCCCAGGACTCTCCCCCTTCATTGGCTGGGACAGCAGCATGGCGCCATTTGCTCCCGCTGCTGTCAATCAAACTGAGCCAATGAGAGAGAGAGGGGGCGCGGTCGGGCTGCAGCTTTGTGTCTGAATGGACTAACGGAGCTGCAGCTTGGCTCGGGTGCCCCCATAGCAAGCTCAACAGGAGGGAGGGGCCAGGAGCACAGAAGAGATTGGAGAAGAGGAGGATCTGGGCTGCTTCATGCAAAACCACTGCAACAGAGCAGGTAAGTGTAGCGGGTGTTTGAATTTATGTGAGGACTCTGGTGGTGTGAGGTTCCTTGGGGCCTGCAGGTGGCGCTGTTGCCTGGGGCCGGAGCTGAACTCACACTGAAAACTGTGCCTTTTTGTCCTCCCCTGGAGCTGGTACAGCTGGGCTGGGAACCCGCTGTGATGCAAAGGGAGAGGTTATAAAAGGGGCGGACGCCCTGACCTTGGGGGCAGAGAGTTGGAGGACGTGGCCGCACCCAGACACCTTCAGCTTGGGTGCTGGCGTTCCGGTGTTCCAGGCCTAGGTGCCCTTGGCCTAGCTGGAGTGGGGATGGAGTCCATCTCAGGCACCTTTAGCCTGGGGTAAGGTACTATGGCGGATGCCTGGGGCTCAGTACCTTCAACTGAGTTCCGCGAGGGTGGAGGAATCCGAGGGGGCCCTAACTCCTTGGGTGCCCGTGTCTGAGGTTGAGAGAACTGGTGCGCAGTAACTTCTCCGAAGAGCCCGGCGCGGCATCGCTGGTGACGGAGAGGCCTCCATTTCTCCCTTGGACGGATTTCTTCCTCTGACAGGGGCAAAGTAAGTGAAGGTAATTCACATTCTATATCACCTAGTCAGTGGCAGTGACTATTCACCACTGGTGACAGCACAGTGGGCAGCAGCAAGAAGGGAAAGGATTGTGCCTCGATCTGTCCCCCCATTTTCCAAAGGAGAAAGATTGTTTTATTGTTTGGCAAGAAGAATAAAACTGAGTTGTACCTATTCACTGTGTGGAACTTGGGTTACTTAAGCAAAGGAGTCAGGGACGAAGGACTGGACTTGACTCTAGGACACCTACACAAAAGCCCAATCTTCTGGCCTTCACCTCTCAGTTACGGAGGACATGGGCCGTGGTGTGTTTTGTCTCTCTCTCCCAGGTACCCCTAGATGACAGCCATATAACCGATAAAGAAAGGGAGAGGGGTGAGGCCGCTACATAAGTATAACATGTTTGTTGTTTTAAACAAAACAAAAAATAGACTTTATTATCACTTTAAGCTTTGATGATTCCAGAGCTTTGGGTATGATTTGACAGGGGGGGTGTCAGACTTCTGCGGAGAGACCACTGCTTCCATACAGAGAACATGGTTCTGCCTGTGCAGGATGCTGGCAGGGGACAGGCTTTTCTGCTTAGGATGTGGCTACTTTCTAAAGAAAATGAACTGTAAGATTTTGAAAACAGTTTGTTTTGATGCCCCTGGTATGAATTTCTCTGATGTAAATGTTCCAACACAGTTTCCTTAATCTTTCCTTCCCTCCCCCCTCAATATCCAAGAAGGTTAAGCCCTCCGTGGAATTTGTTACATTATTTCTTGATGCAATGTCCTTTTGCATTTGTATTCAGCCCCCCTGAGTCAATACTTTATAGAACCCTCTTTCACTGCAATTACAGCTGCAAGTCTTTTTGGGGATGTCTCTTCCAGCTTTGCACATCTAGAGAGGGACATTTTTGCCCATTCTTCTTTGCAAAATATCTCAAGCTCTGTCAGATTGGATGGAGAACGTCTGTGAACAGCAATTTTCAAGTCTTGCCACAGATTCTCAACTGAATTTAGATCTGGACTGTGACTGGACCATTCTAACACAAGAATATGCTTTGATCTAAACCATTCCATTGTAGCTCTGGCTGTATGTTTAGGGTTGTTGTCCTGCTGTAAGGTGAACCTTCCCCAGTCTCAAGTCTTTTTCAGGCTCTAACAGATTTTCTTCTAAGATTGCCCTGTATTTGGCTCCATCCATCTTCCCATCAACTCTGACCAGCTTCCCTGTCCCTGCTGAAGAAAAGCATCCTCAGAACATGATGCTGCCACCACCATGTTTCACGGTGGGGATGGTGTGTTCAGGGTGATTTGCAGTGTTAGTTTTCCGCCACACATAGCGTTTTGCTTTTAGGGCACAAAGTTCAATTTTGGTCTCATCTGACCAGAGCACCTTCTTCCACATGTTTGCTGTGTCCCCCACATGGCTTCTCGCAAACTGGAAACGGGACTTCTTATGGCTTTCTTCCAACAATGGCTTTCTTCTTGCCACTCTTCCATAAAGGTCAGATTTGTGGAGTGCACAACTAATAGTTGTCCTGTGGACAGATTATCCCACCTGAGCTGTGGATCTCTGCAGCTCCTCCAGAGATACCATGGGCCTCTTGGCTGCTTCTCTGATGAATGCTCTCCTTGCCCGTCCTGTCAGTTTAGACGGCCATGTCTTGGTAGGTTTGTAGTTGTGCCATACTCTTTCCATTTTCGGAGTATGGATGAAAAGTGCTCCGTGAGATGTTCAAAGCTTTTGATTTTTTTTTATAACCTAACCCTGCTTTAAACTTCTCCACAACTTTATCCCTGACCTGTCTGGTGTGTTCCTTGGCCTTTATGATGCTGTTGGTTCACTAAAGCCCTGTACACACGATCGGATTTCCTATGGATTCTAATCCGATAGATTTTTCCATCGGAAATCCGATGAAGCTGACTTCCATCAGTCTTGCCTACACACCATCAGTCAAAAATCTGACCGTCCCAAACGCTGTGGCGTAAAACACTCCGACAAGCCGATAAAAATGAAGTTCAATGCTTCTGAGCATGCGTCGACTTGATTCTGAGCATGCGTGGGTTTTTTGTCCGATGGAGTTCCACACAGACGATCGGAATTATCGTTTTTTTCCCCATCGAATAAATTTAAAACATGTTCCATTTTTTCTCACCGATGGAAAAAAGTCCGATGGGGCCCATACACGATCGGTTTGTCCAATGAGAAAAGTCCATCGGACTGTATTTATCGGTAAAACCGATCGTGTGTACACAGCATTAGGTTCTCTAACAAACCTCTAATGCCGCATACACACGATCATTTTTCCCGTCGGGAAAAATAATTAATTTTTTTTTTAACAGGAAAAACGACCATGTGTGGGCTTTTTGTCATTTTTCCCGACGGGAAAAACTGCATTAATCACGACGAGAAAAATTAGAACATGCTCTAATTTTTCTCGTCGTGATGTCGGGAAAAACGGAAGTGTGTAGGGAACCAAGCCGTTCCCTCGTTTTTCCCGTCGATTTTTTCGACGGTGTTTTCACCGTCGAGAAAATTGATCGTGTGTACGCGGCATTAGGGCTTCACAGAACAGCTGTATTTATACTGAGAATAAATTACACACGGATGGACTCTATTTACTAATAAGGTGACTTCTGAAGGCAGTTGGTTCCACTAGATTTTAGTTCGCGTTATCAGCAAAAGGGGGCTGCCCGGCTGAATACAAAAGCACGCCACATCTTTTCAGACATTTATTTGTAAAACAATTTAAAAAACATTTATCATTTTCCTTCCACTTCACAATTATGTGCCACTTTGTGTTGGTCTATCACATAAAATCCCAATAAAATACATTTACGTGATTGGTTATAACATGATAAAATGTGGAAAATTTCAAGGGGTATGAATACTTTTTCAAGGCACTGTAAATAGTGCCATGGGCCTTGGAGTGGGATCTAGGTAAGTATAGTAAATTTAGTGGGAGGAGGTTGAGCTACACCTTCTTAGGGGTATGGAGCGGGGGGGGGGGGGGGGGCAAAAGGATAAGGAAACATTGTGAGAAAGTTACCTTACCCTTAAAAAGTTAAATTTGTAAATTAGAAAATTCTCAGAAACCAAGAGTGACATGAAGGGTAAGGAAACTTGGTGAGAAAGTTACCTTACCCTTTAAATGAAAGGTTCAGTTTGTATTTTCAGGATTCTCATAAACTGACATGAAATGCTTATATCACATACTGTACATGGAAACTTCATTGTAATACTGCCACCTACTGTTGATAGGATGTTATCAGCAGTAATATATAAGACTATTATGAAGTTCGGGGACTATTTATCTAAGATTTAATAGGCAGTTCATTCAGTAAATTATTACTGACTATTGTCCCAAATATCATTTGTCCATCCATATCTGCCTGCATTTTCTTTATGTATCACACGGAGAGGCTGATCTCACCAAATCAAGTGTTGCTGAATCCAATGGCATACTAATGATAAATGTAGCGCTACCCTCGTACGGGCTGCTGAGTGTTGTGGTCCGTCTGTCACCCTGCCCAGCCAGGCACACAGTTCTCATTCACCCTCAGGCAGAAAACCAGTCCTTGAACTTTGTTTGTATTTTTTTATTATGGGGAATAAACTTGGATAGGGATGGGATATTCATGAGATGCCAAACTATATATACCTCTGGTATACAAAACTCCATACTTCAACTCTAGCTCATCACTTGCTTGCAGACTACCTCTCCTCAACACCTCCAGCACATCACTTGCTTGCACTTCCCAAACCAGCTATCACTGATTTGCAGGCCTGACAACGGCTAAGCCAAGCCTAAGGTGAGAGCCCTTTGCAGGCAGGGACCGCAGGCCCCTTTGGTGTAGCAAAAATTTAAGTGGTCCCAGTGCTAGCTGTCCACGTGGCTACTGCATCCAGTACCACATCTTCAGGCCCTGCCAGCCCTCCCAGCTGCAACTGCCTCTCTCCACTGCCCGTGCCACCATAGTCCACTCCACTGGCTCTGCACCCATCTCAGACTGCAATCCCCCAGTCCTCTCAGGCATGCCTCCCCAGCCCCCTCCTGACTGTGTGTCACTCGCCAGCCCTCTTGGCTGCGACCTGTTGTTCCTCCCTGGAGACTTGCCTGGCAGTGCTCTCTCCTGCTGTCCTCTACTTGCTCCCATGCCACCTGTCCAGGACACCTCTGTGTGTCTTGAGAAGCTCCCTCGAAGGCCACAACAGCCTAGCACTCCATCTCCAGCTTCTACCCGAACAACTCCTCCCCCAGCTGGGCTGACCCTGGGTATTTAAGGAGGCCTGCCTCCTGTCAATCCAAGTTGGGGATTGGTCAGGGCTCCTTAAACCACCCCAAGCAGCTCCACCCACCCTCCCCTCTCCTCCTTTCTTTCCAGAATATTCTAG
Organism: Rana muscosa; assembly: GCA_029206835.1. Classification (NCBI taxonomy): domain Eukaryota; kingdom Metazoa; phylum Chordata; class Amphibia; order Anura; family Ranidae; genus Rana; species Rana muscosa. The sequence goes on from CM055119.1 coordinate 342,764,686, forward strand.
AAGGCTCTGGAAAGAAGTGGGAGGTCTTGGAGATGTTGTCTGTGAGTCACCAGCTCTATTCTGAGTCACTTCCAACCCAGATCAAAACACACCCAGGCTTGGCTACCAGCAAATCCTGGAAATGTACCTACTCTCACAAAACATAGCACTATACTTCTAGCACATTAGAGGGTCCTACACTCAACCCTAACATCCAGCTAGTCTCTTGGCTGAGAATTTACAAAAAGAGGCTCCTGGACCAAGGAGCAAGGGCATTTCATGAAAAATACAGTTTTGGAAGGGAAAAGGGAACAAACTGGGATGGGGCTATGGACAAATAAATATGGACAAAAATAGAAGATATTCTGTTGATATTTACATCATATACATCACATTATACACCTAACTACAGGTCCCTGTAGCTAACAGCAACATCACATTTTGGGCCAGAGAACCCCCCCCCCCCCAAGGGAAATACTCTGCCTGCGGGTTCTTGGCTCAAGCTGGAGATGGATGGACAGCCGTCCAATCCAAAGAGGTCCTGTGATGACAAAAACACAACAACATCCTTAAATGCACTATGAAATAAAAAGAGAGCCCACCGGCATTGTGTAAGATCCTCAATTACACTTTCATTTATTATTGAATCGTAAGGAAAGAAGGAAAGAGGATGTGGCCCCTCTAGGTGGGAACCTTGATGAAAATCCACTGTGCAGATATCACAGGTACAGGCAATGCATTCAGCAAGGCAGGAACAAAAGGATGTTTCTGGACAGCCGCACTCTGAACAATGGTTGCCTTTATTGAATTAAAAACAGTACTACAAGTCACAGCAAACAAAAAGGACCTGTGCAACTGACGCGTTTCGCACTAAATCTACTGTTGGTCGGAGATGTTTTGGATTTTTTGGATGATTTGTGACATGCATTTTATACCAAGTTCTTTTGTGAATACAATACAATAATAAATTCCAGTATTTCTGAGGACCTTACAAAAGACATGCTCTCTTTATATTTCACAGCGCATACAAAGGATTTCACAGTTTGGAGAGAGCTGCGGCTTGTGGATCCCAATTTGCATTCAGCTTCTTTGAGCGAGACATTTAAGCCCTGGTTCACACTGGTGCGATTTGACATGCGATTTGACATGTCAAATCGCATGTCAAATCTGCAAAATTTGCCGCAAATTGCGGGCAATGGCACCGTCCTAATCGGTGCGACGCCGCATCTGCGGCGCTGCACCGATTACAAAAAGTAGTTTCTGTAGTACTTTTTGCGATTTCAGCCGCGATTTACATTGACATCTGTGTCAGATGTCTCTGTAATCGAGCTGAAATCGGGACTGACAGGCAGGAGTGAAATCGTGCGAGTTCAGCTGAACTCGCACGGCTTCACTCCCGCAGACCCAGTGTGAACCTGGGCTTAGAGTGACTTCTAAATACTATTATTGACTGTACCATTGCATCCCTTCCATTTTGAGCACAGACAGTTATTATTTCGTTTGAACAATTATTTATATATTTAATAAACAATATATTCAAAACTTTCAATATTCATGTTTTCCATACTTATTTTGTTATGTCAATTAGAGCAAATGTTATGTATTTCAATGAACTTCCAATTAAACTGGGAGCACCAATGTCACAGAAAGAAGTGAGCACACTGCCACCCAGTGCTGATTTATGGGCATGACATTATAAAGCGACACCCAGAAATGTGAGCTGCATTTTCCGCACACAGGGATAGGTCAGCTTTGATTTAGATGCGTGAAATTGCAGCATATGTTAATTGCTTTGTCTTGTGTGAATGCCCTGTCTGTATTATGCAATAAAAAAAAAAAGAAAAGATTTTTCAGTTGTTTTATATCTAACAAAGGCTGTATGCTTCACTCAAAGTCCCAAAATCCTTTCCTTTTTCTTTGCTGCGCAAACTCGGGATGGAGGCACTTCTGATTCACATTTCAGAGGCCTCATATAAAGTCCCAAATTTCTCTTTTTCGAATTTTCATATCTAACAAAGGCAAGCTAAATAAAATGTTGAAGCTGAAACTGATAAAAAGGTACTAATCTGATTAGACAACAGCTGGGCAAAGAGCTGTGATTAAAGCCTCTGACACACGATCGGATTTTCCGCAGACAAAGCGTAGGACTTTTGTCTGAAGGGCGTTGGCCAGGAACTTGTATTGCATACAAACGGCAAAGAATTGTCGGCCAACAAACACGAAACAACATGTTTTTTCAGCTCTTTAGCGCCACCCTTTGGGCAACTTCTGCTAATGTTGTGTTATGTTGAGCATGTGTGTTTGTACTTTGGACTTTTTTCCGAAGGACTTGTGTACACACGCTCGGATAATCCGACAACACACATTTGTTGGCGGACAATTTTAAAGTTTGCTATCCCACATTTATCCGCAGAAAATCCGACAACAATTGTCCGATGAAGCATACAAATGGTTGGATTTTCCGACAACAGGCTGTGATCACACAATTCCCGTCGGATAATCCGATCGTGTGGTATGAGGCTTTAGGGCAGCCAACCAAATCTATTTGGCTCAAGAAAGGTGTGGGAATATGAACTTTGGTTGCTGCAATGAGGTTTTCCGTCACAACTCTTTCAATAGAATATGGATCCTAAAGCCAAACTCCAGGAATTATACAAAATCTACCCCTGTAGTAAGCCCCCGCCACACTGCCAGGGTTAGGTGCTTGTTAGGTCTAGGGGGAGCTAAAGAGGCTTCAATACTGACTTTACCCCTGGTCCAGCTGTGGCACCCTCCTCCTCTACCTCCAGCTCTCTGGGGCCTGGGCTGTTGGCAGCTTTGCAGCACCACATGTATGATACAGGGATATTAACCCTGAAAAATATTTGAGTGCAAAGAGTGCATTTGAAAAACAAACACAAAAAGTGCACTTAAGGGTGTGTCTCTAGTCCACCTCCAGAAGAAGTGGGACACCACCCTGACCCCCCCTGGGGCACAAGGCTCCTGACAAGGGTAAGGCTCACTCATGGTCCATCTAGCCAAAAAGGTCTAATTGACCCCTCTCCTCATGGTCGACCACCACGTACTAAGTGAAGGCTCTCCACGGTTCAGGGGAGAAAGGAGCCTAATGGCCACACTTGCTCCCTCTAGACTTCAATGTAGGCCCGAGGACCCCCTTCCTCCATCCAAGTGGAAAGAAATACACACAAAAGTGGATAGTGACAAAATCCTGGAGAACCAAAATTATTTAAATAAGTGCCATTGCAAGTGCATTGGCTAAGCCTTGCAGCCTGGTAACACACATTGCCTAGACCTTATCGAATAGGCCTAGCCCAAGAGGTGCATGTAGGGAGGTGCAGCGTGGTGTGGTGGCAGTAAAAAGTCCAGGTATAGAAATAGAACTTGTAATAAAGTTCTAACGTTAAAGTTCACACAAGCCTGACGAAAAGGCACCAGACCAGGAATACTTGCAGGATATAACAATGATGTGTAACAGAGCAGGGCTCATATGTGCTGACAGCGTCTGTCTTGAGGGGCAGATTGTGGCCTGGCTGGTCCAAACCCAAATGGGGAGGCTTCCAGGAAGGATGACATGTCCCTATCCTTTCCCAAATCATCTGGAACCTCTCCCTACCACTATACAGTGTCCCTGACAGCTGGGTGACCTGTCCCTACACTACCCACATGCGAAATGCACGCCAAGTCCGCGAACCAGGGTCCTTAATAGACTCTGCCTGACCCAAGTTGGCCACCAGAGTCACATGGGGTGACAGCATCCAACCGGATAGCTTCCCTAATGACCCAGGAAACCATAGAGTGACAATGTTCCTCTTGACTTCCTCTTCCTCTGCAATACCACTACGGTTGAGTGTCACCTGCAATGAAGAAAGTAGACTGCATCTGCCTACACACTGAGCAAAAAAAGCAGCAGGTGACACAGCCATGTGCTTGTTCTCACTGCGAGTTTCTCACACCCAAGTGAACCCTGCGATGTTCATAGAGGAAGGAGTGCAACCATGGCCTGGAACCTCTTTGAGAGAAGGCTTTATGGAACTGGTCGCTCTGCTAGACCCTCCCAGTGCAAGGAACAGTAAGTAATACTCCTTATTCCTGCACCCCTAATCTGAACAAACAGTTACCCTTGCAGTGAGGGGGATCTGGCCTACTGCAAGGGTAGAATATGCCTAATTCTTGGAGATGGGCTTTAAAGTATATGTAAAGCCAAAACCTTTTTTTTTTTCTCTTGGACGAGAAAAACGGCTTTCCAGCATTTTTCCCGACGAGAAAAACGACAATCACGACGAGAAAAATTAGAACATGCTCTAATTTTTCTCGTCGCGAATCACGGCATTTTTTTCCGCGGCAGTTTTCCCATAGGGAAACACTGCTAGGGAGCCTGCACACGACCGGTTTTCTCGACCAAAAGAAAACCTGTCATGAAAACCGGCCGTGTGTAGGGGACCAAGCCGGTCCTCGTTTTTCCCGTCGGGTTTCACGGCGGTGTTTTCACCGCTGTGAAACTCGATCGTGTGTACACGGCATAAATTTTAGAATTTCCCATCATTTCTTTCTCGGAGACAATGGTCACAGTACAAAAAAGGGGGGTCTATCTCCCCAGACAACAGCAACAACTTGACAAACGGTCTAATACTGACCCACTTTATCCAAAGCTAAAAAAGGTTTTGCTTTTAAGCTGAACTCCAGGCAAGCAGCTAAGCTCACAGTAAAATACATACATTTGCACAGCCCTGACCTGACTTTTTTCAGCTGCAGTTGAGCCATACAGCTTGGTCACATTCTCTGCCCTTATATTTTTAATTGAATACACAATTGCCATTCATCAATGTTGTCTTCACATCTGGAAGTCAGCTTTAATGGGAATATCCCAGGGCTGAGATATATCCCTTGAAACTACAGGCCAGTCAGCCTAACATCAATAGTCTGTAAAGCTATTAGAGAGGATGATAGCAATTTTGTTTGGGTACAGCGTAGCATGACTGAGTAATTGTAATTCAAAGTGTGAGAGCACTGAAAGTTGAAAATTGGTCTGGGCAGGAAGGGGTATGTATTGAAGTGGTTAAAAAAAAATACTTTTAGATGAGCATCTTAACGATCACATCATACAGGGATATATGATTTAATATTGACATAAACACATACACACACACACACACTGCATAGGTGGAATGGGATGGACTGGTGTATTTTTTCAACCTTACCGACTATGTAACTATGTAACTATGTCAAGCTAGAGGCATGGGAACTGCCTTTGCTAACTTTTTTTTTTTTGAAAGCGGTAGTAAACATTGAGAGAAAAAACAAACCCCTCTCTGCAAGTTAAAGGCATAATGTGCTAATATGCATTGCATACTAGCACATTATGAAGGACTTACCTTGAAACAATGCCCTCCAGCGGCGGCCGGCCATACATGGTGCAAATGTTTTTCCTGCAACCTGTGCAAAGAAATTTGCATGATTCCCCCATCAACACAGACAGTGCTGAGCCATTGTCTGTTCCTGGGGGGATGGGGGGGGGGGAGAAGAAGTCAGTGATTATTGCTACCGGCCGCTAGCAATAATAACAAGAGAATCCGGCAGGCTGGTTGTATACCCAATTTGATCAAACAACTTGGTACATTCAGCCTGCTCATTAACGGGTCGAATCTCGGCTGGTTCCTGCTTAACTGGCCGAGATTCGAACCACGTATGGCCGGCCTTAGTAAAGCCAGGATCAGGAAGCTCACCTCTTTAAAAATGAATTTACATCAGATTTCATAATACAAGTGTAGCGGGTGGTTACATTTAGAGGAGGCATCTGAGTGATAACAGGCTCAGATGCAGCAATTGTTAGGGTTCATGGACCAATTTATGCCAGTGGAGGATATCAATTGTGTTCAGTTCCCTGCAGCCTATAGATGGCGCTGTCGCCATAGGCCGGGGTTGAACCACCATTGGAGGTCTGTGCCTTTTTGTCCTCTCACGGCAGTGGTACAGCGGGGCGGGGAACCTGCTGTGCATGCTGGGAGAGGGGATAAAAGGGGCGGACATCTTCTGCTCGGGGTCCATGCCCAGGCACCTTCTGGGTGTGAGTGCTGGTGGTTCGGGCGCCCTCGGCCCGGGGATGGAGCTGCGATTCCACCCCAGACACCTTTAGTCTGGGGTGAGGTACTCTCTGGAGGTCTGGGGCCCAGTACCTTCGACTGGGTCCCGCATGGGATGGAGGATTCCTAGGGTGTCCTCCGGTGTTGGACACCCGAATCTAGGGCGAGGGGGACCAGAGAGGTGACCTTCCCGAAGATCCAGCGCAGCATTGGCTGGTAACGGTGGAGGCCTCTGGTGACCGTCTGGATGGATGACTCCCCTGACAGGGGCCGCATCTCAAGAAGGTAGTTCACGTTCTCATGGTCGGTGGCAGCGACCCAACTGAAACCCAGGTCGGTGGCAGAGGCCTGAAGTCCAATTCACCCGGTCGGTGGCAGCGACCACCCTTACGGTCGATGGCAGCGACCACCCTCACGGTCGGTGGCAGCGACCACCCTCACGGTCGGTGGCAGCGACCGTGCGCCAAGCCTGTTTGCGCACACTGAAACAGGAGAGTAACAAGTTCATGTTTGTGCCTGGACCTTCCTCTTCACCTTGTCTGTTCGTTGTCTAACCTGTCTGCTCTAAAAGGACTATTTATTGCTCTAAAAGAATAAATAAGTGTTGGACTTTCAATGGTGTGGAACTTGGCTTTCTGGGAGTTAAAGGTTATTCTCAAGGGAAGTTTTGGCTCTGGACAGGGGCACAGGCCCGAAGGTAATTGGTTATAGCTCACACCTCTACACACAAGAGGATACGAGCTGGTGGTGCGTCACACTCTCCTCCCTGGTCCCCTAGACGAGAGCCATAGACAATGACAGAGAAGGAGGGAGTGAGAGGTGAGGTCGCTACACAAGTGAGTCATCAACCTGGAACTATAATGCAGCCAGTGAAGCACGAAAAGTCTAAACTGTTATCCTTTGTTCTTGCTCAAGGTCAGAAACAAAGTAGCTGTGATGTCACGCTCAGGATAACAGCCCTTAAAGTGAACCTTTGCTCATGCAGTGAAAAGCAACAGGGTCACTTACCCTTTCATTGCAGCTTATCCTCACCTGTCCGCCCATCTGTCCTTTACCAATCTGACTGAACTACTATCACTTTAATGAATCAATATTGAGGGCCCAATTGGTCATTTGCCAGTTCTAAACACTGTCCTGTGAGGGTTGAGATAGAGTCCTTAGCCATGTGTAAGCTCCAACCACAGCCACTTAGAGTTACATAGGGCTTCATCTGAATGGGGCAAAAAGGGGACTATTAGTTCTGTACTCCTACTAATATAGCAATCCAATAAAACCAAGCTCCTGGGCCCTCATAGCATATCACTAGTCTATATTTAGCTTTTATTAAGTCTAAAAACAATAAAACACATCCAGGTGGTGAACTTTTCTCCTGCAAAGAGCACACTTTCTCATGAAACTTGGACCTTCTACTACCTAGCAATTCAGTAATTTGCAACAACTATGCAAGACTGGGGTGGTTTGTGTGTTCAAGACTTCATCTACTGCATGCTAATTCCCCGTAAATGCCTTGCTAAGATCTCAAGATGAAATTGGGAATGGATAACATCCATGGAGCGTAGAGTGACTTTGCTGGGCTGCAATATCCTTGCAAGAGGCCAAGGACTGGACTTGTGCGAAACAGCCATCATTGCAAAACAGTGAGTAGCTGAAGCTGGACTTCGACAGGTCCAAGTTCTTTCTTTGAAGGCAGAAGAAAACCTCTCAAAATGTTCATAAAGATCCTCAATTCAGTCGGTGTAATGTATTTTATTATTTTAATACAAAAACATTAAAATGGCAAAAACGGACATCATCTTCCTGTACAAATATATAGTACTTTTAGAAAATGTTGTAATACAAAACACATACAAAAAATACAGACAATAGAAATAAAATTATAATAAAAAAAAACATAATTGTTGTTAGTCTACCACAAGTGTAAGTAAATAATATATTGTGATAAAATCCTGGTTGGAAAGAAAATCAATAATAAAGAGAAAAATGCTGTTTTCAGGATAGTGCAAGATAACGTCTTTCTATGGTACACCTAATACAGAATGAAATAGCAGATGATTGTCAATATTCTTGCAACTGTCAGGGCTGGGGGAATCTGATTAATCAGTAGCTATATTCAAGTATTCATGTAAGTGTCCCTGAGGAAAAAAGGTGAGTATATACAGTATGTTGTTTTTAATAAAAGAGCAAAGGGCAATGGTTTAGTCTTGGATACTCCAACATCTAGGTCTACCTCCATCCAAATAACAGGGGGCATACCATAGATGTTTAACTCCAGCCAAGGTTTATTGCAATGACAGCACACCAATCATTTCCACCCAAAGCAATGCCCCCCAACAGTCCCATGATTAGGGTTAGGATCCCCATAATTAAGATCTGTTGTTGGTGAAAAATGTTGGGGGTATGGCTTTGGGTGGGAGTGAGGGGTTTGCTGTCATTGCAATAAGCCTTAGATGGAGCTGAATGACTTTGGTGTGGAGCCCGCTATTTGGATGGTGGGTTACAATGGAGCAAGAGTGGACACTGGGGTCTTGGCACCCAGCTACTTGCAGGGAATTGAGGAGGATACAGGCTGGCCTGTGTGGTGTCAAAGGGGTTGGGTTCATCTTAGTCTACTGTCCACCTGACATAATTCAGAATTTGTCTCATTCCACTTGGGAGTTTTGGGTGTTCCTGCCCACCATTCTGTGTTTTGGCTCCTCCTTACATTTTCTGCAATACAAAATAAATAAAAATTCCAGCAGGGAGAGTGGGAACCCCTCATAATGGCCACACCAGGTGTGCAGAGCCTGAAGGGCAATGGTTTACATGCATTGGATACTCCAACATCTACAGTAGATCTAGTTGCTATAATTCTGAATCTGTTCCTGTTCACCTGGAAGTTTTGGGTGTTCCTGCCTACCTTTCTTTGTTCTGGCACCACCTTATCTTCTTTCTAATATAAAATGAATACAAATTATAGCATCAGAGTGGGAACCCCTCATATTGGCCACGGCAAGTATACAGAGCGTGGACCTCAAACACAGAGATCTCACCAAGAGTGTCTTCAAGCGATATAAGAAATTGTCTGATGGTTTTCATTTTCCAATGACTATCAAACACTGAAATACCAATTTTGGGTAAACAGAGCCTTTAAAGACCCATTAATGTATGAAAGCACATATACAAAATATGTTTAGAATATAGGTGAGTGCTTTACTTTCCTTATCTATGATGTGGGTGACATGCTCATACACATAGGCCACTATGAAGCCCCGTACACACGATCGGTTAACCTATGGATTTTCATCCGATGGATTTGTCCATCGGATATCCGATGAAACTGTTTTCCATCAGTCTTGCCCACACACCATCAGTCAAAAAACCGACCGTTCCAAACGGGGTGACGTAAAACACTCCGATGACACGAGAAAAATGAAGTTCAATGCTTATGAGCATGAGTCGACTTGATTCTGAGCATGCGTGGGTTTTTTATCCGATGGACTTGCCCATAGACGATCGGAGTTTTCAATCGGTTTTTTATCCATCGGAAAATTCTAAAACAAGTTCTATTTTTTAAAACCGATGGGAAAAAAGACCGATGGGTACCATACACGATCGGTTGGTCTGATGAAAACCATCCATCGGACGGTTTTCATCAGTCAAACCGATCGTCTGTACGGGGCTTGACAGTCTACTCCCTACACTCCATGTATTTTACACTTGCGGTTGTGTAGAATAATTTCTCCTTCTCAACTGGATGTATAAGTCAGTGTGAAACTGGGGATCAATATTCAACTTAAACCATCAGTCCAATACAGTAAAACCTTGGATTGCGAGTAACTTAGTCTGCAAGTGTTTTATAAGACAAGAATTTTTTTTAAAAAATAAATTTTAACTTTATAAACGAGCGAGGTCTTGCAATACGAGTAGTGCCACCTCACAACTCTCTTTTATACTCTGTAGCTCCTGAAGTGCATGTAAAATTTGTTTTATTTTTACAGTATACTTTATACTGTATTTTGTATTGCTGTATTAATTTTTATATGAATAAATGGTTGTGGAACAAATCATCTGAGTTTCCATTATTTCTTATGGGGAAATTTGCTTTGATATACGAGTGCTTTGGATTACAAGCATGTTTCCGGAACGAATTATGCTCGCAATTCAAGGTTTTACTGTACTTGCAGAAGCTGGGGATCAGAGAACTGGAAGCTTTTTGACACATGGGCCTCTGGAAAGGTAAGTATATTACCCATAGGTGTGCGCAGCCTATTGCATTAGGGTGTACACCCCAAAGCTCAAACACACATGTCTTTCTCTGCAGCCTCAGCTGCACTAGACAGTGAATGAATGGGGAGCGCTCTGTGCTAAGCAGCTTCCTGTTTATCCACAAACTGAAGCATAGTAAACACAGTTTACTGTGCTTCAGTTATGAATGAACACAGTGAATGAGTGTGTTCACTGTGTTCATTTAAAAAAGGAAGGGGACAGTAAATTACATATTGACTAGCCCTTTCCATTACTCTCCATCCTGAAACATCCCCTGCAGCAGCCGAGGGGAGAGGAAAGAAGAGGAGGGAAACCAGCAGTACAGCAGAGGGGAAGCCCGGGCACCACACAGAGTAATTTTGGTGTGCCCAGCACACCTGTCAGACCCCCTGCACACGCCTATGATATTACCTCTTATTTTACAGGTGGACTATTGAGTAAAAAGAACCCTGTGGTGACAAGGTCACTTTAAATTCAAAAGGGATGTTAAATGTGTTATTTATTAAGACCATGGGGTTGATTTACTAAAACTAGAGCGTGCAAAATCTGGTGCAGCTGTGCATGGTAGCCAATCAGCTTCTAACTTCAGCTTGTTTAATTAAGCTTTGACAAAAAAATTGAAGCTGATTGGTTTCTATGCAGAGCTGCACCAGATTTTGCACTCTCTGGTTTTAGTAAATCAACCCCTACGCATGTGCTGCTTTTGTGCATCGGAAAAATAATCAGCTGATCTTCCGTAGATTTCTTTCCTGCTGTATTCATGGAGACTATGTCTATGGCTAGCCTTAGTGACCCCTAATTCTATAGTAGAAAGATCAAAGGAATTTTTTTTCAATTTCTCAGTGGTTTGAGGATATTTTCAACATGCTGGAGAATGTAAAAATCACTTTAACTTTGCCAGGAGATCCCTACACTGCCAGACACATTGAAAATAATGTTCAGGTTTGTCGCATGGCTTGTGTAGCCAGTACAGCTTACAGAACATCACTACCCATTGTTGTGTTACTAAACTGGACCAAGAGTGATAACAGCAGAAGACAACTGCCGGAGGGGTGAAAAACTCCAGACAAAGTAGATGCTACAGATCATTAAAGTGTACCTATTGTTCATCCATAGTATTGGAGACCATTTTGTGTCCTGGATCAATAAAGCAGGCAACGCAGTTGAATTTCACTTTAAACTTTTGACATCACAGTGATGTCGTTAGCTTCTAACCAAGTCTAATGCCGCGTACACACGATCGGTTTTTCTGATGAAAAAAGACCGATGGACTTTTTTCATCGGACAAACCGATCGCGTGTGGGCCCCATCGGTCTTTTTTCCATTGGTATAAAAAAATTGAACATGTTTTAAATTTTACCGATGAAAAAAAAAAAAACGATAGCAAATTCCGATCGTCTGTGGGGAACTCCATCGGAGAAAAAACCCACACATGCTCAGAATCAAGTCGATGCATGCTCAAAAGCATTGAACTTAATTTTTCTCGGCTCTTCGGAGTGTTTTACGTCACGGCGTTTGGGACGGTCGGATTTTTGACTGATGGTGTGTAGGCAAGACTGATGGAAGTCAGCTTCATTGGTTTTCCGATGGAAAAATCCATCAGTTTAAAAACCATAGGAAATCCGATCATGTGTACAGGGCTTAAGAGTTCTGTGCCCAAAAGGGTTCTTACTGCTATGCATGGGCGAAAGGTACTCTTTAGATTTGAAGACATTATATTTGGGTGTTCCTAAACAAAAAATATTTGGGGACTTACAGGAAACGACAGTCTAGAAAGAAAATATAATTACATTTAGGTAATATTAGGCTAACGTGTTTTTCTTTTTTTAGTGTGAGCTTTACTGAAGTTTAATAATAAATTCCACATAGCTAAGGGTAATTTTCTCATCAAGCCATTTTGTGGTTGGTTGGGTGTCTGAGACAGTTGACAAAAGTTGATGGAACATAAATTTTTTACTGTTATGGAATATGGAAATTTAAATATCTTCTCAGCGTTTTTCTTTTAGTTGAGGTGTTTGGTGCATACAACGTCATTGTGTTGAGTTTTTTTTTTTCTCATAGATTATGTATAAATAGTGCATATACTGTATATATAGATGATTATACAGACAGGATTATATTATATTACAAAGAGTTTTCAATTTAGGCAAAAAATCTGGTTGAGCATTTAAACACCAGCCCCTTCCCTCACTGGCTAATTACCCTCAATCCACAACTCCACATTTCACAGTCTTTGTTCCAAGATACAACTACTAGTGAAGTTCACAAATAAAACTCTGAAGCCTCGTACACACGACCGAGTTTCTCGTCGTAAAAAACCCGTTGTTTTTCTCGACGAGATTCTTGTCAAGCTTTCCTTGCATACACACTGTCAATTCCAAATCTCGTCGTTGTTCTGCGCGGTCACGTACAGCACGTACGACGGCAGTATAAAGGGGAAGATCAATTTCAATGGTGCCACCCCTTAGACTGCTTTTGCTGATCTTGTGTTACCGTGTGTGAAGTAAAAGTTTGGGAAGAGACAATTTGCGCTTTTCAGTCTTCGTGCTTTCAGTTCGTTTTAGCGTGACGAATGTGCTATCTCCATTACGAACGCTAGTTTTACCAGAAGGATCGCTCCCGTCTTATACTTGATTCTGAGCATGCACGATTTTTGAAGACTCGGAAAAGCATACACACGAACGGTTTTCTCGTCGCAAAACAGGCCGACGAGAAACCCGACGAGAAAATCGAGAATCCTGACGAGAAAATAGAGAGCAGGTTCTCTATTTTTCTCATCGAGATTCCCGGCAGTTTTCTCGACGAAAAACCATACACACGAACGGTTTTCTCGGCAAGAAAGCTCTCCCAACAGTTTTCTTGTCGTTTTTTGATGAGAAACTCGGTCGTGTGTACGAAGCTTAAAAGTTCTCTTGTTTGAACATAGATAGTGAGCATTGTATTTACAATATAATGGTTCCTTTAAGCAGTCATTTCAGGGTAGGGGCTGACTTCAGTATTAGTGGAAGGAAGTCAGCATTGGGAAAGATCTTGGTTTTTAGGAACTCTTTTCCAGATTTTGGAAGCTTCCAGTTTGGTCAATTGTATAGTCTTGCATAGAAATATATTGTTTTTTTAGGTTGCATTATGTTTAACAAAGCGAACATTAGCCCAGATCACACACAGCCTTACTTGTTTAGAAACATTCTCAGATTTTCATCCTCTCTAAAAGATAGAATTTTGTTAAATGGTTGTGTTTTTTGGGTGGGTTGCTTTGTTTCTAGGCAGGGTTCAAGCAAATAAATTGCTTACATTTTTCAAACTGGAAATTTTAATGGAGACGTATAGTCGTTTCAAGGATTTTTATATAAACACGTGTAGCGGGGTCCTAAATTTAGGGGACGTGTTTGAGTGGTAGTTATGCTCAAACACCCCAATTGTCAGGATTCTGTCAACCATTTTTGTCCGCAGGGAGAGTATCGGTGTATAGTTCCCTGTGGCCTGCAGGTGGCGCTGCCATGGTAGGCTGGGGTTGAACCGCTGTTACAGTGCTGTGCCTTGTGTGTCCCCTCTCAGCAGCCGTGCGGTGGGTGTGGTAGGCCTGCTGTGCATGCTGGGAGAGGAGGCAAAAGGGGCAGACGCTGCCTGTTCGGGGTTCTGTCGTGGTAGGGGGTCCTACCCCAGGGAATGTGTTCCTGTCCGCCCTGGGCACCTTCGGACCAGGGGCGGAGGTCGGTGAATCAGTCCCGGGCACCTTTAGCCCTGGGACTGCAGCAAAGGCCTTGGGCCCAGCACCTTCGGCTGGGGCCCATCAAGGATCGAGGAATCCCAGGGTGCCGCCTTGCGATGGGACCCGCATCTTAGACGAGGAGGCCGGGGGAGGAGCCATTCCGAGGGACCGGTGAGAAGTCACGGTGAAGGAAGGAGCCCGGTAACTCTCTGGAGGGATGTCTTCTTCTTACAAAGAGGTCAAGCTTTGAAACACGAAGTTCACCAGGTCTGTGGCAGAGACCAAGTTCACCAGGTCTGTGGCAGAGACCAAGTTCACCGGGTCTGTGGCAGAGACTGTGCAGTTAAGTTAGAGTACCATTTGGCTGCTAGTCCCTATCTAGGGAGACTATCCATATGGGCTGAGTCTGTTTGAGAAGCCAAGCAGTGAAGTGATTACGTTTGTGCCTGGACCTCTCCCACACCTTGTGCTGTCCTGTCTTCTCTCCAACCTTTTCTTATCAGAGACTGTTATTTACGAGAAATAAACTCTACGTTGGAGTTACAGCTGGTGTGGACATTCAAGTCACTGGGGGGAAACAAGGACTTATCTCTATTAACTATAGGGGTGAGAACCATTCTCTGGAGGATTCTGGTTTTCTGGTTGTGGAGACCCGCCAACAACACCGCTCAACCTATTTACACAGGAGGGTACAGGCTTGTGGCGTGGTGTGCCCTCTCTTCCTGCGAGGAGCCAAAGGCAGGTGAAGGGAGTGAGTATCGCTACACGCATTAAACCTTAAAAACTGTACTGTTGTAAAAATCTTGTTTCTATGTATAAATTATAATTATAGATGTACAGGGAGGCAGACATATTTGTTCATTCCCTACACAGACAGCATCTGCTTATTGCTTTTCAGTGCTGCACAATGGTTGTACTTTATGGTTGTATTTTACTGCCTTTTCTAACAATACAAGTCAAGTCTGCCAACTCATTTAAAACAGCACAATACTTGTGTAGCTGATATCTTATCTAATTAGGTGTTAATGAAACCTGTAGTGGTCAGATTATCTGTTTGTAGGGCTAAGTAACTAAATAATGCTTTTAGGCAGTATGTTTTCTTTTTAAAGTATAAAAAGCAGTACAGATACAGTGTATTATTTGTTACAAATATTGTGTTCAAGCAATCTGACAAACATTCAAAGTATCTCTAAACCCTAACTGGGTGACATTTATTTGCTAAAGCATGATGCACTATAAACAATTGCCAATATTCATCTAGTTTCATCCTTAGTGCATCTCATTGCTGCTGATCTCCTCCAGCCTCATTTAGTCAGTTCCTATCTACATGCACACAAGCATTGGCTGGACATCATTTCTCTGGAACAGCTTCCTGATAATGACTACTGTGGACAATCTGCACAATGTGTGCTACTGGTACACCTAGGCAGTCTCCACCAGGGGGCATGGCACAGGGTATCAACAGAGAAGCCCAATTGGGAGACAGCTGTCACCCCATAACAGGACCTGCCTGAAAAAAAGACCTTCATGGCAGAATCACCAGGTATTATTTTAGTGAAAGCTGCAAATTTAAAAAGATTGAAGATGGCTTTTGAAATTACCTTAATGTTAAAGCTTATGTGAGAATTTAGTGTTTGGGTGTAGATCTAATTTAGGTAATTTAGGTCTAAAGCTTAAAGGGGTTGTAAACCCCCGTGTTTTTTCACCTTAATGCATCCTATGCATTAAGGTAAAAAAACACCTTGCAGTGTCCGCCCCCCCCCGTGCCCCCGTTTTACTTACCTGAGCCCCGAATTTCCGTAGGCGCGATCCCGCGTCGCTCTCTCCACGGCCCTTCATTGGATAGATTGATAGAAGCGCAGCCATTGGCTCCCGCTGCTGTCAATCAAATCCAATGACGCAGCCGCTAGGGGGCGGGGACGAGTTATACACTTGGCATCTATGGACACCGAGTGTATGACACCGGAGCGGGCCTGCAAGGTAACCCCCTCGATAGAGAGCTTCCCAGAGGGGGTTATCTATTGCTGGGAAGAGCCGCAAGAGCCGCCGTGGGACCCCAGAACAGGAGGATTGGGGCCACTCTGTGCAAAACGAACTGCACAGTGGAGGTAAGTATGACATATTTGTTATTTTTTTTTAAAAAACTGAACCTTTACAACCACTTTAAGCAGCATTACTTTGTCAATGAATTTATGCTACACAGCACGTCATAATATGGTCTCTAACAATATTTAAAAAATCTTTAGAAAACAGGGACTATTACAAGGTATCAAGTGAATACAGAAATTCTGAAAATTATTAATTTCTATTATTGGCTTATTTAATAGTGGACTGTGAAGAGCTAGGTTATCTGTGCAAACCCACAGGGACCAATCAGATCTCAGTTTATTGCAGTCGAATCTAACAAGAAAAGATTTTGATTTGGGTACTGGCTCTTTGATGCATTCAATAAGCCAATAGGGTTCCAAAGTAAGTTGTGTTAATAAGGAAACTCTTCAAGGTGTTCCAGCCCATACAGATCAGCTAGCATCTTAAATCTGGGACCCCATTCATTTAATACATCATAGTCAATTTCAGAATCTGAAGATCCAGACTCTAGAGAGCTGAGAGACTCTACAATGGATTCCGACCCTTCGTAGCCAAATATATGGAGAGTGTCATATGGTAGCTCTTCGCCATCATTGTCTGCTTCATCCTTTTTTGCTTCGACCATCGAGAACATATCGCCAGTTTTGGTTGGTTTCTGGACGTGAGCATATAGGGCGGGACCAGTGTCCATTTCATACCTAGGCATCGCCACATTTCTTCGTACTGAGTTGAGTACAGAGACATCGTAGCTGTTGGTGTCCATCTCTCCACCGCCTTCCTCATCGTAGGTGACCAACTGCTCGTGTATCTCTGCAGGGTTCTTTCCCAAAATAAGGGGGCTCTTGCTCTGCATTCTTCGTACAAATAGCACTCCCAGGATCACTGCTAGATGAAGGATAAGATAACAGTAAAGATGTTAACTTTTCTTTAGAACTCATAAATAATTTGGCTCTAGAGCAGTTGTGCATCTTGGAACAGTTGCATTTACGTTGAAAAGTATTTTATTGTTGTTTCACATAACACACCCCCTATGCAAGGTACCAAAATATTGGCACTGCAGATTTCTGATGTTGATTAAAGTGGACCTTACATTAAAATTAAAGAACCCCTTTTCTAGGAGCACCCCATTTCCTAATTAAAATGCTCTGTGAAAGGTGTCACAAAAAACTGAAATACAAAATTTAAAACAAAACACTCAAAATCTCGCCCTACACCTTTTCATGAGCTTTGGGATCCTCAGCTTTCCCAGGAGGCTATAGTGAGGCCCATTGACATTACCAATGCCTACTAGAAGTGGTTGGCAGCTGAGATGTAAGCTGAGTATTGTTTACATTTTCATCCAATCTTTCCCAGTTTTATTGCTTTCAGTTTCCATTTTTATTTTTAAGAGGGAGGCTGTAAGTGAAATTTTAATGCAAGGTCCGCTTATGTTCTTACTGCTGGTATCATGGCAATAGGGCATATACATACTGCATGTAGAACACCATAGCCAGCATCCAAAGAGTAAAGGCACAAAGGCAAATTTTTCTTTTTGTACATGGACTCTATGCAATCTCTCAAACAGAAATAATGTTACAGCGAAGAACACTTTAGGCCACCAGAACTGAAGGCACTTACCCAGAAGTATTAGCAATATGGCAACCAGAACAATGATGATGGTGGAGACGGACACCGCTGCAAGTTTTCCAGCTTCCTCGCAGTAGGTGAATTCCCCTTTCTCATTACACTTACAGACAGTGATAGTCAAGGTGTTGGTGCTGGTCTGTTGTGGGATGCCATTGTCAGCAATTATAATTGGAAGGTAATAAAACTTGGCCTCATTGCGATTAAATACTCCATTCTTCACTTTGATACTGGCTGTATTATCTGCAAAGAGAGTCACACAGACTATTAGGAATTTTACGGATTTTAAGATATGTATGGTAACAGGCTCTTTATTATGGCCACACTTATCATTACTATTATTTTTATACCATTTGTTATTAGGGCTTTTTTTCCCTCAAACAATAGGTGCTGGAACTTAACCATGACCCCCCAACCCCCCCCCCCCCACACACACACACCCACACCCTCCAATTCACATCAAATAGTGGGTGTGGTCATTAAAATTTCACAAACAGTGGGAGGATCTTAAAGGGGCATTAAATACCAGGATTGCATTACATACAGAGTGCAGAGTTCAGGGGGGTTACACACAGAGTGCAGAGCTGTCACTTGTAAACACAGAAATCTGACTTCTGTGTTTACAAGTAATTGTGGTGAGCAGGCACCAAAGGGTCTGAGCCAGAGGTGGTGGAACTGAGTTCCACCAAGTTCCACCTGAAAAAAAAAGCCCTGTTTGTTATGTACCTCTTACTGTTTAATACACTATATGGCCACAGTTTGTGGACTCTTCACTATCGCATCTGTATGAACTTGTTGGCCTTCCCATTCCAAAACCATAGGCATTAATATGAATTGCCCCATCCCACCCTTTTGGGATAGAACAGTCCTGACTCTTCTGGCTTGCAACTGGCATTCTAATTTGTTCCCAAGATGTTGAGTAAGGTTGAGGTCAGGAATATGTGCAGGCCACTCGAGTTCCTCTTCGTGGAGCTGATTTTGTGCACAGGGGAGGAGTCATGCCAAAATAGAAAAGGACCTTCTCTAAACCACAAGGTTGGATGTGCACAATAGTCCTAAATGTCTTTATATGCTGTAACATTAACAGTACCCTTCACTGGAAACACCTGAACGCAATAATCTGGAGAGGGGTTCACATACTATATATTGTAAAGAACCAGTGCACCTAAGTTACAGCTTGGCCCATTACGGGGGATTTTCTGAAATTATTAATGGAAAGAATAGCGAGAGGCATATGTAATATGTGGCAATTGCTCCCCCCTATCACTTCCTCGTATGTTTCAGCCATTGCAAAATACCTGGTGACGGCTGGTTCAGAGCCTATGGGCGTTATCACTCCTCTATCATGTGAAAGCGTTCAGGCCAAAAAACTGCTCATTAAGCATAATCACTTCATTATAGAAGAAGGTCACATGACCTTTACCCGCTGGGTGGTTTGAAGATGGAGAAAGAAGAAGTTGGGGAGCACTGTGAAGGTTAGTATAGGAAGGTCAGAGTGTGGGTTTTAAAGAGACCCTGTCACTTTTCCTTAAATGACCAAGGTGAAAGAGTCAACTCAACTTCCTCCCTCTTACTTGAACCCTAAAGGGTACACTGGCAATATTTATTCTGTTGAACAGATTTTCTGTGGAGATAGAATTTTTAGCTATATGTACAATCATTTGACGGTTGCTATGCCTTTTGAAAGTTAAACTATACTTTTTCTTGGATGGCGTTATGTGTAACAGTGAGAAATTCCTGCTGTATCACGCTGGGACGGAATTCAGCAGCATCCCAGCCTCCCCATTGAGATTATATGGACTATATGATACAGCAAACACAAAACCAGAAAACAGATTTCAGAATGTGATTTAGAAAAACACATTCTAAAATTTCATTGTGTGCCATTGCTGAGGTAGTAAAAAGCGTAGAGTACCATGATTGTCTTTCACTGTAAAGTTGTGTTCGTGTCCTACTGAAGAGAACGTAAACTTCATTCCTTGGAAGGGTTCATCCTTGTCTATGGCTGAGATATTTAATATGACCTAGGATAAGAAGCATTAAAGTTGCAATGTTAAAGACTTACTTCATTTGGGTACTTAAAATAAAAGTAAATACAAAAAACAATGGAGGTATTTAAAGAAACCCTGTCACCAACCTAAAAATGTCAGGTAAAAGCACAAAAAAAAAAAAAAATATTTTAAATACTTACTTGCATTGTATTTCTTTTCAATAAATTATTTATGTAGCTGCCAGGGAACAAGCTAAGGGGAGTGAAAACACCCGAACACCCAGCAGCAATTTTGGAGCTTTATGGTTTCTACACAAGGGATGCTTTGACATTTAAATACCATGCCTAAAATACCTTAAATGCTCATATTATCTTAAGGAAAGTTAATTGTCATTGCTATAAATGGTCTGGTGACCAGGACTCTTTAATAGGTATGGGAAAACGTAGGATAGTATAATATTTTGCAGTGCTTCCACTGGCATGTTGCATAAAGTCATTGAAGTTTTTGGTTATATTTTTGAAGTTTGATTTTCTTTGTGGAGGTAAAGTTCATGCTAAAGTTTTTCATTCCATTCTTCATTTTTATCTTGTTGCAATAAGGCCCCATGCACACTTGTAGGCAGGTGCAGTCTATTTTCTCCACTGCAGATGGCGCTTGTTTGCAGTGGCAGTGCAAGTGGAGAAGGAAGAAAAACTAGTTCCTCTATGGTCTCCTCGGTCACAGAAAGGCAGCATCCGGTTGGATGCTGGCACCCCATGTGAGTTTGGCGGCCATTTTGGGTCAAGCAGAGTCAAATTAAGACCCTGAGTCGCCTTTCACATGTGGATAGAGTAGGAACAGGTCATCCGTCTTTAAGGGACAGTGCTTACCATCAGGGAAAGGTTCCGGAAGAGTAGGGAAAGTGCAGAGACACACCATTCTTCCTGGAAACCTCCCCATTTGGGTACAGACTGGCCAGGCTGCACTCCGCTTCTCAAGACAGATGCTGTTGGCTTCCCTGAGACTACCATCTTCTGTCACATCCCTGATACATCGGTACATGCTGGCTCCTGTCTAAATTGGCCCTAGTATGCATATATATGAATGTGAGTTAGGGATCTTAGATTGTGAGCTTCTTGAGGGTAAGGGACTGATATGAATGTATAATATACACGTGTAAAGTGCTGCATAAATTGACGGCGCTATATAAGTGCCTATAACAAATAAATAAATCTTGTGAGTGTTCCCGGTCCCCGTTTCCTTCTTGCCGGGCCTGTTGTGTATTATTGAGCTTCTGTTACAATACATTCCTGTTTTTGCACCTGGACTCTGAGTGTTTTCTGCCCATTGCACCATGCTGCACCCTCCCACACACTGGGCTTTTAGCCCTGGTGCACAAGGCTCTGGCATTTAGCAGGCAGAGGGCACAGGTGCTCCGTCCAGCCTCGCTGCCGGCAGCCTGTCTAACTCTATGAGAGGCTGTCAGCTGCTAGGGCTGGACTGTTCCCCAAGCGGTACAAATGTTTAGGGCAGTATACGCCTAGGATTGGATGCTTGGAATACAAGAAATCTGTGTTCTCGAGCATTTGTCTCTGGGCGCATACTGCCCTAAACGTTAGAACCACTCTAGGTACATCATCCAGCTAAACACCCAGTGTGCATGGTACCTTACATTTACTATTGGAGTGATTAACAGATCTGAATAAGGTCACTATGGTGTCTGATAAAATGTTTTTTTTTTTAAGTAAACATAATTCTTTGCTCAGATTTACCTAAAGCTCAGTTTCAGCTTCTATGAGTGCTTTTTGAAATACTGGACAAGGATTTGGCCAATGGAGTATAAAATGACAGTTTGCATCAGTTGTGAGTTGTGAGTTGTGATGGCCGAGAAGACATAAAAATACCTGTTGTAAGAAGGCCATACTCTACTAATAAAGGGCATGTCAACCTATAGCTGTCATCCATGTGAACCTCCCAATGTTTACTAAAGAAGCCTTGAATTTAGCACATTGCCCATCACTTCTGTTAACCCCTGGAGAAGGTATACAGTGGGATCTGAGTAATATAGATATAGTAAATATTAGGGATGAGCTTCGTGTTCGAGTCGAACATACGTTCGACTCGAACATCGGCTGTTCGATCGTTCGACGAAGATCGAACGATTTGGGCCGTTCGCGCCAAATTCGAGTGACGCGAACGGCCCACAATGCACTACGCCATCGCAGTGTCATCCAGGCGCTGTGATTGGCCAAGCATGCACTGTGACCCCGCATGCTTGGCCAATCACAGCGCCGGCAGCGAGGAGAGCAATGATTGGCCACAGGCAGGATGCCTGTGGCCAATTATTGCTGAGGGTGTTTAGTACACGCCCCACACTATAAAAGGCCGCCAGCACGGCGGCCTTGTGTAGTGTGTTCCGGAGCAGGGAAAGAGAAGCATAGGCAGGGACAGTGACATTTATTTTTTCTTGCTTAACCTGGATTCCTTTAGTTTAGGGAAAGAGAAGGATAGGTAGGGAGAGTGTCAGTGTGTTTTACTGTGCGAATCCTTGTTTCTAGGGACAGGGAAGGACAGTGAGGGAATTCTCCTTGTGCTATAGTGTGCTTTAAAAAAACATTTTTTCTAGGGACAGAAAACTATAGGTAGGGAGAGTGTCAGTGTGTTTTACTGTGCGAATCCTTGTTTCTAGGGACAGGGAAGGACAGTGGGGGAAATTCTCCTTGTGCTATAGTGTGCTTTAAAAAAACATTTTTTCTAGGGACAGAAAACTATAGGTAGGGAGAGTGTCAGTGTGTTTTACTGTGCGAATCCTTGTTTCTAGGGACAGGGAAGAACAGTGAGGGAAATTCTCCTTGTGCTATAGTGTGCTTTAAAAAAACATTTTTTCTAGGGACAGAAAACTATAGGTAGGGAGAGTGTCAGTGTGTTTTACTGTGCGAATCCTTGTTTCTAGGGACAGGGAAGGACAGTGAGGGAAATTCTCCTTGTGCTATAGTGTGCTTTAAAAAAACATTTTTTCTAGGGACAGAAAACTATAGGTAGGAAGAGTGTCAGTTTCTTTCACTGTGATAATCCTTGTTTCTAGGGACAGGGAAGGAAAGTGAGGGAAATTCTCCTTGTGCTATAGTGTGCTTTAAAAAAACATTTTTTCTAGGGACAGAAAACTATAGGTAGGAAGAGTGTCAGTTTCTTTCACTCTGATAATCCTTGTTTCTAGGGACAGGGAAGGACAGTGAGGGAAATTCTCCTTGTGCTATAGTGTGCTTTAAAAAAACATTTTTTCTAGGGACAGAAAACTATAGGTAGTGTGACAGCAGGAAGGTAAAGTCACCTGGTTGCATCCAGGGGGGTAGATATATTTCGCCCAGATTCAGGCTTTACGCCGACTTATACAACTAGGTGGAGAGTTGTATAAGGCTAGTGGGCTCATGGATGACTCATACCTCTAGGGAGAGGGCTGGGCGTCGTGCAGACAGGGAGTTGATGAGGCCAGCTGAAGCTTGTCAGCTCATTTAGGCCTCTATAAGAACTCCCAGCTTCATTAGATGTTAGCTCATGCCTGGAACCAGACCTGTGTGGACTGTCTAGGGAGAGTGAACCCCTGTGCGGTGAGAAAAAGCCTGTGTGGCTATTTGCTTGGACATTTAAAACCAGGGACTTAGGGACTAGGACAGCACTAGGCTGATCCCAGTTGTTAGTTAGGAAACCTGTATGTTTAGTCAGAGGTCAACTTGACCAGGATTTATTTTGGTTATGTTTCTTTTGCTTTGCTGTGTTTTGTCACTGTAAATAGAAAATAAACCGCACCTTTTTGATTTTGAAAACCACAACCTCCGTTTGCTGGGCCTGTTTTGTGTGGGGAGCCCATCCTGGGGGTCACACACACCCGCTGCCGAGCTAACCCCCTCACAGTTGGTGGAGAACCAGTGGCAGTTTTTTTAAGCCAGCATGGAGGAGATACTGAAACAGCTGGCTCTAGCAAATGCCAATCAACAGCAGACAAATGCAGGTTTGCAAAGGAGCCTTGCAGCCCAGCAGCAGACAAACGCAACTTTGCAACAGAGTCTGGAGGCTCAGCAACGAGCCCAGCAGCAATCTGAGGCCCGCTTCATAGACCTGTTGCAGAAGCAAGAGCAGAGACTACAACAACAGATGGAAGCAGTAATGCAGCAACGTCCGCAGACCAGTGAGGAAAGCCGTCCCACTAATACCGCGTCCTTTGGGGTGAGTCGTTTATTGACAAAAATGACTGGAGAGGATGATCCAGAGGTATTTTTGACCACATTTGAAAGGACCGCTGAAAGAGAAAAGTGGCCTGAGGAGCAGTGGGCTGGACTGGTGGCTCCTCTGTTAACTGGTGAATCGCAGAAAGCTTACTATGACCTAGAGCCTAACCAAGCAAAAGACTATGTGATGCTAAAAGCTGAAATATTGGCAAGGCTGGGTGTCACCCAGGCTGTCCGGGCTCAGCGTGTGCATAACTGGACTTTCCAGCTTGGAAAACCCCCCAGGTCTCAAATGTATGATCTCATTCACCTGAGCAGAAAGTGGCTACAGCCAGAGACTTTGTCCGCACCAAAGATTGTGGAACGTGTTGTAATGGATCGGTTTTTGAGAGCTCTTCCTACTGCCATCCAAAAGTGGGTAAGCCATGGAGACCCAGAGACGGCCGATGGTCTTGTGGATCGTGTGGAGAAATACTTGGCTACAGAGAACCTGACGGCCTCTTCCAGAGACACTCGGACTTTCCACCCTAAGACCAGACCATCCCCAGGGGCGGATAAGAGGATTCCAAGGGGTGAGGGTGGAGAGAGTGAGAGGGTGGGAGCTCTACCCCAAGTTTGGCGAGAACAGCCTGGGAAATCAGCGGCTCAAGAGGCGGCAAGAAGGATCGTTTGCTACCGCTGCCGGCAAGCGGGACATATTGCAGCCAATTGCCCGGTTGTGGAGGAACCCATGCAGTGTGACTTTCTGACGGGCAGACGTCAGTCGCTGTGTGCGACAGTCGCATGCACTGCCATTCGAGGAACTGAGAAACATTTATGCAAAATGTGTGTTAATGGTAGAAATGTTGTGGTATTGCTGGATTCAGGTAGCCTTGTGACCCTGATAAAGGCTGAGTTAGTTAAAACAGAGGTCTCTGGGAATAGCAAGGTAGCTGTTATTTGTGTGCATGGGGACACCCGAGAGTATCCAGTGACTACAGTGTGTTTCGAGACCCCCAAAGGTACCCTCTCTCATCCAGTGGGCTTAGTATCTCAGTTACCGTATGACGCCATTGTGGGAAGGGATTTTCCGAAGTTCTGGGAACTGTGGGATGATCCTGAGCCCCTCACTGGTGCCCCTATGTACCAGGAATGTGATAGCCAGAACTCCCCTGAGAGTGGTGAGGACTCTCCGGAATTTCCCTTATCAGTATTGGCAGGGGTGACTCAAGAAACTGGAGAGGAGCCCACCTCCTCAGACGAAAACCTACCGTCTGTGGAGTTTTCTGATCTTGAGGTTCACAGGGAAAACTTTGCCACAGAACAGTTGAAAGACCCCGCCCTAATAAAGGCACGGGAAAACGTAGTGAAAATAGATGGCGAGTTAGTGAACCCAGATAATACCTGCACTTACCCATACTTCAGCGTAGAGAAGGACCTACTGTATCGGGTGGCAAAAAGGGCAGAAGAAACTGTTGAGCAGCTTGTGGTGCCCAAACCTTACAGGAAGTTGGTGTTGGAGTTGGCCCATGGGCACATTCTTGGAGGTCATCTGGGGACAGAGAAAACCCGAGAGAGGGTATTACAGAGATTCTATTGGCCGGGGGTGATGAAGGACGTAGAAAATTATTGTTCCTCCTGCCCTGTGTGTCAGAGGTTGGCCCCGATGCCACATTTCCGTAGCCCGCTGGTCCCTCTACCCATCATTGAGGTCCCGTTTGAGAGGATCGCCATGGATTTGGTAGGTCCTATAATCAAGTCCGCTAGGGGGCACCAGTACATATTAGTTATAATGGACTATGCCACCCGTTATCCAGAAGCGATCCCTCTCCGAAATACCTCGGCCAAAACCATAGCCAAAGAGCTATCTCTTGTTTTTAGCCGGGTGGGTATTTGTAAAGAACTGCTTACGGACCAAGGTACACCCTTTATGTCCCGGGTTATGAAAGAGCTGTGTAAATTGTTCAAAGTGACGCAATTGCGTACGTCTGTGTATCACCCCCAAACCGATGGGCTGGTTGAAAGATTCAACAAAACCCTAAAACAAATGTTGAAGAAAGTGGTGGATAGAGATGGAAAGGATTGGGACTGTTTACTTCCTTATTTGATGTTTGCTATTAGGGAGGTGCCCCAATCCTCTACGGGATTCTCCCCCTTTGAGTTACTGTATGGGAGACACCCAAGAGGGCTGTTGGATATTGCCAAGGAAACTTGGGAAAGTGAGAGTTCTCCCCACAGGAGTGTGATTGAGCATGTCGCCCTGATGCAAGATCGAATTGCACAGGTAATGCCCATCGTGAAGGAACATTTGGCCCAAGCGCAGTTGGCACAGCAGAGAGTGTACAACCGTGGAGCCAAGACCCGTACCTTTTCCCCGGGGGATAGGATATTGGTACTTGTCCCTACGGTTGAAAGTAAATTCCTTGCCAAATGGCAAGGCCCCTACGAGATAATGGAAAAAGTGAGCGAAGTGAATTACAAGGTCAGACAACCAGGAAGGCGAAAGCCCGAACAGATCTATCACGTTAATCTGTTGAAAGCCTGGAGGGATAGAGAGTCCCTAGTCGCAGACACTTGGTCACCAGCTCAAACTGGTTGCGTGATTCCTGAGGTTGGAATAGCAGCCACCTTGTCACAACCCCAACAACAGGAGGTTAAGGAGTTTGTGCTTCGCAACAAGGAGGTATTCTCTGAGCTGCCGGGACAAACATCTGGGGTAGAGCATGACATCATTACCCCGCCCGGTGAAAGGGTGAAGTTAAAACCCTATCGGATCCCAGAGGCTCGACGGGAGGCAATACGGGAGGAAGTACAGAAAATGCTGAACTTAGGGGTGATAGAGGAGTCCCAAAGTGATTGGTCTAGTCCCATCGTGTTGGTGCCTAAACCGGATGGGAGCTGGCGATTTTGTAACGATTTTCGTCAGTTGAACAAAGTTACAAAATTTGACACCTACCCCATGCCACGTATAGATGAGTTGATCGACCGGCTGGGAACAGCCCGATACATGACGACTCTTGACCTCACAAAAGGGTATTGGCAAATCCCCCTGGCCAAGTCGGCCAAAGAGAAAACCGCATTTGTAACCCCAGACGGGGCGTTCCAATATAACAGAATGCCGTTCGGGTTACAGAATGCGCCGGCCACATTCCAGCGGAAAATGGACCAGATGCTGAGGCCCCATCGGAAGTATGCTGCGGCTTACCTGGATGACGTAATTGTCCATAGCACAGATTGGGCCTCACATCTGCCAAAAGTGCAAGCAGTCCTGGACTCTGTTCGGGAAGCGGGGTTTACGGCTAACCCCAAGAAGTGTACCATTGGGCAGGAGGAGGCCAAATATCTTGGGTACACCATTGGGAGGGGAGTAATAAAACCCCAACTCAACAAAGTCGAGGCCATCCAGAGTTGGCCACGTCCCAACAGCAAGAAGCAGGTACGAGCCTTTCTGGGAATCGCTGGGTATTATCGGCGATTCATTCCCCACTTTGCTTCTAAGGCTGTGCCCCTAACCAACCTGACGAAGGGGAAAGGGTCGGTCATGATTAAATGGACCCCCGAGGCTGAGGCAGCATTCCAATTCTTGAAACAAGCCTTATGTAGCCAGCCAGTTTTGTACTCACCCGACTTCTCTAAAGACTTTGTCGTACAAAGTGATGCGTCAGATGTGGGGTTAGGAGCAGTATTGTCCCAGGTCTGGAACGGGGAAGAGCACCCAGTCATTTACCTCAGCAGGAAGTTGAAGTCCCATGAGGTAAATTACGCCACCGTTGAAAAGGAGTGTTTAGCGGTGAAGTGGGCTCTAGATTCCCTTCGGTACTACCTGCTAGGTAGGCACTTTGACATGGTTACGGATCACGCTCCGTTAAAGTGGATGGCTCAAAACAAGGAAACAAATAGAAGAGTGAATAGGTGGTTCCTGGCCCTCCAGGAATTCAACTTCACAGTAAAGCATCGCCCTGGCGTTCAAATGGGGAATGTGGATGCTTTGTCTCGAGTACATGAATGCCTGATTGCTGGTGTTCCAACCCCGAGGTTAAAACAAGAGGGGGGGGGTATGTGACAGCAGGAAGGTAAAGTCACCTGGTTGCATCCAGGGGGGTAGATATATTTCGCCCAGATTCAGGCTTTACGCCGACTTATACAACTAGGTGGAGAGTTGTATAAGGCTAGTGGGCTCATGGATGACTCATACCTCTAGGGAGAGGGCTGGGCGTCGTGCAGACAGGGAGTTGATGAGGCCAGCTGAAGCTTGTCAGCTCATTTAGGCCTCTATAAGAACTCCCAGCTTCATTAGATGTTAGCTCATGCCTGGAACCAGACCTGTGTGGACTGTCTAGGGAGAGTGAACCCCTGTGCGGTGAGAAAAAGCCTGTGTGGCTATTTGCTTGGACATTTAAAACCAGGGACTTAGGGACTAGGACAGCACTAGGCTGATCCCAGTTGTTAGTTAGGAAACCTGTATGTTTAGTCAGAGGTCAACTTGACCAGGATTTATTTTGGTTATGTTTCTTTTGCTTTGCTGTGTTTTGTCACTGTAAATAGAAAATAAACCGCACCTTTTTGATTTTGAAAACCACAACCTCCGTTTGCTGGGCCTGTTTTGTGTGGGGAGCCCATCCCGGGGGTCACACACACCCGCTGCCGAGCTAACCCCCTCACAGTAGGAAGAGTGTCAGTTTCTTTCACTGTGATAATCCTTGTTTCTAGGGACAGGGAAGGACAGTGAGGGAAATTCTCCTTGTGCTATAGTGTGCTTTAAAAAAACATTTTTTCTAGGGACAGAAAATTATAGGTAGGAAGAGTGTCAGTTTCTTTCACTGTGATAATCCTTGTTTCTAGGGACAGGAAAGGAAAGTGAGGGAAATTCTCCTTGTGCTATAGTGTGCTTTAAAAAAACATTTTTTCTAGGGACAGAAAACTATAGGTAGGAAGAGTGTCAGTTTCTTTCACTGTGATAATCCTTGTTTCTAGGGACAGGGAAGGACAGTGAGGGAAATTCTCCTTGTGCTATAGTGTGCTTTAAAAAAACATTTTTTCTAGGGACAGAAAACTATAGGTAGGAAGAGTGTCAGTTTCTTTCACTGTGATAATCCTTGTTTCTAGGGACAGGGAAGGACAGTGAGGGAAATTCTCCTTGTGCTATAGTGTGCTTTAAAAAAACATTTTTTCTAGGGACAGAAAACTATAGGTAGGAAGAGTGTCAGTTTCTTTCACTGTGATAATCCTTGTTTCTAGGGACAGGGAAGGACAGTGAGGGAAATTCTCCTTGTGCTATAGTGTGCTTTAAAAAAACATTTTTTCTAGGGACAGAAAACTATAGGTAGGAAGAGTGTCAGTTTCTTTCACTGTGATAATCCTTGTTTCTAGGGACAGGGAAGGACAGTGAGGGAAATTCTCCTTGTGCTATAGTGTGCTTTAAAAAAACATTTTTCTAGGGACAGAAAACTATAGGTAGGAAGAGTGTCAGTTTCTTTCACTGTGATAATCCTTGTTTCTAGGGACAGGGAAGGACAGTGAGGGAAATTCTCCTTGTGCTATAGTGTGCTTTAAAAAAACATTTTTTCTAGGGACAGAAAACTATAGGTAGGGAGAGTGTCAGTGTGTTTTACTGTGCGAATCCTTGTTTCTAGGGACAGGGAAGGACAGTGAGGGAAATTCTCCTTGTGCTATAGTGTGCTTTAAAAAAACATTTTTTCTAGGGACAGAAAACTATAGGTAGGAAGAGTGTCAGTTTCTTTCACTGTGATAATCCTTGTTTCTAGGGACAGGGAAGGAAAGTGAGGGAAATTCTCCTTGTGCTATAGTGTGCTTTAAAAAAACATTTTTTCTAGGGACAGATAACTATAGGTAGGAAGAGTGTCAGTTTCTTTCGCTGTGATAATCCTTGTTTCTAGGGACAGGGAAGGAAAGTGAGGGAAATTCTCCTTGTGCTATAGTGTGCTTTAAAAAAACATTTTTTCTAGGGACAGAAAACTATAGGTAGGAAGAGTGTCAGTTTCTTTCACTGTGATAATCCTTGTTTCTAGGGACAGGGAAGGACAGTGAGGGAAATTCTCCTTGTGCTATAGTGTGCTAAAGCATTCCTCATCAACCATCTTTGAAATCCTTGTTTTTTGGACAGTCAGGGAAATTGTCGTTGTGCTATTCTGTGCAAAAGCAATCATCCTCAACCATATTTAGAAATCCTTAAGTAAAGGGACAGAGAAGGACACCTGAAGGTAGCCCTTATTGCTTTTTTCCCATCTCCCTGCAGGCCATCTATTAGAATGTCTGGAAGGCAAACAAGGAGAGGCAGACAGTCAGGAGGCAATAAAAGAGGGCAAGCAGGCTCTGTGTCTGGGGGCAACAGTGCTGGTCGTGGACGCGGTGCATTGTCATCAGCACATGGCCATGGGACACGCTTGTCCTTCTTTTCGGCAGCTGGACATGTTGAGCCACATCATGCCGAAGACTTGGTAGAGTGGATGACCAAGCCCTCCTCCTCCTCCTCCTCCTCTCTCACCCAGGCTCAGGGTACTGGCAAAGCAGCTGCCAAAGCCTCCTCTTCCCTGGTATCAATGTCAGACTCATCATCAGTCACTCCTTCCCTAGACCCACCATGTCCTCCTCCTGAGGAGTCCCCCGAACTGTTTGAGCACAGTGTTGGGTACATGCTCCAGGAGGATGCCCAGCGTTTCAAAGGGTCTGATGATGAAACCCAGCTACAGGAAGGCAGTAGCGTGAGAGCAGACAGAGGGGATGCTCAAGAAGGACACCAATCTGGCAGTCATGTTCCAGCAGCTGCAGCATACTGCCAGATTGGCTCCAGTGATGAGGAGGGAGGGGATGATGAGGTCACTGACTCCACGTGGGTGCCTAATAGGAGAGAGGAGGAGGAGGAGGATGAGGAGGAGGCACATCTCCAACGAGGCAGGATGCCCTTTGGTGGCCAGCGTAAGGGCAGTACACCGACGGAATCACACCGCAGAGCTCCGCCTGTGCAGGGCGCTGCCTCTGCCCGTCATTCAAAAAGTTCTTTGGTGTGGGCCTTTTTTGAGGCTAGTGCATCAGATCGCACAGCTGCTGTTTGCAACATATGTCTCAAGCGTATATCGCGTGGCCAAAACATCAGCCGCTTGGGTACCACATGCCTGACCAGACATATGTTGACCTGCCATGCAGCTCGTTGGCAAGCCTACCTCAAAGACCCACACCAAAGAACAAAGCGGACCTCTCCTTGCACCGCATCAGCTGGGATCTCCAACCCCACTATAACTTCAGTCCTCTCTGAAACATGCACTGAGAGGAATGAAGGTGTAGAATTAGGTGTGTCACAGCCAAGTACTTGCGGCCACTCTGCTAGCAGTACACCGACGTCCGATTCTAGCAGGCAAATTTCCCTGCCCCAGCTGCTGGACCGTCGAAAGAAGTTCACTCCCAGCCATCCACATGCCCAGCGGTTGAATGCTAGCTTGGCTAAATTGCTAGCGCTTCAACTGCTGCCTTTTCAGTTGGTAGACTCGGCCCCCTTCCGTGAGTTTGTGCAATGTGCGGTTCCTCAGTGGCAGGTTCCCAAACGCCACTTTTTCTCACGGAAGGCTATTCCGGCTCTCTACCGGCATGTGGAAGGCAATGTCTTGGCCTCGCTGGACAGGGCGGTCAGCGGTAAGGTGCATATTACCGCTGACTCATGGTCCAGCAGGCATGGACAGGGACGTTACCTTTCTTTCACGGCACATTGGGTCACTCTTTTGGCAGCTGGGAAGGATGCAGGACAAGGTGCAGTAGTGTTGGAGGTTGTTCCACCGCCACGCCTCCAAAATGCTACTACTGGTTGTGACACACCTCTCTCCTCCACCCCCTCCTCTTCTTCTTCCTCCATGGCCTCTTCCTGTGGTTTGTCCTATGAACCAGCGGTGCTCCGTAGCCGTTCAAGGGGCTACGCAAGTACGCAGGCAAAAAGATGCCATGCCGTGCTTGCGCTGGTGTGTTTGGGGGACAGAAGCCACACTGGGGCAGAGGTCCTGTCTGCTCTGCAGGGCCAGGTCGAGAGGTGGTTGACGCCACGCCAGCTTAAGCCAGGAATGGTGGTTTGCGACAATGGCACCAACCTCCTCTCCGCCCTCCGACAGGGACAACTGACCCATGTGCCCTGTGTGGCTCACGTCCTTAACCTGGTGGTGCAGCGGTTCTTGGGCAGGTACCCGGGCTTACAGGATGTCCTGAGGCAGGCCAGGAAAGTCTGTGTGCATTTCCGCAGATCTTATAATGCCAGTGCTCGCCTGGCTGAGCTGCAAAAGGAGTTGAACCTGCCCAAGAACCGCCTTATATGTGACATGCCCACCAGGTGGAACTCAACGTTGGCCATGCTGCAGCGGCTGCACACGCAGCAGAGGGCCATCAATGAGTACCTGTGCGACTACGGCACCAGGACAGGGTCAGGGGAGCTTGGTTTTTTTTCTCCATGCCAGTGGGGCATGATCAGGGATGCATGCACTGTCCTGGCACCATTTGAGGAGGCCACGAGGATGGTGAGCAGTGACAGTGCATGCATCAGTGACACTGTACCTCTTGTCCACCTGTTGGAGCACACGCTGCGTGGAATAATGGACAGGGCACTTGAGGCAGAACAGAGGCAGGAAGAGGAGGACTTCCTTGCCTCTCAAGGCCCCCTTTACCCAGACAGTGTTCCTTCTGTCCCACCCATCGCACAGGAAGAGGAGGAGGAGGAGGATTGTGTCAGCATGGAGGTGGAGGCTGGCACTCAGCATCATCAGCAGCAGTCTTCTAGGGATGATTTACAGTCCCAAGAAACCAGTGGACTTGTACGTGGCTGGGAGGAGGTGGCTGCGGATCATGTCGTCCTTAGTGACCCAGAGGACTCCGGAGCGAATGCCTCAGCAAACCTACGCTGCATGGCCTCCCTGATCCTGCAAAGTCTGCGGAAGGATCCTCGTATTCTTCGGATCAAGGAGAGGGACCATTACTGGCTGGCCACTCTCCTTGATCCACGGTACAAGGGTAAGGTTGCGGACCTTATGTTACCGTCGCAGAGGGAGCAGAGGATGAGACAACTCCGGGAGGCCTTGCAGAAAGGTCTGTGCAACGCGTTCCCAGAGACTGGGAGGTTACAAACTCCTGGTCCTGGACAACGAGTTGCTGAGGCTTCGGCCAGTCAAAGAAGGAGCGGTGGGGAAGGTGGCCGTTCAGACAATTCTTTAGTCCGCAGCCCCAAAGTATGATCGGTTCCAGCAACCATCGCCAGCGTCTGATAAACATGGTGCAGGAATATCTAGGGGCAAGGTCAGACTTGGACACCTTCCCCACCGAAAATCCTCTGGCTTACTGGGTCTTGAGGATGGATCACTGGCCAGAGCTTGCACAGTATGCAATTGAGCTACTGGCCTGTCCTGCATCCAGCGTTCTTTCGGAACGCACATTCAGTGCTGCTGGAGGATTTGTCACGGATCACAGGGTGCGCCTGTCCACCGACTCGGTTGATCGACTGACTTTCATCAAGATGAACCAGTCTTGGATCACCACCAGCTACCACACACCTGATGCTGATATAACAGACTAATTGATTTTAACATGTCACATCCCTTCAAGACTGATGCTGATGCTGAGTGCCTGTGCTGTTATGTTGACTGGCTATCCTCCTCCTCCGAGTCCTCAATGATACGATTGATGATGATAGCTTGGAAGATCATTTTTGTTTATGGGTGCCGCCACCAGTGGCTAAGGCCCAATTTTTCAGCCCCTGTTTTACAGGGGCGTGTAATTACAATTTTTTTAGCAATAATTTGCCATAGGGCTCATTGCTGTGCTCCAAGTACAGTATCTGTGAGGGGTTGGAGTGTTGTGGCACCAGTGCCTAAGGCCCAATTTTTCAGCCCCTGTTTAACAGGGGCGTGTCATTACAATTTTTGAAGCAATAATTTGCAACAGGGCTCATTGCTGTGCTCCGAATACAGTATCTGTGAGGGGTTGTAGTGTTGTGCCACCAGTGCCTAAGGCCCAATTTTTCAGCCCCTGTTCAACAGGGGCATGCAATTACAATTCTTGATCTAATAATTCACAGCAGGGCCCATTGCTGCACCCACCAAGAGTAACTCTGAGGGCTTACAGTGTTGTGGCAATGCCACCACCACCACCACCACGAAAGGCCCAATTTTTCAGCCCCTGTTCAAAAGGGGCATGTAATTACAATTCTTGATCTAATAATTCACAGCAGGGCCCATTGCTGCACCCACCAAGAGTAACTCTGAGGGCTTACAGTGTTGTGGCAACGCCACCACCACCACCACCACGAAAGGCCCAATTTTTCAGCCCCTGTTCAAAAGGGGCATGTAATTACAATTCTTGATCTAATAATTCACAGCAGGGCCCATTCCTGCACCCACCAAGAGTAACTCTGAGGGCTTACAGTGTTGTGGCAACGCCACCACCACCACCACCACGAAAGGCCCAATTTTTCAGCCCCTGTTCAAAAGGGGCATGTAATTACAATTCTTGATCTAATAATTCACAGCAGGGCCCATTCCTGCACCCACCAAGAGTAACTCTGAGGGCTTACAGTGTTGTGGCAACGCCACCACCACCACCACCACGAAAGGCCCAATTTTTCAGCCCCTGTTCAAAAGGGGCATGTAATTACAATTCTTGATCTAATAATTCACAGCAGGGCCCATTCCTGCACCCACCAAGAGTAACTCTGAGGGCTTACAGTGTTGTGGCAACGCCACCACCACCACCACCACGAAAGGCCCAATTTTTCAGCCCCTGTTCAAAAGGGGCATGTAATTACAATTCTTGATCTAATAATTCACAGCAGGGCCCATTGCTGCACCCACCAAGAGTAACTCTGAGGGCTTACAGTGTTGTGGCAACGCCACCACCACCACCACCACGAAAGGCCCAATTTTTCAGCCCCTGTTCAAAAGGGGCATGTAATTACAATTCTTGATCTAATAATTCACAGCAGGGCCCATTCCTGCACCCACCAAGAGTAACTCTGAGGGCTTACAGTGTTGTGGCAACGCCACCACCACCACGAAAGGCCCAATTTTTCAGTCCCTGTTCAAAAGGGGCATGCAATTACAATTCTTGATCTAATAATTCACAGCAGGGCCCATTCCTGCACCCACCAAGAGTAACTCTGAGGGCTTACAGTGTTGTGGCAACACCACCACCACCACGAAAGGCCCAATTTTTCAGCCCCTGTTCAAAAGGGGCATGTAATTACAATTCTTGATCTAATAATTCACAGCAGGGCCCATTGCTGCACCCACCAAGAGTAACTCTGAGGGCTTACAGTGTTGTGGCAACGCCAACACCACCACCACCACGAAAGGCCCAATTTTTCAGCCCCTGTTCAAAAGGGGCATGTAATTACAATTCTTGATCTAATAATTCACAGCAGGGCCCATTCCTGCACCCACCAAGAGTAACTCTGAGGGCTTACAGTGTTGTGGCAACGCCACCACCACCACCACCACGAAAGGCCCAATTTTTCAGCCCCTGTTCAAAAGGGGCATGTAATTACAATTCTTGATCTAATAATTCACAGCAGGGCCCATTCCTGCACCCACCAAGAGTAACTCTGAGGGCTTACAGTGTTGTGGCAACACCACCACCACCACCACCACCACGAAAGGCACAATTTTTCAGCCCCTGTTCAACAGGGGCATGCAATTACAATTCTTGATCTAATAATTCACAGCAGGGCCCATTGCTGCACCCACCAAGAGTAACTGTCAGGGCTTACAGTGTTGTGGCACCAGCACCACCATCAAAGGCCCAATTTTTACTACCACTGTTCAACAATTATATGTAATTAAAATTCCTGATATAATAGTTGACAGCAGGGCGTTCCAGCACCAACCAAGAGTAACTGTGAGTGCTTACAGTGTTGTGCCAACACCAACAACTAAGGGGCCTATTTCTGCAGAGTATATACGGCAGGTCCCTACTTTCAATCATCCAACTTACAAACGACTCCTACTTGCAAACGCAAGAAGACAACAGGAAGTGAGAGGAAATCTACCCCTTGGAAGGAAAATTCTCTCCTGTAAGAATTAATATGGGAGAAAGGTGTCTCCTCTGTACTGATGCTTTATCACCAATCCTTGTTTCAAGAAAAACACCACATTTCAAAAACAGTTGTCATTGGGACGGAAAGTGAGGTGAAATGTTCTGAACAGGGGCACAGACAGCAAAACAAATGTTACAGGGGTGATAACCCTTACCTATGTTTTCCAAAAAGTTTAAAAATAGATTTTTGGGCTGGAGCTACACTTAAACAATGTACCTGTTCAAAATTACAAACAGATTCTACATAAGAACAAACCTACAGTCCCTGTCTTGTATGCACCGCCTGTATACGGCTGTTCAGAGTATATAGGGCCTTTTTTATTTTGTGTGCGGTGTTCCCCTTAATATCCATACAAGACCCAAAGGGGCTGGTAATGGGCTGGGGTAGGGGGGGGGGGGGTCATGGGGTAGCTATGCCATTTTTCTTAAAGATTTTCATCCATATTACATTACATTAAAGCCGCAAGCAGTTTTAAATGGCTTTTTTTTCCTTTAGAAGTGTCATTTTGTGCAGGGACAGTTCTAAACACGGGAAACACGTGGCACTTCACAGGCATACTTTAGACACCCCCCAGGTACGATATGTAAAGGAATATTTGACTTTTTTTTTCACTTTATGCATCATTAAAATGACTGCTCCCGAAAAACGACCGTTTTTAAAACTTCTTTTTGCATTGATACATGTCCCCTGGTGCACAACCCGGGTTCCCAAACCCTTTTTAGGACAATAACATGCATAATAGTTGTTATAATTAGCACTTTAGAATTCGAACGTTCGCATCCATTGTATTTAATAGGGTTCTAATGTTCGTATGAACTTTCGGTCCGTTCGCGGGTTCTGGTGCGAACCGAACCCGGGGGTGTTCGGCTCATCACTAGTAAATATACGTAAAGCAGCATCACCAAACTCAACCCCAGGCTCACTCACGTGTTCGTGTACTACATTTTCACACACACTGGGAGGGAATGGGTAGGTAAGCTCTGGTGCATTATCATTCACATCAAGAACTTGTATGTAAACCATGACTGATGATGCCTTTTTTGTCGGAGAGTCTGTAAAAAACAGAAATAGATTGATTATGTTATTTAAGGTGGTATGATATAAAGATTCAAGTCTTCTCATAACATTTTAGGTACCTAGCAAGGAAGACCTATCATTAGGATCTAGAACCCAATGCCTCTCTGTGGCTTTAAAGATGGATCCCTGTACTTTGGGCACACACACTCTGTACTGACCTTTAGTAAGTACATAAGTCTATGAATTACTGGGTAATAAAATCCACCTGTATGCCATTGTTTCTTCCTTTAAGAATCAGGGGCAGTCTTCTGTCTGAAAATTAATTGTCAAGATCCCCAGCCCAGGTGACAAAAGGGATACATTCTTGACAAAGTGCTACATACCAATGTCCTTGCATGGCAAGCGGAGGCATCAGCCATTTAATTATTATCAGTTATGGCCAGTCTAGTTAAAGCTGGACTCAGCATCTGGCTTCATATATATCTTGGAAACCCCATCAGAGAAAGATACCTAACATATTCTATTTGTCCACCTAGGTGTTCTAGCCCAGCTGTTCCTCATGGTATAGTTTCTCTTATTGGGTTCTAATTATTATTAAATGAACAAAAGCTTCAAGAAGTAGGTTGAGGGCTCCTCATAATGGTCACAACAGGCGTGCACACCCAAGAACTCAGTCCTACGATCGCACCAACAGAGTTTTGAGAGTAGGGCTGACACTATGCTGCGCTAAGCAAACCTAAATGATGAAAGACTTTTGTATAGGCCTTGTGTTGAGATTATTTTAGTAAAACTGGACCACTAAACAAGAGAAAGGAACAGGAATTTCATGAGTCTTAGTGAGTCTTATGAATCCTCTCAACATCCCCTGCTGAATTTGACCACAAATATCTAGAGTTGGCCAAAAGAGAGACATAAAATATGGAAAGGTTATCCCAATTTGAAACTGTTGAGGTATGATGCTGCCCCTTTAACTCTGTTGCCCTAAACTCTGGCTCACAAGGGCCATTATGGTAAACACAACCCTATCGGTGAGACATTTTCAGGTGGTTTATTTTTCTGTCAATTACCAAAATGATCCATTTCTAGCACACTGACCTTAGCAATGCACTGCTTATTGCCTTGTTTGTACTTACCAATTTCCTCAGCAGTCACAGTTATATTGTGCCAGGCGCTTGCTTCTCTGTCAAAGGGCTTCTTAATAAGAATGCTTCCACTTTTTGTTATGATAATGTCATCTCTCTCTGGTCTGAGAAAGTATCTATGGATATTAATAAGAATGACAGTATGTTAGTTTTTGGTGCTTAGCACTTTATATACAGTATTCTCCCAATGAGTTACAAACAAGTGGCTACTGCCCCCACTTATACCTGGTATTTGCAGCAAGGAACACTGGAAAGGGCTAAGTATGTCAAACAAAACCATGTGCTCGGTGTTCAGTGTGCCCCTTTGCCTTTAATTAAGAAGGGGTGGGCTCCTTCCAGGCTCACCTGCCCTCTGCCTATCCATTAAAATGCATGTGATTCCATTGTAGAGACTCATAGAAGTTAGAGTTAGGACTACAGAAAATGGGGTGCCTTGACGGGGCCCGTAGCTTACGCATGTATTTGGCAAATGTGTGCAGACTAAACCCTGTTTTTTTTTTGTTTGTTTTTTAACAGAAAAAAGTTTATTAGACAAATCAGCATTACATTACAGATACTTCACAGTAATTACATCAATGCATAAATCAGAGTGTCAGGAGTATATATCACATCCGAGGGCAGAACCCAAGTAATCGGTGGCAAGTGAGTATCGGGTAAATAGCAATCATACATAATGAGCATTTCTTGTCAGTTACGCCACGGCGATTCCAAACAACCCTTAACAGTAGTATAAACATAGGAGTAGAAAAAGGAGGGGGGGGGGGGGCAAAACAACAACCGTGAGATGGGGACGTCAGATGTCACTCACACTTAAACTGGAGGGGGGTTAAGGGCGGCGCGGGTCTCCATCCAGGTGGACCAGATTTTGTAGAACTTCCCCGGGCACTGTCTATTCTCATAAGTCCATCTGTACAAGGGCAGGACTGAATTCACAGAGTGCAGCCAAGAGGCACAGGTGGGGGGGGGGGGGTCCTCAGATTTCCATTTCAGCAGAATTTCTCGTCTAGCATAGAATAGGGAGAAGGTCAGGCGTAATTTACAGTACCTATCCCCTGTCACTTCCTCCAGATGGCTTAGTAACAGATTTGTCGGGTCAACCGGGATATTCATCCCACTCACATCAGTCAGCCTGGAGGCAACAGCCGTCCAATATGGCCGGAGTTTTGGACACGACCAGACCATGTGCCAGAACGTACCTATCTCCTGTTTGCACCATTGGCAACTAGGATCCCGTAACGGGTAGATACGGGCCAGCCTCTGCGGGGTATAGTAAGCTCTGTGAAGAAATTTAAACTGTATAAACCTGTCCTTCGCGACAATCATAGAGGGAATGTACGAGGAGATGCATTACTCCCACCCATCCTCGTCCAAGGACATCCCACATAATCGTGGCATCCGCCGTGCCAGCATTGTCTGCCCAGTAACTGGTCAGTTCAGTCTGAAATTGAACATCCACATCGGTATCTGTAACCCAGAACCTAGACAGTCTCCACAGTCTGACGTTAGGGCCCACCGAAAGATCAAGGGTCAGGAGTATTGGAGCATGGTCAGAGATCCCCCAGGGCAGTATACATATGTTCGTGACTCTCGGCAGGACCGGGCCCCCCTCATAAACCAGATCAATGCGGGAGAACGTCCTATGGGAGGCTGAGTGGCATGTGTAAGCCCGAACCTGAGGGTGTCTCCACCTCCACACATCCGTCAATCCATAGGTATCAGCCCAGTCCACTAGCCCAGTGTAGGGAGATCCTACGGACGTCAACCAATCAATGCCTGAGTCAGGGACCAGGTTAAAGTCACCTAAAA
Source organism: Rana muscosa (assembly GCA_029206835.1). Taxonomy (NCBI): domain Eukaryota; kingdom Metazoa; phylum Chordata; class Amphibia; order Anura; family Ranidae; genus Rana; species Rana muscosa. The sequence continues at coordinate 342,804,626 of CM055119.1, forward strand.
TCACAGTATTGACAGAGGCGAACTCAGCCATCTTACTAGTTACCTGATTCAATAAAAATAAGGAGGCTGGTGGGGGCAGATATAGGCCCACAATGGTCCAGGTCAAAGAGTAAATCACTGCATGGATTATAACATACCTACCATCCGGGTCAAGGGCCAAATCCATTAGCCGAAATGGGAGGGATTTGAGGACCAGGACACTGACCCCTCTAGCAAAACTGGAGTACGTAGAGTGATAGTGATAGCCCACCCATGGTTTTCCACTGGGACAGTCTAGAGGCCAAGGGGCAGGGCCGGCGCTACCACTAGGCGAAGTAGGCAGCCGCCTAGGGGCGCACTACCACCTAGGGCGCAACCACAGCCTCTGTCCTGTGTGACAGTGTGAGCTAGGCTCTCCTCTCTCCTGATCGCTGGCCTGGCCCCATTCAGTGTGCCGCCACGGCGCCACCAAATTCCCCCCATGTGTAGCGCAGAGCGCCCCGCTGCGCTGTCACACCTCAGTCCTCAGACAGGTAAATCACACAGCGCCGCTCCGGGACTCCTTTGCTCCAGCCTGTCCCTCTGGTGCGGCGCTGTGTGTCTTGTGTGTGCAGCGGAGGGGCGGGGCTGAGGAGTAGCTGACTGACCTCCCGCCCAGCGAGGACTCCATGGAGCGGGTGGATGGCATTGGCGGCGGCGCGGCGCTGGCCTGGCCCTGGCGGGGACTCTGTGGAGAGGATGGATGGCGCTGGCCTGGCCCCTGAGCAGAGCCCTGATGATGGCTGACGAATCACCAAAGAGCAGAGGTAAGGAGGAGGACGGATCGATCTACATGCTGTATGAGGGGGAGGGGGGGAGTGTGTTTGAGTAGTGCAGGAAGTAGGAGTCAGGGGGGTCAGTGTATGTGTCCTGTAGGGGGGGGGTCAGTGTATGTGTCCTGTAGGGGGGGGGGTCAGTGTATGTGTCCTGTAGGGGGGGGGGTCAGTGTATGTGTCCTGTAAGGGGGGTCAGTGTATGTGTCCTGTAAGGGGGGGTCAGTGTATGTGTCCTGTAAGGGGGGGTCAGTGTATGTGTCCTGTAAGGGGGGGTCAGTGTATGTGTCCTGTAAGGGGGGGTCAGTGTATGTGTCCTGTAAGGGGGGGTCAGTGTATGTGTCATGTAAGGGGGGGTCAGTGTATGTGTCCTGTAAGGGGGGGTCAGTGTATGTGTCCTGTAAGGGGGGGTCAGTGTATGTGTCCTGTAAGGGGGGTCAGTGTATGTGTCCTGTAAGGGGGGGGTCAGTGTATGTGTCCTGTAAGGGGGGGTCAGTGTATGTGTCATGTAAAGGGGGTCAGTGTATGTGTCCTGTAAGGGGGGGTCAGTGTATGTATCATGTAAGGGGGGGGTCAGTGTATGTATCATGTAAGGGGGGGTCAGTGTATGTATCATGTAAGGGGGGGTCAGTGTATGTATCATGTAAGGGGGGGTCAGTGTATGTGTCCTGTAAGGGGGGGTCAGTGTATGTGTCATGTAAAGGGGGGTCAGTGTATGTGTCCTGTAAGGGGGGGTCAGTGTATGTGTCCTGTAAGGGGGGGTCAGTGTATGTATCATGTAAGGGGGGGTCAGTGTATGTGTCATGTAAGGGGGGGTCAGTGTATGTATCATGTAAGGGGGGGTCAGTGTATGTATCATGTAAGGGGGGGTCAGTGTATGTGTCCTGTAAGGGGGGGTCACTGTATGTGTCATGTAAGGGGGGGGGTCACTGTATGTGTCCTGTAAGGGGGGTCAGTGTATGTGTCCTGTAAGGGGGGGTCAGTGTATGTGTCCTGTAAGGGGGGGTCAGTGTATGTGTCCTGTAAGGGGGGGTCAGTGTATGTGTCCTGTAAGGGGGGGTCAGTGTATGTGTCCTGTAAGGGGGGGTCAGTGTATGTGTCCTGTAAGGGGGGGTCAGTGTATGTGTCCTGTAAGGGGGGGTCAGTGTATGTATCATGTAAGGGGGGGTCAGTGTATGTGTCATGTAAGGGGGGGGGTCAGTGTATGTATCATGTAAGGGGGGGTCAGTGTATGTATCATGTAAGGGGGGGTCAGTGTATGTGTCCTGTAAGGGGGGGTCAGTGTATGTGTCCTGTAAGGGGGGGTCAGTGTATGTATCATGTAAGGGGGGGTCAGTGTATGTGTCCTGTAAGGGGGGTCAGTGTATGTGTCCTGTAAGGGGGGGTCAGTGTATGTGTCCTGTAAGGGGGGGTCAGTGTATGTGTCCTGTAAGGGGGTGTCAGTGTATGTGTCCTGTAAGGGGGGGTCAGTGTATGTATCATGTAAGGGGGGGTCAGTGTATGTATCATGTAAGGGGGGTCAGTGTATGTGTCCTGTAAGGGGGGGTCAGTGTATGTGTCCTGTAAGGGGGGGTCAGTGTATGTATCTTGTAAGGGGGGTCAGTGTATGTGTCCTGTAAGGGGGGTCAGTGTATGTGTCCTGTAAGGGGGGGTCAGTGTATGTGTCCTGTAAGGGGGGTCAGTGTATGTGTCCTGTAAGGGGGGGTCAGTGTATGTGTCATGTAAGGGGGGGTCAGTGTATGTGTCATGTAAGGGGGGTCAGTGTATGTGTCATGTAAGGGGGGGTCAGTGTATGTGTCATGTAAGGGGGGGGGGTCAGTGTATGTATCATGTAAGGGGGGGTCAGTGTATGTGTCCTGCAAGGGGGGGTCAGTGTATGTGTCCTGTAAGGGGGGGTCAGTGTATGTGTCATGTAAGGGGGGTCAGTGTATGTGTCATGTAAGGGGGGTCAGTGTATGTGTCATGTAAGGGGGGGTCAGTGTATGTGTCATGTAAGGGGGGGTCAGTGTATGTGTCATGTAAGGGGGGGTCAGTGTATGTGTCATGTAAGGGGGGTCAGTGTATGTGTCGTGTAAGGGGGGGTCAGTGTATGTGTCCTGTAAGGGGGGGTCAGTGTATGTGTCCTGTAAGGGGGGGTCAGTGTATGTATCATGTAAGGGGGGTCAGTGTATGTGTCATGTAAGGGGGGGTCAGTGTATGTGTCCTGTAAGGGGGGGTCAGTGTATGTGTCCTGTAAGGGGGGGTCAGTGTATGTGTCCTGTAAGGGGGGTCAGTGTATGTGTCCTGTAAGGGGGGGTCAGTGTATGTGTCATGTAAGGGGGGGTCAGTGTATGTGTCATGTAAGGGGGGGTCAGTGTATGTGTCCTGTAAGGGGGGGTCAGTGTATGTGTCCTGTAAGGGGGGGTCAGTGTATGTGTCCTGTAAGGGGGGGTCAGTGTATGTGTCATGTAAGGGGGGGTCAGTGTATGTGTCATGTAAGGGGGGTCAGTGTATGTGTCATGTAAGGGGGGGTCAGTGTATGTGTCATGTAAGGGGGGGTCAGTGTATGTGTCCTGTAAGGGGGGGTCAGTGTATGTGTCCTGTAAGGGGGGTCAGTGTATGTGTCCTGTAAGGGGGGTCAGTGTATGTGTCCTGTAAGGGGGGGTCAGTGTATGTGTCATGTAAGGGGGGTCAGTGTATGTGTCATGTAAGGGGGGTCAGTGTATGTGTCGTGTAAGGGGGGGTCAGTGTATGTGTCCTGTAAGGGGGGTCAGTGTATGTGTCCTGTAAGGGGGGGTCAGTGTATGTATCATGTAAGGGGGGTCAGTGTATGTGTCATGTAAGGGGGGGTCAGTGTATGTGTCCTGTAAGGGGGGGTCAGTGTATGTGTCCTGTAAGGGGGGTCAGTGTATGTGTCCTGTAAGGGGGGTCAGTGTATGTGTCCTGTAAGGGGGGTCAGTGTATGTGTCATGTAAGGGGGGGTCAGTGTATGTGTCATGTAAGGGGGGGTCAGTGTATGTGTCCTGTAAGGGGGGGTCAGTGTATGTGTCCTGTAAGGGGGGGTCAGTGTATGTGTCATGTAAGGGGGGGTCAGTGTATGTGTCATGTAAGGGGGGGTCAGTGTATGTGTCATGTAAGGGGGGGTCAGTGTATGTGTCCTGTAAGGGGGGGTCAGTGTATGTGTCCTGTAAGGGGGGTCAGTGTATGTGTCCTGTAAGGGGGGGTCAGTGTATGTATCATGTAAGGGGGGGTCAGTGTATGTGTCATGTAAGGGGGGGTCAGTGTATGTATCATGTAAGGGGGGTCAGTGTATGTGTCCTGTAAGGGGGGGTCAGTGTATGTGTCCTGTAAGGGGGGTCAGTGTATGTGTCCTGTAAGGGGGGGTCAGTGTATGTATCATGTAAGGGGGGGTCAGTGTATGTGTCATGTAAGGGGGGGTCAGTGTATGTATCATGTAAGGGGGGTCAGTGTATGTGTCCTGTAAGGGGGGGTCAGTGTATGTGTCCTGTAAGGGGGGGTCAGTGTATGTGTCCTGTAAGGGGGGGTCAGTGTATGTGTCCTGTAAGGGGGGGTCAGTGTATGTATCATGTAAGGGGGGGTCAGTGTATGTGTCATGTAAGGGGGGGTCAGTGTATGTATCATGTAAGGGGGGTCAGTGTATGTATCATGTAAGGGGGGGTCAGTGTATGTATCATGTAAGGGGGGGGTCAGTGTATGTATCATGTAAGGGGGGTCAGTGTATGTGTCCTGTAAGGGGGGGTCAGTGTATTTTTCAGGTAAGGGTGGGGTCAGTGTAACTGTCAGGTGGGTTAGTGTAGGGGACAGTGGGTTAGTGTAGGGGTCAGATAGGTCACATGTGTTGCAAGGGCAGGTTAAAGTGGAGTCAGGGGCGCAGCTGGGGGGGGGGGCGGCAAAATTAGGTTTCGCCTAGGGTGTCAAAGATCCTTGCACCAGCCCTGCCAAGGGGGGTTAGCAGATACATAGCAGGATAAAGAAAGTCTCCTCCGTCAGCCCCCCCGGGAAAGTCAGAAGCAATATGTGATCCAAGGCACAGGGAGCAGTACAGGGGTACATTCTTAAGTTGCAAAAGAACATAGCAGGGCACAACTGGTGCGACAAGGACTCTCTCGCGCTACCCCCCCCCCCCCCTGCACCTCCTCAGACAATCCCCACAGGCCTCAAAAGTCCCCAGTAAGCCTGCTGCACAGGGAGTCATGCTGCACAGGGGAGAAAACTCCATAGGAGGTCAGAGCAGGGTAAGGAGTCCCCCAACATACCAGGATATGCAAACCTGGAGTCCTAATGGAGGCTGCCGCCTGCCCCATAGTTCAGCAAGGGCAGCAGAGTGTCTCAGGCTTGGGGGGGGGGGGGGTGACACAGTGTCAGACAGTACAGAGGGGGGGGGTTCAGAGAGGCATATAAGAGTTGCAGAAATAGATAAAAACTCACGCTTCCAGGCCTCAGCGGCCACGAGGCAGGGATTCAAGCCATGCTGCGGCCTCGCGCGGTGTAGTGAAAAAGCAGATGGATTCGCCATCTTGGACCCTCAGGCGCGCTGGAAACAAAACACTATCACGAATATTCCACGCTCTCATGGCCGCCTTGACCTGATCAAAGGATTTCCGCAGCTTCTGTGTCTCCACGGAATAGTGGGGGAAGATCAGCAGTTTAGTGTTTTGGAAGCCCTGGATGCCCTAAGGATCTCGTCCCTGTCCCTGAAATTCAGGAGCTTGAGAATGAAGGTCCTCGTGGGGATCCTGGTGGTCCCGGCTTTGGTGGTACACAATGCGCCCTCTCGACCACGTATTACGGGGACAAGCGGGCATCCGGTAGAAGAGAGCGCAGTAAATCCTCCACAAAAGTAATTGGGTGAGGCCCTTCCGCCCCCTCAGCTAGGCCTACGATATGGAAGTCATTCCTCCTATTCCTAATCTCGGCATCCTCTGCCCTATACTCTAGGGCCTTCACCTTGGTCTGAAGGGACCGGTGTGCTGCCGAGTGTTCCAAAATCTCATCCTCTGCAGTGCCTACCCGCTGCTCGGCCTTCGTCACTCGAGACCGCAGCTTGTCCATGTCTTGCCGGATTAGGCCCATGTCCAGTTGGACGGCTTCTATTTTCGCCGTGAGGGTGGACTGGCAGGTAGCTATGGCTGCCATGACCTCTGCAAGCCAAGGGGATCTAGCTTTGGGCTCTGCCATCTTCGCAGCTTGTGAGGCCTTATGAGAGCCTCGTGTGGCGCGGGTCTCCATGTGGGCGGGAGGGAGAGGCAGCAGATCCTCCATTATCGCCAGGAAACGGAGCCTCTTTCCCTTACCGGAAGATGCGCCCGAAGACCGGTGTCCCAGCCAGTCACTGCCGGGTCAATTTACTAGGCTAGAAACGGCCAGGATCCAGAGTATTACAGACGGCCCAGCGGAGCTCGAGCGAGAAGCAGCCGTTCACCTCGCCATCTTGAAAACGCCCCCAAACCCTGGTTTTTAACGCATATTGTTAGACAGGATAATTTGTTTGGTTGCAGGCTGGTTAGTAAGTTGAGCTTAGAAATTTCTTTGGTTTTGTTTGACATAGGTCGCCCTTCCAGTGTTTCTTGCTGCAAAGACCAGCTATAGGTGGGGGCAGTGGCCACTTGTTTGTAGCTTTAATATATTAGTCAGGCAACCCATTGACACCTTTGCTGCCATAGTGCTATGTGCTGGGTGTTCAATGTGCCCATGTGCTTTTAAGGAGGGGTGGGCTCCTTCCAGGCTCACCTGCCCTCTGCCTATCCATTATAACGCATGTGCTTCCATTGTACAGACTCACAGAAGTTAGAGTTAGGACTACAGAAAATAAGGGGGCCTTGACGGGGCCTGTAGCTAATGCATGTATTTGAAAATGTGTGCTGACTAAACCCCTGTTGTTAACGCATATTGTTAGACAGGTCAATTCAGTTGGTCGCAGGCTGGTTGGTATATTGAGCTTGGAGTTTTATTTGGTCTTGTTATTCTCCCAATGAGGTTGATTTACTATTACTAGCACTAGAGAGTGCAAAATCAGGTGCAGCTGTGCATGATAGCTAATCAACTTCTAACTTCAGCTTGTTCAATTAAGCTTTGATGAAAAAAAACTGGAAGCTGATTGGTTTGCACTCAGAGCTGCACCAGATTTTGCACTCTCCAGTTTTAGTAAATCAACTCCAATGTGCATTCTGTTATGTTCAATGAATACAACTAGCTTTGTTCCCAAACTGTCTTCTTCATTCAGGGGCTTATGTACTTACAAATAAATCGTCTGTTAGCTACATACAGTCGGATAATCATGAAATGTAGGCGCTGCCAAATACTTGAAGTGTTTATCTAGTCAAAACTTTATTTTTTGCTTGGCATACCTTGGGTAAGGACTAGAACCTCAGATTTTTAATGCTATCTGGCGCTCGGTTAGATAGATTTTCCCATCTCTTACTGTAAAGGGAAAATCCTGTTCTCTTTAGAAAACAGATAGTGCTCTGGGAATCCTTTGTCATGTGTGTAACCTAATGTTTATTTGAGAAACAAAATTGTTATATAATAAGGAAAATGAATTGGTGAAAAAAACGTATTAGCATACGACAAAACAAAGCTAAAGAAAACTAAAAACAGACCTAAACCCAGCATAGTTATTTTTAAAGCGCAAGTCCAACTTTTGGAAATAACAAAAATTTTCATTGTCCCAGACCTGTTAAGATAAAAAAAATGCAGCTTTCACCTTGTTTTCGGTGCTGTTCCTAACAGACCCTCTGCTCCACCTTCCAGTGCTAGTCATATTCTGGGTTGAATGATGCCCATTGTGGGCCCAGAGCATTATGGGTCAACGTAAATATTTGATACACCACGGTTTATCAAATGTCATCCGAAAAGGTTTTATTGTAGAATGATCAAAACACAAAGAACAAGGTGCAACGTTTCGGAGTCTCACAGGACCCTTTCGTCAGGGGGTTCTGACGAAGGGGTTTTACAAGGCTCAGAAACATTGCACCTTATTCTTTGTGATGTAATCATTCTTCAGTAAAAACTTATTGGATGACATTTGATGAAATACGGTATGCTGGCAAATATGTATTGTGACAGCAGGAAGGTAAAGTCACCTGGTTGCATCCAGGGGGGTAGATATATTTCGCCCAGATTCAGGCTTTACGCCGACTTATACAACTAGGTGGAGAGTTGTATAAGCCCAGCTAAGGCTAGTGGGCTCATGGATGACTCATACCTCTAGGGAGAGTGTGGGGCGTCGTGCAGACAGGGAGTTGATGAGACCATCTGAAGCTTGTCAGCTCATTTAGGCCTCTATAAGAACTCCCAGATTCATTAGGTGTTAGCTCATGCCTGGAAGCAGACCTGTGTGGACTTTCTGGAGAGAGTGAACCCTTGTGCGGTGAGACAAAGCCTGTGTGGCTATTTGCTTGGACATTTAAAACCAGGGACTTAGGGACTAGGACAGCACTAGGCTTATCCCAGTTGTTAGTTAGGAAACCTGTATGTTTAGTCAGAGGTCAAGTTGACCAGGATTTATTTTGTTTATGTTTCTTTTGGCTTTGCTGTGTTTTGTCACTGTAAATAGAAAATAAACCGCACCTTTTTTTGATTTTGAAAACCACAACCTCCGTTTGCTGGGCCTGTTTTTGGGTGGGGAGCCCATCCCGGGGGTCACACACACCCGCTGCCGAGCTAACCCCCTCACAGTTGGTGGAGAACCAGTGGCAGTTTTTTTTAAGCCAGCATGGAGGAGATACTGAAGCAGCTGGCTCTAGCAAATGCCAATCAACAGCAGACAAATGCAGGTTTGCAAAAGAGCCTTGCAGCTCAACAACAGAACTTCGCAGCCCAGCAGCAAGCTCATCAACAGAGCCTTGCAGCCCAGCAGCAAGCTCACCAACAGAGTCTGGAAGCTCAGCAACAAGCCCAGCAGCAATCTGAGGCCCGCTTCATAGACCTGTTACAGAAGCAAGAGCAGAGACTACAACAAATGGAAGCAGTAATGCAGCAACGTCCGCAGACCAGTGAGGAAAGCCGTCCCACTAATACCGCGTCCTTTGGGGTGAGTCGTTTATTGACAAAAATGACTGGAGAGGATGATCCAGAGGTATTTTTGACCACATTTGAAAGGACTGCTGAAAGAGAAAAGTGGCCTGAGGAGCAGTGGGCTGGACTGGTGGCTCCTCTGTTAACTGGTGAATCGCAGAAGGCTTACTATGACCTAGAGCCTGACCAAGCAAAAGACTATGTGATGCTAAAAGCTGAGATATTGGCAAGGCTGGGTGTCACCCAGGCTGTCCGGGCTCAGCGTGTGCATAACTGGACTTTCCAGCTTGGAAAACCCCCCAGGTCTCAAATGTATGATCTCATTCACCTGAGCAGAAAGTGGCTACAGCCAGAGACTTTGTCCGCACCAAAGATTGTGGAACGTGTTGTAATGGATCGGTTTTTGAGAGCTCTTCCTACTGCCATCCAAAAGTGGGTAAGCCATGGAGACCCAGAGACGGCCGATGGTCTTGTGGATCGTGTGGAGAAATACTTGGCTACAGAGAACCTGACGGCCTCTTCCAGAGACACTCGGACTTTCCACCCTAAGACCAGACCATCCCCAGGGGCGGATAAGAGGATTCCAAGGGGTAAGGGTGGAGAGAGTGAGAGGGTGGGAGCTCTACCCCAAGTTTGGCGAGAACAGCCTGGGAAATCAGCGGCTCAAGAGGCGGCAAGAAGGATCGTTTGCTACCGCTGCCGGCAAGCGGGACATATTGCAGCCAATTGCCCGGTTGTGGAGGAACCCATGCAGTGGGACTTTCTGACGGGCAGACGTCAGTCGCTGTGTGCGACAGTCGCATGCACTGCCATTCGAGGAACTGAGAAACATTTATGCAAAATGTGTGTTAATGGTAGAAATGTTGTGGTATTGCTGGATTCAGGTAGCCTTGTGACCCTGATAAAGGCTGAGTTAGTTAAAACAGAGGTCTCTGGGAATAGCAAGGTAGCTGTTATTTGTGTGCATGGGGACACCCGAGAGTATCCAGTGACTACAGTGTGTTTCGAGACCCCCAAAGGTACCCTCTCTCATCCAGTGGGCTTAGTATCTCAGTTACCGTATGACGCCATTGTGGGAAGGGATTTTCCGAAGTTCTGGGAACTGTGGGATGATCCTGAGCCCCCCACTGGTGCCCCTATGTACCAGGAATGTGATAGCCAGAACTCCCCTGAGAGTGGTGAGGACTCTCCGGAATTTCCCTTATCAGTATTGGCAGGGGAGACTCAAGAAACTGGAGAGGAGCCCACCTCCTCAGACGAAACCCTACCGTCTGTGGAGTTTTCTGATCTTGAGGTTCACAGGGAAAACTTTGCCACAGAACAGTTGAAAGACCCCGCCCTAATAAAGGCACGGGAAAACGTAGTGAAAATAGATGGCGAGTTAGTGAACCCAGATAATACCTGCACTTACCCATACTTCAGCGTAGAGAAGGACCTACTGTATCGGGTGGCAAAAAGGGCAGAAGAAACCGTTGAGCAGCTTGTGGTGCCCAAACCTTACAGGAAGTTGGTGTTGGAGTTGGCCCATGGGCACATTCTTGGAGGTCATCTGGGGACAGAGAAAACCCGAGAGAGGGTATTACAGAGATTCTATTGGCCGGGGGTGATGAAGGACATAGAAAATTATTGTTCCTCCTGCCCTGTGTGTCAGAGGTCGGCCCCGATGCCACATTTCCGTAGCCCGCTGGTCCCTCTACCCATCATTGAGGTCCCGTTTGAGAGGATCGCCATGGATTTGGTAGGTCCTATAATCAAGTCCGCTAGGGGGCACCAGTACATATTAGTTATAATGGACTATGCCACCCGTTATCCAGAAGCGATCCCTCTCCGAAATACCTCGGCCAAAACCATAGCCAAAGAGCTATCTCTTGTGTTTAGCCGGGTGGGTATTTGTAAAGAACTGCTTACGGACCAAGGTACACCCTTTATGTCCCGGGTTATGAAGGAGCTGTTTAAATTGTTCAAAGTGACGCAATTACGTACATCTGTGTATCACCCCCAAACCGATGGGCTGGTTGAAAGATTCAACAAAACCCTAAAACAAATGTTGAAGAAAGTGGTGGATAGAGATGGAAAGGATTGGGACTGTCTACTTCCTTATCTGATGTTTGCTATTAGGGAGGTGCCCCAATCCTCTACGGGATTCTCCCCCTTTGAGTTACTGTATGGGAGACACCCAAGAGGGCTGTTGGATATTGCCAAGGAAACTTGGGAAAGTGAGAGTTCTCCCCACAGGAGTGTGATTGAGCATGTCGCCCTGATGCAAGACCGAATTGCACAGGTAATGCCCATCGTGAAGGAACATTTGGCCCAAGCGCAGTTAGCACAGCAGAGAGTGTACAACCGTGGAGCCAAGACCCGTACCTTTTCCCCGGGGGATAGGATACTGGTACTTGTCCCTACGGTTGAAAGTAAATTCCTTGCCAAATGGCAAGGCCCCTACGAGATAATGGAAAAAGTGAGCGAAGTGAATTACAAGGTCAGACAACCAGGAAGGCGAAAGCCCGAACAGATCTATCACGTTAATCTGTTGAAAGCCTGGAGGGATAGAGAGTCCCTAGTCGCAGACACTTGGTCACCAGCTCAAACTGGTTGCGTGATTCCTGAGGTTGGAATAGCAGCCACCTTGTCACAACCCCAACAACAGGAGGTTAAGGAGTTTGTGCTTCGCAACAAGGAGGTATTCTCTGAGCTGCCGGGACAAACATTTGGGGTAGAGCATGACATCATTACCCCGCCCGGTGAAAGGGTGAAGTTAAAACCCTATCGGATCCCAGAGGCCCGACGGGAGGCAATACGGGAGGAAGTACAGAAAATGCTGAACTTAGGGGTGATAGAGGAGTCCCAAAGTGATTGGTCTAGTCCCATTGTGTTGGTGCCTAAACCGGATGGGAGCTGGCGATTTTGTAACGATTTTCGTCAGTTGAACAAAGTTACAAAATTTGACACCTACCCCATGCCACGTATAGATGAGTTGATCGACCGGCTGGGAACAGCCCGATACATGACGACTCTTGACCTCACAAAAGGGTATTGGCAAATCCCCCTGGCCAAATTGGCCAAAGAGAAAACCGCATTTGTAACCCCAGACGGGGCGTTCCAATATAAAAGAATGCCGTTCGGGTTACAGAATGCGCCGGCCACATTCCAGCGGAAAATGGACCAGATGCTGAGGCCCCATCGGAAGTATGCTGCGGCTTACCTGGATGACGTAATTGTCCATAGCACAGATTGGGCCTCACATCTGCCAAAAGTGCAAGCAGTCCTGGACTCTGTTCGGGAAGCGGGGTTTACGGCTAACCCCAAGAAGTGTACCATTGGGCAGGAGGAGGCCAAATATCTTGGGTACACCATTGGGAGGGGAGTAATAAAACCCCAACTCAACAAAGTCGAGGCCATCCAGAGTTGGCCACGTCCCAACAGCAAGAAGCAGGTACGAGCCTTTCTGGGAATCGCTGGGTATTATCGGCGATTCATTCCCCACTTTGCTTCTAAGGCTGTGCCCCTAACCAACCTAACGAAGGGGAAAGGGTCGGTCATGATTAAATGGACCCCCGAGGCTGAGGCAGCATTCCAATTCTTGAAACAAGCCTTATGTAGCCAGCCAGTGTTGTACTCACCCGACTTCTCTAAAGACTTTGTCGTACAAAGTGATGCGTCAGATGTGGGGTTAGGAGCAGTATTGTCCCAGGTCTGGAACGGGGAAGAGCACCCAGTCATTTACCTCAGCAGGAAGTTGAAGTCCCATGAGGTAAATTACTCCACCGTTGAAAAGGAGTGTTTAGCGGTGAAGTGGGCTCTAGATTCCCTTCGGTACTACCTGCTAGGTAGGCACTTTGACATGGTTACGGATCACGCTCCGTTAAAGTGGATGGCTCAAAACAAGGAAACAAATAGAAGAGTGAATAGGTGGTTCCTGGCCCTCCAGGAATTCAACTTCACAGTAAAGCATCGCCCTGGCGTTCAAATGGGGAATGTGGATGCTTTGTCTCGAGTACATGAATGCCTGATTGCTGGTGTTCCAACCCCGAGGTTAAAACAAGAGGGGGGGGTATGTGACAGCAGGAAGGTAAAGTCACCTGGTTGCATCCAGGGGGGTAGATATATTTCGCCCAGATTCAGGCTTTACGCCGACTTATACAACTAGGTGGAGAGTTGTATAAGCCCAGCTAAGGCTAGTGGGCTCATGGATGACTCATACCTCTAGGGAGAGTGTGGGGCGTCGTGCAGACAGGGAGTTGATGAGACCAGCTGAAGCTTGTCAGCTCATTTAGGCCTCTATAAGAACTCCCAGATTCATTAGGTGTTAGCTCATGCCTGGAAGCAGACCTGTGTGGACTTCCTGGAGAGAGTGAACCCTTGTGCGGTGAGACAAAGCCTGTGTGGCTATTTGCTTGGACATTTAAAACCAGGGACTTAGGGACTAGGACAGCACTAGGCTGATCCCAGTTGTTAGTTAGGAAACCTGTATGTTTAGTCAGAGGTCAAGTTGACCAGGATTTATTTTGTTTATGTTTCTTTTGGCTTTGCTGTGTTTTGTCACTGTAAATAGAAAATAAACCGCACCTTTTTTTGATTTTGAAAACCACAACCTCCGTTTGCTGGGCCTGTTTTTGGGTGGGGAGCCCATCCCGGGGGTCACACACACCCGCTGCCGAGCTAACCCCCTCACAGTATGTTGACCTGTGATGTTTCCAGTCTCCAGCTGGATGTTGCTACAGCACTCGCCACTCCTGAGACTATTCCAGGAATGTGTGTGATGGGAATATTAACATTATCCAGAGCATTATAAACATACTCCCAGGGAAAGGGTGTCATCACATTGGCCCAATGTTATAATGTGAATACCATTCACTGCTTCACTGAATACTGGAATCCACTGACACTGAAGCAGCAGAGGAAGGACCCTGCTTGTCCCATGACTGGTCAGAAGACAGCTGGATTTAGGGTCCATTCCCACCTTAGCATGTGCATTGAACACAGGTTAACGCAAATGCATTGACATACCTTGCCATTCTGTGCTATGGTGCACTGCATTGCATTTTACCATGCACATATCTCCTCACTCCTGACTCACGTTAACTATGTGTTGAGTGACCATGAAAAAAAGTACGGTTTGCTCTACTTTGCTTCCACTACAGTGTGAACTCTTCCTATTAACATACCTTATTTTTTTACAGGTCCTTGCGTACGCATGTGTTAAAAAAAAGTGCCAATGCATCCAGTGTGAATAGACTTACGGTATGTATGTTTTTTTAAAATAGTTGAGGAAGAGGTGGAGCTTCGATAACTCATTAGTTAAGTGTTGCCGCATATGGCAGGCAAACTGGGGAGGCTCTGAGACATGGTGGGGTGTTTTATTTGAAAGAGTCACCTGATTCCTGTTACATTAACACCAGATTATGTCATGATAGACACCATGCAGACACCAACACCCTGTTGCATAAATGTGTATATAATGAGTAAAATATGCTTCAGTTTCTGTGTTCCACCTGTAGAGAACTCCTTAGGATTAAGCCACGAAAAGGGTGAAATGCATCTGGAGAGTTCTCTACAGGTGGGGAACGGGAGCTGAATCCATCTTTACACATTTTATTCACATTCATGCAACAGAGTAGGTATCTGTGTGCAGACGGACGCCATTTTGTTCAAGTCTTCTAGAGCCTGACAAACCTATCCTGTCTGTCGTGCACCAGTATATTCACATGCTGATCCAACCGACCATTTGTTGTTTCAGGCTACATTTGCAAGACAAAAAAAACACAAGGGAAGGTATATCAAGCTCATCCACTATAGTCAGAGAAAGACGGGGATAGAACTAGTTAATAGTAATAAATTCCCCATTCATGTGTCAAACACACCATTACGGGAGGAGGTTATCTAGTCAAATTAACCGCCGGAGTGTTCCTCTGAATTAAATCAAGGCATAAACAAAAAATGGGAAGTAAAGAAAACTTCCACAAGGAAATTCTTCACGGAGGAACAACTGGTGGGACTATAAATATTTATTAAGTGTCCGCAGGTAAACAAATTTACAAATATACACAATTGAAATTAAAAAACACCCACCTTCACCACATTCAATAAAAAGGTAGACTCTAGTCTAACTGGGGACACAGGTGGCCACCACAACAGCCATACACATCACAAATGTACTCATTTCCATTTTAGTCTCAAGCCATACGTTAATATAAGTAGAGGGATTCCTCATTGGTTAGGTAAGTAGGACTGATCATTGGATTAAGAGGTCATATTCGGGCTCCAGAAAAACACAGTTCAATTGCCGAAATGTATCCACGCTTTGACGGGAGTGGGGAGGGGGCACACAGTGCTGCACGCTGTTCACAGGCTATAACCAGATAAAACACGCATTGCTTAGTCTTGTGGAAATTTTTGTCCCAGAGCAGTGGGAAACAAAATATGACAGTTTAAGGAAACAAGCGGTTAAAAGCAGGTATACATCCCCTAGTGCTTGTGGGGGTAAATACAGCTTACCACTTGACATCTTCTTTGGCCACTGCCACTCAAGTTAACATCCACATGTGTTGAAACAAATGTTCATTCAAGCAAAGGGCAATTCCAGGCCAATATGTGTATTGGCGATGGCTTAGCGTGTACTGGTTTGTATCTGTTCAAAGAGACAGTGTCCGTGAAGGCAGACTTTCCTTTTGAATAGTACAGCGTAGTACAGCGTGAGGCGGCGTGATGTGCAGCGTCCTCCCGACACTATCCAGAGGTGGAGCCAGTCAGAGATGGAAGTGATGTGATGGTTGGCTATGCGGGTTAAACATCCATGTCCTCACCACAGTAAGCGTGATGGAATGATGCTTACACGTTTTGCTTGTTCCCAAGCTTCTTCAGAGCATGCACAGTAACCCTGTATGAGTCCTTTAATACCCTACGTGTTTAATTGTCAATTAGCAACATCTGTAGGCTCACAAGGTCATTCACACTGGAAAACACGCTTAATAACATATAGTGCACACAGACATAACAAAAAGGCGAACCATAGTGCAAGGAGCAGCATCCATTTTAGTCCGGTATATTGTCACATCTATGCCAAATATTGACCCGTGCCATTATACTGACATTAACATAAAGATTTCAATTAAAAATTAAACATAAGGTAGGGCGATATCCACTGATATGTCTGAAAGGAAATTTTATCACCAGCTTTGAATCTAGTCTCAATTGACACTATGTAGTCAGCAGGTGTAACCTGATTGCAAAGAGAGGGGATAGATGATGCATTCCCATTTAGGAAACTATCCCCATCACGTGTGGACTTTATCAATCAAGTGAACTTAGATATGTCAGGGGATATAGACAGATGAGTGTCTATGATTCCAGGAACACAGACAGGTTACATTCATTGTTGAGTCCCAGTGGCTGCATACTGTCTAAATTAAAAATCCAAATTTTTTCCTTCTGATAGAGGATTTTATCAAAGTCACCTCTCCTGGGGGGCAGATTGAGTCTGTAAATCCCTTTGCAGGTGAGACCGTCCGGTTCACCTCCATGATATTTAAGAAAATGCAGGGGGAGAGGATGTTCATCGTCCTTTTTAATGATACTCTGGATGTGTTCACCAACTCTGACCCTAAGTTGTCTTAGTCTTGCCCACGTAGATTTTACCACATGGGCAAGACAGCATGTAAATTACACGGGTAGTAGAGCAGTTAATACAATTAGTAATTTTAAATCGTTTAGAGCCATCAGAGTTAGTGAACACACCCGTTTTGTCCACGAATTTACAAATAGAGCATCTGCCACAGGCAAACATGCCCCTTAGCGGTGGCAGATCCGTCAGCCAATTGGTTTTGGGTGATTTTCTTTACGGTTAGGGGATCTCCTGGCAGTAAGGAGGGGTTGATCACCAACGATGCTTCCCAAGATGGGTGCTTTTGACAGAATATGCCAGTGGTGGCCAAGGATATTTTTAACTTGGTCCCATTGTGCCCCATATTTAGTGATTATCCGAATTGGGGCTTGTTGTTGAATCCTCGGATTCACCGACTCCTTCTTATCCAGGAGGTCTTTCCTATCAGTTTGAAATGCCCTCCTTTTCGCCTTACGTATACATCCATGGGAGTATCCCCTTTCTCGCAACATGCCATAAAGTTTATGTGCCTCCACCCTGAAGTCATCCTCATTTGAACAGTTTCTCCTGGTCCGGAGAAACTGTCCAACTGGGATTCCGGATGATGGCTAGTAGCAAATAATAAGGTATTCGCGGCCGTCTCCTTCCTAAATGTTTTTGTTGACTGCTTGTTGTTATCCACATAGATTGTCAAATCAAGGAAGGAAATGGTTTTGGAGTCCCAGGAGAAGGTAAGTCTGATGTTCCTATCTGTCAAGTCTCTGATGTGAGGTCGAGTAGCAGAGAGGGCGCCCCTTGCGGCCGAGTGCAGCACAGCCCTGAAGATGACACAGGGGATGTGGTGCCCACAGAAGCACGGGTTGCCTGGTAGGTAGTGCTGGTTGCCAGGAACTTGGTAGGACAGGCAGACTGCAGGACAGCAGGCGTGCTTAGGAGGTCCAAAGGGTAAGGACCAATGGAATGTTCCGATAACAGGGTCAAAGCCAGGCCAGAGGGTCAAACACAGCAAGACAGTCAGAGAACACAGCAGAGCTGAGTCTTAGCACAGAAGACAAGGTAAGCGGAGTCCGTTAGCCAGGCCGGGGTCAGGTATACGCTAGGAAGTCAACAGGAGCAGGTCAGGCAAGCCGGGTTTGGTACACAGGAGATCAGACAGGCAGGAGATGCAAGACACAGGAACACAGGAGAAGCTGACGATAATCCAGCAAATGCAGACACTAGCAGACTTCCTTATATAGGCCCATGTGACCTGCTTGTAGAGATACTGGGTCCTAGAGCCCTTCTCCTGCCAGAGATGCTGGGTCCTAAAGTCCTTCGCCTGCTGTTGGTTCCCTGACAGTGCCCCCCCAAGGGGCAGCCTCCGGATGCCCACCCGGGGCCCATCTTTCAGGGTATCTGTCACGGAATCTCTGGAGAAGTCTAGGAGCATGTATGTTGCCTGCAGGTTCCCAAGAATTCTCTTCTGCTGGATAACCCTTCCATTTAATAAGAAATTGAATAGTCCTACCTCTTTTGCGACAGTCCAAGATGGATTCTACCTCGAATTCGGCTTCATCTCCCACTGAGACTGGAGGCGGAGGGTCTTCTTCTCTTCCTGGAAAAGGACTAGAGACAACAGATGTAAGAAGAGAAACGTGAAACACAGGATGCACTTTATACGAACTTGGTAGTAACAGTTCAAAAGCTACTGGGTTAATTTTTCGTTTAATTTCGAATGGACCGATAAATCTTGGACCCAATTTCCGGGAGGGGCAAGGGAGCCTGAGATTTGCTGAAGAGAGCCAGACCTTATCTCCAACCTCAAAGCTAGGACTCTCTCCTCTCCTCTTGTCATATTGTTTCTTGTAGTCCTCTTGCGCTTTCTGCATGGTTAGCCGGAGGGTTTGATAATTAGCCTGAATGGAGCTTATCCTGTCTTGAACTGCTGGAACTGAGGCTTCCGGAATGACATTAGGTAGAAATGAAGGATGGAAACCGTAGTTGGCCCAAAACGGAGATTGATTGGTGGTTGAGTGTACTGCATTGTTGTAAGCAAACTCCGCACAAGGGAGTAGAGAGATCCAGTCGTCCTGGGAGAAGGAGCAGAAGCAACACAAATATTGTTCTAAGGTCTGGTTGGTCCTTTCAGTTTGACCGTTGCTTTGGGGGTGATAGGCTGAGGACAGGCACACCTTGATTGATAGTGCTTTGCAGAGCTCTCTCCAGAACCGGGAGGTGAATTGTACCCCTCTATCAGACACAATGCTGTCAGGAAGGCCATGGAGCCTGACTATCTCCCTTATGAAAATTTTTGCTGTTTCTGCAGCAGAAGGAGTTCCTGCCATGGGCAAGAAGTGCGCCATTTTGGATAGACGGTCCACAACTACCAGGATTGTTGTAGATTCTTCGGATGGGGGCAACTCTACTATAAAGTCCATAGATATATTTCTCCATGGTAGTTCTGGCACTGGCAGAGGACGTAACAGACCCCACGACTTGACATTGGACCCTTTATTTCGCTGGCAGGTAGTGCAGGAGCTAACAAACTCCCTGCAATCAGATTTCAAGGTAGGCCACCAGAAGGATCGTTGGATAAGATCCGTAGTTTTCCGCACTCCGAAGTGGCCAGCGAGTTGGTGGTCATGCAAGGTCTTCAGTACCTGTATTCGGGTTTGTTGCGGAACGAAGATCTTGTCCTGATGCCAGAGGTACCCTTCCTGGTTTCTTAGAGAGGATGCTTCTGGTTCCTGGCATTGGAGGGAAGCCTGTTCAAGAGAAGATCTTAGATCGGGTTGGATCAGAAGAAAGTTCTGAGGTGACAGGATTGTACTAGATATTGTCTCCTCCGGAGTATCGGGAAACATTCGGGATAAAGCATCGGCCTTTCCGTTCTTGGAGCCGGGACGGTTGGTGATGTGGAAGTTGAACCTTGAAAAGAACAGAGCCCAGCGGGCTTGACGGGGTCTCAGACGTTTGGCAGTACGGAGGTATTCGAGGTTCCGATGATCTGTAAATATCATTATGGGGTGAGCAGACCCCTCAAGAAGGTATCTCCACTCCTCTAAGGCTGTTTTAATGGCCAAGAGCTCGCGGTCTCCTACATCATAGTTCCTCTCGGGCTGGCTCATTTTCCGCGAGGAGAAGGCCACGGGGTGAAGCAAGGACTTGGGTCCCTGGCGTTGTGAAAGGACTGCCCCTGTAGCTACTTCTGAGGCATCGACCTCCAAGATGTATGGCAGGGCAGGCTCAGGGTGTTGAAGGATTGGTGCAGAGGTAAACAATAACTTTAGTCTCTCGAAAGCAGTTTGGGCTTCGGAGGACCACTGGAAACGGGTATGTAAGCGGGTCAACTGGGTAATGGGTGAGATGATGGAGGAGAAGTTTCTTATAAACCTCCTATAGAAGTTCGCAAAGCCCACAAACCTTTGCACCCCTTTCTTATCTGATGGAGTTGGCCAATCCAGGATTGCCTGCACTTTCTGTGGATCCATAGCTACACCGCCCGTGGAGATGATCAGTCCTAGGAATTGTATTGATTTCTTCTCGAAGTCACACTTTTCCGCTTTCACATAAAGTCCATGTTTTCTTAGTGTGAGCAGCACTGTCTTTACATGGGTCCGGTGGAGCTCCAGAGTAGCCGAAAATATGAGAATGTCATCCAGATAGATGATGACGAAGTAGTCAAGATATTCCCGGAAAATATCGTTGACGAAGTGCTGAAACGTCGCCGGGGCATTACAGAGCCCAAAGGGCATTACAAGATACTCGAAGTGTCCGAACCTCGTTCTGAATGCTGTCTTCCATTCATCGCCCTCACGGATCCGAACAAGGTTATAGGCACCCCGGAGGTCGAGCTTGGTAAATACTTGGGCCGTACGGAATCTCTGGAAAAGTTCAGGAACTAATGGCAGTGGGTAGCGGTTCTTTATTGTGATTTTATTGAGCTCCCTATAATCCACGCATGGTCTTAAAGACTTGTCTTTCTTCTCGACAAAAAAGATTCCGGCACCGGCAGGAGAGGAGGAAGCTCGGATGAAGCCCTTAGCCAAATTTTCATCGATATATTGTCGCAGAGTTCCCAATTCCATTTCAGAGAGAGGGAATATTCGTCCAAATGGAATCTCGGCCCCTGGAAGTAATTCTATTGGACAGTCATATGGCTGATGTGGTGGTAGAACGTCAGCTTTTTTCTTATCAAAGACATCCAGGAATTCTTGGTATGCCTGGGGTATATTCTGGTTAGTGGTAGATACAGGGTGGACTGTCAAGCAACTGGTAATGTCTCTGGGTTCAGGAATAAAGCAATGCTGCTGGCAATAGGGAGAGGTGAACAGGACCTCCTTCTTGATCCAATTGATCTGAGGGTTGTGGGCTTGGAGCCATGGAATTCCTAGGATAACTGGAGACATAGGCAAGCTTAGAGCGTCAAAGCGTATGAATTCCTGATGGCCATCAGGAGTGGTGATAAGCAGAGGGACAGTCTCCTGGGTAACAGGGCCAGAACTAGGCAATGTGCCATCGGCCAGGCGGACTTCAAGTCCCTGTTTCTTTTGGAGGAGGGGCAGCTTCAGGTTTCTCACCAGGTTCAAGTCCACAAAGCAGCTGCATGCTCCAGAATCAATAATGGCCTGCAGCCGGATCTCTTCTTTTCCAAATTGCAGCGTAATGGGTAGCACTAGGTGTGAAGGAGAAGCTCCGGAAACCTGGAAATACACCGGAGGGTAGGAAGGTGGCTTCTTGGGCCTTCTGGGGCAGTTATACAAGAAATGTCCGCTTCCTCCACAATAGAGGCAGAGCCTTGATTGCATACGATGACGCCTTTCATCAGGGGATAATGCGGAACGTAGCAGGCCGATTTGTCTAGGAACTGGGATAGAAGTACCAGTGGGAGCAGGCACTGATGAAGTGGAAACCTTAGGCGGCATCATGGCGGGCCTGGAGGACTGAGCTCGTTCGGACTGTCTCTCACGTAAACGTCGATCCAGCTGGATGGATGACTGGATGAGATCCTCAAGTGTAGTGGGGACCCCAATCCTGGCCAGCTCATCTTTGAGAGACTCAGAAAGTCCTAAGCGGAACTGGTGCTTGAGGGCAGCCTCGTTCCAGCCTGTGTCTGCAGACCACCGACGGAAGTCCACGGTATAGTCCTCCACTGGTCGACTATCCTGCTCTAGTGAATGCAGAGCGGCTTCGGCGGTGGCTGTACGCTGGGGGTCCTCGTAGAGTTGTGACAAGGCTGCCAGGAATGTGTCCAATGTGTTAATGACTGGGCTTCTTTGTTCCCATAAACTGTGGGCCCAGGTCTGGGGTTCATTAGATAGCAGGGAGATGAGGAACCCGACCTTAACAGTTTCTAAAGCAAAAGTCCGGGGCTGCAAGGATAGGTACAATAGGCAGGCATTCCTGAAGGATCTAAACTTTCTTCGATCCCCGGAAAACCGTTCAGGGACAGGAACACGGGGTTCTGGAGGAGGGAACACCATCGTAGAAGCCACAGAGGAACGTACGTGGGTGGAACTAGGAGAAGCTGGGACCGGGTCCGCAGAAGCAGATGACTCTGACAGGTGTTGCAATCTCTCCTCTAGCTGGAGGTATCCTTCTTGCAGTGTCTGGATTGCTTGGGTCAGAGTAGCGGCCTGTTGACATAATGTCTCTAACGGGGACGCACCTCTGCCGGCCTCAGACATGGCTGGATTATACTGTCAAGTCTCTGATGTGAGGTCGAGTAGCAGAGAGGGCGCCCCTTGCGGCCGAGTGCAGCACAGCCCTGAAGATGACACAGGGGATGTGGTGCCCACAGAAGCACGGGTTGCCTGGTAGGTAGTGCTGGTTGCCAGGAACTTGGTAGGACAGGCAGACTGCAGGACAGCAGGCGTGCTTAGGAGGTCCAAAGGGTAAGGACCAATGGAATGTTCCGATAACAGGGTCAAAGCCAGGCCAGAGGGTCAAACACAGCAAGACAGTCAGAGAACACAGCAGAGCTGAGTCTTAGCACAGAAGACAAGGTAAGCGGAGTCCGTTAGCCAGGCCGGGGTCAGGTATACGCTAGGAAGTCAACAGGAGCAGGTCAGGCAAGCCGGGTTTGGTACACAGGAGATCAGACAGGCAGGAGATGCAAGACACAGGAACACAGGAGAAGCTGACGATAATCCAGCAAATGCAGACACTAGCAGACTTCCTTATATAGGCCCATGTGACCTGCTTGTAGAGATACTGGGTCCTAGAGCCCTTCTCCTGCCAGAGATGCTGGGTCCTAAAGTCCTTCGCCTGCTGTTGGTTCCCTGACACTATCATTGAGGTTGAGTTCCTCAATGAAGGTCACCAGGTCCTGGGGTGACCCCCCCCCAAATCATGATCACGTCATCAATGTACCTCAGCCACAGACTACAGTGGCTGAGGTAAATTGATGAGGCGAACATGACCTCGTCCTCCCATAATCCAAGGTGGAGACAAGCATAAGATGGGGCCCATGGGGCACCCATCAAAGTACCCCTTATTTGCTGGTAGTTGACACCTAGGAATTGGAAGCAATTATGTTCCAGCATAAATTCCAGGGTGTCGACAATAAACTCATTCTGGGTGCAAAGTAGAGGGAATTTCTGAGAGAGGAAGTGTTAAATGGCTTCAAGACCCCATTCGTGAGGGATTGACGTATAGAGGGATTCTACGTCGATCCCCACCAAAAGAGCTCCTGGGGGCAACGAGACGTTCCCAAGTTGACGTAAAACATCACTAGTGTCTTGGACAAAGGAAGGGAGTTCACACACAAGTTCTTTAATAAGTGCATCCACAAATTTCCACACTCTCTCCAGGGGTCCCTTTATAGCAGACACAATCGGCCTACCTGGAGGGTTAGTGGTGGACTTGTGGAATTTTGGAATTGTGTGAAATGTCGGTGTATTGAACTCGGTCACTTTAAGATAATCATGCTCCTTTTTACTAATTAGATGTTCCTCCAGGGCAAAGCTCAATTTGAAGTTCAGTTCTTTCATAATTTTCAAAAAGGGGTTGGAGTCAACCGTCCGATAGGGTAATTCATACATAGCTTGGGGAAGCAAAACGGTATTTCCACCTTTATCGCTGCCCTTGATTACAATATCAGGGGCTGTCTCCAACTGTCTACAGGCCTCCCTTTCCTCTCTGGTAATGTTATCTATACCTCTCCATTTACATTTGATTTTGGCCAGGTCTTTACAAACCTGTTCCAAAAATAAGTAGATCCATTTGTG
Source organism: Rana muscosa (assembly GCA_029206835.1). Lineage (NCBI taxonomy): Eukaryota > Metazoa > Chordata > Amphibia > Anura > Ranidae > Rana > Rana muscosa. The sequence continues at coordinate 342,828,241 of CM055119.1, forward strand.
CTTAGACAGTGATGGCATATTCAGGGATTTAATTTGGAGGTTAGATGGACGGGGGCATTCAGATGTGGAAATAGACGGTTCTGGGTCAGAGTCTGGGTCAGTGTTTTCCTGCAGGAGTGAGACAAGAGCATCCAGATGTTCACGCTCTTCCTTGTTGGATTCAGTTGTCTCGTTTTTTTGGTGGCGTTCATTATGCCAATACATGAAAACGACTTTCCGCAGGAAGAAGCTGACCTCAAATTCATTTATTGCCGATTTGGGCGAAAAAGAGAGCCCTTTCTGGAGTAGTGAAATATGGTGTTGGTTGAGTGGAAACTCAGTCAAGTTAACCACTCTCACTCAGGACTGATATTTGGTTCAGTATTTACACTCAAGGGATATTGACTGTTCATTACGTTCTGCGATATCTGGGCCTGAGTTCCCTCTGCTTTCTGTCGTCGTTTCGGCCGCCTCCGTAGTTGGAGTCGTAAGTCTGGGTATTTGGTCTCCCCCTCAGTGATGATTTGTTCTTTCCTTTTTTGGGGTTGGAAAGTTCTCCTACGTCCCCTCCCTTGTCTAAAAAAATAACTGATTTCTTGTGGGACTCTAATTCACTGTCTGAAGAAGAAGGGACAGAGCGGGCAGGTTTGGGTTTAGTGCTACATCCTTTGCGTGATCTACTTCTTCCTCTCTGAACAGTCTGGTCAAAAATATTGTATTTTTTCCAATCCAATAGATTTTGCTTAAACTTTTCCTGTTTGTTTATTTTTCTCTCAACCTCTTTTTTGAGCAGTTCGTTACTCTTGTCAAAGTTGGGGTCAGATTTAAATGGTTCCAGTAATCGGACACTATTGTCTATTTGTTTCCTTAAACTGTCATATTTTGTTTCCCACTGCTCTGGGACAAAAATTTCCACAAGACTAAGCAATGTGTAGTTTATCTGGTTATAGCCTGTGAACAGCGTGCAGCACTGTGTGCCCCCACTCCCGTCAAAGTGTGGATACATTTCGGCAATTGAACTGTGTTTTTCTGGAGCCCGAATATGAACTCTTAATCCAATGATCAGTCCTACTTACCTAACCAATGAGGAATCTCTCTACTTATATTAATGTATGGCTTGAGACTAAATTGGAAATGAGTACTCATATGGGAAGATTTGTGATGTGTATGGCTGTTGTGGTGGCCACCTGTGTCGCCAGTTAGACTAGAGTCTACCTTTTTATTGAATGTGGTAAAGGTGGGTGTTTTTTCATTTCAAGTGTGTATATTTGTAAATTTGTTTACCTGCGGACACTTAATAAATATTTATAGTCTCACCAGTTGTTCCTCCGTGAAGAATTTATTTTTTAAATTTTCTTTACTTCCCATTTTTTGTTTTTACATTTGCAAGACACCATGCCATAATAGTTTGTATTCTGCCACCATTTTGGCCCCTCTGTGGAATACCAAGGTCATGTCTATAAGAAGCAAAGGCTGCAGTAAGTTATGCTGTGTTCTTAACACTGGATGGGGCTGAAGAGCCCACATGAGCTCACACCAGGCCACAAATACTTCAATATGTGAAAACACTTATGGCTAATGCCAGAGAGGATATACTTCTAGGGTGAACCTTTTATTGTACCCAAAACATTTGTTTGTGTGTTGGTTATGCTGTAATTTACTGGTTCAGTCTCACATACTTCTATATGCCTTATTGAAAGAGAAGTAGGGCCAAAGCTTTTTTGGTCATACTTCTCTTCTGGGTCACAGGAGTGCACCCAGACTCAGCTGACAGCAGGCTAAAGCTAGCTGTTGGCTGACATTACTTAGCTGCTCCAGGCTCTGGACGGATCCCAAACTTATGGTCAGGATCCACACGGATCCCCAATTGTCAGCTGGCCCAGCATCTCAACATCTAAAAGTCTGAGCCTGCTGCTCCCGTCCCCTCTCCCCAGTGCTCCAGTAAGTGCTGGAGGGGCAAAGCAGAGAGCGGTGGCTGACAGTCACCATTTCTGGTCCAGGAAGACCGAGAGCAATGCTGCAGCATGGAGGTGAGTTTGTATGTTTTTTTTTCTTAAACTTCTCCTTTTAGGCCACACATTAGTTTACAAGTCCTTACTTCACACTTCTTTGGGCTAAATCAGGGTCCCTTGCAGTGACAGTGCCAGCCAAGACGTCTTTATTGTTTTCCTTAACTTGAAAGAGGTAGAATGGTTTTGTAAATTCAGGGGGCTCGTCCACATCCAAGACATTGACAACAACTTCAGTGAGACTTTTGCGCTTGTCCGGTCGTGCCGCTCCTACGTCAATTGAGTAGTCTGTAGCATCAACTGTCATTTTGAATACTTTATGATCACCTTCAAAATTCAAAGGCTGAAACGAAAGAATGCCATATAACATTTACAAAAATATGCACATCATCTGTAGGCAATGCTGTAAAGCTGAGATAAAAAACTTCAGGAGAGGTAAAAAATTATCTGCTCGGAAATTCAATCATGGGTGTCTTTTGTTACTTAAATCATAAAGTTAGCATTAAACAAACAGGACATGCCAAACCTGCCTGGAAAGACTTTGGAACCCATCAAGAGTGTGATTGTGGAGAAAAGCCTGGGCAGGACTTCTTAGTTTGTTGCCTGACAAGTCTAATAACATTAGTAAACTTAAAAAGATAGATGAGTAAATTGATGTAAGTATAAGTACATTCTTGCCAATTGCACATTTAGATTGCCATTGGTCATGCCTTGTATTTGGTAGAACTTTCCTTTGTTCAAACTGAGCTGTGAAATCTGTGCCCAAAAAGGCAAACAGAGGGCAAATGACTAGTCACTACCACTGCCTATAGGCTCTTTTAGCTGATACTTTCCCCATTATTGACATATGATGCCTTGTTTTACACTGTCTGTGTATGGAGGCATCCATCTTGGTACACACAGACCTTTGCCTACTCATGTCAGAGTTACCCTCCTGATGACTAGTGGGGTAGTGATCAAGAAGCAGCAGATTAAAAAAAATCACAGATCCACAGAAGGAAGAAAGCAGGAGCAGAGAGACTCTTGCACTGCAGGTCCTTAGCTACAGCTTCCTCTCGAGCAAGAACAATGAGCAGCATAGTAATGAGATGATGACCAAAGCTCAGAAGACCAGCATTTAGAAGCACAGTGCCTTAAATCATTGCTCCCAACTGTCCCTGATTTTGAGGGATTGTCCCTGATTTGAAACAAAGTCCCTCTGTCTACAAAAAGAAGGGAAGGGGTAAAAGGACTTTAAAGGTACCACTATGATCCCAAGTCGAAACAAGAAGTGCTCACAAATGTTTAAAAATGCACATTTTATTAAGACAAATCATAATAAAAAAATTATAAAGTTGTGCATGCTAACAAGATATGTATCCCTCCCATATGAATGTAGAAAACACGGACAAGTTATACAGTAAAACCTGTGCAAATTGGCCCACAAATCAATCACTAGTCGAGTGAAGCATATATATAGTTGTCACGCATATATAAAGGGCCAACTGCGGAGTCACTTTATCAACGCCAATGGATCACTACGCGTTTTGCCAACAGCTTCTTCAGGGGATCCTATTGGCACACTGTCAGAACAGGAGGCATGGAGTGCTTAATCCACCACATGGCGGGGAGAGGTACGCGCAGCCAGCTGAGAAAAGGGGCCAGGATCGTCAGCAGTCATTTTACAGAGCCTCATCTATCAGGGAACCAGTGAACCAATGAAATTTCAATTCAATTTCAATGGCACATATTCTAACCGACTCTTTACAACATAATATTGATGCTTTTTGTGGCACTCACATTCACAAATTTGACCCTGCGCGGGGCCTGTTTTTTGGCTACATTACACCGCGCCTCTTTTCTCAGCTGGCTGTGCCTTCCTCTCTCCCCTCCCGTGTGGTGGTTTAAGCACTCGATGCCTCCTGTTCTGATCGTGTGCCAATAGGATCCCCTGAAGTAGCTGTTGGCAAAACACGTAGTGATCCATTGGCGTTGATACAGTGACTCCGCAGTTGGCCCTTTATATATGCATGACAACTATATATATGCTTCACTCGACTAGTGATTGATTTGTGGGCCAATTTTCACAGGTTTTACTGTATAACTTGTCCGTGTTCTCTCCATGCATATGGGAGGGATACATATCTTGTTAGCATGCACAACTTTATAATGTTTTTATTATGATTTTTTTATATACTTGTCTAAAGAAAATGTGAATTTTTATATAATTGTGAGCACTTATTTTTTCAACTTGGGATCATAGTGATACCTTTAAAATGTCCTTTTACCCCTCCCCTTCTTTTTGTAAGCATTAGGATGTGGTACCACATAGTGTGAGTCGCGTCTCTATATTTTTACATACATATCTTGTTAGTGTTTCCGCCTCATTTGTCCCTCATTTTGGTCTGATCTATATAGTTGTATCGAAAATGCACTTTATTTTTCAAAAGGTGTTTCCCAGTACTAAACCTTTCATCCAATTTCTAAATTGCTGCATTTGTAAAGCCAGTATAAAGGAACAGTAGTGGTAAAAAAAAAAGGACGTGAGCGTTTAACCATTTTTTTTTTTTTCTAAAAATAATTCTCCTTTAAGGGGTGTGTGTCCTATGCCTACATACTTTTGCTAATAGATGTCCCTCATTTCCATCTCAAAAAGTTGGGAAGTATGCGTTAGACAATGTCATACTGTAGATATAAAGCTATGGGGCTCAGGGTACAAGAGTGCCTAGGTAATGCATATTAATGGTAACATTATTAAACTTTTCCACATAACACAACAAATCTTCACTTTTTGAGTTCAAGTCAACTTTAAAGATTTATTAGTCATAAGATATACAGACACAATGAAACTTCTTCATAATTCACATGTGATTGCGAAAACCCACTAACGTTTTAAAAACTTTTTTTAGAATTTTCGTACCTTTTTTAGAATGAGTAGTCCTTCGTTGGTCTGTGGGTTGGGCTTTATATGAAACCACGCTTCAAACATTTGTTTCAAGAAACTGTACTTTGTGTTCCTGTTTTGAGGTTCATCAATGTCTATTACTGAAAGTTTTCCAATCACATCCCCCACTCTCCGATCTTCAGGAACATCGAAAGTAAACTTATCTGTGGAGAAAAAATAGTTGACTCCACACTAGATGTAATATACTCAATAGAAATATGCAAAGTAAAGGCTTTCATTTCCATGTGAGTACATAGAGGATATTACATTTACTGAAACCAAATATTGCATCTTAAGCCTCGTACACACGGCCGAGAATCTCGTCAGGAAAAAACACGTTGTTTTTCCTGACGAGATTCTTAAACAAGAATCTTGTCCCGGCCGAGTGTACACACGTACGATTCAAAAGAACCGCAATTCTTTTGAATAGCACGAACGGGGTGACGTCATCGACTACGACGAGCGTGCGCTCGTCACATTCGATGCCGTTGCCGCCATCTTGCTACACCCTACCTATGCCTAGGAAGCTACCACGCATGTGTCAAAGTCATTTCGAGCATGCGCGGGTTTCCACGGCGACAGGTAAGTGTACACACTCTCGGGTTTCTCGTCGGGAAACAGGCTGACGAGAATCCCGACGAGAAAATAGAGAGCAGGTTCTCTATTTTTCTCATCGAGATTCTGGCCAGTTTTCCTGACGAGAAACCTGAAAGCCTCGTACACACGGCCGTTTTCTTGTCGTTTCTTGACGAAAAAAACGGCCGTGTGTACGAGGCTAAAGAGTTCTTTGGGACTTTAATTATGCCTCCAAGGCTCACCATTTTGCTGTATGGACCTGACATGTGGAGGGGCAGAGCTATGAATTGACTGCTTATCAATGGGCTAACATTTAATCCAGGGGGTGTGAGCTACAACTTATGCCCTGTACACACGAGCGGAATTCCCATCGGAAAAAAGTTGGATGGTTTTTCCAAAGGAATTCCGCTCAAGCCTGCCTTGCATGCACACGGTCACACAAAAGTTTGGTGAACTTTTGACTGCCAAGAACGCGGTGACGTAAAAGACTACGATGAGATGAGAAAATTAAGTTCTATGCTTCTGAACATGCGTTGATTTGTTTCCGAGAATGCGTCGGAATTTTGCACATCGGAATTTGTACACACAATAGGAAATTCCGATCGTATTTTTTCCTGACGGGAAAATAGAGAACCTGCTCTCTATATTCTTCCAGCTGTTTTTCCGTTGGGTCGGGTTTCCCGACCAAAAGCTCTCATCTGACTCTTTCCAACGGGAAAACCGATCATGTGTATGGGGCATAAGTTTAACCACTGAGATTTTCATATACTCAAGCTCTAGCTGTCCTTCTCCTGGTTTATGATGCTGTCTAGGTACCCCACCCCCACCTCCCCCGGGCCGACAGTTGCCCTCCCTTTCCTGGAACGTGTGCGCATTGGTGAAGTATTTACTGACAACAATTTCTGATATTTTTATGAGGCCGGAAGAGTCCTGAAGAAGCAGGTGAAACATATAAACTACAGTCCTCAGTGTGAATATTTATGTAATTTTGGAAGCATTGCTTTGGCAGTTTTTAATATAAGATTGCTGCAAGAAAATTGAGAGAGTTTTAAGAAACTATTGAGATATTTGTTATGTGTCACTACTGGAGGCATAAATAAATCCCAAATAACTCTTTGCAATATTTGATGTTCGATTTAGGGATGATGCCTCCCATGGTGTAATTGCATTATTGCAATGATCCAACATTCCACCTATGTATATGTAGCGGCCTCCTCACTCCCCTTTTTGCATCAGCTCGTCTCTCTTCTTGTCTAGGGGTACCTTAGAGGGGAGAGAGCGGGGTCACCACGCCAAGCCTTCACCACAGGTGTCTATGCGGTGTAAGCAAAGTTCCTTCTCTACCTTCGGGTCAGTGTTGTACACCTGGAGTTACCTTGAACAATGTCCACCAGAAAAGAGCCCCACACCATTAAAGTCCAACACTCCTTTATTCTTCTCGAGTGAACAGCATAATCAGTTAGACTCCCTTAAAGAACAGAACAAACAAGTAGGTGTGGATGTGAGTAGGCCCAGACACAATGAACTCTCCACTTTCCTTCCTGAAAGTGGGCTGAGATCTCCTAGCGAGGGGGGATTTTCCTTCCAGGCGGTCTCCGATGGGAGGCTCACCTGTCACTGGCAATCTGCTGCACCCGGTCTTCAAGTGAGTAGCTCCCCCCGGTCCATTACGCCTTCCGGATTCGGGTACCCAATCCCTGGGTTCCCTAGGACCTCCTTCCCTCGCGGAACTCAGTGTTGGGCACTGAGCTCCAGACCTCCATCCGAGTACCTCACCCCAGGCTAAAGGTGCCTGGGATGGAACACGATCTCCGGACGTCCTCTAGGCCTAGGCCGCCTAGAGGACCGACACAAACCACACGCCCTCAGGCTGAAGGTGCCTGGGACTCGACCCCGTGACAAAGATGGCCGCCCCTTTATACCCTCTCCCAGCAAGCACGGCAGGTTCCCTGCCCCACCATACCGCTGCCGAGGGAGGACAAAAAGGAGGCACAGCACACAGCAATGGTTCAACCCCAGCCCAAGGCGACAGCGCCACCCGCTGGACCACAAGGAACTGTACATCGCTGGTGTCTCTGCCAGTTTGAATTACACCCGGGAAAGTACATACCCGCTACATATACTTATATGGACTGTTACATTTACTGACCATTTATGGACACCAGCAGCCCACCTCTGACCCCGTTAATTGTCACCTTAGATTGCTCTGTTTCCAAATGTAACACGTTATTAATTGGACAGAGATGGTGTATGTTGCCCTATCTACTAACTGCTACAGATGCAAAATTGGGCAGTATCATTTAGAACCAGCAGTAGTACTGTAATCAGGGCCGGTGCTACCACTAGGCAAACTAGGCAGCTGCCTAGAGCGCACTGCTGCCTAGGGTGCCCGGCCACTGGTGTTCCTACTCTCTGCAGCAAGCAACTAAGTCTCAGCATCAGCAGGCAGACGCCGCTCCGTTTGCACATAGTTTAAGAGGCTCAGTGGAAGACTATGTCTGTGTCCCGATTCCCAAATGAATGAAAGCAATCAAACATTCATTGATGGGCGCTGGTGAGGCTGCAGTTGATGGGCGCTGGTGAGGCTGCACTGATGGGCACTGGTGAGGCTGCATTGATGGGAGCTGGTGAGGCTGCATTCGATGGGCGCTGGTGAGGCTGCATTTGATGGGCACTGGTGAGACTGCATTTGATGGGCGCTGGTGAGACTGCATTTGATGGGCGCTGGTGAGGCTGCATTTGATGGGCGCTGGTGAGGCTGAATTTGATGGGCGCTGGTGAGGCTGCATTTGATGGGTGCTGGTGAGGCTGCATTTGATGGGCACTTCATTAAAAATGTGGGGTATACATGGGCAGGGCAAATGGGGTGGAGGAAGGGGGGGAGGCAAAATGAGATTTGGCCTAGGGTGTCAGAAATCCTTGCACCAGCCCTGACTGTAATGACTACAAGAGTTGCAATCAATTCAAACTGCCAGGCCACGTGGGCCTCCAACCCTGTGACTTTGTTACGCATTGTTGCTACTGTATGAGTGTAGTTTCTTCTGTTCACCATTGACTGCTTATGTCGGGTTAATGTGGGATTTTCAGTACCTGTCTGCATTAATACATTCCTGACATGTTACGAAATTCAGTAGCGGTGTCTTCCTTCAGAAAAGCAATATATTTTTATCAATCAAAGGCAGTCCTTGAGTTTCTGTTAAAAGGCTTTACCTGGTCATACATGGGGTCAATTTCGGGCATTCCTCGATCAACTGACCGACATGCGCTGAGTGTTGATCCAGATGGCCCCCCTCCCCCACGTTATTCCTTTGGGGATATACAGTAAAGGTCAACAGAATGTTGAAAGGAGGCCTCTGGCATGGAGTGGGCACAAGATGGCGGAGGGTTAAAGCTTTAAGCAGGAGGGTCTCTGTTCTAACAGGCAAGGAAGTGGGGCAGGGACTTGTGCGTCTGGTGCCCAGTTCTTGCCATTCACAAGCCAACTTTACACATGCAACTAACATGGAACACAGATCTGCTACTATGTCCTCTTTAAGGAGTGATGTCAGTGCAGATGTCACCCACCTGAAGGCCAAAAAGTTTTATGGAATTGATAGCATTCATTACAGGCTTGCCCGCAGTTCATGCATGGAGCTAAAGTAAATTGGTGGATGCAACCACCATACAGTTATAGGAAAAAGGGAATATTCACTGGCATACCTTGGTATAGTGACAACCTTGTCCTTTATCCACATAAAGCAACAGACATCACAATCAGATATTTCAGGATCTCACAAAGTCCCTTTCTTAAAGCACTCACTCAGCTTGTGGTGCTTGTTAGTTTATGTGAATATAAGGCAAGATTATCACAATACCAAATTGGGCTAATGAAGTTCCTATTTTGCACCTGAAGGCCATTTACGGGCATAACAGTGGCTAAGTGGTTAGCACTTCCACCGAGTAGCAGTAGCAGTTCGAATCCCAACCACGGCACTACCTGCGTGGAGTTTGCATGTTCTCCCTGTGCCTGTGTGGGTTTCCTCTGGGTACTCTGGTTTCCTCCCACACTCCAAAGACATGCTGGTGGGTTAATTGGCTGATGTCTAAATTGGATCTAGCATGTGTGAGTAGGGACCTCACATTGTGCGCTCCTTGCGGGCAGGGACTGATGTGAATGTACAATATACAGTATGTTAAGCGCTGTGTAAATTGATGGCGCTATATAAGTACCTGTAATGAGAATGTTTTCTATAACCGCTACTATCATGGATAGGAACAAGGGTTCTGCAAAGTGGATGTGGCACTCATCCATCCAGGATCTGTGGACTTTGGTAGCTCTTCCACTGCTTTGACTCCTAACCTACAGAAGGTTCATTGAGAGTTTCCATGGCTTTGTGTTTGGGATCATTGTCTTGCTGAAATGTCCACCCTTGTTTCATCTTCATCATGCTGGTAGATGGCAGCAGATTTTTGTCAAGAATTTCTTGGTACGTTTTTCCATTTATTCTTCCTTCAATGATCTGAAGTTTGCCAGTACCATATGCTGAAAAACAGCCCCACACCAGGATGTTCCCACCTCCAAACTTCACTATTGGTATGGGGTGTTTTTTGGGGTGATGTGCTGTGCCAGTTGACCTCCAAACATGGTGTGTATTATGGCATCCAAAGAGTTCAATTTTGATCGGTTGAGTGCATTACTTGTTGTTTCTTTGAAACAATTATACCTGCTAATTCATTGTCTTTCTGAAGCTCTCCACAAGTGGTCCTAACTCTTCTGATAATTCTTTTCACTCTTCTGTCAGAAATCCTGCGAGGAACCTGGTTGTGGCCGTTTTATTGTGAAATTATGTTCTTTCCACCTCCGGATTATGGCCCCAACAGTGCTCACTGGAACATTCAGAAGTTTATTAATCCTTCTGTAACCAATGCCATCAGTATGTTTTGCAACAAAAAGGTTGTGAAGGTCTCGAGGGAGCTCTTTGCTTTTCCCCTAATGAGATGTTTCTTGTGTGACATCTTGGTAATGAAACACCTTTTTATACACCATCAGTTGAGTCTGAACCAGCTGACATTCATTTGCACTGACAAGGGGCAGGATTGCTTTCTAATTACTTATAGATTTCAGCTGGTGTCTTGGCTTTCCATGCCTTTCTTCACCTCACGTTCTTCATGTGTTTAATACTTTTTCCCTATGTCATTCTATTTTATTACACATAACTTAATTTCTTAACTTACCGGTATTTGTTTTGGTTTCTTTCTATGTATGGATTGCATGGGTTTATACTGACATGTGGTGGAAACTTCATGTCAATAGCACCTTTAGAAATATATTTACCTAGAAAAAGGGTGACGTGTTTAATACTTATTTTACCCGCTGTATATATATAAATATGCATACCTTGTGTGAACGTTGGAAAGTTGTCATTGATGTCCTTCAAATGAATGGTTACCGTGGCTGTACTTGATAAACCTCCGAGTTGGCCAGGACTGTCTCTGGCCTGCACTATGATTTCATAGGTCGCTTGCTCCTCTCTGTCCAGATTAGAGACCGCTGTATAAATGTGCCCTACAGATGAGGGAAAAATGCAATATGACGTTACCTGAATCCTTCCATGAGGATGGTGTCACAGGCCATGATCTTCACAAGCAGCTCTTGTGCATGCTGGCAATTTGTACATAGTTACATTAGCCCAGCTTAGACCTATGTAAATATGTATGTACGATACCAGTGGAAGCCAGAAAACACTGTAGTAGGCACCATTACTAGAAAACAGCAGAGGCTGCACCTACCTAGGGCATAACCATAATACATTTATTGAATGACTAAAACAATTTTTTTGTTCTTTTTTTTTTGAAAGCCCATGGTGTGTAAAACACACTCAAAAACTTCACCCGGTGCCAAACAAATGTGCACAACATAAAGAGGTGACACAAAAAGGTGCAACGGGTGTACACAAGCCCTCTAAAATCAGAGGGCCTTGCCCTGAATCCCCCAGGGCATTAGGCTCCAGACAGGGACAAGGGTACTTACACTTTGGTTCATCTAGCCGAAACCAGACGGACCCCTTTCTCTGGAGGGTCTGCCGAAACAGACCCACCCAAGTACTAGGTGGGGCTCCCCCGAAGAGAGACCCCATGAGGGAAGGTGAACTAAGCCAAAAGACCATATCCACCTCCCCCCAAGACTTTCAGGGCAGGCCCGAGGACCTACACCCTACCAGTCACACAGTGCAACAAACCGTGTACAAACAAAAAAATACAAAAAGTGACAAACAAAGGAAATAAATAAAATAATGTGGGGAAGGAATAAGTGAAGAGGAGAGTGAAAAGTGGCCATTGTGCAATACAATGGACAGGCCCTCCGGCCAGGAATAAAAAATTCCTCTGGTCCCAGCCAAAAGGCCTGGCCCAGGAGGCAGGTGCTAAAAAAAAAAGTGTGTTATGGTGCAGTGACCGTGGTGCCATAAATCAATGGGATCCCCAGTCACAGTGATCTTCTGGCACCCCTGAACTGCCACTCCAGGGGCACATACACCATAGGCTTTCAGGTTCCTATCCAGCCCCCCGACCGGATCAGTGCAGCCCTCCGTCCCTGCCGATAGAGAGCCCTTCAAGGTTTTCTCAGGGAGAGCCGCCGAAGGCAAAAACGGTCTCCACCGGTACTAGCCCTTCCAGGCCTCCATCAATCCAGTGGATTTGCATGGCCTCGCCCCGCCTCATCTCAGGGCTAAACCAGCTCCTCCCTCCAGATCGCCGACAGGGACAACACTTACACCGACACCAGCCAGAAGGCCGGAATAAGACTCGGCAAAAAGACCAGACCAAATGCAGCCACCCATCCTCACCAGGAGCACCCTTCCAGACGGCACAGACTCGACCATGGGCCAGCCCCCAGTTTACTGTCGGGCAGCCGGTGTAGTCACTACTGAAACCGTCCTTCCAGGTGCAATGATGCCATTGGATTTGCATCTGCCCTCCCCATGTAGGAGGTGCTTCAGCGCATCCTCTGGCAACTGATAAGAACAGATACTACACTTGATCTTAGCCAAAAGGCCGAGAAGCAATGACTAAAACAAGTATTATACATACAAACACATTACACATTAAAAGCACAAGCGTATCAAACATGCAAATGAGACCACCTCCAGGTCCACAGTATTCAGCTAATGGCATGGGAACACCTCAAATGGTCCATGATGGCTTACACATTTTGGAGGGTCAAGCCCTCTTCCTTAGAGCTAAATGTATGGATGACAGAACCTCAACTTATACTTAGCTTCCACTAACCAAGAAGCTACCCATGGCGGGGGGGGGGGGGGGGGCGGCGTCACATATCACATGGGCCAGACTGCAGGAATCCCATTTGAAAGCAAAGAGCAAAAAGGCTGTTATGTGTTATTATGGTAATGTACTAGGTGGGTGCGCCCTTTCTCTTTTGTTGTTTTCCAGTACATGAAAGAATACCCACAGTCCTGAGGGGGTAGCAAGATGTTTTGCATTATATTCATAAGCCAATTATATGGAGAGTCCATCAAGTCCTTAAGCACCACACTCAAGTGCAGGAGAATTTTCTTTGGTAGGCACCATTACTCCAGTGGCTTCTGGGTCCTTTGCCGAGCAGGTGATCTGCTGCTTACTAAACAGTGGAGGTCACCTGTGGGCACGGGTGCCATTTAGGGAGCACTTTGCATTTTCTCAATAAATGCAAAGATTTCTCTGATTGGGCAAAGCTGTGGTGTTGACATCACAATCTGTCTGTGGTGGTGACTTTACAATTTACACCTTGCCAGTCGGAGAACACTTTGCATTCAAAGCCTGGCGTGGAGCCTATTTTCAGTAAGCACCAGGGTAGCACAGGATCTGGAAGCCAGCGGCAATCAATGCCCACTACAGTGATTTTCAACTTCCACGGGAATCCCACAGGTATGGGATGTACATACTTACATTGGTTCAAAATGGACCAACGAAACTATATAAAAATTGCAGCACCTGGAATTCAGCTTTAAATATTTTTATTTTTATTTTTATTTTTGGAAAGAGTAGGAAGGATTAGCATCTCTGTGAGGTTTCTATTGCTATTTCTGTCCCCCCCCCTTCCCCCCACAGAGATTTATCCTCTAAATTTGTTCTGGTGACCCTTTTCACTGAGACAGCGAGTAATGGAAAGCCCTAAATCTTTTAATTGTCACCGGAACAGGAGATGAAAGGAAATTATCCTATGAAGACCTAGTTCTGATGACTACTATCTAAGTGGTTATTTCCCCACACGTTGGAGAGATTTCCCCTTATTTCCTGTTGTTGCTATGGGATATACAAAATCTCCCCAATGGGACTCAGACAGCAAACAAAAAGAAAAACCCCACAGAGATTTTACCAGTTCTCAATTTTATCCAAAATTAAGAACAAAAAACTTTCGTCAATAGATTCACTTTGTTAATATGTATCATTTGGCATCCTAGAGCAAGCAATCCAAAAACATCTTTCATTGCTCTGTTTGCTGTTAATTAACAAAAGTTAATCTCTGATTTGGTGCTATAGTAATCCACACATCATTGCTCTTTGCACCTATTATATAAGTCTCCTAATATACTCCATGTGCAGTATATATCACTCCTGTCCTTGAACAGTATACACAAGGCTGTACAGTACGTGAAGTCATTTGTATAACTCAGTACACATAATCTTACAATCACAGTTCTTTGTCTACTCACCACTATCTTTATCAATCGAGAATTTGTCTTGTCCTTGAATTATTGTGTATTGTACAATGGCATTTCCAGACATGGTGGGGTCATCAGCATCCTCTGCAGTGACCACTGTCACAAGGGTACCTAAAACAAGTAATTAGACTTAACAAAGGTGTCTATGCTGGCAGCTTAACTATATATAATAATGACAGCAATGTGCTAAAATCTTAAAGCAGTGGTCTCCAAACTGCGGCCCGGGGGCCAGATGTGGCCCTTTGCTTGCCTTCATCTGGCCCTTGGGGCAGTATTCCTCCCACTGATACGAGACAATATTCTGCCAACTGATATCAACAATGGGGCACTATTCCTCCCAATGATACCAACGATGGGGCACTATTCCTCTCCCTAATATCAAATGTGACAATGGTTACTCCCAGTGATGCCAGGAAAATGTCCACTCCGTTGGCCACAGTTCGGCCCTGTAAAGTCTGAAGGACAATAAACTGGCCCTTTGTTTAGAAAGTTTGGAGACCCCTGTCTTAAATGATCAGTCCACTCCAAACTGATATTACACTTTACGGTTGAAACTGCACGGCTAAACCATCTGACAATTTAACCCTTTGTGAACTTGAACTCTGTTGGTAAGATATCTAGTTTTGTTTGTGAGCCCACGCATACACTATATTGTCAAAAGTATTGGGACATCCGCCTTTACATGCATATAAACTTTAATGGCATTCCAGTCTTAGTCCGTAGGGTTCAATATTGAGTTGGCCCACCCTTTGCAGCTATAACAGCTTCAACTCTTCTGGGAAGGCTGTCCACAAAGTTTAGGAGTGTGTCTATGGGAATGTTTGATCATTCTTCCAGAAGCTCATTTTGTAAGGTCAGGCACTGATGTTGGACAAGATAGCCTAATTCATCCCAAAAGGTGTTCTATCTGGTTGAGGTCAGGACTCTGTGAAGCTAGTCAACTTCCTCCACCCCAAACTCGCTCATCCATGTCTTTATGGACCTTGCTTTGTGCACTGGTCAAAATTATTTGGTGGAGGGGGGATTATGGTGGGGGGTTGTCTTTCAGGGGTTCGGCTTGGCCCCTTAGTTCCAGTGAAGGGAAATCTTAAGACGTCAGCATACCAAGACATTTTAGACAATTTCATGCACCCTACATTGTGGGAACAGTTTGGGGATGGCCCCTTCCTGTTTCAGCATGACTGCACACCAGTGCACAAAGCAAAGTCCATCAGTGCCTGACCTCACAAATGTGCTTATGGAAGAATGGTAAAACACTCCTATAGACACACTCCTAAACCTTGTGGACAGCCTTCCCTACAGGAATGTTTCTGACTTTCGTTCAACAAAGGTTTTGTCAATAGACCCTTTAGTGCCCCATGGGGACAACGTTGCCCCTCCATAGATATAATAATTTGATTAAATGTTTGCATCCTAAGAAAGTGTGCTGCTGGAAGGATAACCATTTAAAAACAAAGGGGGAAAAAAAACCTGCAGGGCAAAGGGACAGTGTTTTTGGAAAGGTCACCCCTGACTCCATTATGCTCACCTTACCTGTGCTTCTTCACAGCTCCATCTTGCATAGCAGCCAGCAACATTACCTGGCACTTGTGGGTATGGAAGAACATTCGACCTGCTGCCCTGTGACAGTGCTCGGTCAAGCACTGTTACATGACCTGGGAATTGAGGCCACTGCTCACCAGGATCCCTGACACAGCCAATCTCAGTGCCAGCTGTGGAGAAGCAAGGACCTGCCATGGAACGCCAAAAATGTAGGTACAAGGTGGTCAGGTGATACCTTTTCCAAGGCAATGTCGCCTTGCTCTGCATGGGTCCAGACAGGAACTATTATAGGTATTTAAGGATTATCTTTCAATTATTTTGTATGTTTGGGGCCTATTCACACTTGTAGGTTGTGGCAAGACATGCATTTTAGCATGGAAACACACCTGCTCTATGTGCGGTGCCATTCATTGTGAATGGAACCCCAACGTATTGTACAGTAGAACCCAATGCACCGTAACGCACCCAGTGCATATACCATGTGTTGTGGTGCCCTGCATTTAAAAAAAAGGGGGTATCAGTGAATTCCATGGGGTACCACATTCTTAAATACAATATTGAAAAAACAGACATTCCCCTAGGGGTGGGACGTTTAAGGCACTAAACCCAAGTAGTAAATAAATAGGTAAAAGATATGATTTTATTTAAACACACATAGATTAAAAATGTTTACATGGAATGTACATGGCTAAAGTGACTATGAGTACACAAACTGGTAGATGAAAGATGACACAACAGCAGATAGCTTTCTATACTGTGAACTATATACTGTATGCATTATACCTATCTATCCAGCAGGTGGCACTGTAGTGTGTATCTATGGTAATGTAAGGAAGTGTTATCTCTCTCAGTGTATGTAGTTGAATCCTCCTTGTTCCTGTATCCTGTTTCATATTTCTCATGCTGTAAAGACATGCATTGTATTCCTCCATAAAAGCAAAGCTATTGACTTATATACCCAAAATACTGTATCTTTTTCGCGTTTTTCCGGTCCCAGTCCCTACACATATTCTGCGTATTCACCAACGTAAAATTCCAAAATTTGTCTGGGGTTCCACCAGACCCAGAATCAACAAACAGGTTTTATACGCCCGTAAGATTAACGGTGGCCACTGGCCTATCGGTTCCCAATCTCCCAGCTTACTATACAGCAGCGAGCATAGCTCCATTGTCTCATCTCCATCATCAAATGCCGTTATGGGCCACCATGGACTTGGTGGACTCATATCCGATTCCGTTAGCCTCCCTGCCCTGGCTTCCCCCCAAACACTGGCCTGACATTCTTGGGCCTTGCCTGAAACACTCCCTCCGCATATGGGACTCGATTAAATACTCGGCGGGTCTGATTTCTCCTCACCTTCCCTTACTCTGCCTCCTCCAGTGTCCTTTGTTCCCGCCAGGCCGCGATAACCCATAACAGTTTTCTTGGTGGACCAATAACGGTTTCATTGATATCGATTCTCTATTTACCTTCACCAAGATAATTACATTTGATGCGCTGCGCTGCGTTTCTTACACGACATCCCTCTCCGGGAACACTTCAGTCACCTACAGCTTCGCCACTTTTTACAACAGCTCATCAAGTCTCGACCTACTCCATACACCTTGACCCCTTTCGAAAGCCTTTGTAGATCCTGGCCCCAATCTTCGGGCCTAATTTCCTTAGTCTATGCAGCAATTATTTCCCCTAAAAGACCACCGATTAGACCTTACCACCTCCAGTGGGAGGCTGATCTAGGGAGGCAGCTTGATCCGGAGGATTGGCAGGTCATGACTATCGCTCTATCCAAATGCTCCAAAAATGTCCTCATTTTGGAGAATGCATATAAAATACTATACAGATGGTATTATACCCCGGCTAGATTGGCTTGTTTCATTCCAACCTATTCTCTCTGCTTCCGGGGATGCTCTCAGGCCGGTACCATGGCATACATCTGGTGGACATGTCCAAGAGCTTGCAGATTATGGGTCAGAGTCTATGCCCTTCTCCGCACCCTATTTCACACTAACCTGAAAATGGACCCTTATGAGGCTCTCCTATGCAAACCGATTTTAGAATTACTGCGTCCCGAACGCCAGCTGGCATTGCATCTGTTTACTGCAACTAAACTGACCATAGCAAAAGCCTGGAAGACACCCATACTTAGCTTCGAGGCTGTCAAGCATCGTATGAACGACATTATGATAAATGAAAAGTTGACAACCATAATTTCAGACACTTACAATAAATTTCTCAGGATCTGGCAACCTTGGGTCGCCTACATACGACCCACCAGATTCAATTCCACGCTCCTATCAATCTAATATTTGCTTGCCTCCCACCCCACGGATTCCCCCCCCCTTTTGTTTTTCTTTTCCTTCTCTCATACTCCTACTCGTCTTTATTCTCCTGCTTACTCATTCTTCTCTTCCTCCTTTTTCTTTTCTTTCTTCCCTTACTCTTTTATACATCCTTCCACCTCATCAGGCCTCCAGGCTTGAGCCTGGCTGATATGGTCATATGGTTAACATACCGCGATTCTGTTTTGTATTCCCTCGAAATTATCTCCATAGTATAGATGGTTTGCTAAAGCGTTGTAGGCAAATGCCCATTTGGGCGTTCCCTACTCTATGCAGCGCGTTCTAGGAAGCTGTAGATTTAGGAGGGGACACACATCCCCCAATTGTTCTACTCTGTGGACATGAACATATTGATGCACTCCCTTTTATCTGTCTTCCTTTCGTTTATGATATCTTATGTTTATCTCCTATGTGACCATAGATGTGATGAGCTGTACTGTTGAATTGATTCTTAATAAAAACCTTTGTACAAGAAAAGCAAAGCTATTGGTGCAAACAACAAGCTTCCAGCGCATTATTTCAATACTCTGACAATAGTTATCTCACTGCAACAGAATGCTTAAGTGCGAATGGGCCCATAAACTTTCTTCGTTAATACATACCATGTCTGGACATTTCTAGGACTGATGCATTGTATGACTCTTTCTTGAAAATAGGAGCATTGTCATTAATATCAATGACTCTTATAACAAACACCTCCGGAGGCTCCAGGGTTTTCATGGTACTTTTGTCTACTAGCAGAGCTGTTAGATTATATGTTGCCTTCTTCTCACGATCCAGTGTTTCCCACCCATGGATGTCCCCTGATAACTCGTCAACCTTAAAGATGGTGTTGGCATATTCTCCCTGAAGGACATACTTTCCATTTGGCCTATCAGATCTCAGCTGTAAAACATAAAAAAAAAGTTTGAAAAATAATTTTACTATAAACGCTAGGCATAAGTATTATTTGTCATGTAGCAATTATCCGGGACTCCTAGAGGTCTATGTATAACAAATTTGCAGTTCAGATGTGTTGATCTTTTTGCACAGGTGCAAGAATTCTTCTCTGTGATTTTATTAATACACTTATTTTCTAGGATTGTTAGCACCATCTAGTGGCAATAATGTGGACTTTTTTCTAACATACCTCAATCAGAAAAAAATATCGCATCATAACCACTAGGTGGTGCTAAAGATCCAAGGCAAACAACATATAAAGAAAATGTTGGTAGAGATTTGTTATGCCTGTGCACATGATTGACACATTCCTACAGAAAACATTTATACATACTGTGGGCCTTAGTATTGAAGTTTTTGGATCAAAATGACAGGCAGGAAAATACATTTTTCAGTGCAGACATAAGCAAAGGCAGTCTGTATTTTTTTCAGTACAGTGTAGTTTTTAGTGATAATATGTTAACGGGGGTTTAGTAATATGTGGTTATTGTTTTGAGTAATGATATGTGAGCCAAGGTTGCCGTGATGAAGCACCACTAGGTGATTGTTCAGGACAGCCAAGGGACACAGGAAGCGGGTTTGAGGATGCTGGCTGTCATTAAACTTGAAAGGGGAGCTCCATCTAGTGGTGGAGATGAGTTTGCCAGAATGAAGGTTAACATTGCAGCTTTATTGTTTCACTGAGCTATAATGTATTCAATTTTTTCATGCAAAAATAAATAAAGTGAAAAATCCAGTGCAAAAAATGGGGACAAAGACTGCAGTGCAAATTAAAGGGTTTAATTGCAGTGCACTTTTCTGACTTTCTCTAAGCATCCACATTTGTGCCCCAATCCTTTTCCTCATACTGGCATCTATTCTTTTTTCTCCCAAACCCCAATATGATCTCACCTAAAGTCATTTCTATTTATTTCTTGGGGATGTTTCCCCATCTAGCAGTATTTGTGTCCAGATCTTTATTTTTCTTACTTAGCTTCTGTTTCTGCCCTACTAACCCCCTGCATTGTTTATTTACAACCCTACTGTAGCGCACCCTGTAGCAGACCCTGTAGCGCACCCCGCTGCTCCTACTTGGTTCTATTTCCCCCTTAAAGCAAAAACAGCCAGGCACACTGCATTTTCAGCACTCTTCCACTGGCTCCAAAGAACAGTCTAGGGGTATCTTTTTTCCTTTTATTGGAAACTATGAACTTGGATAGGGGTAGGGAGCCTGGAATACAGCAATAAACTGCAGAACTTAACAACTTGAGGGCTCCTCAAATTGCTGGCTGCACTGCACAAACTGACTGTCCCACATGATCTCTTAGACCCCTTTCATACTGGGGCAGGGGAAGCATCGGGGGTAAAGCGTCGCTATTTTTAGTAGCGCTTTACCGTTGTTTTTGCAGAAGATTTCGGCCACTAGCGGGGCGCTTTAACCCGAAATAGGGTTAAAACCGCTGCAGCAATGCTTTCAGCCGCGCTGCCTATTCATTTCAATCGGCAGGAGCAGTGTATACACCGCTCCTTCACCGCTCCAAAGATGCTGCTTGCAGGAGTTTTTTTAACGTCCTACCAGCGCATCGCCTCAGTCTGAAAGCCCTCAGGCTTTCACACTAAGACTGCAGGGGAGCCGTTTTTCAGGCGCTTTACAGGCGCTATTTTTAGCACAAAAGCACCTGAAAAACGCCCCAGTGTGAAATGCGTCTTATGCTGTTGGTGATCTGTACTCTTTCCAGAGTTTAAAAGCTACACCCAGGCACTATTCTTCAGCCCTGGGTCATTTATTCCCATAGCCACAGGATCGGTTGCCTCCTGCCGATATCCACCAGTCTCTTCCAAGTGAGGCAGATGTAGACATCATAATCGGACGGCTCAACTCTTCCCCACCAACTTCCTCCTAGCTCTCTCCAGTGAGCTTCTCCAGAACCAACGTGGATTTGCAAATAGGCCCCCCAGCTAAGCCTAGTTGAGACCTCTATGTCTTCCTGGACTAGGACTGGACCCAGGAACACTGAACCCAGGCCTCAGGCTATTTATGGACTCCCCAGCCACCTATTGGGCACACCTCCCTGGGGATTGGCTAGAGTTCCAAAAATATTCAGGCTACATGGCCTGTCCTTCCTCCTACTATGATTCTAGAATCCTGCAGAAAATTTGGGAAAGTAACAGCAGCAGCCTGTGAAACACTGAGCAGCCCTACATAATCAAACCCTACTCCACTGATTAAAGGCAGTCTCTGGGCTACGAACAAGTTAGGGACTGTACGTTCTTTCTTAAATCAAATTTGTTTGTAAGTCGGAACTGTATACTTTTAAGTGTAACTTCAACCTGTGCAGTGATGTGGATGTTCCGTGCGATGCTATGTGTGCAATCAGGGCCGCTGATAGGGGGGGACCACCAGCCCTCCTGTAGGGGGCCCAGCAGCACAGAGGGGCTCAAGCAGCAGGAGGAATCAGTGTGGTCAGGCAGAGGGGCAGTTACAGAAAGATGCCCTGTGATGCTCTCTGCAGCAGCTGAAACACGTTTTTTCTGCCTCCCTTCCTTTCAGCTGCTGCAGGGAGAGACACAGGGCATTGTTCCTTTAATTACTTCCCCTGCACTGATTTCCCTCCCTGGTCCCCCCCCCCCCCCCCCAGTGTGCCCCCCTGTCACTGTGCCAAGCCCCCCCCCTCCCATGGCACTGCTTGCTTCCCTGTCCTGTAAAAAATTGTAAATATGTTAACATTGTAATTAATTTTTCAAAATGGGAAAATAACAATTTTAAAAATGTAAACATTTATTTATTTATTTTTAAAACAAAGGGCTAATTCACATGGGTTCTTTGTTATGTTTGTATTAGCTAATAATAACGTTGGTGTATTTTTTGTGAAAATATTATTTTGATATAATGGGGGGGGGGGGGGGGGGCGTGCCTGGCAGATAGGCTGTATGGGGGCCCCGTGATTTCTAACAGCAGTCCTGTGTGCAATTGTGTTATTTGGGGCTCTTGTGGCCATGCAGTACAGCACTGTGGGATGTGTCTGGTGCTGCAAGATGGCTGCTCGGCGGTATCCGGGACCAGTGCGGCCGGCAGTGACGTCACACCACCTCAGTTCGTAAGTAGGAGTCGTTCGTAACTCGGATGTTCGTAACTCAGGGACTGCCTGTACAGGGGAGCCAAACTAAATTTACCTAGAGGCTTACTCTACATTAGGCTACATTACACTACGACGCCTCTGATGATATCCTGTTGGATGAAACATGTCAGGCTGACCAATGTGAGCACGCTAAGAACCGCGGATTATACTTTTTTTGCCTTGATGATCTTTTTACCCTGTAAGTAGAATTTTAAATACATTTTATTTGACCTTACGGGCTTCACTATGCTGCCTTTCTTTCTGTATGGGTTTAATATCTCCTGCTGAGGTCTGCATATATGATATCCAAATCCTGGAAGTTCCTTTGATGTTGAAATTAGCGGACACTTCGGTTGTTACTCTATCAAGATAGGAGAGCCTTATCCATCAGTGACCCTCTGCATTTCACTACATGCTTATGATGCTCGCTTTTTGGTAAGCAGACTGTGAGCACATTTTTTGTGGTGGTGTGTTATCTGTTCACACTGAAGTCTTTGGTGGTGGAGTTCTTCAATTTCCTGCATCCATTTCTTTCGTCATGAATTATATGGACTGATTTTCACTTTGAAGCGCTGCATTTTTGGTTTTATACGTTTTTGAGTTTGCTTTATTCACAGACTGTGCACGCTGCTTTATATATTTATATTTTTGCTGTTAGCGCAAGTATTTTTTCACCCTGTACACTACACTACTGTCCTTCTCTAGTGTTTTAGTGATATCCAACCCCTTCATCTGCCTTGTTCAGACCTCCTTCCCCACAGTCACTCCTTGCTTCTTTCAGTTAGATTCCTCTGTGCCTGCTGGGCAACGCTGTATCCTGGCCTAGGCCAACAAGGCCCAGGCCTAGGGCAGCACTTTGCAGGGGGGCAGCACGAAAAGAGTCCCCGCCGTCTTGCGCTACAATGTTAGACAAATTAGTCTAGCGCTCCCATAAAGCGGCCGCACTGCTTCCGGTATGCCGGCGGCTGGCATTCCGCAACTGTGGGGGGGGGGGGGGGCGCTTCTAATTTTGATTGTCCTATAAACCTGGACCACAAACCTTCCTCACTGTGCTATATGTTTCTGCTACACCATTGGCATGATTATATCTTCTTAGTCCTCTCCATAAAATTATCAGAAATTTAAATAGAACTATAGGCAACACTTTTTTTAATTTTGGATAGAGTAAGGGAGGGTTATAGCCCCTGACAGTTATTTTTTTACCATCCCTGTCCCATTGCAGAGATTTCCCTTCACTTCCTGCCCCATAGCCAAACAGGAAGTGAGATGAAATCTATGCAAATTAAGGAAATCCATTCCCCCCCCCCAGGCACTCAGAACTAGTGTCCCCACTCGAAAATTTCAGGGCGGGTCTTAAATAGAAAGGGGTGGGGCCTTGACAGGAAGGGGTGGGTCATATTTAAATTAGGGGGTGCACAAGTTTAGTCAGGCCTAGGGCAGCACAAAACCTAAATACACTACTGCTGCTGGGTGATCGGAGTAGTATCAGCCAATCGGGAGCTTAGCTGAAGGGAACTTCCTACAGCCCGGAGGAATTTGATTAGCTGGAATCTCTGGGCCAAAGCTGGAGAGTGTCCGCTTTTGCCACTGAGGCATCTTCTGACATATTCAGGTACCCTAGATTACCCAGGTTCAGAACCACAGTATTAGAGGTAGAAAATAGAAAAATATATAAACTGGCACTTTAAAAAGTCTTTAAATATTTTTTTTTTTTATATCTCACCGTTCCGATGCGGTAGGGAAATCGCGTTTGCCCCTCCGGAGTGGACATTTCCTTCCATATCCAGCCTCTTTTTACGCGGTTGTGGTGCATCACTTGATGTCTCTCCTGCCATGGGTTTTCCTTGGTACACAATGCCAAAGGGGCATAAATGCACACCAGCAGATGAAGCCACAGCAACTTCATCATTGCTGGTGCACCAGCAATCTGTAACATCAAGATAATTGGCATATTAATATAACGTCCTTTTTACACATGGCCAGAGCTGAATTATTTTATGGTATAATTCTGTATGAGTTGTTTTAACACTACAATCTGAACAAGGAAAATTAAACATTTTTTTCCATAATATTTTCATAAATAAAGTAAAATATAGGATACTTTTTTTTGTCTTATCCATCAAGGTGGCGTTTTTTTTTTTTTTCTTTATATATATTATTGAGGTTTATCAAAATTACAAAAGAACAACCAAAAAAACCCCCAAAAAAACAAAAAACAAATACAGAGACAAGGCGAGAAAGTAAAATAACAAATGCAATATCAAAAAAAGAAATGTGTTCTAGGACATTTTTAGTTCCTCTTTTGAAAGGGCCAGTTGTTTACAGAGCTCAGTAGCTCAATTCAAAATGTACACACAAGTAAGTGCGATAGAGGGGTGACCTCCTCTTTGCCTCCCAATTTTCAGAGGGGTTTGTACTTAGAGGCCAATTTGCAAAGCAGTGGTTTTACGCAGCTCTGTTTGGAAAACCCAAAGTGCTCTGGGAATCCTATTTCATAGACGCACCGTGTATTAAATGCTTGTACAAATACAAACATTACAATATAAAAAGGGTAGAGCTACTCCCGTAGGAGCCACAGGAATCCTGTCCACATTTCCCCCCCAAAGCTTCACCCTACTGCCAGGCACACAGGCTCACTCACACATTTCTCCAATGACCAGTCTAGGGGTGTTGTTTTTGTTGATTTATTTTTGGAGAACTTGGATAGGGGTCTCCAAACTTTCTAAACAAAGAGACAGTTTACTGTCCTTCAGACTTTAGGGGGGCCGGATTGTGGCCAGTGTGAGTATGCCCTGGCGTTAATGGGAGTAAACTATACCCCATCATGGGTGTCAGTGGAAGTAATAGTGCCCCATCATTGATGTCAGTGGGAGTAATAGTGCCCCGCCCATCATTGGAGCACAGGTGTGTCAGGAGGAAGGTGCCTCTGAAGCTGCTCTGTGAGAGGGGAGTGGTGGTGAAATCTATCCCAGCTCCCTGGCCCCCTTTCTGGGGAGGCCATGGAGGCCAGCGGGGCCTCTCCTGCTGGAGGCTCCCAGCCATCTCCTGGGCCATCAGGTGAACTGCCTGCCTCTGCACAAGCCGATCTCTCTGCCCCTGGTGAGGATGAAGGCTCGGAGGCCATTCGGGAGCGAGTGGTGGCCGGGATTAAGGTCCTGAACAGGGAGAGGGACAAGCTTTACAAGTTGAGAGCGGAGTTGAAGCGCCTGCGAAGGCAACGTGAGGGCTTACACAGCCAGAAACGGGGATCCATGGATCCGGAAATCCAACTGGCCAAGGTCCGTGTGGATCATCAGGAGACCATCGTGGCCATGATGGAAGGCAGAGATGGGCCCTTCAAAGAGAAGTTTTGTAACGACAAGAGGTTTGCAAGGGTGACAAAGATGGAGGTGGAGGAGGAGGAGACCCCCAGTTCTGACCCCCTGCCCCCCCAGGGAGAGGTAAGCAGCCCCATGCCTTCCCAGGAATCTGGAGGCATGCTGAGGGCCATCCAGGTAATGGAGTCTCCTATGCGGGGGGATCAGATGGTGTTTAATGAGGAAGACATTTCTGATGATGTACCTGATAAAGTAAAGCCTACTAAGTCCCATGTTGTGGATAAGACTGTTTTTGTTCCTTTTAACACTGTGACTGACAATGTGCCTAATGACAATCAGGCTGCTAGTCCTGTATGCAGCAATGTTGTGCTTGCTGAGGCTGCAATGCAGCAAGAGTTACATTTAAAAAATGTCATTTCTGTGGATGGACTGCAAGTGTCAGCACAGCCCATTAACCTTTCTTTGGCTGAGTCCAAAGCTGTTTGCCCCACTGCTGCTGAGGACTCTACAGTGCAGCATCAGGAGACAGCTGGTATTGCAGCCACTGTGACTATTCCTGATGGGAATTTGAATAGTTCTGTGACTGATAACAATCACCCCAGTACCAGTGTGATGAACAATCCTGCTACAGATCCTGCCATTTCAGTTCATACAGTTGATAATAATAATAATATACAGAGTGATGTGGCTTCAGTGTCAGCCCTTGGCCCTGATAAACCTACTTTTGTACAGGTGGCACACTCTGCTCCTGGTAGTCCCGCTCCCAAGCGGGGTTTTCCACTGCAAGCTGCCACCTTGAGCACCCCAAGATCTGGTCTTGGGTCTCTGGCTTCTGCTGGGGGTCCAAGACGTAATGTAGTTATCCTGAAATGGGAAGGTGGTGCCATCCCTCCAGCATGGCGTGCAGTGGTGGACTTGATATTGGAGATGGGTTTTGGTGCAAATGACCTGTATGCCTTTATACACGTAGCTGGGACAAGGGACTATACAGTTAGCTTCACCAGGCCAGAGGGTCTTGACCTGTTCTGGGAGCGATATGAGGCTCGGTGCAGGTCAAGACCTGAATGGGAAGGTCTGGTCCCAGTTGCGGTTTCTCAGAGGTCAACAGTAAAAAAAATAACCATTATCCTGACCAATGAGAGTGTTCCTGCTCGGGATCTAGAGGTCTGGTTAAGGAACTATGGGGAAGTTTTGACCAAACCTAATAAAATCCATGATGAGCGTAACATCTGGACTGGGGGATGGTCGGTAACAGTCAGGTTGGCCAGGGATGGGAATGTTGTCCGTCACCTGCCCTCCTCAGCTTTCATAGGGAGGGATAGGATGACTGTTTTCTACCCTGGTCAGACGAAGCTGTGTCACCGCTGTGGAGAAAAGGGGCACTTGAGCTCCTCCTGTTCAGCCTTGATGTGTTCAGTGTGTCGGGGTCAGGGTCATATGGCTAAGGACTGCACTAAGATGATCAGGTGCAACCTGTGCCTGCGCCTTGGCCACCCCTACAGCAGATGTCCTGAAGCCTGGCACAATATGGAGAAGGAGGTAGTAGAGGACATGTCAAGGCTGGACAGGATGGAGGGTGAGACCCCTGGTGTACCATCCTCCTCTGCGGTGACCCCCTCCCCTGGTCCTGCTCAGGATCCCTCTCCAGTTCCTGTGGCCACCCCTCCTGTGTCTGTAAGTACTCCTTCTGTTTCTGTCTCTGTGTCCCCCCAGCCTACTGTACCCTCTCCTCTTGTGTCGGAACCTTCCAAGTCTGTGCCCCCCGAGTCTGTTACCCCCCAGGAGTCTACCCCTCCCGAGTCTGACTTAAAGGGATCACCCCCCCCACCAGCGTGTACTAAAATGGGCGCCCCTTCCTCTGTAAAGAAGTCTTGTGGAAAGACTTTAAAGAAAAAAATAAGAGATGAGGGCATCTCTGAGGCTGACCTGCGGTACCTGGAGGAGAGAAGGAAGGTTGGGAGGCGGAAGAGGCAGGCGGTGAGGACGGAACGGGGACGAGAAGCTCCGGTTTCTGTCTCCAGCCGTCATAGGTCCTCCAAGTGGGATATTTCTTCATCTGGAGCTTCTTCTGAAAGAAGTTCCGATTCTGAAATGGACTTTGAGGCGGCCTCTAGAAAGAGAGAGGCTTCTGGTGATGAGCAGCAGAGGGGAGCTAAGAAGCAATCCACCCAATAACCCAAATGGCGGTTCCCCCTCCGTTAAAAGTGGTGACAATTAATGTCGCCAGCATTAAGTCAGTAAGAGCTCGTTCTATGGCCTTCTTTTTGTTCAGCCAATTAGATACTGAAATTTTATTTTTGCAAGAGACTAGGCTCACCTCCTTGGCAGATATTCATATGGCCAAGAGAGAGTGGAGGTATGGTCCATCTTACTGGTCTCTTGCGGCCGAGCCTTACGGTGGTGTGGCGGTGTTGTTTAAAACCGGCATGGTAACTGTCCGGCGGGTTATTGAGGTGGAGATTGGGAGATGTATGGTCTTAGACGTCCTTGTGGGAGGGCAGGACCTGCGCCTAATCAATGTTTATGGGCCGCACACAAAGTGGGATAGGAAATGCCTTTTTACAAGGATCAAGCCATTTCTTTTTACATCCCGGCAAGTGGTCTTTGGAGGTGACTTTAATACAATAACTAGGCCCAAGGACAGGAAGGACTTCAAGGACAGGCTGGGATATGATAGCGTTTTTTTAAATAGTATGGTTAGGGATGCTGGTCTTGTGGATGTGCACATTAAGCACCTCCCAGATGACACCGGGTTCACTTTTCATCGTGGTAATAGTCAGAGTAGGATAGATAGGTTTTTTTTGAAGGAGGCCTCTGCTTTCTCGCCCCCAGTGGTGCAAGCAGTAGAGTTCTCTGATCACTGTATGCTATCTGTGGTACTGAATGCTTCAGACGCCCCTCAGAGGGGCAAGGACATCTGGAGATTAAATTCGACACTACTCAAGGAAGAACATGTTAGACAATCCTTTGAGGAATTCTTTCAGGCACAGGTGACCATCCTGGACTTTTGTAGCAGCAAGGCTGAGTGGTGGGAGCTGACCAAAAAGAGGATCGCTGGATTCTTCAGGGGCCTAGCCAATAGAAATCAGTTTAATAAATACATGACCTACCAACGTTTACGGAGGAAGCTGGATATTCTTGTCTCGAGAGGAGGAGATCCTGGGGCAATCTCCGAAGTGAAACTCCTTCTCAGGAAGTGTCAATATGACCGGCATGCCTCTTTGGTTCTGGAGAGGGACTATGGGAAGTACCACTCGCCTGACCCTTACCAGAACTGCAAACAAGGTGTAGCTGTTAAAACGGTCGTTGGCCTTAAGGACAGTACAGGTTCCTTGACAAAGTCCAGGTCAGGGATTCTGGAGGTCGTGAGGTCCTTTTATGCCGACCTTCTTGGGAGGAAAGAGCTTGATCGTGACAAGATGGAAAGCTTTTTGGACTCTACTCCAGGTCTAAATGGTGGAGATGTTCCATTGATGAATTTGACAGAGGAGATCACAGTCGAAGAGGTGATGAGGGCAATTGAACAGCTTGCCATCAAAAAGTCGCCTGGACCAGATGGCTTGACGGCTGAGTTTTACAAAGCCTTTAAGTCTATTCTGGCCCCGCATTTGGTAGAGGTTTTTAACAGTTGCCTTGCTGAGGGGGTGCTTTCCCCTTCCATGAGGCACTCGGCTGTGATTCTTCTTTCAAAGGGTAAAGATCCTTCGATGATTGAGAATTGGCGCCCCATCAGCCTTCTTAATGTCGATAGAAAGATACTGGCAAAGATATTTTTCTGGCGCCTATCGTCAGTGGCAGAGTCTTTGCTTTCTCGCCATCAGCACTGTTCGGTCCAGGGTAGGAGCACCTTCACAGCGGTTTTAGCTGTCCGGGAGGCCTTGGAGCGGTGCAGGGCTGCAGGCTGGGGAAAGTATTTGCTGACATTGGATCAGGCAAAGGCTTTTGATCGTGTTAACCATGAGTACCTGTGGTTGCTCCTTAGTAAGTACGGTCTGCCGGGTGGTTTTGTCGATTGGCTGAAAGTCTTGTATAAGGGGGCAGAAAGCTTCCCTCTTGTTAATGGTTGGGTTGGACAGTCCTTTGAGGTTGGCTCCGGGGTGCGCCAGGGTTGTCCCCTGAGTCCCCTGCTCTATGTGTTTGCAATCGACCCCTTCGTCAGGAGGCTAGAGAGCGGCATGTTGTGTGGGGTACCAGTGGGGCTCCCGGGTGAGCCGCCATTGAGGGTTGTTGCCTATGCGGATGATGTGTCGGTGATTGTCACTGGGACGGATGAAGCGGAGGAGGTGGTCTCTCTGACATCACGGTATTCTGAAGCATCAGGCTCCAAGATCAATCAGGAAAAGACTGAAGTTTTCTGGATGGGAAAGGATGGTGAGGGTTTTGATCTCCCGGACACCTTTCCAGTGCCCCAGGAAAGAATTAAGATACTAGGCATTGAATTTGGACCCGGCGATTATGGCCTCAAAAACTGGGAAGGCAGACTGGAAATTGCCAATACTAAGGTGGTCAGCTGGAAGAGATGGAAGTTATCTATGAGGGAAAGGGTTGATCTGATTAAGACTTACCTGATTCCGATCTTCTTGTATGTCAGCTTTGTCTGCATCTTGCCAGTGTCTCTCTATGCTAGGGTCAGTAGTGTGTTCTTCCAGATGCTGTGGGGGAACAGACTGAACCCCATCAAGAGGAATGTCACCTACCTATCCAGGAGGGAGGGTGGCTTAGGTATGGTCAACCCAGTTCTTTTCTTTTCACTGCTATTTCTAAAGTTTAACATTGGTAATATGCTTGCAGTGGAACCTCCTGGATGGGTAGGCATATTTAGATCTTGGTTTAGGCCTTTTCTACGACTTTGGGAAGAAGGTGGCCAAGTAAAGAATCGCAGGGGTCATCGTGGTCAGCTACCAGCCTATGTCGCTCCGTGCCTGAAGTTACTGCGGCAGTGGCGATTGTCGGCTGAAGATCTCAGATCGGTTCCAAGGAAAGTCCTTATGAGTCGAGTCTTGAGCGAAGTCTTTCATGACCCACTGGCCTTAAGGGATTGGCCGGGCCCAGTTTTGAGGGCGGGGTTAAGACTGATTAATTTGGATAGAGTACCCCCTAAATTTAGGGATCTGGCCTGGTTGTGCTTCCATGGGAAGCTCTATGTTCGGGGCAATTTGAAATTCCGCAGTGGGATGGATCGTAGCTGTCCTCGGGAGGAGTGTGCAGATGAGGAGGAGACTATGGATCATTTTCTGCTTCATTGCCCTTTTAACATAGAGGTGTACAAACAGGTGGGGCGGGCCCTCGGTGTCCCTTTCCTCTCCAGGCTGGGTTATGCTAAGTGGGTGTACGGAGCATTCAATACCGGTGGAGTTTTTTGTTTGGATACACTTTTTTTAGTTAGCCTAGTAGTCCGTTATTTCACCTGGAATGCACGGTGTCAGGTCAGCATTCGGCAAAAACTCCTTCCTGTTGAGGTGGTGGTGTATGACATTTTGCATGAGGTGGGGAAGATTCGGGAGCTTGAGAGAGACAAGCGGGGTCAGGGGGCTTGGTTGAAGGCGTGGAGGGGTTTCAGGCCTCCCTGACTGCCAGGAGTCTCTTTCCCGGGTGTGGCTGTCTGTCTCTTATCACCCTAGATTATCAGTATTTTTGATGAATTTTTGATAAATGGCTGAGTACATAGGTGATGGGTTGTGCCTCTTAGGCCCTCTCTGCTGCTTTATGTAGATAGTTTTCTAGGGATGTTTTGGTAGTGGATTATGTATATATTGTATATATTCTGAACATGGATGTGTATTCCTTTGTTTTCTGTTGAAGTTTTGTACTATGGTTTTGTTTTTTACTTTTGTATAAAAATTGGTTGCTTGATTCTTTTCAATAAAAGATCAATAGTGCCCCATTGTTGGTGTCAGTGGGAGGAATAGTGCCCCATCATTAGTGTCAGTGGGAGGGATAGTGCCCCATCATTGGTGTCAGTAGGAGGAATAGTGCCCCATTGTTAGTGTCAGTTGGAGGAATTTTGCTCCATCATTGGTGTCAGTGGGAGGAATAGTGTCCCATTGTTGGTGTCAGTGGGAGGAATATTTCCCCATCATTGGTATCAGTGGGAGAAAGAGTGCCCCATCATTGTTGTCAGTTGGAGGAATAGTGCCCCACCATTGGTGTTACTGGGAGGAATAGTTCCTCATCATTGGTGTCAGTGCGAGGAAAAGTGCCTTATCATTGGTGTCAGTTGGAGGAATAGTGCCCCATCATTAGTGTCAGTGGGAAGAGTAATGCCCCATCATTGGTGTCAGTGGGAGGAATATTGCCCCATCATTGGTGTCAGTGGGAGGAATAGTGTCCCATTGTTGGTGTCAGTGGGGGAAATAGTGCCCCATCATTGGTGTTAGTAGGGGGAAAATTTCCCCATCATTGGAATCAGTGGGAGAAATAGTGCCCCATGATTGGTGTCACTGGGAGGAGTAGTGCCTTATCATTGGTGTCACTGGGAGGAATAGTGCCTCATCATTGGTGTCAGTGGGAAGAATAGTGCCTCATCATTGGTGTCAGTGGGAGGAATAGTGCCTCATCATTGGTGTCAGTGGGAAGAATAGTGCCTCATCATTGGTGTCAGTGGGAAGAATAGTGCCTCATCATTGGTGTCAGTGGGAGGAATAGTGCCTCATCATTGGTGTCAGTGGGAGGAATAGTGCCTCATCATTGGTGTCAGTGGGAGGAATAGTGCCTCATCATTGGTGTCAGTGGGAGGAATAGTGCCTTATCATTGGTGTCACTGGGAGAAATAGTGCCTCATCATTGGTGTCAGTGGGAGGAATAGTGCCTCATCATTGGTGTCGGTGGGAGGAATAGTGCCTCATCATTGGTGTCAGTGGGAGGAATAGTGCCTCATCATTGGTGTCAGTGGGAGGAATAGTGCCCCATCATTGGTGTCAGTGGAAGGAATAGTGTCCCATTGTCGGTGTCAGTGGGGGGAATAGTGCCCCATCATTGGTGTCAGTGGGAGAAATGGAGTCCCATCATTGGTATTAGTGGGAGGAAAAGTACCCTAAGGGCCAGATAAAGGCAAGCAAAGGGCTGCATCCGGCCCCAGGGCTGTAGTTTGGAGACCACTGGGCTACAGGCTCAAATACTTTTTATGACGTACTGAACCAGGTGTCTTGGGCTAATGGCAGCTCATCCAGGGCTACAATCAGCCTTGGAGATGGTGAGCCACCTAGACCAGTGGTCCTTAGACAGCTGCCTCTTTTTCCTATAACCAAAGCATTCTGGGGTTACAGTCGCTCCTGCAGAATAAACTTCGGTGCAAGGTGGCTCCTGAAAAAGTCAGACATAATAGGCACGAAAACACACATGGCCGCACCGAATGTGTTGCGACAAAGCAGAGAACATTTACCTTTTGCGAGGTGCTTTCCACGTACTTACGAAAACGAATGTGCGAGACAGCCATGAAATTTCCGAGGAGAGACGTTTAATTTACAACTCCCCACGGAAGCTATAAAACCGCACAGGCCTGTCTCGTTCCTACTAAACCCATCTTCATAACGCCGAAAGTATTGGCTTCTAGATTTTTCAACGCAAGGTTAATGGAAGGTTAAACATACTCTGGTATCGACTGGCAACTGCAGTGAATGGGAGGACTCGTTGGCTGCAGACAGTCACGATTTTATTAGTCACATTAGCACAAGCTAAGGGAAACCAGGCGATTAATAAACGTGCCATTTCTACAGGTGAACTCTGGGATATCCCATTCATAAACACGCGCTCAAGGCAGCCGACACAAAGCTATTCCTCGCGCCGGGAGATTTTTCTTGGTCTGTGGGCTTTTTTTCATTGTATCCCTCCAATTTCCCCCGAGGTACTTTAGAGAAAATAAAGATAATATTTGTGGTATTTATGAAACGCGCTCCAATTTATTTTTTTTGCTCCCCCCCCCCGCTTGGAGTATCTATACTGTGCGCCTTCTCATTGTAGTGATGTGGTTCATTATTTCATTTCTGAGCAACGCAGCTAGGAAAAATGTTCCCGTAATTCCTCGGGAGCTTAAAACCTAACATTAAAATAGTGAGAAAATTACCATTATTAATATCACTAGAAGAGCAACAAAATTGCCGGGGGGATATCCTAGAACGTATTTTTTATCTTTTTTAGATTTTGATTGCAGTTGCAACGATTACAATGACTTGTTTTTATTTTTTATTCCGCCAGAGCTACTTATTTACTGCATATTCTTCAGGTTCCTTAAAGTGGTTGTAAACCTCAGAGATATGAACAAAGCATATCCCTGTATAGGGAGTACTTGTCTTAATTAAGAGCACTAAGTGCCATTTTTGTCCGATGCTTTGTTCCTCTGTTATCAGCATGAATCACTTCCTACAAGATTTGCTGACACCAAGAGGAAAAAGGTGACAGGGGAGGGAACTCCAGCTGGTTGACAGCCTCAGCTCTGTTCCTGTGTGCTGCGTGAAAGGGGGGGGAGGGGAAGCGTGTGTCCCCTCCCTCCAATCAGCACTCACTGAGCTCTGCAGTATGTAATTTCAGCTCTCCACTCCCCTTTTTCCTGACAGCTCAGACAAGCTTTATAAATTCTGGACTTGGAATAGATGTAGAGAAGAGGAGACTGCAGATCAGTGGCGCCTGGTGTTTTTTTCTTTTGGGGGGGGGCGGCATACAGCCAATCTGGGAGGACAGCTGGGACATCAAAGCCCTGCACTTACCCCATCTAGGAAGGAGGCGGTCAGCGCGTCCAGCAGCTTTCTTCCTCCTCCTGTGGTGTGGATAATGGCGCCTTGCAAACCCCTCCTCCTCCTAGGCATCCAATAGGATCGCCTGACCTTTCAGCCAATCAGGAAACAGGTATAAGATCCGCGCTTCCTGATTGGCGGAGAGGCGAATCAGTGTTAGAAAAGCAAATATTCATTTGCTTTTCTACCACACCTAGGTGGGCTCCGAGCGCAATGCTCTGCGCTCCGAGTCCATCCTATTTTGAAGCCTATTAGAGCCTAATATCAGGTGCTTAAAAAGAACACCCCTGCCGCTGTAATTCATGCGCCCGGTGTCCTGAAATGCATGAATCTATCCATTAACCATATAGAAAGGTGCCGGGGATAGAGGGGGTGGCGCCCGTGCGCCCTTAAGAGACGGGCCGCCCCTGCTGCAGATAAACAGGTACGACTTATGTTGTAGGATTTGTTCCATCTCTATGTATCACCCAAGGCCACTCACTTCACTGGGTATACGTAAGGATTCACAACCACTTTAAAGTGTCACTCCAGGCAAAAATGGCAATCAGCCTTTTGCAAGGTTCCCCTAATGTATCCAAATCACCAATACCCTCCTGCTTCTTAACCTAACTTATTTTGAAAAAATGACCTGATGATCCTACCATATCCCTGATTTTGAGCCGATTTCCAGTGCTGGGCCGACAACGCTTTTCAGCTACTATAGAAATGTCATGTCTCCCCAGCGTTGTCAGCCCCTGGAAGCTTTGCCACTTCATAGCAATCCAGGATCATCTTCCCCAGTGCACCATGCGCTAAAATTATGTCTGAAGTTCCCCAAATATATGTACATCATCAATATGCTCCTGTTTCTCAGCCTAACTTATTTTGAAGAAGCTATCCGGTGATCCTGCCATTTCGCTGATTCAAAGCTGATTTCCTGTGCAAGGCCAACAGCTGCTATAGAAATGGCGTATCTCCCGAGTGTTGTTGGCACCCGGAAGGTTTGCAAATTCATAAGGCCCCTTTCACACAATAGCGCCTAAATAACGCCTGAAAAACTCCTGCCCTGCAGTCTTAATGTGAAAGCCCGAGTGCTTTCACACTGAGGCAATGCACTGGCAGGACGAGAAAAAAAGTGCTGCTAGCCGCATCTTTGAGGCGGTAAAGGAGCGGTGTGTATACCGCTCCTTTACCGCTGCTGCCCATTGAAATCAATGGGACAGCGCGGCTATACCGCCCGCAAACCGCTGCTGTAGCAGCGGTTTGCGAGCAGTTTTAACTCTTTTTCAGCCGCTAGCAGGGGTTAAAACCGCACCGCTAGCGGCCGAATACCGCCGCAATTCCGACGGTATAGCGCCGCTAAAAATAGCGCCACTATACCGCCACCGCACCTCCCACCCCAGTGTGAAAGGGGCCTTAGTGATGTATAATCACCTTCTCCAGTGCACATTTGCTAAAATTTGGCCTGATCTCCAACAACACTCAGTCTGAGAAGCTCCTCCCTTACTTCCTCACTTAGAAGTTCTGGAAAGAGTCAGGAGAAGTGGAGGCCAAGGTTGTGACATCCCTTCTATGGATGTTAGGATCTCAACAATCTTGAGATGAAAGAAGTTTTTACCTTCTTGATATAAGTAATACATTTTATACTATTTTTGATATGACTTGGTGTAGCAATGTACTCGCTTGATGTTGATTTGTTTGGGGGGGATTTTTATATGCATAGTAGATGAGTTACCCCCTAGATCAGGGTTTCTCAACCAGGGTTCCAAAAGGTTCCTCCGGAGGTTGCTAGGGGTTCCTTGAGCAGTGAGCAAGTTCTGACTCTTAGTTAAGTTCCTACTAACACTATTTATCTTTTTAGCTATCTGTAAGTAGACATGTGCACTGCCGAAATTTTTTATTTTTTTTTTCGTTTCATTTGTTTTTTTCGGAAATTCGGGAAATTCGAAAATTCGGAATTCGAAAATTCGGAATTCGGAATTTCAGAATTTTAGAATTTCCGAGTTACCGAGTTTCGGAATTTTCGATTTCCCGAATTTCCGAATTTTGGAAACTCGTTAATTCGAAAAATTCGGAATTCCGAAATTCGAAAAAATTAGGAAATTCAGAAATTCAACTTTCCAAATTTACCATTTTCAAGTTTTAGATTTTCGAATTTTAAATATTCTAATTTACCATTTTCAAGTTTTAGATTTTCGAATTTTAAATATTCTAATTTTAGATTTTCGAATTTCACAATTTCGAAAAATTCAGAAATTCGATAATTCGGAAATTCTAAATTTCGGAAATTCGGAAATTCTAAATTTTGGAAATCCGAAAATCCGAAAATTGAAAAATTCGGAAATTCGGAAATTTCGGAATTAACAAATTTGTCAAAATTTGTTAAAAAACTAATTCGGAACTAAACGAATTGCACATGTCTATCTGTAAGGTCCCTTTCACACGGGGCAGACTGCGGCTGCGATCCGCTTGCTCAGCAGGGAATCTGTCAGCTGATCCCCGCTGAGAAGGCAGGTGACAGACACAGACCGCTCTCCTCTATTTGCCTCGATTGGAACCTCCATTCTTCAGGAGCGGATGGTGTAAATGGACATGTGTCCATGTACACCCGACTGCCATCCAATCAGATCCGCTGGATGGAAGGATCCCCATCCGTCTCTTTTTTGGCTGATCAGATTGGATGTAGACGAGTGTAAACAGCCACATGTCCGTTTACACCCGCCACTCCGTAGAGAAGAATGGAGATTCCGATTGGGTCCGCCTAAAAAATGGACAGGTGGACCTGATCGGAACGTCCACGTTAATGGGGCTTTGGGGAGTAATTCTTCCCAATGACTACATGTGTTCCTCCCACTGACCATCACACTAATGTATCATGAGTTGTAGATATAGCAATTTTTATCAAGGGTTCCCTGAGACCGGAAAGTTATTTCAAGTTTTCCTCTGTGTTGAAAAGGTTTAGAAAGACTGCCCTAGATTAAGGGGAGTGAACACGAGCTAAAATAATTGTATTTGGATTGCTTACATTTTTTATATTTTTAAATTTTTATAAATAAATAAATATATATATATATATATATATATATATATATATATATATACATACAGTGACACTTTGGGGTTTTGTAGCTCAATGTGCCAAAACTCCCCGCCAGAAGTATTTCCAGGGCTTTCCTGGGCTCTTTTCTTTTTAAAGAAACGTCAAAAGTTCATACATGTATTCTCACGCAGAAGGTTCTCACCATCAATTCAATAAACATAACATTCAGCCTCCTGGCTCTCTTGTGTCAGGGTCACCTGTGGCCAGGTGACAGATGCACACCGTAGGGGGACAGGAGTGCACCGCGAGGTAGTGAACCCTATGGCTGGCTTCTGTGGATAGGAAACTGGGTGGTTGTGGAAAGCGGGACCAGAGGAGCACAACCGGGATCCCAACGGAAGCGAGAGCCAAGATTCCCCAGGGCGCGGAGTCTAAGACCCAGCTGGTCTTCTCCAGGGCCTCTAGTGGTGAGGATGTTACGCTGCAGGCTGGGACCAGGTCGCGGCCCCTGGAGTTTCCTAGCTCACGCCCCGTAGGATAAGGGGAAGCAGCAGCACACGATAGAGAGAACCGAATAACAAGCCGAAGGTCAGGGGCCACAAGCAGACAAGGATAACGAAGAACGAGCCGAAGGTCAAGGGTCACGAGCAGACAGGGATGGTCGGGGACAAGCCAATAACGTAACAGAGAGACAGACGTAGCACACGGCAGGCAGGAACCCAAACACACAATGCCTAACAAACACGTTGATCAGCAAAGCAGGCTTGCAGTGCACAGGTTAATATAGTGTTCAGTGATAGGGCCTGGGGTGGAGTCAGGCTGGGAGGAGATTATAAAGGAAGCCAGGTGAAGGAGGTCTGGTCTCTAGATGAACACATGAGGAGGAAGGTAAGATGGCAGACAGACATTAATGCATATCCATGACAGTACCCTCCCTCTTACGAGGCCTCCCCCTTCCCCGCCTGGGCCCAGGTTTAGAGGGAAACTTCAGATGAAACTCCTTTAACAGACGAGGTGCAAAGACCTCAGATGCAGTGATCCAAGACCTCTCCTCAGGACCAAACCCTTTCCAATGAACGAGGTACTGAAGAACGCCTTTACAGAGTCGGGAGTCCAGAATTTGACTGATCTCGTACTCCTGATTATCCTCCGAGACAGGCGCCACGGTAGGAAGAGGACGAGAGAATTTATTGAGGACTAAAGGCTTTAGAAGAGCAACATGAAAGGAGTTAGTGATTTTAAGGCTCTTAGGAATCTGGAGTTTGAAACAAACCGGATTCAGTTTAGCAGTTACCGTGTATGGACCGATGAATCGTGGAGCAAACTTCAGAGAAGGAACTCGGAGCTTGATGTTCCTGGTAGAGAGCCAGACTTTGTCCCCTGGCTGAAGAGAAGGCGGTTTACGCCTGCGGCGGTCTGCAAAGCCTTTGAATTTTTCAGCAGCTGCCCGGAGGGAATCATGAACGTGACCCCAAACGGAATTGAGAGACTCCTGAACCGAAGCCAAAGCTGGAATGTCTGGAGAACAGATCATAGGAAGAGGAAGTTGAGGGTGTTTTCCATAAACTGTGAAAAAGGGTGTCTTCTGCGAACTGGTATTCACATGATTGTTATGGGAGAATTCTGCCCACGGGAGTAGAGAGGACCAATCGTCATGGTGAGAAGACACAAAGGTGCGAAGAAAGACCTCTAACTCCTGATTAACCCTCTCAGTCTGTCCATTGGATTGGGGATGGTAAGAAGAAGAAAAATCCAAGACAATATTGAGGGATTTGCAAAAGGCTCTCCAAAAACGAGACGTGAATTGGACTCCCCTGTCGGAAACAATATGAGAAGGGACCCCATGTAGGCGGAGAATTTCTCGAATGAAAATGGGAACCAAGGCAGGGGCAGAAGGAAGACCAGGAAGAGGAACAAAATGAGCCATCTTGGAGAATCGATCGATTACCACCCAAATGACTGTATTATTCTCAGACAGTGGGAGATCGGTGATAAAATCCATGGCAATATGGGCCCAGGGTTCCTTAGGAATAGGCAAGGGCATGAGGAGACCAGCAGGAGCTTGTGTGGAGGATTTGGACTGAGCACAGACATGACAAGCTTTAACGTAGTCTTTGACGTCTGAGCGGAGATTAGGCCACCAGTAGTGACGACTGATGAGTAGGAAGGATCGGAGGAATCCAGAATGCCCTGCCACCTTGGAATCATGTCCCCAACGAAGGATCTTAGCTCTTAGCTCAGTGGGGACAAAGGTCTTACCAGGCGGAATTTTAGACTTCAGGGTGGTAGAGTGGGCAACAATGCATGAGGTGGGAATGATCGGCTCAGGTTCAGGGGCGGACTCCTCGTCCAAAGTGTCAAATGACCTAGAGAGCGCATCAGCCCGACCGTTGCAGGAACCAGGTTTGTAGGTAATCGTGAAATTAAAACGGGCAAAGAAGAGACTCCACCTGGCCTGTCTAGGATTCAGACGTTTAGCATTCTGTAGATACTGTAAATTCTTGTGATCGGTAAAGATCGTTATGGAGTGAGGGGAACCCTCCAAGAGATGACGCCACTCCTCTAACGCCAATTTAATAGCGAGAAGTTCCCGATCACCGATGGCATAATTCCTCTCTGCCTGAGAAAATTTTTTGGAGAAGAACGCACATGGTTGGCGTCTCTTCTCAAAGATTTGAAGAAGCACAGCTCCCACCCCCATTGAGGAAGCGTCCACTTCAATAAAAAATGCATTCCCAGGATTTGGTCTCCTCAAGAGGGGGCCAGAAACAAAGGCCTGTTTCAGGTTGTGAAATGCAGAGACAGCTTCGGGAGGCCAGTCTCTGGCATTCACACCCTTCTTGGTCAAAGCGATAATAGGCGCGGCAATGGAAGAGTAATTCCTTATGAACTGCCTATAATAATTAGTGAAGCCAAGAAAGCGCTGTGTGGCCTTGAGGCTAGCAGGAAGAGGCCAGTTGGTGATAGCCAAGACCTTCCCAGGGTCCATACGAAGCCCCGAACATGAGACAAAGCACCCCAAAAACAGGACCTCAGAACATTCAAAGGAACATTTCTCCAGCTTGGCATAGAGATTGTTCTCTCTAAGACGTTGAAGTACAGTGCGGACATGGTTTCTGTGGACGAGCAGATTTTCAGAAAAGATCAGAATGTCATCCAGATAGATGACAACAAACTGGTACAGCAGATCTCTGAAGATTTCATTGACAAAGTTTTGAAACACGGCTGGAGCATTACACAGACCAAAAGGCATCACCAGATATTCGTAATGCCCGTCTCTAGTGTTAAATGCAGTCTTCCATTCGTCACCCTCCCGTATTCGAATGAGATTGTACGCGCCTCTGAGATCCAACTTGGTGAAAATGGAGGCACCCTTCAACCTATCGAATAGCTCAGATATTAAGGGTAAGGGGTATCGATTTTTAATAGTAACCGCATTTAAACCCCGATAATCGATGCAGGGTCTTAAGGTACCATCCTTTTTGGCAACAAAAAAGAACCCTGCCCCTGCAGGCGATGAGGATTTCCGGATGAACCCTCTCTCCAGATTCTCTGCTACATACTCCGACATGGCCTGGGTCTCTGGGATGGACAGAGGGTAGGTACGACCCCTGGGTAGAGTTGCTCCGGGGACAAGATCAATAGCACAGTCAAAAGACCTGTGGGGAGGAAGCACCTCAGCTGATTTTTTACAGAACACATCCCGGTAATCGCTGTATGCGGCGGGAAGATCAGAAGAAACAGAAGTGGCAGCAACCGGAAGACTCTCCTTGGGGGTCACCTTGAGAAGACACGACGAGAAACATGAGGAACCCCAGGCCAGGATCTGCCCAGAGACCCAGTCCACATGTGGAGAGTGGAGCTGTAGCCAAGGGAGGCCCAATACAACTGGGGTAGAGGCCTTGGGTAGAATAAGAAAGGATATCCACTCCTGGTGGAGAATCCCTACCGACATCCTAATGGGTAGCGTCTGGAAGCGAATAGGGCCCCCTGGGAGAACAGTGCCATCAATTGCCGAGACTACCAATGGGGTAGTGAGAGGTGAAAGGGTAAGCTTCATAGAAGAAGCAGTTCTCCAATCCATGAAATTGCCGGCAGCCCCGGAATCCAGGTATGCAAGGGTTGACTGAGGAGAAGTGCCTACATGAAGGGACACCGGCAAGAGCAGGCGAGAAGGTGATGTTTCTGGGTCCAATACTCCACCTTCCAAATGTATTAGACCCGAGCGTTTCCCGGACGAAGCGAGCAGGAGTCACGAAAATGACCCTTGCCCCCACAATAGAGGCACAAGCCCAGAGTTCTGCGCCTAGCACGTTCTTCGGGGGTTAGTCTGGTCCGGCCCAGCTGCATAGGTTCTTCAGCAGGTAGAGGATGCTCCACGGAATGAAGGGAGGGGAGCTCAGACTGGCTAGGACCCAGAGAGTGCTGGCGTCTTTTTTCTAAGGACCTCTCTTGAAAACGAATGTCGATCTGGTTGCATAATGAAATTACATCGTCCAGACCGACGGGAATGGCTCTTCCCGCTAATTCGTCTTTCACTCGGTCAGAGAGGCCATGTAAAAAGGTAGCGACCAGGGCCTCATTATTCCAGCTCAATTCAGCTGTGTGGATACGGAACTGAAGAGCATATTGCCCCACTGAACTAGATTCTTGGCGAAGACGTAAGACAGCACTAGCCGCTGAAGAAGCCCGAGCCGGCTCTTCGAAGATATTACGAAAGAGCTTCAAGAATTCGGACAGACTGGAAACCACCGGATCGTTCCTCTCCCACAGGGGGGCAGCCCAGGCCAAAGCTTCACCGGAGAGGAGGGAAATGATATAGGCTACCTTAGCCCGGTCAGATAGGAAGCTTTGAGGCTGAAGCTCAAAATGAATAGTGCATTGGCTGAGAAACCCCCTGCAGGCCTTGGAGTCCCCAGAGAAACGGAACGGAGCTGGCAATCTTAGTGAGTGTGAGGCTGCGACTGGTGCGATAGGTACAGCCGCTGGTTGTACTTGGGGTTGCGGATTCGGGGTTCCCAAGGAGACCTGAAGCTGCTCGAATCGAGAAGCCAGATCCTGGAGGAATCGCATCACCTGGGTCTGATTTGATTCCTGGGTCTCAAGTCTGCGAACTATGCCCTGCAATGGATCATCCGCGGGAAGCGGGATGTCAGCCGGGTTCATGGCTGATCAAACTGTCAGGGTCACCTGTGGCCAGGTGACAGATGCACACCGTAGGGGGACAGGAGTGCACCGCGAGGTAGTGAACCCTATGGCTGGCTTCTGTGGATAGGAAACTGGGTGGTTGTGGAAAGCGGGACCAGAGGAGCACAACCGGGATCCCAACGGAAGCGAGAGCCAAGATTCCCCAGGGCGCGGAGTCTAAGACCCAG
The DNA here is from genome assembly GCA_029206835.1 of Rana muscosa. NCBI lineage: Eukaryota > Metazoa > Chordata > Amphibia > Anura > Ranidae > Rana > Rana muscosa. Next base: position 342,870,786 of record CM055119.1, read on the forward strand.
CTGGTCTTCTCCAGGGCCTCTAGTGGTGAGGATGTTACGCTGCAGGCTGGGACCAGGTCGCGGCCCCTGGAGTTTCCTAGCTCACGCCCCGTAGGATAAGGGGAAGCAGCAGCACACGATAGAGAGAACCGAATAACAAGCCGAAGGTCAGGGGCCACAAGCAGACAAGGATAACGAAGAACGAGCCGAAGGTCAAGGGTCACGAGCAGACAGGGATGGTCGGGGACAAGCCAATAACGTAACAGAGAGACAGACGTAGCACACTGCAGGCAGGAACCCAAACACACAATGCCTAACAAACACGTTGATCAGCAAAGCAGGCTTGCAGTGCACAGGTTAATATAGTGTTCAGTGATAGGGCCTGGGGTGGAGTCAGGCTGGGAGGAGATTATAAAGGAAGCCAGGTGAAGGAGGTCTGGTCTCTAGATGAACACATGAGGAGGAAGGTAAGATGGCAGACAGACATTAATGCATATCCATGACATCTTGCCACAGCTTTACTGCTTAGATTAGTACCACAGTGGTCCTCCTGACCATCAAACAGACCCCAGTGTTTGTGCACAGATGCTGTACCTCATCTCTGCAGCTTTTTTTTCACAGCCCCCTAGCTGCTCTATCCCTCCTGAACTCTCTCTCAGGCTCGGGCCTTGGTCTGTCCTAACCTGGACAGTATGGTGCATACCAGCCCCTCTCACGGCTCCCTTCACACACTGACCTCCTCAGGTGGGTGGGACTCTGAACTGTAACTCTGGCTCTCATATGAAGCCAGCACACACCCCTACTATTAGTGTACTCGCTTCCTACAAAATCTGCCGCAATCCACCATTTTATCCATTGGCACAGGGTCACCCTGCTACAGTATATATTGTAATTTTTTTTTTTTTTTTTTTTTTAAAAAGCTAAATAACCCAGTTTCTAAATAAGTATACCTCAGATTGAACAGAATGGGTTCAGAGACAAATCTTCACAAGCATGCTATATGCAGGTTCACTTTCTGCAGCCTCAAATCTGATTTTGCTCCTTATAAACAAATGGTTTGTCAGCTTTGTGTTGCTGTAATTAATGGTGTGCTTCATGAGTCAGCAGACCTGTGACAGTTACAGATTGAAGAACCCAAATTGCTTTGATCTTGGAGGAATGATATTGGAGGTGCTTTATTGTGAGCTTTTAATCTACCCAGTAAAAAAAAAAATGTTTTAACTGTACCCACCATCCAAGCGAAACAGCAAGCCATCAACGGTACAGAGTCCCCATCTTATCAAAGATCACTGCTGTGTAGGGAAATGATACATTGTATCTGCTGCAGTAGGAAGTGTTATTCTGGATGGGCTGTTTTTTGTTTTTTTTTACATTTTTATTAGAATTTTTTTTTTTTAAACTGAATTTTCATTTAGGTAATTTTCTCAGGTAGAAGATGCTTTTTGTTGTAGTTTTGATATATTTCAGATATATATTTGTTTTATATGATAAAAGATTTAGCAGGATATATGGGGGTTATGTATATATTTTTTGGCCAGGTAAATGTAAAAATAATATGAACATTTGTATTCTTATACTTAGCCAGCAGGTGGCGCTTAAAGCATATCTAAACCCAAAACAAAAACTGACAGTGTTTTAGTTTACTTTCGTTTAGATGTGGTGGCTGCATTCCTTTTCCTTTTCACATTTTTTCCCTTTATTTAAAATGTGACCTGGTAACTCTGGCATTAACACACTTCCTGTCCTGAGGTGACAAAAGTACTGAGCAATGTCGGCACCCCAGGACAAAGAGGGGTTGATTTGCTAAAACTGGAGAGTGAAAATCTGGTGCAGCTCTGGATAGAAACCAATCTGCTTCCATTTTTTTTGGTCAAAGCTTAAAGGAGTTGTAAAGTCTTGTGGTTTGTCACATAATGCATTCTATGCATTAAGGTGAAAAACCCTCTGTGCTGCAGCTGCTCCCCAGAGCCCCCGTTTTTCTTACCTGAACCCAATCGTTTCAAGCGACATGAACGAGCACAGCAGGTCCAGACGCTGTCTTGGGTCCTCATTGGATAGATTGATAGCAGCAGGAGCCATTGGCTTCCGCTGCTGTCAATCAAATCCAGTGATACGGGAGTCGGGGGCGGGGCTGAGTCCTGCTGTCTGTGTCAATGGACGCAGCAGCAGGACTCGGGAGCGTGCCCGCACAGGTGGCCCCATGGAATTTGGCTCTCCATGGGGCACCCGATGAAGAGGAGGAGCCAGGAGTACCGCCGGGGGACCCCAGAAAAGGAGGATCGGGACCGCTCTGTGCAAAACCCTTGCACAGAGCAGGTAAGTATAGGCATGTTTGTTATTTTCTTTTTTTAAAATAACTTTTACAATTACTTTAACCACTTCAGCCCTGGACCATTTGGCTGCCCAAAGACCAGAGCACTTTTTGCGATTCCGCACTGCGTCGCTTTAACTGACAATTGCGCGGTCGTGTGACGTGGCTCCCAAACAAAATTGACGTCCTTTTTTTTTCACACAAATAGAGCTTTCTTCGGTGGTATTTGATTACCTCAGCGGTTTATATTTTTTGTGCTATAAACAAAAATAGAGCGACAATTTAAAAAAAAAAAGCAATATTTTTTACTTTTTGCTATAATAAATATCCCCCAAAAATATATAAAAAAAATAATTTTTTCTTCAGTTTAGGCCGATACGTATTCTTCTACAAATTTTTGGTAAAAAAAATCGCAATAAGCGTTTATTGATCAGTTTGCGAAAAAGTTATAGCATCTACAAAATAGGGGATAGTTTTATGGCATTTTTATTAATATATATTTTTTTTACTAGTAATGGCGGTGATCAGCGATTTTTATCGTGACTGCGACATTATGGCGGACACATCGGACGCTTTTGGTGCTATTTTGGGACCATTCACATTTATACAGCGATCAGTGCTATAAAAATGCACTGATTACTGTGTAAATGTGACTGGCAGTGAAGGGGTTAACCACTAGGGGGCTAGGAAGAGGTTAAGTGTGTCCTAGGGATGTGTTCTAACTGTGTGGGGGCAGGGCTTACATGTGACACGACACTGATCACTGTTCCCGATGAGAGGGATCAGACGATCAGTGTCCTGTCACTAGGCAGAACAGGGAGATGCTTTTTTACACAGACATCCCCCGTTCTGCAGCTCCGTGACACACGATCGTGGGACACCGGCAGACATCGAATCCGAGGGTCCCGCGGGCATGATCACGGAGCTCGTGGCAGAGGCGCGCGCACGCCCACACGGAGGCAAATTTAAAGGGACGTATATATACGCCCATTGTAGTGCCCATCAATGCTGCATATCAGTGCCCATCAGTTCCGCCTATCAGTACCCATCAGTGCTGCATACTAGTGCCTTCTCATCAGTACCCATCAGTGCCCCCTCATCAGTGCAGCCTATCAGTGCCTGTCAAAAAAACCTCATCAGTGCACATCAGTGGAGGAGAAAAATTACTTATTTACAAAATTTGGTTTTGTGGTGATTCAATCACAGAAAGAGAGAGAGACTAAAAGCAAACATCTTCTACTGTTTTTGTTAGAAAACCCTAAGTGCTCTGTGATCTTTTGTTATTGGGGCACCCTGCATTAAATGTTTATTTCTAAAACAAACATTTTTTTAAAATAGAAAAGCATATTAAAATAACGTCAGGGCAGGGCTCTAAGACCGCATTCACACCTGAGCGTAGCGCTTCGAGCGTTTTACCGTCGTTTTGTCGCTCGAATTTGCGCCCGTCGAAACGCTCGTTGTCGCGCTAGACACTTGAATCGGGCGTTTCCATTACATTCTATGACTCCTAAAACGCCCAAATCTGCCCGATTCACGCGACAAAAAAGGGTCCGGAACTTGTTTGAGCTTCAGGCGTTCGGCTTCAGGCGTTTTTGAGTGGAGATGTGAACCATCTCCATAGAGAATAATGGATTTTTTCCCCTCTGGCGTTTTGTAGCTTCAGGCTTAGGGCTACAAAACGCTCAGGTGTGAATGCAGCCTTAGCGGCTCTCTTCTCTGTGCTCAGGCTGCTCAGCTGTCGGATGATTTTCAGCACTTATAGATTCCTCAGTGGCTCACCTGGTTATTATTATCTGCTCGACCATCCCGCTTACAGCCAGCCCCTTCTGGCTATTTAAACTGTCTTGTTAATTCCATTACTGCCTCCCACCCGGTCAAACATATCTGGAGTGTCTCTGCTGTGTTCCTGTGAAAGACTTTATCTGGCTGTTGTCCCTTCTGGTTCCTGAATCCTGATCCTGTTCTTCTGCCTCCGACTACGCTGATCTCTGGTTTCCTGATTACTGATTACCGATTTGGCTTCCGATCCCTGGCCTATTTTTTGCCTAAGTTTACTAATCTGTACCATTTTTACCATTACATTAAAAGGTGTGATTTTTACTGCATTTCTGTCTCAGTCTGACAAATAATCAATTAGACAAATAAACCACACAAAACATATATACAATAAAACTAGAAAGAAGTTTTGCTTGGGCAGTTGGCGCAGGACAGGCAAGAATTTGATCTCCAGGACAATTAAAATGGGGGAATCTCCTTAGTGGTGACACAGACAACAATACAAACCTAACAGGGTGTCTAAACCTTCCTCACTTTATCTAAAACAAAAAACATGTCTTTGGATATACTTTATTAATGGGAGTTTTGAATATGTTTTCTGATGCTGGAAGAGCAATATAGTTGGTTGTGGTCAGTGTGAAACATGTCCTTCTTTCTGTGAAACATGTCCTTCTTTCTACAAATTAGCTACCTGGACAAAAAAAAACAAAAAAACAGTGAGGCTGTTTACCCCGAAAAGAGCCCCCCCCACCCAAACAGTAGTGATAGGGGCATCTGGCTTAGTCAGTTATGCACAGGCTGCCAGCAAGCATGCCAGCAATTCCTTATTTCCCTATCGTGTACAAAAATGTAGCGCTATGCGTAATAACAATATGTAAAACACCCAAGTGCTCAAAAAATGACTAGATCACAAAGGATCTGGTTTGAATCCAAACTGTAAATGAATATAAAGAAAGTTTTTGGATGATCAAAACGTGAGTATGATTAGAACTGTTCAGCTCGAATATAAAAGTGAATCTTCCGAAATAATACGTGACTTGTGACGTGACCACCACCACATGAAGGGGAGGCTTACCGGATGGAGTGAACCCAATACACATACGTGTATAGGGTCAAACAGGCTTAATAAGTATGTGTCCGTACATATGGAATCCCGGCTGGTACAACGCACCCTAGTATCCAAGATCCAGGCTCAGGAAAAACACCAGATATTCCAGCCAATAGGAGTATTAGAGTAGCTCACATAGAGTACATATGGAAGAAAGAAGGAGAGGGCACATAGCGCAATAACGTAAAGGATATTTAATGAATATAGGTAGATACACTTACATTCAATCCATCAATATAGCGCTTTGCAAAAACACTCAGTGGCAGCAGTGGAGTCCCCCGACGCGTTTCGCAAAACCTTGCATCGTCTGGGGTGTAACTCCACTACTGCCTGTATGCTATTTATAAAAATCAAGGACCTCCCCCTGATCTGCCCATTGTAACAGTACTTCCTGTGAAATCCAAAATGGCGCTGGAGCGTGCGTTCCAAGCCTCTCTATGGAACCCCTCCATAGATTGTTAGTACATCCTCATATAGGAAACTGTATTGGCCAGATGCGAGGGTGTTGGTAACTGGTTCCACATCACTAGCCCACTTACCTATACTTGTTACAGGGCTGAAGTGAACCCGCCTGTCTGTAGAGCACTCGTGGCGAGAAGCCATCATCACGGCCATGACATCGCACCCAGGCCACATGATAGCCTCACATGACCGTCATACACCGTCACGTGACCATCACACAACGTCGCCTGGCGTGCAGACGTTCGCGTCTCACAAAGGCGACGTGGCCGCGTCATCACGCCCCGCGTGACCATCGTGCAACGTCAAATGGCCATCGCAGAACATCATGCTACGCGAGAACGTCCACGTCTGACGTAGGCGACGCATTGCGTCATCCACTGAAGGCGCGGCGTCCCCAAAACAAAGGCTCCCCCTAGCTGGTATGTTAGTTACGCTGCGCTCCAACGCTCTATGAAACACAGGGCATGAAGCGCAGCCAAGAACAGAAGTGGGTTGACTATTACTGGTCCGCGTGGATCTAACAAGTCTTCCACTAAGGACCAGAGATGTGGAACCGAGTAGATGGAAACAAAGCTGGTGAATGCGGTTGTGACCACCTAATAAAAACAAGAATTGTAATAATAATTCAACTCTAAAAGAAACTCTAAAAGAACATCATAAAACAATTAATAAAATCATAAAATAGATGTTAGATGACAAAAGGGGAATGAACCCTCTTAATATTACTCTGTGTGTGAAACAGATGGAAAAGGTGGATCTCACATTGGGAGCAAGCCGGACCTCCCCCTACCCTGAAGTGTCACAGAAGGAAGCCCATATGCAACAACAATGGACTGTCCAATAGGCAAACCAGGAGGTGATCCCAATCAGAACACACAGTGACAAATACATCTATCATATTATATTAAATACATTGCAGATATATATATATATTAAAATAAACAGGAAAGGAGGAAATTCTTCATAGGAAAATGTGTTTCTCCACAGAAATTTCCTTATAGAAAAGGCAAAAATAGGTCACAGGTCAATGGAAACGAACATTACTAAGATTGGTCAATGAAGGAATTGATATCCCACTCGACATTTAAACCAGACGGCCTATGCGTCTGTAGTTCATATATCCAGTAGGTCTCCAACGGGGACACTCCCCTAATTTTGGGGGCGCCCCTCCAATGGGGAATAAAATGATCAATGATCAAAAATTGTGTGCCAGCTGGATTTCTACTGTGGTATAGCCTATAATGTCTGGGCACCGTATGATTGACATCACCCCCTAAAATTAATGAAACATGTTCCCCCACCCTAACCGAAAAAGGCCTGATGGTACGACCTACATATTGTTTCCCACAAGGGCAGGTGATAAGATATACAATATGTGTGGTGGAGCATGTGCAAAATTGTTTGATCGGATATGTCTTTCCTGTACTGGTAGACCTAAACTCTAAGGTTTTGTTTCTACCAGATGTGTTGTATCTACACACACTACACTTCTTACAGGGATGGTAGCCCACCAATTGATGGAAAAAGGAAGGGCGTGCTGGGGGGTTGATGATATTGGGTGCTATTCTACCCTGGAGGGTGGGTGCCCCTCTAAAGACGACTTTGGCCTGGTCTGGTAAAACTGGACCAAGGACATTATCGCTTTTCAAGATATCCCAGTGCTTCGCTATAATAGCTTTCACTTGTTTGTGCTGTAGGGAGAAGGAAGTGAGCATTGCCCATTTGAAAATGTTGTTGGGTTCGCCTTTTTGTTTAACCTCCAACAGAGAACACCTGTCAGTCTCAAGTACCTGTCCGAGATCCCTATCTATACTGTCCCTATCTATACTTCCCTATTGGAATACCCAGTATGCATTGTACACTTGGAAATTAATTTATGAAACATTTTCATAGTAATTTGCCCAGTAAAAGTGCATGTACATGTGTTCTGTGGGAATGGGGCAAAAAAACAAAACAAAAACATGTTGTTAGGCTATTTCCTGTTCTGATGAAGTGTTTCTTATTGATTATTAAAGTAAGAAATACTACATTTGGCCAGTAGATGGCGCTAAGTATTATAGGAATTATTATAGGAATCTAGTGACGAAATGTGGTATTTTCCATTTTAAATCAATGAAAAACATTCAACCAGCACAGGTTGAATGTTTTTTTGCCCCATTTACACAGAACAAATGTACACGCATTTTCACTGAGTGAACTGCTATTCAATTTTTAATTTTTTTTTGCAAATACACCCCTGTTGTTTCCAAAATAAAAACAATATAAAAGATGCAATGATAAAATTTGGCCAAAGGCACTTAAAAATACAGGGTTCTGGAAACAACTGGAAGCCTCCTTTATGAATTATTGGGATTATTCTGTTCTGATTTGGAAATTTATTTCAGCAGTCCAGTCCCCTGACAAAATCTTGTTATATTCCTCTTCTTTTTTTTTTTTTAAAAGAGGAAACAATTTTTTACACTTTTCACTTATGTCCCTCTTTCCTGACGTACAACCTTTACAGGTAAAGGTTGCTTTAATTAGATAAAGCGGAAATCATAGAGGTATGTACTCTAATAAAAGGTCACAAATCATATCAAAACCTTCTATAATACTGAATGTTTTTCCCCAAGTAATGAGCTGAATAGTTGTTAACAAAACCCAAGATGTTTGAAATATTCCCTCCTGCTATATTGCAATGAGCGACCAATACAAGAAATGAGGGTAATGGGAATCTTGAGGACAAGACAGATAATGCAATGCAACCTGACAGAGGTTCTAACATTTAGTCATCAAAGGCCCAATGTGCAAGAATTTTGAGACCCCCATTTAACTATGGCCCTTTAATCACATTGTATGGATAGGTAATTAGATAGGTGAATGCATGTAGGTAAAACGAGTCTTTTAGATGCCCTGAGCTCCTCCTTGGTCTAATATACAACTGGGGTCAGACAGTGAACCCCATCCAGAACCCAGAACCCACCTGGGTCACATTTGGTATCTTTTTTGGGGTCTTGTGCAGCTGCACAATAGTATGTTCACCCTGCTGTACTTGTCCTTATTGGTGACATCTTCCATCTCTTCCAACCCAGGTGACACCATGCCATTGGGGCAGAAAGTACAGTAGTCCCCCCTATCAAGGGGACACAAGGAGTAATAATAACCTAATAGAGATTCTAACCTTTCCATACTCTACTTACAATTTAAAAAATGCTTTGGCTAAATCAACGCTCTTCTCCTTAAAGCAGTTTATTTTTTACAATATCCATATGGAAGTGCCCCAGGTGGTCGCCATTAACTATGGAGCGAGTAGGCGGAGAGCTGGCAGACATTCAGCTCTCTATAATTACGCTAAGTGAAACTTTCTTGTGAGCATGAGGTAATCCTGGACAATTTCCTGCTATGTCACTGCTAATTTCTACAGTGGTGATAATTCTCCAAAGAAATTAATCTCTTCCCGCTATTATACAGTCTCTGCTTAATAGAATTCACCTTTTAATTACTGCTCTGCACCTGAAATGTTAAACGTAATGGGGGGCTATCAATCAACCGAGAAAACTGACAAGTGGTTTTGACCTCCATCTATACAGTAAGACCTTCAGACTTAGTATATGAACTATCGCAAAGGGCACTGATGATTGCAAAAAGGAGCGGTGACCCATAGCCACCAAATTTGGGTTAGCTAGATTGGGGGAAAGGTTATTGGTGATTGGTTTACCTAGTGTGAGTTTTCCATAACTGAGCAGATGCATGAGGACCCTTACATTGCTTCTGTGTGGGACTGCAGCTCCATGTCACTTGACCCTGTGCTGTGCAATCTCATACATGTGCTCAGATGCATGTAAGTGAGGATACCATGAGTTCAAGAAGATTGGCACTCAGAACACTCTGCAGACATGTTCATAAATCCAGGTTCCAGGCCAATCCCAAGCTAAGTACATTGGGACATGCAGCTAGCAGGGCAGCTACCAAGCACTAGGATGTAAATTAGGCAAACTAGAGTCAATCAACATTTTTTTTTTTCCTCAAGTCAGCAACATTTGCTTTTTTGACTGGAGTCTACCTGTAATTATCTATATCTGTGTGTTGCAATGGAATGGGAACAAGGATCGCACCTGTCTGAAGGGTACCTGCGGGAGAGGGAGTAGAGGGCCAATGCTGTTACCTGCCTGAGTAGGACATTAAAGTGACACTATTCTGGTTTTGGTTTTAAAATAAATCTATTCAACTATGTATTCTTAACTCAAAAAAGTAAAGGGAACATCCAAAAATTTGAGTTGTCACCAGTAGGGATGAGCATGGGTCAATGTGATTGACCTAATATGGCCATGTGGCCATATTAGGTCACCAATGACAAGAGCATCCTCTGGTCGCAGTTGCCCTGGTCACAGTTGATTGGGCAGCAGTGGGCAGGAGTGACAGCTGCCTTAAGGGATTGGTCCGACTATAGCAACATAGGGGGACATTTTACAATGAGAGCACATGTTGCAGAAGATTTCCTTCACTTTTGAAAAGATTTCCTCTTGCTTCCTTTTTGTATGCTATCTCCTTAAAGGTGATACTGCTATTCAGAGTTTACTATTGGCCAAAAGACACCCACTAGCTCTGTATATACCACAGACAAAATTTGTAATAGAGAGTCTGGTCTCCATAGCTGCATTATGCATGAGTCTGGTTGATCATCGTGCCACGCTGCAAAGACTTTATGGCAAAAAATCATCTATAGCTAATAAGTATTCTTGTTACATTTTCTAATAATATTACATTTGTTATGTGTATCTGTTTTTAATTAAAGCGTATATCCACTTTTGTTGCGAAAAAAACATTCCCCTCTGGGTGATCTCAGTACATTACAGGGATTTTAACAAACTTTGTTGCAGATTCCTACCTTTTATTATTCTGAAGAAATCCCTGTTTGTTCCGCTGTGCCCCTGTTCTGAGTGACTCTAATGGGAGCGGTTTCATAATTATCAACCAGCTGCTGCAACTGTAGGGCTCTAATGAGGAAAACTGCATCCCTTTTAGATGTGATTTCCTATTGGGAGTATCTCACCAAAAATGAAATTTTTGTTGCAGGGGATGCCAAACATTTGACTTGTATGTTAGTGTATACTTCTGAGAAAATCAGTGAGCTAATCACACAAGCAGGAAATTATGTATCTGGGGGGCATTCTGTACACATTCTGTGTACAGAACACCTCCAGGTAGTCATATTGCATTGCATTTTACAGAAAATTACAGAGCTGCAGATTGAAAAGAAAAGGTAATTTTTAATAACATTCAATCACAATATGACTTGAGTTGCAATTGTATATGCTATATTATTTTTCATTTGCAATTTATTTTTATTTTTTTTAAGTGGAGTTACCCTTTAATTAAATGTTATATCTAAAAGTGTTTGTGTGATCTCTCTTTGCACATCTCAAATAAAACTTAAAAAACATAAACTTTCATGTGTCCGTGATAAAACAGGCACATAATTACTTACATTGCTCCAAGCTGGACTAATATAACTATGCTAAAAAGCCATACAAAAGCATCATCTTTAACCAGTTAAGGCAGGTTGGCTCCCCTGGGCAAATCGCCATAGCTGTATGCCAGCCGCTTTAACAGCTCTAGGGGGTGCGTGCGCCCGCGACGGCAGAGCCGATGCGCGTGCCCAGTGGCCGCGATGTGCGCCGGGCACCTGCGATCGCTCCTGAGAGAGAAACAATGGAGATCTGTCAACGTAAACAGACAGATCTCCTTTCTGTCAGGAGAGAGGAGACAGATCTGCTGTTCATACTGAATATGAACAGCGATCGGTCTCCTCCTCCAGGCAGTCCCATCCCCCCACAGTTAGAAACACTCCCTAGTACACACATTTAACCCCTTGATTGCCCCCTAGTGTTAACCTCTTCCCTGCCAGTGACATTTATACAGTAATCAGTGGCTATTTTTAGCTCTGATCGCTGTATAAGTGTCACTGGTCCCAAAAAAGTGTCAAAAATGTCCGATCTGTCCGCCGCAATGTCGCAGTCCAGCTAAAAATAGCTGATCACTGCTATTACTAGTAAAAAAATAATAATAATAAAAATGCCATAAATCTATCCCCCATTTTGTAGACGTTATAACTTTTGGGCAAACCAATCAATATACGCTTGTTGCGATTTTTTTTTACCAAAAATATGTAAAAGAATACACATCGGCCTAAACTGTATATATATATTATAGCAAAAAGTAAAATATATTGGTTGTTTTTCAAAATTGTTGGCCTTTTTTTTTTGTTTGTAGCGCAAAAAATAAAAACCGCAGAGGTGATCAAATACCACCAAAAGAAAGCTCTATTTGTACAAAAAAGGGACATCAATTTTGTTTGGGTACAGCGTCGCAATTGTCAGTTAAAGCGACGCAGTGCCGTATCGCAAAAAATGGCCTGGTCATTGAGGGGGCAAATCCTTCTGGTCCTTAAGTGGTTAAAGAAGCACTGTCTGCATTGCCCTAGCAACCAATCAGATTCTGACTCTTGTTTTATATATATATATAAAAATACAGCCCTTATTACAGACTTTCGATCATGAGGACTCCTTTCCTCCGAACACGTCTGGCAAAACGTAATTAATCATATCTCCAGAAATCGTTTGATAAATGTCTGATCATCTCTCAGTGAATAAAACGAGTATTAATATCCTAAGATACCCTGCCTTGTAATTATCCTCGCCAAATGACTTGCTATCGGGTTTCATCTCTTACGTGTGCGGTGTATCATCCCGCGGCCTGCTTCCTAATAAGATGCAAATGAGAGGTGTGGAACATGCAGATTAATTAAAATAAAGCCCTGGTAATTAAAAGGGCAATCAGGGGGGGTCTTGTGCTTTGATTAAGATGCATCCAATTTTCATATTTGGACTGGGAGTGCATATTTTAAAATGCATAATATCATTTCTTATTGTCTTTCATTTGCATCTGATTTAAATGGCTTAATGGTGCCTGATTCAGTAATTATCCATTTGGAATGACATGAAAATGTGTTCGCTTGTACTGGAGACATTCAAAGGAGACGCAATTACCTACTATTGCTGGCTAGGACACGTTCTTTGCCTAAATAGTTTTCAATATTGATTTGTGGTTCGCAGCCCCAGTTTTCTCATAGGTGGACGTGTGCTGGGGCCACAGGGTGACCTTCAGGAGGTAATATAGAAAGCCAAGTTATGGACAATTAGATGGTCGGGGGGCAGAGGAAACACCTCCTGCTTGAGTCCACTGCCATTCCCATTCAAACTACTGATTGCTGGGATCCAATGAGCACACAACACATACCAAATGGCCACACGTGGCCTTTGGGCCGCAGGTTGTGCGTTCCAGAGGTCTAGGTCAGTGTTTCCCAACCTTTCTTTAGTCATGGCACCCTTTAAAAGTATGAAAAATCTCAAGGCACCCTAGACTAAAATGGGGTTCCCACTGTCACATCAGAAGCCCACCCCCTTCTACATCAGATTCTCCCTTCACATCAGAGTCCCTCAGTCCCCTCTTCCTTCTACATCAGAGTCCTCAGTCTTCACTTCCTTTCATAACAAAGTCCTCTATCCCTCCCTTACACATTAGTGTCCTCAGTCTTCTCTCTCTTACACATCAGAGTCCTCAGTACGCTCTCCCTTTACACTAGAGTCCTCAGACCTTCCCTCCCTTTCACATCAGCGTCCTGAGTCTTCCCTCCCTTTCACATCAGAGCCATCAATCCATCCCTTACACATCAGAGACCTCAGTCCCCCCCCCTAACATCAGAGTCCTCAGTCCCCTCTCCCTTCACATCAGAGACCTCAGTCCCCTCTCCCTTCACATCATAGTTCTCAGTCCCCTCTCCCTTCACATCAGAGTTCTCAGTCCCCTCTCTCTTCACATCAGAGTTCTCAGTCCCCTCTCTCTTCACATCAGAGTCCTTAGTCCCCTCTCCCTTCACATCAGAGTTATCAGTACCCTCTCTCTTCACATCAGAGTCCTCAGTCCCCTCTTCCTTTACACCAGAGTCCTCAGTCCCCTCTCCCTTCACATCAGAGTCCTCAGTCCCCTCTTCCTTCACATCAGAGTCCTCAGCCCCCCCCTCCCTTCATATCAGAGTCCTCAGTCTTCCCTCCCTTTCACATCAGAGTACTCATTTTTCACTCCCTATTACATCAGAGTCCTCAGTTTTCACTCTCTTTTACAGCAGAGTCCTCAATTACTACCTTACACATCAGAGTCCTTAGTCCCCCCACCCTTCACATCAGAGTCCTCAGTCTTGCCTTCCTTTTACAGCAGAGTCTTCAGTCCCTTCTCCCTTCACATCAGATTCCTCAGTCTTCTTTCCCTTTAACATCAAAGTCCTCAATTCCTCCCTTTCACATCAGAGCCCTCATTCCCTCCCTTTCACAGCAGAGTCCTCAGTCCCCCCTTCACAGCAGAGTCCTCAGTCCCCCCTTCACATCAGAGACATCAGTCTCCCCTTCACATCAGAGTCATCAGTCTCCCCTTCATATCAGAGTCCTCAGTCTCCCCCTTCACATCAGAGTCATCAGTCTCCCCCTTAACATCAGACTCCTCAGCCACCCACTTTCATATCAGAGTCCTTAGCAGGCCCCCTGCACCATGGAAGCGCATGACCCATGCATGTGCAAAAATATGGGATGTAGCACAACACGGCACCCTGGTTAAGAAAGTCTGGTCTAAGGCTTGATTCACACTAATGATTCACACTAATGCGTTTTGATGCTTTTTGCATTTTGCAGAAATGCAGGGAATTTTTTTAACATGGGTTCCTATGGAACACTTTCACATCAATGCATTTTTGTGCCTCTGCGTCTTTGGAAAGGGTTGGGGACTTTTTCCCCGCAAAATGCAGCATTTTGCATGTAATAGACTTCAATGGACCCACATCCATAATGCAAGTACTGCGGTTTTACCGCGATTTTGCCACGATTTGCGTTTTGCGATTTGTGTCTTTTTTGTTTTCTTTTTACATTCACTGTATATAGCTGGTTGCTAAGAACGGGTCAGGAAGCCGGATGCCGCCTTCTTAGTAATGGATGAGTCATCAGCTGTCAGCGGACTTAAAAAAATTCACAAAAAAAAAGGCGTGGGGTCCCCCCCCCAGTCCATACCAGGCTCTTATCTGAGCATGCAGCCCGGAAGGTCAGGAAAGGGGGTAGCCAGCTGCCCCCCCTCCTGAACCATACCAGACCGCATGCCCTCAACATGGGGGAGTTGGTGCTTTGGGGCAGGGGGGCTCTGCGCCCCCCACCCCAAAGCACCTTGCCCCCATGTTGACGGGGACAAGGGCCTCTTCCCAACAACCCTCTAGGTTGTTCTTGTTTTAGCGGGTAACCGGCGGCAAGGAAGAAGACAGCAGCGGCGAGGATAAAGACAGCAGCGCGGGAGAAGACAGCTCCTGGAGAGACGGCTGCAGGAGAAGACAGCTCAGGGAGAAGACAGAGCTATTTTTTTAAATAAAGGACTTGTCAAAAACCGGCTCTTGTTTTTTTACATTTCACTGCTTTTTTGGTGAATGGGTAGGGGTACGATGTACCCAATACCCATTCACATAGGGGGGGCAGGGATCTGGGGGCCCCCCTCTTAAAGAGGACTTCCAGATTCCGATAAGCCCCCCGCCTGCAGACTCCGACAACCACCGGCCAGGGTTGTCGGGAAGAGGCCCTTGTCCCTATCAACATGGGGGTAAGGTGCTTTGGGGTGGGGGGTGCAGAGCCCCCTTGCCCCAAAGCACCCACCTTCCCAGGTTGAGGGCATGCGGTCTGATATGGTTCAGGAGTGGGGGGCGCTCGCTCGTCCCCTCCCTTTCCTGACCTGCTGGGCTGCATGCTTGGATAAGGGTCTGGTATTGATTTTGGGTGGGACCCCACGCTATTTAAAAAATAATTATTGGCGTGGGGGTGTCCCCTCCTAATCCATACCAGACCAAAGGGCCTGGTATGGACTGGGGGGGGGAAACCTTAGCCGTTTTTTCGTGGATTTTTTTAGCCAGCAATTTTTTTTTTACATTCGGTGAAGCCCGCTGACAGCTGATGACTCATCCATTGCTAAGGACGCGGCGGCCAGCTTCCTGACCCGCTCCTTAGCAACCAGCTATATACAGTGAGCGTAAAAGACACAAAACACAAATCACAGCAAAATCGCAGTAAAAATACACAGAAAAAAGCATGGCAGGAATGTTCAAAAGCAAGATGCATAGATGTGAATCGAGCCTAAAGGCCCATACACACCATCAGAAAATCGGAAGTAAGATGAACGATCTGCCGATTTTCAGATCGTTAGTATGGTGCTTTCGACAGCCAATTACGAATTTTCGGATGACAAAAACTGGATGTGCAGGCTCAAAAATGTTTTGTTTAATTAGTACAGTTTTGGGCCGAAAAAAAAAATCGTAAAAGCAAAACTACGCATTCTCAGAAACGAAAGAATACATACAAAACTATTGAACACATGATGTCACTTCTGAAGTTGTATTCTGTCGTACGAGAATTTTCGCATGTTGAGTACGACATGAGACTAGCATGCAACAAAAAACGGACAAACGGTCGTCCGAAAATCGAATCGTGTGTACGAGGCTTTAGTGCTTCTCAGGCAATGCCCCTTTCTTCTCTCAGTAAAACTGGCTCTACCTTTCTTTTTTTTTTTTAACAGAAACAAAAATTGACTCTACCTTACCTGTGTGGGTTTCCTACTACACAGCAGCAATATATCACCAATAACTAGTTATTCTATACTGGCAGAGAAAAATTAGAACCTAATCTTATACGAAAGCAAATGCTTAATGCAACCACAAAGCCGTTTCAAAGGGGCCAGCTGCTGTAAGTGATAGCGCTGCTACATTATTATTATGATTATTATTATTTGCATGAGTGTATTGGGGAAATAAGCTTGACAAGCATTCTAAATCACTTGAATAAGCACAACACGGCTAATTTCTCTGGGCCCGTGAATCAATTAGCTGCCTCGGTTTCCAATAAAAGCAACGCACCTATCTGTATTTTATATGAGGGGGCTTTGGTACGGCTGGTAAGTTGCAGCGCTAATTTTTATGGCCTCCCAGGATGCCATCTGTCTCGGGAGACAGATGTTCATACACGGTTATTAGAGGGCCGCTGCATAATTAAGGTCAAATCGGATGATATCCCATAGTGCTTTGTATGCGTGGTGTATTCGGGAACAGGTGCTGGCTCCTGAACACTCTTAGCAGTCTGGCAGGACCGCTTCATGATTCAGTGCAAAGAAAAGGTGTATTTGTAGCCGAACTGTCAATGCTTATGAACACAGCTGCCTGTTTTGCTTTATACTGACAAGGTGTAAGCTAAATGCTTAATAAACAGCAGATGTCATTTATATCGAGCCTGATTAGGTGAGGATATAGCATTTGTTTCCATCTTCTGGTTGTGCACTTTAAAACAGTGAATTGAGAGGCTCCAGTTGCAGCTGCGCTATATATTCCTTCATGCCTTGCAGCACTCTGGAGTCAGGTTTGATTACCACCAGAGACTCTATGTGCTCTAAACATATGTGTTGTCTGCGTGGGTTTTCACCAGGCGTTTCAGTTATCTCAAAGGCCAAACATACTGGTAGCTTCATTGGCTTCCACCAAAATAACTCTACAAGTGTTCTTGAGTATCTATAGATTGAGATAGCAAATAAGATGGCTGCTTTATGAACAAAATTGCTGAATTATAGGAATTTATTCTGTGCTTGTTTTTTCTCCTTTGCATGTACCCTTGGTATTTTTTAAATTTGACAATTTATCGAAGAGTATGATTTGTGCTTCGAGAACCTGTGGCATAAAGTTCCTGGTAAAAGGAAGATCCTGTGCTATAAGGAATGAATAGAGCATAGGGCCTGTATGACAGGGTGGAAGGGGAACCAGACAACATAGAGTAAACATTTTCAAAGGGAGATGTAGGAGGTATAAATACATGAGCGTAGGGGATTAGACTGCAGGGAGGCGTTGGACTGTAACAGTCGGAGTCTGAAAGCTATCGGATGTACGTCCCTCCCTGGTATTTGCTATATGGGCAGGAGTTGGATAGAGCCTACGGTGATCGGGTTGGCGGTTGGGACCCCTTGCATGGGGTTAAAATCTGTTGTTGTGGGATACAAGTGGAGACCCATCTGTTGACATGGTGTCCTCTGGTTGGGTGTGGTCCAATAATGGGGTCAGGGTGTGGTAGACCAGTAAGGTCTGCGGGCAAGTGGTAATGTCTCAGAGGCAGTGTCTGGCGGCTGGGGGAATATATATATATATATATATATATATATATATATATATATATATATATTGTTAGCTGTAATGTTGAATTTGTTATTTATTTTATTTATTATTATGTTGGTTTAATAAAAGGCCTAACGGCCATTTAACTCCGCTTCGTGCCAAGTGTAATATTGGTGTTCAGTGGGTGGTGGAGTTTTGGATGGTAGTTTAGGAGTTTTGGGTGGTGACCTCTGATCTACGCTAGTCGTGACCTTCAGACGTTATTTTAACAGGCAACATTAAGCCACAAGAATATACATCCTCTTATGATAACTTTTTGATGAACTTATGATAACAAGACATTTAACTCTAAGCTTTCTGTAACAATTTTACTCTTTGATTGGTCAATTTTATATCTTGACATAACCTATATAACATATGTCAATCTGTATTCTTAGGCAGCCCATCAATGATTTTTTTTTTCCCATTCAAGCAGGAGGTTGAACTAAAAAATAAAAGAGATTGATTCCCTCATACACTTATTGTGTTTGAGGTGGATAGAGGAATCCTTCCCGCTTTGCTTTTGTATTGTGACAGCAGAGAGATTTTCCAGCCATCGGAATACTTTGATCAATGCTGCCAGCTATAGCCTGCAGTGCCGATCAAGCGGCAAAAATCCAAAGGGCCGTTGTACAGAAGTCAATTGACAGATCAACTGCTGTACAACCACCCTTCCAATACATTGATAAAAATTCATCCTGGCCCTGCTGAACCAGCCGAATTGCAATCCATGTATTTCTGGCTTTAATCTGAGAGCGTACCAAAATAAACAGAATGGTTTACTCATAATTCCTGAGTCTGTCTGGTCTTCTATGTAGCTACATGAAATGTTTGGAATTGGGTATCACTGACTGAAGACGGCCATACATTAATCAGTGTTTTTTTTTATCCGCCAGTGGGCTAATCGAAAAAAATAAAAAAATGGATTCCCCTATTCACACATACGAAGTGGATGCAGGAATCCTTCCCACTGAGCTTTTGTATTCTGACAGCGGGACTCCTCTGCTGTCAAAATACACTGATTAGCGCTGCAGCCAATTAGCTGCATTTACTGATTAAATGAAGATTTATCAGCAGTCCTGTTTGAGAGGTGTTGATCATTAGATTGACTTCTCTCGAACGGAAATGGCCACAGATTAATCTAAGTTTGGTCGGTCCCTGCTGAACTGGCTAAATTGGGATCCATCTATGGCCAGCTATACGGAGGTCGGGTATCAGTACCTGAGTTGAAAAACTGTGGTAGGGCCTGAGAGCACCTTCCAGGGATGGAACTGATGTCTATGGTTTATAAACTTGTAAACTATGCAGAATCTGGGCTTGCTATCAATATACACTGTAGGGTCCAGGGTTTGTGGACACCTAACCATCACACAAACTACAGTATGTGTTTAGATGTATGTGGACACCCCTCAAAATAATTGAATTGGGGTGTTTTAGGTTACAAATACATTTTAAACAATTGCGCATCCAACCTTGTGCATCCATGAAAGAGGTTCTTTTCTGTTCCACCATGACTGTGCCTCTGTGCCCAAAGCCAACTTCATACAGATATGATTTGATGAGTTTGGAGTGAACTTTATGGATTCCAGACTTGGACTAAAAATTTTGGGGATCAGCTGAAATTGTGAGCCAGGTTTTCTCATTCAACATCAGTATCTGATCTTGCAACTGCCCCTTTGGCTGAGTGGGGACAAATGCCAACAAACACACTCCAAAATCTTGTGGAAAATCTCCTAGAAAGGTGGAGGCTATTATAGCTGCAACAGTGGTGGTGGTGGGATAAATATTTATTATTAGCCACGGTGTTGGAATGGGATATCCAACAAGCTCACCGAGAAGTTCATATTTATGATATTTAGGGGTCCACAAACAGTTGGCCATTAACAAATAAGTTGTGTAAATAACATAAATAAGTTCCAGTAGGACAGGGAGGCTTGCAGTATTACAAAGGCTGGAAGGTTATGCTGGCTAAATTAGAAGATTATACTGTTGTATGCATTGTTGGTATGCTATGTCACAGTGACTGGACACCAGACCAGTGCCACGTCATTTCCTACACACTGCTGTCGTAAGGGATGTAGAGAGACTCTCTATTTAGAGGCTATACTGTCACAAACCATGTGTCATCACCTCCTCTACTAAATGTGGCAGAACCGAGCTGATATCACAGGACACTGAGATTCCAATGCCAGTAGGTAATGTTGCAATGCTTTATCTGTTGTCAAACTGGCAGAGTGGAAGCTCGTCACAAAGCAATAGGCCTGGAACTATATGCCTAGCATTAGAGGAGGGACTACATGACTGAGTTTGCAGTCTAGGCTGTAGTTAGGCAGGTTAAATGATTTGGTTTTAAAAGAAGAAGGAGGCTTAGATTATTGGATGAGAGCAGGGTGTGGCACTAGTGGTCTGATAGGTGGGGGTGTTGCTTTAGGGTCAGCAGTGGAGAAACTTGGTTAGTTTACCCTCCTCTTTTTTCTTTTTTTTTGACGGTGTTTGGTGAGTTTTGGGGTGCATGTTTCTTTTGCCATCTCTATGCTAGTGGGGTCCAGTTGAGTCATAGCAGCAGGCTGGGGTCTCAAGGTCAAAAAAGTATTTGGAGAATGATGGGCTGGGCCCATTTCTGGTATGGGTGTACCTTCCCTACTAAGTGACATCAGTAATGGGATTTCGCTATTCAGGCTGTATCGGGTGGTATTTGGTAACTACATTTCCCAGAGGCGGTCTAATTGCGGCTGGGGGCCGTTATATGGAACTTGGTGGTTGATACAGATGATTCCGTAGGCCACAAGTAATTCTAGGGAAGGTTTGGTAAGGTCATGGTAGCCGGAAGATCAGCAATACCTCATTCATAGCCATAGCAGGTGTACAGACCTAGGAACTCAGCCCAGATATCTCACCAATAGATTGCCTGAGAAATATAAGAAACTGTATGGTGGTTCGGTTATAGAGGACCGTCAAAAAACTAAAATGTTTAAAGTGTTTGGGTGGACTGACCCTTTAATTTTAGGTTTAATTTATTAGTTCTTGAAAATGGAAAGTGGACAATCAGCAGAATGGCATTTTATAATAAATAGAGGGGGAGGTTTGCATTAGATATCATCACAGGGGGTTCTGAAACATTTCCTGCAAGTAAGATTCAAGTACTTGAAAGCTGACATCACAGAAATTCTAGTCATAGGATATGACTCAAGGGAAGCCAATGGCAGGAGATAAGAAGGAAGAGAAGAGCTGGACAGGGTCAGGAAGCACTAAGCCAAGTTATTTTTGGAGATGATGTGAGAATAGGGCACATAACATTTCACATCAGCTGCACCTAACACTGACTACTCCCTTCTCTAATCACAGCAAGCCATTCTACTAATACTATTTTAATCTATTGTACTGTGATACAATATATTAGAGGGCCCGTCCACTCATAGCTAAGTGTTTGTTAGGTGCAGGTGAGTTAAAACTTGCAGTTGGATTTTACATTCCGTGTGAACATTTTCCACAAGATCACTGCAAAAATTCCACTGGCCTGCCACTGGCTGCCATGTCTGAAGCACAGTTTGGAGACAGGGATAGAGTTTTGTCTACCTTTAACACAAGGCATCTGCATAAAGACTTCCATGGAAGGATCACCAGGTATTATTTGAATAAAAAAATGCAAACTTAAGATTTAAAATTACTTTTCTAATGACATTAACATATTAAAGACATTATGTATGTATGCACTGGTGGTCCCAGATTAAATCCCCTGAGGAAGCCTGAAACGGCGAAACATGTAGGGATGGGACATTCTCCTGTGACCACCATTTTATGAAATTTGGGAAACCAGCGAACCACGATCCCCAATATCTGCTCTGATATTTGTTTTTATATGAACCCTTTTTTTATAGATATTGTATACATTGTTTATATGTTTCTAGCACCGTTACAATCCCATTGTTCTCTTTCGCTCCATTTAACTATTACCGGGATGAGGTGCGTACTTTACTAGAATCACTCGGACCCTCTTCAATCTTTGATTCATATTAAAGACATTGTTTACACCTGTCCTTCATTTGGAGGGAATGCCCCTCTTTTGTAACCAAAACCCCCTGACCCTCTTTCCTCCTCAGTTGTCCCTGATGTATAGACCTTTATAAAAATGTATTATTTAGCTATCAAAATTATTATAGTTATACTACACCAAACCTTTTATTAGATCTTTAAATTATTCTATTTGTTATTTTGAAAAGCCAAAATCAAGGAAAAGAAGTGGTTGAAAAAAAAGACATTTGGGAATAAACAGTTTTTTTGTGCATTAAACCTCATGATCCATGTTACTAGAGGCATGGCAGAGTGGTCCATTGCTTACATAGTTTGTGCTATAATGTGTCTCTTTACCATTTTACAAAGATGGGAAATATATTAGTAGCCCTGAAGGAGTAAACATAAAAAGAGCTTTTACTGCAATATTGACTTTCAGTCCAGAGCTGTCCTCTGTTGTAATTATTTTCCACCACTAGCTGTCCTCGGTCTTTCAGGTTGAATAATGACATTGGCCACCATCATTCAACCCACTTCCTCTGTACTTAGGCTGTCATGGACCTGTCCTCTGTGGTGCTATCATCACACAGCCTGGACTCAAAGTATCCCTGTACTAAATGGCACTTAAACATTATTATGTGAGCACCGTTCAGTGCAGGAGGAAGAACAGTCCAGGAGAAGAGGCAGGACCCATGACGTCATTGGGAGAAACCGTGTTGCACTGTTACTTTAAAAAATGTATGACAAATTATAAATTCAGAAATTGCATGATCATAAACTCAAAATTGAAACAATAACCTTTTTACAATATCAAGCACATAACCATTTCTTAGCAGTGTGAATCATAGTGCTCAATATTCATCACTGACAAAATTGGTGATCAAACAAAGTCCATCAATGTGTAAAAAACATCATGCTTCAGAAGCTATGTAAACTCTGTCCAAAACAGTCCATCCAGTGCTCCTCCACCTGCACACCAACCTGCCTACCAGAGCAATAGACCCAAAAATGTCTCACAGTGCTTAAGATGTATCCCGGATGGGTGGCTGGATCAAAATATTCCCCCTCTCAAGCACTAATCATAGTTTTCCAAGCTCAATAGTACTCAGGAAGGAACACAGAACAGAGCTACATAGTGTAGCATTACAAACAACCATTTATGGTTAAAAAATAAACAGGTACTCACAAACATTAAGAGTCATACAGCATACCACAGAAATACTTTGTTCCCTCCAGCTAGCGTGATGATCTCACTGCTATGCTCCTCCCTTCGCACGTTTCATCACAAAGGACGTTTTCCTTGTGCATCGGAGTGTTTATATATGTTTATTATTATTTAAGTATAATATAAGTATATTTTATATTATATGACCTCACAAATGCGCTTCTGGAAGAATGGTCAAACATTCTCATAGACACATTCCTAAATCTTGTGGACAGCCTTCCAAGAAAAGTTGAAGCTGTTATAGCTGCAAAGGCCAACTAAATATTGAACCCTACGGACTAAGACTGGGATGCCATTATATATATAAATATAGAGAGAGAGAATATATAGCAGCACGAAGGTCGCTGGTTCAAATCCCAACCATGGCACTGCCTGCCTGGAGTTTGCATGTTCTGCCTGTGCCTGCGTGGGTTTCCTCCGGATACTCTGGTTTTCTCCAACACTCCAATTAACTGGTGGGTTAATTGTCTCCTGTCTAAATTAATATGTGTATAACTGAATGTGAGTTATGAACCTTAGATTGTAAGCTCCTTGAGGGAAGGGACTGATGTGAATGTGAAATATACTGTATATGTAAAGCACTGTGTAAATGGACAATGCCACATAAGTACCTGAAATAAAAAAAAATTAAAATATATATATATATATGTATAGATGTATATATGTATATATATATATATATATATATATATATATATATATATATATATATATATATATATATATATATGTAGCGGGGTCCTTAAATTGATGGGATACACCTGGGCAATAGTGTAACCCAGGTGTATAATTGTGGTAGGATTTAGACCCCTTTCTGTTTCGTGGAGGATTGGAGGATGTAATATTCTCCTTTGCCTGTGGGTGGCGAGGTACCCACGGGCTTCAGGTAGAATCATCCCCTGCAGTGCTCCCTGTTTGGTTTCTTCCCGGAGATGGTGTGGCTGGGGCGGGGAACCCGCCGGACCGTTGAAGGGAGGAGATAAAAGGGGGAGACGCCCTTGCCACGAGGTCTTGTCTTGTCTTGCCTTGTTCGGGCGAAGAAGGAGGTCCTCGGGGGAGGAGGGCTGCGGCCTGCACCCAGGCACCTTAGGCCTGGGTGCATGGAGATCCAGGAGTCCGGTCCAGGTGCCCATGGCCTGGTCCGGAGTCACGTTGGCGTCCATCCCAGGCACCTTTAGCCTGGGGTGAGGTACTATCGAGGAGGCCTGGGGCCCAGTACCTTCGACTGGGTCCCGCAAGGGTGGACTGTCCGAGGGTCCCTGAGCGGAGGGACCCGAACCTGAGGTGAGGAGGCCAGAGAGGTTACCCACTGAAGACCCGGAGCAGCACCAACCCGGTGACGGTGGGCCCCTGGGAACTCACTTGGGAGGGCACATCCCCCTGATAGGGGCCACAGCGTATCGAAGAGGGCTCCATTGCTGTACGTAGGGGGTTGCTGGAAGAGACCCCATCTTTAGTATTGAGTCTTAGGAAGTGCCTTGGTCTGCTCGTCCCACCGTTGAAAAGGTTATAGGTCCTAACCTGTACTGCAAGAGAACTGTTATTGTGCTTTACTATCAGAGTGCCGAATAAACGAGTGTTGGACCTTTCTCCGGTGTGTGAACTCCAGTTACTGAAACCAAAAGGGAGGCGGGTGAGCTTGTGGTTACAGACTCGGTGCATCCGCGGAACACATTGGCCCGAGGAAACATAGGAAAGGGCCTTCACCTCCCTAATGAAATGGGGAGGACATGGGCCGTGGCGCATCTCACTCTCACAACTCAGGAACCCCTAGACAAGAGTTGGTGTGTGACAGAAGAAGAAGTAAGAGAGAGGGTGAGGCCGCTACACGTGGGGGCTCGTCCGGGATACAGTGTGTTCTAAAGATGGACTTGAGAATGTCTACATTTGAACTTTGCTGCCCAGAGGAGTTCCGAGCAGATCGGCCATATTACTGGCCAAAGTGCGTCCCTGCTCGGAGTTGTGGAAATGACCCTAACACGGGAAAGGCCCATGCGGAGGAGCGGAAAAAGGGAGAGGTCCAGCCGTGTGACGTACTACACGTGGGGACTGTTAACGCACTGCACCACGAGGCACCCCATGGCGACATCGTTCGTGGGCGGAGTCAAGAGGAAGCCCGCGAAAATGTACAGCTCATGGGAGGAGTCTGGCCAAGTGTGGGGATACACGTGGAGACTCCGGCGCGGGGTCAGTGCATGATGGAGCAGCAGACAGTCGGGATGACCTCAAGTGCCCCGTGGATTATGGTTCCTCACCCCACGAGAATGACTTCCTTTGCTGCCCCCATCACAGACACGGGGATAAGACTTAGGCCCCGAGGGCGGTTGGCTCTGTACACCTGCAGAGACACGGAGGCCCTCGGTGTGATCTGTCCCGGCTGCTCGGGACTGGTGGTCACCCTGAAGCCATTCGGGCGATGTGAGGAGTGCAGAGAATTCCTTTTTGAGGTCGAGTCGTTTACAGCAAGGCCCCGGGCCCTTCGCCTCAATCACCTCACGGGTACTGCTACTCCGGAAGGGGAGATCAAGGCCTTTGTCGAGTTTCCTGTGCGCGCTGACCAGGGCGATGGACTGCCCAACAGAGAAAAATCCGAGGATGCTGCTTCGGTCGCCACAAGTTCCCTGCTTCCACCACCGAAAAGGAAAGTTGGCCTAGTACAGGCATCCTATGGACGTGGTCGAGCTTCACCCCGCTGCTTGCCTGGCCTGGATGGCGCCGGTCGAGATGGAAGTCCCGGACATCCCAGTCCTCTACAAGGGTCAGGTGAGCCAGGGGCTGGGACTGTGGTGGTGGTTGGAGGTGTCGGGGGCCCATTGGAGGTGGAACCCCCCAGGGAAGATGATTCTGTGTTCACTGGTAGATATCTGCCTGCGGAGATGTATGACACCTCCGACCTAGAGTCGCTGTCTGACTGCGGAGACGATGGCGAGATAGACGAACTGTTCAGCCGCAAGGGCTGGGATAGAGTGCCACTTCTTGCTTCCCGTGCGGTACGGGACTCGCCTATGTACACAGGAGATAGCACGCCTCGGGTGGAAGACCCGCAGCTTACGAGGGAGCCTACCCCTCCACCTGTGTCCTCATCTACTGTGACCCCACCTACTTTGGTTGTGGGGATACCCCGCGCTTCTCTGAGAGCGCCGAAAGTCAATTCCAGAGAGCTGGTAAAGGCACCGCGGCATCCGGAAGCTATAGTGCTGCCTGGAACCGAGAGAAAGCCACTATGCCACCTTTGGCCCGCTTGCAGAGACTGTTTTGCCACAAAATAGCTCGGGAATATGGGTGGGAGTACCCGTATCTGCCCCGGGACCTGCTATATGAGGTAGAAGTCTGGAGAGCAAGATGGTATGACGAGTTTGTGTGGGACAAGTTGAAGGTGCCCCATGCTCGCAGGTATCTGGAATGTGTGCCGTCAGTGTCCAAGAGGTTTGAGGACTGCAAAGCTGAATGGAAATTGGGGCGCCATATCCATGCTGACAAGATAGTCATTTGCAGAAGAGATGGAGAAGATGTCGAGTATTCGATAGAGGCATTTGACAAACACCTGAAACCCCTGTACCTGCCGGATCCAAAGTTTTACTTGTAGGAGAAAAGAACTCCTGTTGTTTCATTTGTGTATTTGAACTCTCTGGAGAAGTTATCCCCAGACACCAAGGACTGTGCCCTGTTTTTGTTTTTATTTGGGCTCTTTCTTTTCTCGTTGAAGACTTGGGGACTGTTGTGTTTTTTTTTTGTTTCCCCTTTTCTTCATGTGCCAAAGGCAAGGACATTTGGGAAATAGTGTCAGAGTAGAAGAAAAAAAAACTGGAAGAACGAAGATTCGTTGAGCGTCATGACCGCGGCGTTGTCACCAGGTGGCAGTGTTGCGCAACAAATGTTTGAAGATGTTTCACACACACATCACTTTGCTTATTGGAGTGAGTGGGTCTCTCGGCTGATGGGCCCACTCATCCCAAATGACACGAAATTATGTTAGGATGTTTTTCTTCTTCTTTCCCCTGCAGGAGAGTCGTCAATCAAGATTATTGAAAGTGGGTGGCTCTTAGACAGTGTGGGAGAGGGGTTGTGACCATGCAAATGTGTAAAGTGTTTTATGACATAAGTTGTTTTATATGTTCCCCATTCCCTGAGCAGGTCTTGGCACTTGGGAAAAATTTAGAAGAATTGCTTCAGGGGTTTCGCTCCATGCCACCATTTTAGGAGGCATGGGTGTGCACCTGACGCTGGGGACCAGCGTCAAATTACAGGGGGGAGTGTGTAGCGGGGTCCTTAAATTGATGGGATACACCTGGGCAATAGTGTAACCCAGGTGTATAATTGTGGTAGGATTTAGACCCCTTTCTGTTTCGTGGAGGATTGGAGGATGTAATATTCTCCTTTGCCTGTGGGTGGCGAGGTACCCACGGGCTTCAGGTAGAATCATCCCCTGCAGTGCTCCCTGTTTGGTTTCTTCCCGGAGATGGTGTGGCTGGGGCGGGGAACCCGCCGGACCGTTGAAGGGAGGAGATAAAAGGGGGAGACGCCCTTGCCACGAGGTCTTGTCTTGTCTTGCCTTGTTCGGGCGAAGAAGGAGGTCCTCGGGGGAGGAGGGCTGCGGCCCGCACCCAGGCACCTTAGGCCTGGGTGCATGGAGATCCAGGAGTCCGGTCCAGGTGCCCATGGCCTGGTCCGGAGTCACGTTGGCGTCCATCCCAGGCACCTTTAGCCTGGGGTGAGGTACTATCGAGGAGGCCTGGGGCCCAGTACCTTCGACTGGGTCCCGCAAGGGTGGACTGTCCGAGGGTCCCTGAGCGGAGGGACCCGAACCTGAGGTGAGGAGGCCGGGGAGGTTACCCACTGAAGACCCGGAGCAGCACCAACCCGGTGACGGTGGGCCCCTGGGAACTCACTTGGGAGGGCACATCCCCCTGATAGGGGCCACAGCGTATCGAAGAGGGCTCCATTGCTGTACGTAGGGGGTTGCTGGAAGAGACCCCATCTTTAGTATTGAGTCTTAGGAAGTGCCTTGGTCTGCTCGTCCCACCGTTGAAAAGGTTATAGGTCCTAACCTGTACTGCAAGAGAACTGTTATTGTGCTTTACTATCAGAGTGCCGAATAAACGAGTGTTGGACCTTTCTCCGGTGTGTGAACTCCAGTTACTGAAACCAAAAGGGAGGCGGGTGAGCTTGTGGTTACAGACTCGGTGCATCCGCGGAACACATTGGCCCGAGGAAACATAGGAAAGGGCCTTCACCTCCCTAATGAAATGGGGAGGACATGGGCCGTGGCGCATCTCACTCTCACAACTCAGGAACCCCTAGACAAGAGTTGGTGTGTGACAGAAGAAGAAGTAAGAGAGAGGGTGAGGCCGCTACATATATGCTGTATATGTTAAGTGCAAGTTTTACTGATCATGTGTACACATATTTTTAAAGCTGACGTTTTGGTGTATCAATTTTTACATAGTTAAATTGGTCCAATGAAACAATGTTAGTATATACAGGTATGTGCCATACCTGTGGGATCCCCAAAGATGCTGAAAATCATTGTTATAGGTAAAGTTACTGGAATGATCTCCAATAGCTTCCTGGTTCTGTGCCAAGCAGCTGCCTTACTGTTAAAAAACACAGAAGGTTGTCCACTTGGCACAGGAGCCACTCAGAGAACACTTTCCATTTTCTCAATCAAAGTGTTCTCTGATTGGACAAAGTGAAGATTGTGACATTTGCACCCCACCAATCAGAGAATGGAAAAGGAATGGTTGGCACTCAGGATGACATCCAAAATGGTATTTCTTTATTAAGTACATGTACAAAGCTGTAAAAAAGCCTACGCGTTTCGAACGTTAGTCCCTAGTCACGGCTGATAAAAAACTAAATAAGCAACACTTAAATAGTATATACAAAGGTCACATGATTAGGTACACATCACAGAAAATAGACATATGAAAAACCAGACATATAAAGAGTAACCCACAATATGCGTAGTTTATATTTTTCCAAAATGGAACATCATAAAAATCGTGGGTGCTACATAAAGATGAAATTGCCTAGATCAGGGGTCTTCAAACTACGGCCCTCCAGCCAGGTGTTCAGGAACTACAATTCCCATCATGCGTAGTCATGTCTGTGAATGTCAGAGTTTTGCAATGCCTCATGGGATTTGTAGTTCCGCAACAGCTGGAGGGCCGTAGTTTGAGGATCCCTAGCCTAGATACTAAATTAAGAAGAAAAACAAAAAAAAATGTTTTGGTTCCTACATTAGTCTTATTATTTTAATGTCCAGGTAGTATCATCTTTATGAAGCATCTACTGACATACTGATGTTTTGTTTTGAGATAATATAAATGATGTATGCCATTGTGGATCGCTTTTTATATCCCAGGATTTTCATATGCCTAAAAAGTAAAGCATTTTTTTTTTTTTGCCATCTCACATGCCCCCCGCCAGGTGCTGGTATAAGGTCACTGTCAGCTCTAGCCGTACAGCTCATTCTCTGCATCCTGTTTTCATTTTCCTTTCTTAAACAAAAACAGGATATACTGATCCAGCCTCTACCTTCCATCACATCCTGCCCCTTTGTTGTCTGTTTAGCTTCATTATATACACACAATAGCATTGTATCTCTATAATATAGCTTTCCAAAGATTCCAGAATTATTTCACTACATTCTCTGCAGTCCTATCCATGAAAACAAGCAAAACTATCATTTAAAGTGGTCCATCAATGAAACTGCAGGGTCTGTTATTTTTATTATTTTTTTAGATCCCCCCCAATGTAAAAATGTGGCTTATATTTACATATATAACTGTCACAATCCAATTTGTTTCAAATTAAAACTGCAATGGTTTCCTAAAACTACAAAAAAAGTCTACATTTTCTTTGTATGCCAACAATATCTGTGGCACCAAGTCATGAGGACAGGAAGCAAGGGGAAATCTGCCCAGTGGAGACACGGAACAGCCAATAAAATCCAGATTCTTACCCTTTCCTACTCTGAAGAAATCTAAAAAAGAGTTTCGACTGGGGTTGGGATTTAGAACCCCACTCTTGGTTACTGTTATTAAAGGCATGTATAGCCCCAACATTTTACATACTGTACTTTTACATCAGTCCCTGCCCTCAGAAGCTTACAATCTAAGGTCCCTATCACACATGCTTACACATACTAGGGCTAATTATCCTATCAGCGTGTTTTTGGAAGGTGGACATAAACCAACACAAGCACAGGCAGAGAATGCAAAGTCAACACAGATAGTGTCCTGGCCATAATTCCAAAGACCCCAGTGATGCAAAGCAGAAGAGCTAAACACTAAGCTACTGTGCTGCCTTGTGCCAGGACTGGCCTTATTCCTCGCTCCCAAAAACGTGTTCCTCTTCATGTGACCAGTCAGCCAAAGCCATATCACTTCACTGCCCATTCAGTTGCAGCTCTCTGATATCATCTCTTACAATGCTGAGCCATGTAGTCCGGTCGGAGTAGCGGGTTCCTCGCAACTGGGTTGCCCGCATGAGCTCACCTGGAGCCAGGAGGCCACCAGTAATGGACTGTTGCTAAAGACTTGCTATCTCTGGGCAAGTTATTAATCAGGCAGCCAACCTTATTGAGATTAGGACCGTGCATGTGTTTCTAAAGTCCCAAATTAGAGGAACACTCCTTCCCTTTGAAACCTGTGTTTCTGAGAGACTTTGCATTATGTACTTTACTGCCGCAAGTCTTCAGTAAAATTGCTGTTAAATGTTTCATGCCTGGTCTGAAGTCATTGAAAGGGGTTCATTAAGGTACGTGGCGTATTAAAAGGAACAGGGCCTGAACACACACATGGGGATGAAGAGGAGAAGTAAGAGTGCCACTAAGGAAGGGTTGACCGTGCAGAGAAGTTGGGGAACACGCCCAATGACTAACATGCGGTTGCTATGGGTAACCTGGACTGGTGGGAATGCTATAGCAGCCAACCAGTGGGAAGGTAGTACCGGGCCTGGGCCCCACAGCATGTGACACAGAGACCCCATGGACCTAGTTAAATTGCGCATGTGTAGAGAGCTGCGCTCAGTGCACAGCGAAATCTCTGTTCTGACACTGAGAGTAAGGTGTCAGAAAAGCTTGGCTGGTGGAGTGGGACACAGGCTTCGCAGTGTCCCCCTTTAAAATAATGCATTCGGAAGGTAAGTTGTACATTGTCATGGGTGAAGAGGCTCACAACAAAGCCTCAAGTTTATTGTGTTATTGTGCAAGGTGAGCGTACAGCGTGCTGCCTTGATGCTGATCTTCACATGACCGCGACCCTTGCCTGTTCCTGGGCACTAGTGGGGGCTTTCACAGGAGGTGTTCCCACCTACAGGGTGAGTTGGCCGCACCTATGGGCTGATAAGAAATAAGGTGAAATATTGATCTTATTCCTCACTTCCACAGGCTTCCTCCCTTTTTGTAACTAGTCATCTGAAGCCTTGTCACTTCACTGCCCGTCCAGTCACAGCTCTCTGTTGGTCATCATTTACAATGGTGGCCCCCCCGCCCTACATAGATTAAATGTTGGCTAGGGCGGACAGGAGGAAGGTCAAATATTTACCTTATTCCTCACTCCAGCAGGCTTTCTCCTCTCCATGTGACCAGTCATCTGAAGCCACATCACTTCATTACCCTTCCAGTCGTAGAGGTCTCTGACGTCACCACGTACAATGGTGGACCAGCGGTCCTTCACTGTACAGGAGAACAGAGCGTCAGATAGCTGAGGAGAGTTTCAGCTGCCAGGGGAGCGAGAAATAAGGTTAGTATTTGCACTTTTTCTTTCGTCCCCTAGCTAAATGAGCATTTAACCCATGTAGTGTTGCGGGGAGACTCCACCGCATGGGTATATTCAACAGCAGCCTGGAGTTGGGTTGTAAGGTCAAATTCCTGGCATCCCCATCAATGTTCTTAGGATCAGGGATGAGCTCAGACGTGTTCAGATCCTAGTCCTGCCTGATGCAGATGGCCAATCATAAGCGGTTAGGCATTCCCAGCTCAACAGCCCCATGTATACACACCCCTTGAATATGTGCGGCTGCCAGGCTGGGATTGCCTTGACCGCTCATGACTGCTTATGATTGGCAGTCTGCAGTGACAGTTTCCTGGTAGGATAGCTCAGGTGGGTTTTTGACTAGGATCTGAACATGCCTGCACTTATCCCAACCAGTAATTTTTTCAATTTTTTTTTGTGAGATCTTCACAAAGGGTGTTACACATCTAGGGGGATGCAAGGGGTACAGATCCTCTTTGCAGGGCCTCTTTCAATATCTGCAGAGCAGTAGCAGATACGAATCTGCAATGAGTTTTTCTAAGCTCCCTTACGATGCATATAGGTGACCTGGAGAAAAACAAGATTCCTCCAGCTTCAGCAAGATTAGTGAGACACCACAAAAAGTATAGCTGGGAACTCTTGCAGGGAGAATGTTCCACTGGAGCCTCTGACGGATTTAGGAAATCAGTGGGTGGTACAGCCTATCATCTATAACTAGAATATCAGATCAGAGTGATGTTTTTTGCATTTTGGGTTGCTGGGATAATATCAGTCTTCAGCGTCTGTAAGGCATAATGCCAGCGATTGTTGTCAACAAATGTATAATACTTACCTGTGATGCTTGGAAAAATATAGTGGCAGTCTCTAGCTTCAATAAAAGTACCGGTACATTGTCTGTACTTTTGTCAGTCCGTCACGCCTGTTTCCGAAGAAGCTTTTCAGGATCCAATCTGGCTCATTTGCCTTAAAGAGAACCTGTCACCAGAGTGTTTTTTTGTTTGTTTTTTTATAAAAATGCATCATGCTTCTTAAAGACAGGCTGCTGTAAGGGGACCCTAAAATTTCATGACCATCCAAAAGAGCCCACCCCTTCTGGCAACTTAGCAGGCCACCTGAGCTCTGTATTTGTCTGCTGTGTATTTTAATTGATCAAAATCAAAAATATAGTTCTTATAGGTATACAACAAGGCAGGTTGTCTCAGTTGGCCACCAAGGGGTAAGTCCTTTTACAATAAGCTCGACGAGTAGGTGGAGAAGTCACAAGAAATAAGATAAAGGAGCACCACTTGGGCAAAATGCATATTTATCTAAGTGCTTCCCTTGGCTTAATAAATTAGGCTCTTCTGTTCTGTAAATAATTCTTGTTTTTAAGTAAAGTAACCTAAATAATGTGAGGGTTACAGGGAGGTTTAGCATTAGGGGAACAAAGAGAGCTAGTGTGAGGATTAGTTTCGGGGTTACAGGCAAGGTTAATGTTAGAGTTACAGTATACAGATGGTTGGTGTAAAGGTTTCGGGGGAAGGTTAGGGTGAGTATTACAGAGAGGGTTGGTGTAAAGATTTCAGGAAAGGTTAGTGTTAGGGTTACAAGAAAGGTTAGTTTTAGGGTAACAGGGAAGGCTAGTGTGAAGTTTAGGGTTACAGGGAAGGCTAGTGTAAGAGTAACAGGGAGGGTTAGTGTAGGGGTTGCAGGAAGAGTTAGTGTTAGCATTACAGGGAAAGCTAGTTTGAGGATTAGGGTACAGGGAAGGCTGGTGTAGGAGCTACAGGGAGGGTTAGTGTTAAGGTTAAAGGGGTTGTAAAGGTTCGTTTTTTATTTTCTAAATAGGTTCCTTTAAGCTAGTGCATTTTTGGTTCACTTACCTTTTCCTTTGATTTACCTTCTAAATGTTTTTTTTCTTTGTCTGAATTCCTCACTTCCTGTTTCTCCTCACTAAACTTCACACCATCATCTGAGTGGTGTTTAGTCAGCCAGAACAGCTTACTGAACAGCTTACTGAGGAGGAACAGGAAGTGAGAAATTCAGACAAAGAAAACAAAGAAAAAAAAAATTAGAAGGGAAATCTAAGGAAAAGGTAAGTGAACCAACGATGCACTAGCTTAAAGGAACCTATTTAGAAAATAAAAAACGAACCTTTACAACCCCTTTAAAAGAAGGGTTAGTGTTAGGCTTACACAGCAAGTGCAAGTGTTACAAGAAGGGTTAGTGTTACGGTTACATGGAAGGCTAGTGTGAGGATTGGGGTTACAGGGAAGGCTAGTGTAGTAGTTACAGGAAGGGTTAGTGTTAGGGGCTGCAGGAAGGGCTAGTGTTAGGGTTACAAAAGGGATTAGTGTTAGCATTACAGGGAAAGCTAGTTTGAGGATTAGGGTTACAGGAAATGCTGGTGTAGGTGTAACAGGAAGGGTTAGTGGTAAGGTTACAAGAAGGGTTAATGTTAGGGTTACTGGGAAGGCTAGTGTGAAGGTTAGACTTACAATGAAGGCTAGTATAAAGATTACAGGAAGGGTTAATGTTAGGGTTATAAAGCAAGTGCAACTGTTACAAAAAGGGTTAGTGTTAGCATTACAGGTAAGGTTAGTGTTAGCATTACAGGGAAGGTTAGTGTAGGTGTTACAGGAAGGGTTACTGTTTGGGTTACAGGAAGGGTTAGTGTAATGCTGCGTACACACGGCCGGACTTTCCAACGGGAAAAGCTTAGTTGGAATCTCAGACGGAAAAATAGAGAACCTGCTCTCTATCTAAGTCCGTCGGAAATTCCGACGGAAAAAGTCAGATGGGGCATACACACGGTCGGAATATCCGACCAAAAGCTCCCATCTGACTTTTTTCATCGGAAATTCCGACCGTGTGTACGCGCCATTAGGGTTGCAGGGTGTGTTAGTGTGGGGATTGGGGTTATAGGGAGGGGTAATGTGTGGGTTACAAGAAGGGCTATTATGAGGGATACAGAGGGAGTTAGTGTAAAGGTCAGTGTTAGGATTACGGGCAAGGTTAGTTTAAGGGTTACAGAGATAATTATTATGGGGGTTACACGGAGGCTGTATGTGAGAACTAATGTTAGGGTTATAGGGATTGCTAGTATGAGGGTTATTGTAAGGATTACGAGGAGGGTTGCTAAAATCCTTTAATGCATCCAAAAAAAAAACCCTAGTGCCGTTCTCCCAGCATGCATCACTATTTTGTCGATCCACAGCCTGTGAAGAAGAATATTGCTCCACAACCCATGCTATAATGACTGGCTAAGGACCCTTCTGCAGGTTTTATACAGGTTTGCCTCATTGTATTGAAAAATATCAAGCAGATTCAAGAGACAGATACCTTAAAGGTTCTCAGTAGCTCAATACAAACAAGATGACCAGCGATTTAGATATGAACCCCCCCCCCCACACCAACAGTCATTACAGTGCAAGCAGTGGAGGTTTGTTTCCATCATTGGCTATATATTGGACTAAAATTATTGTTGGTCGGGTCCAATCAACTTTTATACCGCAATGACAAGGAAAATTCGAAGGAGCAGGGTAGATATTTTTCCTTGAACAAATAGATTTCTAACAGTGTGTGTGGTTTTTGTTCAGGAAAGTCCTTTTCGTCCCAAAATCTAATGTTAAAAGCAAAAAAAATTTGGAATATTGTAGTGAGAATTTTTTCATGACTAGGGTAGATAAGAGCTCACCTGAAACTGACCCCTACCCCTGTCCACCCACAACACCTCCCTTTAAATACAAGACTTAACCACACGAAACATAAGTGGAGTTAAAATGGCCAAAATCGGCCTTTTATTAAACATATTCTTTCTTTAAAGCGGAGTTCCACCCAAAAATTGAACTTCCGCTTTTTGGAACCCTCACTTTTGGCACCTTTTAGGGGGGTGCAGATACCTGTCTAAGACAGGTATTTGCGCCCACTTCCGGGCATAGACTCCCGTGGGAGTCTACGCCACTTTCCGTCCCCCCCGTTGTCTCCTTGGAAACACACTGTTCCCAGGAGAGAGCGGGGACCAGTGACGGCGCGCCGCGCTACTTGCGCATGTGCATTAGGGAACCAGGCAGTGAAGCCGCAAAGCTTCACTTCCTGATTACCTCACCGAGCATGGTGGCAGCAGCATCCGAAGACCGAGCGATTGCTCAGCCTCGTCTGCCGACATCGCGGGCGCGCTGGACAGGTAAGTGTCCATTTTTTAAAAGTCAGCAGCTGCAGTATTTGTAGCTGTTGACTTTTTAAAAAAAATATTTTCGGGTGGACCTCCTCTTTAAATAACACAATATAACCATACATAACTTAATCCAATCCTTAATGATTCGAGGTTCCTGACGGTGCCACATTACCATATTTTTGTGTCTGAGGCACCAGATAGCTGAGTTGCGACCCCAGCCGCAAAACACCACCTCGGGAGCCTAACCCAGCTGACCTCAGACACTCACCGGTCTTAACACCAATACGCATTGTACCGTACACACTCGAGGACTCCATTCCTCAGATGGGTCCCCACCATTGTCCCAATAACCATAATTAGACCTCAAGGACCCCAACCGCCAGATAACCATACATTAAAGAAAAAATATCACAACCATATAAGTAATAATCAGGGTTGGCGGGAGGGATGTTGTTCGTCGATTTCCTCTCTGCAGGTGAGCCGGGACTACCCCTTCTGAAGAACTGGACTCCCGGACCCTCCCCGTCACTCCATCCTTTGGGCCAATAAGGTACGTGTAAGGACTGACCATGGTACCTTACAATAATTAACCCCCTGCTGACCGGTTCCCCTTCCACCCTGTCATGTATGCCCTTCACTGACTCCGTTCCTCCTCAGTTCCGGGCATATCTGAAATGCTTGAAAATCTACCAGCATATGGCCAACTTAAGTGTGGGAAACCTTTCAAAAACAGCTTTGCCCATTAGTAAAGTGGGCTTACAAAAATCCCTCAACACCCGAGCTTAAAGTTGGGATTTTATAAAGGAGGACAGAAGTAATATATATTCCACACAGATCCACATCTTCCTGGATGTCATGACTATAAAACTTCTACCCCATGCCGTTATGAATGATCATGTGACAGCGTTATAAAATATTAATTACAGCGTGATACATATCTAGTTGTAATCTCATCTGTCTGTTTACAAAGCAGATCCGCTAATTATTATCCCCGCAGATTGAGTCAATGCAATGAGCAATGAGCTATACGATGACACCCATCACCGTGACAGGCACCGAAATGAGCTGCATAAACAATAACATTGTAAATAGAGTCTGCAGACAGAAACAAAATAAAATCCATGTTCTGGAAAAGAGACAGGTTTTGTTTTAACAATATGTGTCATGTTATGTATTTTAATTTCCAGAGGGTAACAACTAATTAAACCACTTAATCTAAATGGCAATGTGGGCAGCGTTTGCTGTTTTTGAAATTAAAAGTTTATCCTGCTTCAGGTCTCCGGATTCTGTATAGCCAAAATTGTACTTTTAGTTTTGAATGAACCATTTTGATGTCTGTGTCCCTACAGAGTAGCGTTACCCTCTCTATTTGTCCTGGTGACACTGTCACTGGGAAAAAAAATGTTGAGAAATCCAAACTTTTGTAGGCAGGTGCAGGACCCCCTCCATCCTATAGGTGGCACTGTGCCTTTATTGCAGATAAATAGGAGTTTGTTAGGGGAATTGTCCCTTTGAGAAGCCAACTGTCCAATTGTATGCTGCAACCCTCTGGAGACCTCATGCATCCATCTTAGCTGGGAACCTTATATATGGGGTCTCCTGCATCATTTTGGCGCACCTGGAGCGTGTTGTAGGTCAGGGATAGAGACTCCGCTGGCTAGGAAAAGTGCATAGCACAGGGACAGTTCCTGGCGATTAAGGTCAGTTAAGGGACCACACCTGTGTTGAGGAAACATCCCGGCATCCGGATCAGTAACATGGGGCTTCTCCCAGCAGCATTAAGGTGCTGTCTTGTCAAACTGCAAACCGCCACCCTTCCAGGGGAAGCCATCCTCTAGTAGTAATACAAGCCCAAGCCTGGTGACATTGTGTACATAACTGTCTGATCAATATTCCTATCGCACACGTTCCTGAAATGGTGGGTGCTGCAGCGATTACCAGTTGGGTCCTGGAAACATCAAACAAGTGTACATATTCGCCAGCACACCATAGATCGACAACTTCCGTACAAAGGTTTTTAATGAAAGAGATCACATCACAAAGGAAATTGCAACGTTTCGGAGCCGCACAGGACCCCTTCGTCAGGCACATGCCTGACGAAGGGGTCCTGCGTGGTTCTGAAACGTTGCACTTTCCTTTGTGATGTGATCTCTTTCATTAAAAACTTTTGGGCGGAAGTACATGCCTGACGAAGGGGTCCTGTGCGGCTCTGAAATGTTGCACTTTCCTTTGTGATGTGATCTCTTTCATTAA
Source organism: Rana muscosa (assembly GCA_029206835.1). Classification (NCBI taxonomy): domain Eukaryota; kingdom Metazoa; phylum Chordata; class Amphibia; order Anura; family Ranidae; genus Rana; species Rana muscosa. The sequence goes on from CM055119.1 coordinate 342,909,076, forward strand.
AAACCTTTGGACTGAAGTACATGCCTGACGAAGGGGTTCTGTGCGGCTCTGAAACGTTGCACTTTCCTTTGTGATGTGATCTCTTTCATTAAAAACTTTTGGACGGAAGTACATGCCTGACGAAGGGGTCCTGCGCGGCTCTGAAACGTTGCACTTTCCTTTGTGATGTGATCTCTTTCATTAAAAACCTTTGGACTGAAGTACATGCCTGACGAAGGGGTTCTGTGCGGCTCTGAAACGTTGCACTTTCCTTTGTGATGTGATCTCTTTCATTAAAAACTTTTGAACGGAAGTACATGCCTGACGAAGGGGTCCTGCGCGGCTCTGAAACGTTGCACTTTCCTTTGTGATGTGATCTCTTTCATTAAAAACCTTTGGACGGAAGTACATGCCTGATGAAGGGGTCCTGTGCGGCTCTGAAACGTTGCACTTTCCTTTGTAATGTGATCTCTTTCATTGAAAACCTTTGGACGGAAGTACATGCCTGACGAAGGGGTCCTGCGCGGCTCTGAAACGTTGCACTTTCCTTTGTGATGTGATCTCTTTCATTAAAAACATTTGGACGGAAGTACATGCCTGACGAAGGGGTCCTGTGCGGCTCTGAAACGTTGCACTTTCCTTTGTGATGTGATCTCTTTCATTAAAAACTTTTGAACGGAAGTACATGCCTGACGAAGGGGTCCTGCGCGGCTCTGAAACGTTGCACTTTCCTTTGTGATGTGATCTCTTTCATTAAAAACATTTGGACGGAAGTACATGCCCGGCGAAGGGGTCCTGTGCGGCTCTGAAACGTTGCACTTTCCTTTGTGATGTCCTCTTTCATTAAAAACTTTTGGACAGAAGTTGTCGATCCATGGTGTGCTGGCGAATATGTACGCTTGATTGTGTACATAACAACTGCTATTTGCCTTATGTCAGTGCCTACTAAAACTGTCCTTAGTCATTACCTCTATTCTGTATTCAATTTACAAGATAAATTAGAACATCAAGAACTGTGTGTGGTCTCTCCCTGATTGGGTAACCTTGGTCTAGGCCTTGCCTACACAATAGACCCTACACAAAGGTGAAGGAAAAACTTCCAATGGGAATGGCAAATGACTAAGAGGGAATTTCCTCACTTTGAAGGGATTTCCTCTCACTTCTTGTTGGGTCTCAAGCAGGAATGAGCTTTAGTTCAGTCTAAACCCACGTGCGGCCTTGATGGAACTGTCAGTGCTGGTCCAATCAGTTGTGGCTGGTTCATTCCCCACACCGCATATGACCACATGGCCAAATTAGGTCAATGATGTCACAAGCATCCTCACCCCTTTGTGTAGTATGGCTGTGGGGCGGGGAATGCACCGACTGCAGCCGATTGGGCCAACACTCACAGCTTCCTTCTAGGATCAGGCGAACATGGGCTTGGAGAGAATCCAATCTCATTACTAGTCTCCAGGAAAGAAAGTGAAGGGAAATCTCCTCAACAGGACACAGATTTTGCATGTGGTGGTACCGTGAAAGTCCTATTAGTTGTGTTTTAAGGGGACTGCATTATTGTATTAAGCCCTCCTAGTTGTTTTCTTGGACTGCACAATTGTTAGCTTTTATTTAGAGATCTGAGAATGGGAGTAGATGAACAGTTTAGCAAAAATATACTGGGTAGGGCTGACACCACTCAGTCCACATAAATGATGTGTGTTGTTACCCCCAAACGGGATTCAGGTAGACATGTGCACTGCCGAAAAAATTCATTAGTTTTCGTTTCATTTGTTTGTTTTTCGGGTAATTTGTTACGATCGAAATTCAAAAATTTGGAAATTTCTAAATTCGAAAATGAAAAAATTCAGAAATGCGAAAATCTGAAGTTCGAAAATCCGGAAATTCGAAAATCCGAAATTCGAAAATCCGAAAATTTAAAATTCGGAAATTCAAAAATCCCAAAATAAGAACAAAGATTTGAAAAACCCAAAATAATAACTAACTAATAACAACTAACTATTAAATTATAGGTATTGGAATTTCCTTTCAAATTTGTAACGAATACGAATTCATCCGAAGTTACAAATTATCCGAAATAACAAATGTCGCATCTAAACGAATGGGACGTAACAAATTAATAACAATAAATAATATTAATAAAAAGTTTTTATTATTATTGTTTATTATTATTAATTCGTTATGTTCCATTCGTTTAGATGCAGCATTCGTTATTTCGGATAATTTGTAACTTTGGATAAATTCGTAGTCATTACATTCACTAACAGACAAATTTTAAAGGAAATTCCAATACCTATAATTTAATCGTTAGCAATAGTTATTATTTTTAGTTAGTGGGATTTTCAAATTTTTCGGATTTTCATTTTTATTTTCGGATTTTCGAATTTCCTGAATTTTCTATTTTTTTAATCTTTGTTTTCGGAAAAATTTGTTGCGGGTTTTCGTTATTTCAAATATTGCCTAATTAATGAATTTGTTGAATTTAGTCGAAAAACGAATTAGGAACGAAACGAATTGCATAGATTCAGGAGTGGCTTGCAATTTTGGTAGATCAATGGGTATTTTCTGTACTTGCAGGTTTACGTGGTTTTTGTGGAATGTGCATGTATTGCATTGATGTACTGCATATGTTTTGTTTTTACAGCTTAGGAACAGTCCAAACCACAACAGAGATTTCTTCCTTTCCTTCACTACCGCAGGCATAGAACCGCAGTCTCTGCCCGTAATAGTTACATCTCCTGATAAGCTGATTGGTACTATCGTAGTTCATGTTACTGCTTACCACCAGCAGACAGGAAACATTTATGACCTTGGAGGCCTTGGCATGTCTGTGGATGTGAATTGCAGCATATTTTTGGCTTCTGGTACTGTGGTTGGATTAAAGTACGCTAAACCAAATTCATGGACAGATTTGGTCAGCCCCATACATAACAGTCTGGCCTGTTCATATATAACTATGCATCCGTTTCTGAAGAGTTTAACTTTTTTTACCCCTAAAATAGTCAGGGATTTTAACACAAGTGGTCATACTTTGGGCAGATGTGTACAAAATTGGAATGCCCGATTTTCAATTTTATAACCCAATTACCGTATATACTTGAGCCGGGGTCTCCAAACTTTCTAAACAAAGGGCCAGTTTACGGTCCTTCAGACTTTAGGGGGGCCAGACTAGGGCCATTGGGAGTAGAAAATGTCCAGGTGTCCAGTGGGAGTAAATAATACCATATCTTTGGTGACAGCGGGAGGACTAGTGCCCCATCGTTGGTTTTAATGGAAAGAATTTATGGTGTCAGTTGGAGGAATAGTGCCTCATTGGTGTCAGCAACAAGAATTATGCCCCATTGGAGTTGGATGGAATAGTGCCCCAAGGGCCGCATTAAGGCAAGCAAAGGGCTGCATCCGGCCCCAGGGCCGCAGTTTGGAGACCCATGTACTTGAATATAAGCCGACCCGAATATAAGCCGAGGCACCAAATTTTACCACAAAAAAATGGGAAAACTTATTGACTCGAGTATAAGCCTAGGGTGTCCATCTGCATGCCTCACTGTGTCTCACTTTGCCTCACTGTGTCCATGTGCATGCCTTACTGTGCCCATGCCTCACTGTGCCCATGCCTCACTGTGCCCATGCCTCACTGTGTCCATGACTAGTCTGACGTTTAACATGGGAGTCTATGGAAGGGGTGCCCGGCTTTGAAAAATTGTTGCTTCCCGGCTGTAGGTCCCCAGACAAAAAACTTTTGCACACTTATAAAGGTGAAATGGGGCTACATGTGTGCCAAGTTTCGGGTCCAGGGAACCTACGACCGGCCGGTACCGGGTCCCCAAAATCACTGGAGAAACGTCTGTTTAACATGGGAGTCTATGGAAGGGGTGCCCGGCTTTGAAAAATCGGTGCTCCCCGGCCGTAGGTCCCCTGGACAACAAACTTTGCATACTTGTAGAGGAAGAGTGGGGCTATATGTGTGCGAAGTTCGGCCGGTACCGGGTCCCAAAAGTCTGGGAAATCAAGCACAAAAAGGTGACTCGAGTATAAGCCGAGGGGGGCATTTTCAGCACAAAAAAATGGAACTAGTGTCCCCATTGGAAGATTTTTCCTGTACAGTAATACCTTGGATTACGAGCATAATTTATTCCAGAAGCATGCTTGTAATCCAAAGCACTCGTATATCAAAACGAGTTTCCCCATAGGAAATAATCGAAACTCAGATAATCCGATTCACAGCCACTGCTGGTCTATGCAGTACCGCATGTGGCCAGAGGTGCGGGGGCGCCGGAGACATTCGGAGACGCAAGGAGACCACTCGGAGACGCTTGGAGACACTCGGGAACGGAGTGTCATCGAGTGTCTCTGTGCGTCTCCGAGCATTACTGGTGCCCTTGCACCTCTGGCCAAATGTGGTACTGCACACCCCAGCGGCTTGAATCCTGATCATCTTGTGAGATAACACTCGCAAAGCGAGGCAGATTTAAGAAAAAAAAATAGCTTGTTTTGCGAAACGCTTGTAAACCACGTTACTCGCAATCCGAGGTTCCACTTTATTACTTTTTTGAGGACAACTAAAAAATTGAGATTTTCCTTTCACTTTTAATTATAACGGTAGACAGGACAAATAGAGGACGAATCCCGCTAACAGAGACACAGACTGCAGTAAAAACCTAATACAGTTATACTTTAATTCTGCTGAATAGGTAAAAAATGCCCAGCTGTTGTAACAACAAAAATTGCACCTCTTGCTACCATATCCACCTCCTCTCCAGTGCTCTATTGACTTCTAAGCTCCCATAGGAGGGCCGAAATGCATCAGTGAAATCAGGGAGTGTGCTCTCTGCTTATTTGGAACAATAAAGTTTGTGTTGCGGACATTGCAGTGTACAACCCCTTTTTGGATTGTGTATGCTCTTGCGGGTGGAGACGGAGGCCCGAGATTGTGCCCGCCGCTGGAGACACTGGCTGAGCTTGGGAGCAGTTTTTGGAGGTTATCAACAATCATCTCCACTTCTTTCAGCTGAATCCTCACTGCTTTGTGGACCAGCGCTGTAGAAACTGTCACCTTTGTTACTACTGTTTTTTTTATTGCTGCCATCTGATTGGTTGGTATGGGGCTATAACAAAGGGGGGTACACTTAAAGTGGCGTTCCACCCTAAAAAAAAAAAAAAAATTCACCAAAAATCTACAAATAAATAGAAAAAAAAAATGTAAAAAAAAATAAATGTTTTAATTACCAGAAATAGCGGTTGCTATGCGGATCTTCCTAGTCTGCCTCTTCATCCTCCGCGGCTGGTCTTCATCCTCCTGTTGTCTTCTGGGGAATGGTGCGCGCTGCCTTCTGGGAACTGTGTGTATTCCAGAGAGCAGCTGCCCATTCAGAAAACACTGCGAGACTCGCGCATGCGCAGTAGGAAACGGGCAGTGAAGCCGCAAGGCTCCACTGCCTGTTTCCCTTAGTTAGGATGGCGGCGACGGGACCTTCCACGATCGAGGGATCGCCCACGGGGGCCGACATCGCGGGCGCCTAGGACAGGTAAGTCTTATTAAAAGTCAGCAGCTACAGTGTTTGTAGCTGCTGACTTTAAAAAAAAAAAAAAAACGCGAGTGGAATCCCGCTTTAAGCTGAATGATTTACATGACATTTCCATCAATAGGTAACTTAAGGTTGCATTTATCATTTAATACGGGCCTTTGTATAGCACAGACAACTTATGCCTTGTACACCCGATCGGAATTTCCGATGAAAAACGTCAGACGGAATTTTTTCTTTGGATATTCCGACCGTGTGTGGGCCCCATCTGACTTTTTTCCGTCGGAATTTAGAAAGAGAACATGTTCGTCTGTATGGAACTCTGACGGACAAAAAACCACGCATGCTCAGAATCAAGTCGATGCATGCTCGGAAGCATTGAACTTTATTTTTCTCGGCTCGTCGTAGTGTTGTACGTCACCGCGTTCTTGACGGTCGGAATTTGGTGTGACAGTGTGTATGCAAGACAGCTTTAACGGAATTCCATCAGAAAAATCCGTTGGAGTTTATCCCGACGGAAAATCCGATCGTGTGTACAAGGCATTACACAGCACTTTACATATTGAACATTCACATCAGTCCCTGCCCTTGAGCAGCTTATAACCCAGGGTTTCTCAACTCCAGTCCTCAAGGCGCCCCAACAGGTCATGTTTTCAGGCTTTCCAGTTATTTTGCACAGGTGATTTGATCAGTTTCACTGCCTGAGTAATTACCACAGCTGTTTCATCTGAGGGAAATCCTGAAAACATGACCTGTTGGGGCGCCTTGAGGACTGGAGTTGAGAAACACTTTTATAACCTATCTCACATGCATATACTAGGGCAGTGGTTATTAACCCTGTCCTTAAGTACCCCCAACAGGCCATGTTTTGAGAATTTCTCTTAGATAAAACAGCTGTCCAAAATACCAAGCCATTGACTCTGATTTAAAGCACCTGTGCAAGATAAAGGAAAACCTGCAAACATGACCTGTTGGGGGTACTTGAGGACAGGGTTGAGAACCACTGCAAAAGGGCAAATTTAGACAGCAGCCAATCATTCTACCAGCATGTCTTTGGCACACAGGAGGAAGCCAACACAAGTGCAGAGAGAACATGCAAACTCCATGCATATATTATCCTGTCTGGGAATTGAACTGAGGACCCCAATGCTACAAGGCAGATGTGCTAACCACAAGCCACTGTGCTGCATCATTCTATGTACAGAGGTTTAAATTGTGCAACAAGGCCATCACATTTTGGTTTCTATAGGCAAAACAGAGACACCTTCCATAATTTATGCCCATATAAAAAAATTAAAATAACAGTTAAAAATACAATGGGTTAAATAAAGTACTTTCCGCAGTTTTTATAAATCAAATAAACTGTGATCATGCACAATAAGGTCTGACCTTAATTCCTTTATAATGAATACTTCATTTCCTTTTCTTTTCAAACAAAAGCAGGATGTGTTTCAGGACTTGGCTGACCTCTTATGCCCCGTACACACGATCGGACTTTTTTCCGACCAAACTCCCATTGGAATTCCGACAGAATTTCATCGTAAAAAAATAGAACAGGTGCTATTTGAAAATTCCGATGGAATTCATCGGAATTTCTCCGATGGAGCCCACACACGGTCGGAATTTCCGATGAAAAAACCCCAACGGACTCCGTCTGACTTTTTTCATGGGGACTTCCTATCGTGTGTACGCGGCATAATAAATCATGGCAGTATCCAAATTCCCTTTTGTTTAGGTGGTTACGTATGATAATACTCAAAATAATAGGGCCAACAGACCTAAAACAAAAAAAGTTCGTTTTTGTAAGAGTTTCTAATACCATTCACCATCTCCCAGAATCTGAGATATATGAAGGTGTTGTGTATTAGGTGCCACTGTAAGCCAACAGAGTCTTAGGACAGGAAGTCAGGAATGTGTTGGAAAATATCCACCTTTATTAAGAAATACCCACTTCTGATCATTTCCTGGAGCTTTTAGATATTTATACATATTTTCCATTAAAACTCCTTTACGTAAACCAATTTGTTTTTATGGGTAGGGGCAATGTGAGGCGATAAAAGAGACAGAAAAAAAAACTTTTTTTTTTTACAGAGGTTAGCAGTCAGCAACACAACATTTAAGAGGTTCAGCATCAATTATTATAATTATTATACACGATTTATATAGCGCCAACTGTTTACGCAGCGCTTTACAATGTATAGGGGGGACAACACAAATACAGTACAGGTCAATACAAAAGGTACAGGAGGGCCCTGCTCATAGAGCTTACATTCTAAAGGGAGGGGTGGTGGTAAAAGGTAAAAGGTAATTGACTACTGAGCCTAGTGGGGTTTATTTACTAAATTTGATTTACTAATGATTTACTAAAGCTGGAGAGTGCAAAATCTGGCGCAGCTCTACATAGAAACCAATCAGCTTCCCTTCTTTTTTTTTTTTTTGTCAAAGCTTAATTGAACAGCCTGAAGTTAGAAGCTGATTGGCTACCATGCACAACTGCACCAGATTTTGCAATTCATACACTCGTTTTACAGCTCTTATTTTTCAGCATAGGTATAAAACTGATTGGTTCCTGTGGGGCATTACTTGAAGTTGTTATTAGACACATTTTTAAGAAAAGGGCCTGTTGCACATGTTAAATGAGCAAAATATTGATATATTAAATCCTCAGTTTAAAAATGAAAAGTACACATACAGAGTAAAACCTTGGTTTGAGAGTATCATGGTTTGAGAGCGTTTTGCAAGACAAGCAAAATGTTTTAATACATTTTGACTTAATATACAAGTTATGTCTTGATATAAAAGTAGCATCATGTCACAACTGAGTATAAAAGAGAAGAGAGGAGCCTCTAAGTGTAGCAATATGGTTACTTTTAATGAAGATACAACATTTAGCAACACATTGCTACTCTAAGGCCTCGTACACACGGCCGAGATTCTCGTCGAAAAAAACATGTCGTTTTTTTCGACGAGATTCTTGGACAAGAAACTTGTCCCGGCCGAGTGTACACACGCTCGATTCAAAGAACCCGCGGTTCTTTGAATGGAGCGTACGCGGTGACGTCATCGACTACGACGAGCATGCGCTCGTCACATTCGATGCCGTCGCCGCCATCTTGGTATACCCTATCTATGCCTAGGAAGCTACCGCGCATGCGTCGAATTCATTTCGAACATGCGCGGGCTTCCGGGAGGACAGGTAAGTGTACACACACACACTTTTCTCGTCGAGAAACAGGCTGACGAGAATCTCGACGAGAAAATAGAGAGCAGGTTCTCTATTTTCTCGTCGAGATTCTTGTCGCTTTTCTTGACGAGAAACCATACACACGAACGAGTTTCTCGGCAAAAAATCTCTGCCAGCAAGTTTCTTGCTGGTTTTTGCCGAGAAACTCGTTCGTGTGTACGAGGCCTTAGAGGTGCCTCTCTTCTCTTTTATACTCTGTAGTTCCTGCTGAGTTTTGCTTCTAATCCCCTTGTGGAGGCTTCCAATTGTGGATAGACATTGCTATAATCTGTTTATATGGACTATAAACTTAAGGACCTATGAATAAATGGTTGTGAAACGAATCATTTGAGTTTCCATTGTTTTTGATGGGGAAATTTGCTTTGATATACAAGTACTTTGGATTAAAAGCATGTTTCTGGAACGAATTATGCTCACAATCCAAGGTTTTACTGTATATCTATATACGGTATATACTGTATATAGGGGTTTCTATCATAATTTAATAAAACCGGCTTAGTATTTTTTACTACTATATTAAGCCTTACTTTTAAAAGTGACAGAAAAAGAATATACGTTTGTTGCCTGTAGTAACAAATCACATTATTTCTATGCTATTATTAAAGTGGTTGTAAACCCACTTTTGCAACTTGCACCTACAGGTAAGCCTAGACTAAGGCTTACCTGTAGGTGCAAGAAATATCTCCTAAACCTACACGGTAGACAACGGCGCATTCATGGGGTTAATCCCATTTACAAATTCGGCTAAGTCCCAGCAATGCTTGGGCTTAGCCGAATTTGACGGCTCCTGCGCGCTTGCGCGGAGTCACGTCTTCGCCGCTCCGGCCCATCACAGCGCCGGAGCGGCGCTGTGATTGGCTGGAGCGGCGATACCCGGAAGTAACATTCCGGCTATCGCCGCAGCGATGGCTGCGGCTGGAGAGAGGGACACGGACGGCTTCGGGGGCCCCGATCTAAGGTAAGTGGTACATAATGAGCTAGTATGCTAGTCATACTAGCTCATTATAGCTTTGTCTTGCAGGTGGGCTAGAAAAAAAAAAAGGCATATGGGTTTACAACCACTTTAAAGTTATATCTAAAGCCAAAACTTTTTGCTTTTAGTTTTGGATAGAGTAGGGAATGATTAAATCCGTGACAAATTTTCCTTTGTCTATGCTCTGTTAAGCCCTGTACACACGATTGGTTTTACAGATGAAAACAGTCCGATTGACTGTTTTCATCGGACAAACCGATCGTGTGTGGGCCCCATCGGACTTATTTCTATCGGTGAAAAAAATAGAACATGTTTTAAACGTTTCCGATGGAAAAAAAAACGATAGCAAATTCCGATCGTCTGTGTGGAACTCCATCGGAACAAAAACCCCACGCATGCTCAGACTGAATTAGGAGACGGGAGCGCTCGTTCTGGTAAAACTAGCGTTCGCAATGGACATAGCACATTCGTCATGCTGTACCGGACTGAAAAGCACGTAGAATGAAAAGCGCAAATCGGCTTTTACCAAACTTTTACTAACAATCGGTAACACAAAATCAGCAAAAGCAGCCCAAAGGGTGGCGCCATTGGATTTGAACTTCCTATTTATAGTGCCGTCGTACGTGTTGTACGTCACGGTGTTTGGGACGGTCGGAATTTTGTCTGATGGTGTGTAGGCAAGACTGATGGAAGTCAGCTTCATCGGAATTCCGATGGAAAAATCCATTGGATTGTATTCCATCAGAAATCCGATCATGTGTACAGGGCTTAAGTGAGATTTCCCCCTTCATGTCCTAATAAGATTTCTCCAAAGTAAGGGGTAATACTCTCTTAGACAGCTGTAACCAGAATAAGTGGCCCAATAAAAAGATTTCTCCTGTATTCCAATACTGATGCAACGACAATTTTAAATTTTAAATTTTCTTTTTTCATACCAAAGACAAGGGTCGCCCATTTTGATATATAGACTCCTATTATAAAAGTCTACGTGATGACGAAACACGTCTAGGAGGACGCTCAGTGACGTCACCATGCTCGAGGAGTGAAGCTCCTGTTTAAGCGGGCCGGCTTTTAATGTTACATGCTGTTTTATCGTTTCCTTTTGTAAGTATAACTTACTTTTTAATTAAACCGTTGCCATACGGAGTTACACTATTGGTCTGCCTTTTTATTCTATGTTGGTGACTTATGATCCGAATGTATGGATATGCGGACCATCTGAACTGAATATACTGGCCCACTAGAGGAGGATTGCTACTATAGTACTAAAGGCCGCGGCTGGGTTACAGTCGAATGTCCCATACCGCTTGCCCTCTGGTAAGCTGCTTCCCTTCCCTTTGGTGGTGGATACCTCACAACATGATTGGATTAGTCACTGTGGTGTGATACTCCTGGTTTTCCTGCTATAAGGATTTGTGGACTTTTTTTAGACCATTTGAATAATATCTATTGGACTATATTGGGGTTTACCTGTTGGTTCTTTTTTACCTTGTGCATTCAATTAAGCCTAATATCCCTGATGGGACTGGGTCTGGATTAAGGTTAAGGGGGTTGGCGCAGTTTTTTCCTATCCATTTTGATATATATTTGATATATTTAAAAAAATTAAAAGGAAACCCAAATTGATGCTATATGTAGATAGCAGAAATGAACTATAGCTTTATCAATGATAGTTACAAATAAAAACAGTTCTAAAATAACAAAGGTATCATCAAGGCCTAATGATTTGAAGGACAGTTTCTGGTTTGGGTTGCGATAATGTTCTCCAAATGCATTATACATCTTATAAAAGAGAACGTAAAGAAAAACAGAGAAAGAAGAGTAAAAGAAGTAAAAACCGCGGGGCACCAGACTATATATATATATATATTTTTTAATACCTAATTAAAAAAGAACTGCAGTAAAATATTTATTTCTAGATTGGGATAGAATGGGGGAGATTTTAGTGCTGTCTGGGTCCAAATTGCAAAGATTTACCCTCACTATTTGTCATGGTGACCATTTTCGATGAGATGAAGATTGAAAATAGAGTGTTGTCACCAGTAGAGAGGACATATCTTCCAATGGGGACACTTGGAACAGTGACAGCTGGCAGAGGTGGAATTTTCCCTTCTCTCTGGGGATATTTCCACTCACATTCTCTTGTGTCTCTAGGACAAGAAGTCAAGGGAAGTCACCCGTATGGGAACACAGGTAAAAATGCAAATTGGATAAATTCGAATCCTCTATCCAAAACTAAAAAATGTATTTTAAATATTGTTTTAGGATTGTCTAAAATGCATTTCAAACAGTAAAACATGTTAAATAAAAATAAATAAAAAATAAGTACTTTGTAACTGAATACGGTAATCACTCCCAATTTAATTATAAATAATTTAGTCAAATGTTCAATTCCCAATCCAGCAACAGACAGGAATAAGCACTTTCAAAATAATTGGAACAATGAACACCAGTTTAGCCTAATAAAACCCTAGGAGGAATGATATTACTGTCTGTTCCAATGAGCCTAAAAAAAGTGTGCCCACGCTAGGCTTTTGAAACGTGCAACTACCAGTTGTTCTACGGAGGTCAAAACAGCACTCCAAACAGGGGTACAGTATAGAGCAGGGTTTCTCAACCAGGGTTCCATGGAACCTTAGGGTTCCTCCAGAGGTTGCTAGGGGTGCCTTGAGCAATAAGCAAACTCTGCCTATCAGATAAGTTCCCACAGATAACATTGATCTTTTTAGCTATCTGTAAGGGGACAATTCTTCCCAATGACCATCATACTAGTGTATCATGAGTTGTACATATAGTCATTTTTAGCAGGGGTTCCCTGAGACCAGAAAGTTATTTCAAGGGTTCCTCCATGTTAAAAAGGTTGAGAAAGGCTGGTATAGAGTAACCACTTACCTGTGTTAAAGAAGCACAAATTCTTCCAACACCAACCAAAGTAGAAGTCAATAATCCACCAGCTGCCGTCTCAGAAAAGAACAGAGAAGAGGAGTCACGGCTTTCCAGAATGTCCACTGTTCTCCAGTTTGGGAATGAGCTGGGCTCCCACCCAGCAGACTTCCTTCCTGCGATTGTTCTACACGTTATGGAGGCTTCAAACCAGCTCACTCCATGGAGGAAACTAGATAAACTCAGTTCAGATTTTTTTTCTGTGTGCTGCTTATTTCTAGAAACACAAGATTATAATGAAAGCAGAAGTAAATGACTGCAGGTTTGTGCTTTCCTTATTTAGTAATTTTAGTAGGGGCGAACGGCTGAATAGGAACCAAAGTGGTTCTGCCTAAAAAAGCCTCACAGAGCCAACATTTCTATTTTTGACAGGACAACAATGTTTTTGTCATGGATGTAAATATACATAACTGGACCCCATATCAAAATCACGTCTTCTTGGCCCTTCATCTTCAAGTTGAAGGATCATATCACTGTTAAAGCCTTATGCCGCGTACCTACGACTGTTTTTAATGACGAGAAAAATGCCATTTTTTAAAATGGTCATTAAAAATGATCATGTGTGGGCTTCAGAGCATTTTTCACGACGTGAAAAATGGCCATGAAAAAATTGGAACATGCTCTAATTTTTCTCGTCGTTTTTCACATCGTCGTTTTTCTCGTCATGAAAAACGGCCGTGTGTAGGCTTTAACGACGTGACAAAAAATGCACATGCTCAGAATCAAGTATGAGACGGGAGCGCTCGTTCTGGTAAAACTAGCGTTCGTAATGGAGATAGCACATTCGTCACGCTGTAACGGATTGAAAAGCACAAGGCTGAAGAGCGCGAATCATCTCTCAACAAACTTTACTAACATGAAGGGTGGCGCCATCTGAATGGAACTTCCCCTTTATAATGCCGTCGTACGTGTTGTACGTCACCGCGCTTTACTCAAGCATTTTTTCCCACGATAGTGTGTAGGCAAGGCAGGCTTGAGAAGAATCACGTCGAGAAAAATGCATTTTTTTTCAATGATATTAAAAACGGTCGTGTGTACGCGGCATAAGTCTAGCCAATATTTTTCTCATTAGAGCCTTTGTTTCATGTTGCTGACTCTTTTCTTATTAAGGAGGTTTCCCTTCAATTATTCCCAAAGACAGGGGTTCAGCTGGACAGGAAGTGATAAAAAATTTCTCCAATGGGAATAGAGACAATTAGGACAATCACTGAGTTAGCACAAGTCTAGCCAATACTTTTTTAATTTGAGCCTCTATTTCATGTTTCTGACTCTTTCTCCATTAAGGAGTTTTCCCTTCAATTCTTGTCCCAAAAACAGGGGTCGGTTGAACAGGAAGTGATACAAAATCTCTCCTATGGGAATAGAGACAATTAGAACATTCACTGAGTTAGCCTAAGTCTAGCCAATATTTTTTTGATTAGAGCCTCTGTTTTATGTTGCTGACTCTTTTCCAATTAAGGAGATTTCCCTTTGATTCTTGTCCCAAAGACAGGGGGTCAGCTGGACAGGAAGTGATAAAAAATCTCTCCAATGAAAATAGAGACCATTAGGATAATCACTGAGTTATAACTATGTATCTGACCCAACCAATCCCTGAGGTCTTTGTTCAGAGGTATGGTTTGGGAGATGATAAATATTTGGGGCATCTTTCCGGAGTGTTCTCTTCCTCTTGGGCTTCTGTCTGGAGAGAATGTATGTTTAGAGTTTCTCCTCTTGGACCTTGTCTCAGTCTGAGGGCATATACTAAAAGCCTAGAACTTAGGCTACCTACTGGAGGTAGTTGGGCTTGCAAAGAACCTTTTTGCTGAAGAGTGTTTCAGAGAAGTTGGCTAGAAGCCTCTAGTGAACATTGTGAGAAGAGTTTATCTGCCATCAATCTGATTGTGTTGATGGGGGAATCCCTCCCACAGAGCTGTTGTGTCACGTACCTGATAGGAGACTAAAATGACGATGTCGTCCTGTCTTGTATCTCCAGCCTGGGCCCCACTGAAGGTGGAATAGAGGGTACAGAGGGACAGGAGGAACACGAGTGTCTGCAAATGTTCATGGGAGAACTTACAGCAGGAGATGCGGTCCAAAGGAGGCTGGCAAACCAATGGATCAGGAACAGTAGTACTGTTCAGAAGTCTAGCCCAGGTTAAAGGGGCACTCTTCTTACACTGTTTGTTCAGGACATGGGGCTTGTCTGAGCTCTCAGCAGACTTGAAGCAGGAACACTCAGCAGTGCACAGAGCTGGTACAGCGGACAGCCAAACTGGCACTTGAACTGGACAGGAAGCCAGGATCACAGACAGAAGTGTGGTCACAGGAGTAGCCAGGGTCATCAACAGGTGGGCAGCGAGGTATCAAATCATGAGCAAAGCCGAAATCAGGAGCAGAGCCGGGTCAGGAATAAATGACAGATCAAAAGCAGAATCCAAAGAAAGGAGAAAGCCGGGGTCAGCAACTAGGGAATCATACAGGATAAACGCAAGACACGGGGAACAGCTGAAGATCAGCCAGCATAGAACATGGGCATGAGAATCCTTTAAATAACCCGTCCCGCATCAGCAGGAATTGTGCATGTGTGTTCAATGCAAATTCTTGCGCGCTTGCATGCTCTTAGTAACTGTTCTGTAGGAAATATAATGGCTTGGGCATGCGCATATCTGTGTACCAGACGTCTCACAGGGATTCTCTGACACGTTGTGTTCTCTCGGCGGGGGGGACAGGGGAATAAACACAGTGATTATTGCTAGTGCCTATAACAGCCACTAGTAATTATCACATGTAAAATCCGACAGGCTGTTTGTACCCAAACAGATTGTTCGATCAACTTGGGTACATTCAGCCTGCCCATACGTGGTTCAAATCTCAGCTGGTTCCTGCTGAACCGACCGAGATTTGAACCGTCTATGGCCAACTTTATTACAGAGAGAGATCCCCTGCAACTCAAGAAAGACTGTAATAGCTTTCCAAAGCCATAAGTCTGTTTTATCTGCTCTCACAGCACCAGCAATTATCTACTGTATCTTATCTATATGTTCCTAAAGGACCGACCACTGCCTAAAAATACATGTCCTACTTGTCCTCTCTCCTAGAATTGAGTTCAGCAATAAAAGTTACAAATATTAAAGTGACTGACATCCAGATTATTTTTTACACCACTATACACCAAGAACCAGACCATGATATGGAAATGTTAGCTTACCACATTCCTAAAGCTGGCCATGCATTATACAAATTTCTTATATAATTTCCTTTAGATTTATCTTCAACTATGTAATGCAAGGGCCTTCCTGATTGAATACAAATTAAAAGTGTTTAGGTTTGACCTCATATTACGTGGTTTTGGTAAATCTAAAGGAAAATTTGTACAAGAAAATTGTATAGCATGGCCAGCCTATGTTGCATGCACACGGTCGGAATTTCCATCAAAAAAAGTGTGATGTGAGCTTTTGGTCGGATATTCCGACCGTGTGTATGCTCCATCCAACTTTTTCTGTCTGAATTTCCGCCAGCAAAAGATTGAGAGCTGGTTCTCTATTTTTCCGACGGAAAAAGTTCTTGACGGAAATTCCGATCGTCTGTATGCAATTCCGACACGCAAAAAAACACGCATGCTCAGAATCAAGCAGAAGAGCCGAACTGCCTATTGAACTTCATTAATCTCGTCTTGTCGTACGTCTTGTACGTCACCGTGTTCTTGACCATCAGAATTTCAGATAAGATTTGTGTGACCGTGTGTATGCAACATAAGTTTGAGCCAACATTCCGTTGGAAAAAAAACACGGTTTACTTGTCGGAAATTCCGATCGTGTGTACAGGGCATTAGAGCGTGTGACCAGCATTCGGCTGTAGAGTGATGTTCTGGTGATCGGCCTTAAAGGAGTTGTAAAGGCAGAAGTTTTTTTTTTCTTAATGCATTCTATGCATTAAGATAAAAAGTCATCTGTGTGTAGCAGCCTCCCGAGCACCCCCTAATACTTACCTGAGCCCCATCTCTATCCAGCGATGTCTACAAGTCCCTCGGAAGTCCAGGACTCTCCTCCTGATTGACTGAGACACAGCAGCAGTGCCATTGGCTCACGCGGCTGTCAATCAAAGTCAGTTAGCCAATCAGAAGAGAGTGAGGGCGGGGCCGAATGGCAGCTCCATGTCTATATGGATACACAGAGCTGCGGCTCGGCTCGGGTGCCCCCATAGCAAGCTGATTGCTGTGGGGGCACTTGACAGAAGAGAGGGGCCAGGAGCAGCGAAGAGGGACCTGAGAAGATGAGGATCTGTGCAAATCCACTGCACATAGGAAGTGTGTATAACATGTTTGTTATTTAAATAAAAGAGAAACAAGACTTTACAATCATTCGAAAGGGGTTGGCGGCAGCCAGTTCTACAATCTGTTGATGATTGTAGACAATTAGCTATGCCCACCCATTCCGTTACCTCCTCCATTCATAGGAGCTGTACTATAGCTTCCATTAAAAAAAAACTTGAGTCATTTTTTCAACTTTCCATCTATTAAATCTTCTGCCCTTGTTGTTTTAACTTTGGATAGTAAAACATTCTTTTTCTGACAGTAAATACCTTATACAGCCCACTTCCTATCTCTTGTCTGGTAATAAAACTAGGCCTATGACATCATGGACAACTCTCTCTCTTACTTTCATGAGAGTTTGCCAGGAAGAGAGGGGGGTGAGTCATAAGAGGACCAATGAAAGCTGCAGGGCTGCAGAGCTGGAGGTGTGCCTCTGTGTCTCTGTGTAAATCCAGGAAGTGAACAGGCAGCAGCTTCAGCTGCCCACAGTTAAAATGGCTGCAGCCAGACTCAGTGGAGGGAGATTTCTGCAACATATTTGGCAAGTACAGAATCACAGTATATATAAAATAATATGCAAAGTGGTTGGAGGGAAGTATCAGAATGACAAGATGTTTTTATTACAAATTATGTGAGCAGACTGCACAATGAAAAGTGATAGAGGACATGTGGATGAATGAAAGGTCCACCTCTTTCATTCATAGATTGCTTTTCATTGATGGAAGCTTTAGTACAGTTTTTATGAATGGAAGAGGGGTGTGGAAAGGGTGGACATGGTCGGAACTCTTGATGAGTGCCTATGACAGGTCCAGCCTATCAAATTAACCCCTGCAGACCTATTTTTCTGGTGCTTTGGGGGTAAATATGATCGGCTGGGCCTGTCACTGGACTCTTTAAGAGTGCTGACTATGCCCAGGGCCGGACTGAGAATAAAATCCAGCCCTGGAAAAAATTTCATACCAGCCCCACCACATTTTAATAATACCAGCGTAACAGCATAAAGTCATTATTTTCTTGTTCATGAAAGGGAAAACCATACATTTTAAAGCACATTTGAAGAGTGTATTATATATAGATGTAGCGATACCTCCAACTAAGGAGGCCGCAGAATTAGATTTGGGCCCTGAGTGCAGCTCCGCCAACCCCCGGCAATAGGCTCTACCCCCTTCTGGCACAGCTAGTACTAATAATCAATGATATATCCTATGCAATATTATAACTAAGCCAGGACACAGTAATGAATTGTAATAGATAAAGTGTTTTACTTATTTTCTCAATATGGATAAAAGGGGTAACAGTAATCACAGTTCAAGATAATCACTCCTAAGGGCAGCGTCCTGCCACTCTAACACACTATGTAGTAACACACGCTACAGGTGCGCCATACGGGCGACCGTTAACTAAGTGCCCTATGGCGCAGTAATTAAACACGCTAGAATCCCCACCAGGCCTGGTTCTAATATTTAACTTAGTCCTTCTTTCTTCACCGGCAGGTCTGTAATGGTGGTGCACTTTAACCACTTAACGACCGCCCACCGCCGATTTACGTCGGCAGAATGGCACCGACAGGCAGAATCACGTAGATCTACGTGATCGCCTTTGTGCAGTTGGGGGGTCCATCCGGACCCCCCTTCACTGCAGTGAGCGGCCGTTAAGTGTTCGGGAGCGATCAGGCATGAGAGGGCGGCCGCTCGATTCCGCCCCCCCCTCGCGATCGCTCCCGGCCAATGAAAATGCTTCCTCCGCCATGTGATGTAAACACAGGCAGGAGGAAGTGATGTCATCTCCCTCGCCGCGGTCTTTTCGTTCCCGGCGCCGAGCAGAGAAGAAGCAGGTTAGTGCACCAACAGTCCACTGACACGTAGGTACACATAGGCACACAAATCACCCCCCAGTCACCCCCAGATCACCCCCCAGGTCACCCCAAAGCCCCCAATCACAGTGTCACTGATTGCAGTGATCACTTATTTTACTGATCACTGCATTTAGTGTCATCTGTGATTGTAAAAAGTTGCAGGGCAGTTAGGATTAGGCCCCTTTAGGTCCAGGGTAGCCCCCTAACCCCCCCTAATAAAGGTTTAACCCCTTGATCACCCCCCAGGTAACCCTTTCACCCCCTAACTTCAGCGTCACTAAGCGATTGTTTTTCCGATCGCTGTATTCGTGTCGCTGGTGTTTTAGATAGGCAGTTATTTTTTTTTAGGTTCGCCGCAGGTTTTTATTAGTGTCAGGTACCCCCATATATTATTTTAACCCCCTGATTGCCCCTAGAGTTAACCCTTTCACCAGTGATCGCCGTATAAGCGTCACTGGTGTCACTGGTTAGCCAGTAAGTTATTTAGTTATTTAGGTTACCCGTCAGGTTTTTATATAGTGTCAGGTACCCCCATATTTAACCTAATAAAGGTTTTAACCCCCTGATTGCCCCTAGTTAACCCTTTCACCAGTGATCACCATATAAAGGTTACGGGTGACGCTGGTTGATTAGTTTGCTTTTTATAGCATCAGGGCACCCGCCGTATATAACCCAATAAAGGTTTAACCCCCCTGATCGCCCGGCGGGTGAGATCAATTAGGTTTTAGCACCAGAGAGGGTCTGCGTCGCCCCAGGCAGTGTTAGGTTAGTGACAGTAACGCTAACACCCACGCGCAAAGCATACACCCCCCTTAGTGGTATAGTATCTGATCAGATCTGATCAGATCTATACTAGCATCCCCAGCGGTTTAGGGTTCCCAAAAACGCAGTGTTAGCGGGATCAGCCCAGATACCTGCTAGCGCCTGCGTTTAGCCCCTCCGCCCAGCCCAGCCCAGCCCAGCCCACCCAAGTGCAGTATCGATCGATCACTGTCACTTACCAAACACAACACACATAACTGCAGCGTTCGCAGTGCTTGGTTTTTGGGGCCCTGTACGCGGCTAGGCTCCCAAAAAGTCCCACACATGTGGTATCCCCGTACTCAGGAAAAGCAGCAGAATGTATTTTGGGGTGCAATTCCACATATAACCATGGCATGTGTGAGCAATATATCATTTAGTGTCAACTTTTTGTACATTTTTTTTTCTTTTTGTCATTATTCAATCATTTGGGACAAAAAAAAAAATATTCAATGGGGTCAACATGCCTCTCAGCAAATAGCTTGGGGTGTCTACTTTCCAAAATGGGGTCATTTGGGGGGGTTTTGTGCCATCTTGGCATTTTATGGCCTTCAAAACTGTGATAGGTAGTGAGGAGTGAAATCAAAAATTTATGCCCTTAGAAACCTTGAAGGCGGTGCTTGGTTTTTGGGGTCCCGTACGTGGCTAGGCTCCCAAAAAGTCCCACACATGTGGTATCCCCGTACTCAGGAGAAGCAGCAGAATGTATTTTGGGGTGTAATTTCACATATGCCCATGGCATGTGTGAGCAATATATCATTTAGTGACAACTTTGTGCAAAAAAAAAAAAGTTTGTCATATTCCCGCAACTTGTGGCAAAATATAAAATATTCCATGGACTCAACATGCCTCTCAGTAAATAGCTTGGGGTGTCTACTTTCCAAAATGGGGTCATTTGGGGGGGTTTTGTGCTATTTTGGCATTTTATGGCCTTCGAAACTGTGATAGGTAGTGAGGAGTGAAATCAAAAATTTGCGCCCTTAGAAATCCTGAAGGCGGTGCTTGGTTTCCGGGGTCCCGTACGTGGCTAGGCTCCTAAAAAGTCCCACACATGTGGTATCCCCGTACTCAGGAGAAGCAGCAGAATGTATTTTGGGGTGCAATTCCACATATAACCATGGCATGTGTGAGCAATATATCATTTAGTGACAACTTTTTGTAATTTTTTTTTTTTTTTGTCATTATTCAATCACTTGGGACAAAAAAAAAATATTTAATGGGCTCAACATGCCTCTCAGCAATTTCCTTGGGGTGTCTACTTTCCAAAATGGGGTCATTTGGGGGGGTTTTGTACTGCCCTGCCATTTTAGCACCTCAAGAAATGAGATAGGCAGTCATAAATTTAAAGCTGTGTAAATTTCAGAAAATGTACCCTAGTTTGTAAACGCTGTAACTTTTGCGCAAACCAATAAATATACGCTTATTGACATTTTTTTTACTAAAGACATGTGGCTGAATACATTTTGGCCTAAATGTATGACTAAAATTGAGTTTATTCGATTTTTCTTATAACAAAAAGTAGAAAATATCATTTTTTTTCAAAATTTTCGGTCTTTTTCTGTTTATATCGCAAAAAATAAAAATCGCAGAGGCAATCAAATACCATTAAAAGAAAGCTCTATTTGTGGGAAGAAAAGGACGCAAATTTCATTTGGGTACAACATTGCATGTCCGCACGATTTACAGTTAAAGCAGCGCAGTGCCGAATCCCAAAAACAGGCCTGGTCCTAATGGCCCGAAATGGTCCGGGGCTTAAGTGGTTAAACAGAGTATAACTTTGTAATCCAAGGGGTATAGAACTTGGTTAAATAAAGCCGCAAGCTCAGTTCTGACAAGGCTCTTCAATAGGGGTATCAAAATAACTTGTAGGCCACGGCAGTCTATAGGCCTATATACAGTAACAGTATCTTAGCTGGGCTTATGCCCTCTCACCCTCCGGACTACGGATCCAGTCCGGGAAACCTCCACCGGCCGTGTCACACACACACGATCTCTCCAACGATCGGGCCCCCGATCCGACAAGGCTGTAGCGCACAAAGTCAGATGCCACCCAGGCTCGCAGAGGGGGGTGGAAGGCTCTTTGATGCAGAGCAAGGCCTCAGGCTTCAGGCCTTGCACTCCGACACCTCCACACAGGAGGATCCGTCTGTGAAGTCTCGTGTCCCAAAGAGGCCGAGCCCGGCCTCGCCTCCTCCTTTTATAACCCCTCCCATGAGTCTCTGCGGTGGAACATGTGAAGAATGGGGTTATGGGTGATGTAGTTTCTTCCCAATATAGGGGAATACCCCGCTACACACTCCCCCCACTTAAACTCTTTGGTCCCCAAAGATAAATTTTAACAACAACTATATATAACACTGGACAATTCTGAAAACGATGTTGGGATAGGGGATTCCCACCATAACTGAGGGGTTGAATTCCCTTGCCCACAGGTCACATTATCATGAGTGGCCTGCCTAACTGTGCCAGAGAGTGAGCTGGGGTTGCCCTCCACCAAATGGACAGTGGAGGGATCCGGAATCTCAGCATTTCTCCTAGCAGTGACTACAGAGTCTTCCGAACTGTTCCCCATCTGAGGGTAGGTCAGCTTCTTAGGAGGTCGAATGACTCTTCGAGCCCTTTGCTCTCCTGGAATCTCTGGCTCTGGCGCCACAGGCTCCTCTTCCTCGGAGCAACTATCATAGGCATCTTCCCAGTAATCTGCTGAAGGACTAAAGGGGATGAACTCTGTAGCCTCTGGGTTCAGTGTTTCATCTGTGGTATCTTGGGTGACTGGAAGATCTATGATAGAAGTTCCTGGAGTTGGGGAAGACCACAGCCAATCAAGTTCTCCCTCTTCATCTCCACTAAGTTGGGAGGCTTCTCCATTTTCAGCTCGGGAGGTCTGTGACCGAGTGTTCGGCCTAGGAGTATCCAAGATAGAGGCCGGTTCAGGGGAGTCTCCCACGGGAGGTATTCTAACTGCCTCCGCAAGTGGGAGCAGGTGGTTTCGATGCCATGTCTTCAGTGGGCCTACCTTTCCCTCTGGCTTCACCTTGTAGACAGGTAGGCCCGGTAACTTCCTGCAGATGACATAGGGTTCAGATCTCCATCTGTCTGCAAGTTTGTGCTTTCCGGGGACTCCCAGATTGCGCAACAGTACTCGATCCCCAGGCTGTAGGTCTTGTATCCGGACCTTCAAGTCGAAATTTCTTTTATTCCGAGCTCCCCTTTGATCTGAGGCCGCTTGAGCTTGTTCATAGGCTACTTTCAGGCTGTGTCTGAGCCTGTCCACATATCCTTTGTGGGATGTGGCTGAGGAATGGTCCAGTGAGGTACCAAACGCCAGGTCCACCGGTAGTCTCGCTTCTCTCCCAAACATGAGTCGATATGGAGAGTAGCCTGTAGCATCACTGATGGTGCAGTTGTAAGCATGTACTATGGCTGCTATGTGTTGGCTCCAATGTTGCTTTTTCTCGCTTTCCAGAGTCCCCAACATGTTAAGCAAGGTTCGGTTGAACCTTTCCGGCTGAGCATCTCCCTGAGGATGGTAAGGTGTAGTTCGAATCTTCTTAATTCCCAAAGAATCCAAAAGCTTCCGGCACCCGGTTGACTCCTTCACCGGGGCCCTCTGGAGTTTCCCGCCGGCTTGCGGTTGTCTGGTCTCTTCTTCTTCGGACTAGAACATGTGGCTGCAATGTGGCCAACTCCCCCACAGTTGAAGCAGACTATATCTCCCCATTCTTGTAAAGGTTCGGGTGCTGAGGCAATCGGGAGCAATTCCTTCCTTGGACTTTCCTTCTTCTTGGGACACTCTGTGTCTTTTGCTATCAGAGAGGTCAATATCTCTAACACCTTGGACATCTGAGTTTTTAGGGTGTCTATCTCCGCCTCTCTTTCAGGGGTCATTACTGGATTGACCAGCACCTGTGCGGGTACAACACTTGTCTTATCCTTCTGCTGGTCCTGTTGCAGCGCCTCCTCATCTCTGATGATTTTTATTAAATCAGCATAAGTCAGCAACATTCCTCCTCCCAAGGTTTTCAGGTACAGCCAGACTGGATCGGAGCGTAGCGCTCCCTTTAAGACTTGCTTCATTCTTGCCGCATCGGCATCTTGGGGCTTCATCCCTTTCTTTAACACAATCTTGCACAGCAGCCTGTTAAGCCTTCTGACATACTCGGAAAGTTTCTCCTCCGGTTTTTGGAAAGTGTGTTCAAACTGGTAGACCATCTCTGTCACCTTGTCTAATTGACCAAACTCTTCCTGCAGCATAGCTAGACAATCCTGCGCCGTGCACCCTGCATTCCCAAACCGGAAACTTTTCACTGCTTCTGCTGCTGCACCTTTAAGGCTTTCTAACACTCGCTGCCTCTTCTGTGCTTCAGGCACCTCCCATGCCTCCACCGCCTGTAATGCCTGCTCCACCCAGGTATCAAAATCTTCTTCCCCTGCCGGGACAGGGAGCTTTCCTGAGAATATTTTTAGTCTCCGGTAGCTAGTTTCCACATGCACCGTACTTGTCTTCTGACATTTGGCTAGCAAATCCCCTATTGCATTTATCAGTTCTGGTGATATAGTAGTGGCCGGTGCAGGTGCTACCGGGGGTGTCACCCTGTCTTTTCTTTCAGGTGGAGTTCGGGCCGCAGCCTGTGGCGATCCCGTAGGGGATGGTTCCTTTACTTCAGCTATTGCGTGCGCCAGCCTAAATGTTCTGTTGTCTGGCGTCCGCAGACACTTGTGCTTACAGGCCTCTGGCATCCCGTCCCAATATTCCACTAATGCGTATTGGTATGAGATTTCTGGGTCTGACTTTATGTCCATCACCCACGGTGTGTGATCTGGGGACACTGATTTCATTAGTTCCTCTACTGTCTCACTCGACCAGTTCTCCCCCGGGAGGCTAATGGCTATCGACTGTTTTGGCTCTGTATTAGCGGCTTTGCACCATTCTTCTACCGCTCTTGGATCCATGGGGTCCATGCCGGCACTTCTGGCGTTCGCTTGCTGCATCAGGATCCCGGACGAGAACCCCCATGTGTAGCGATACCTCCAACTAAGGAGGCCGCAGAATTAGATTTGGGCCCTGAGTGCAGCTCCGCCAACCCCCGGCAATAGGCTCTACCCCCTTCTGGCACAGCTAGTACTAATAATCAATGATATATCCTATGCAATATAATAACTAAGCCAGGACACAGTAATGAATTGTAATAGATAAAGTGTTTTACTTATTTTCTCAATATGGATAAAAGGGGTAACAGTAATCACAGTTCAAGATAATCACTCCTAAGGGCAGCGTCCTGCCACTCTAACACACTATGTAGTAACACACGCTACAGGTGCACCATACGGGCGACCGTTAACTAAGTGCCCTATGGCGCAGTAATTAAACACGCTAGAATCCCCACCAGGCCTGGTTCTAATATTTAACTTAGTCCTTCTTTCTTCACCGGCAGGTCTGTAATGGTGGTGCACTTTAAACAGAGTATAACTTTGTAATCCAAGGGGTATAGAACTTGGTTAAATAAAGCCGCAAGCTCAGTTCTGACAAGGCTCTTCAATAGGGGTATCAAAATAACTTGTAGGCCACGGCAGTCTATAGGCCTATATACAGTAACAGTATCTTAGCTGGGCTTATGCCCTCTCACCCGCCGGACTACGGATCCAGTCCGGGAAACCTCCACCGGCCGTGTCACACACACACGATCTCTCCAACGATCGGGCCCCCGATCCGACAAGGCTGTAGCGCACAAAGTCAGATGCCACCCAGGCTCGCAGAGGGGGGTGGAAGGCTCTTTGATGCAGAGCAAGGCCTCAGGCTTCAGGCCTTGCACTCCGACACCTCCACACAGGAGGATCCGTCTGTGAAGTCTCGTGTCCCAAAGAGGCCGAGCCCGGCCTCGCCTCCTCCTTTTATAACCCCTCCCATGAGTCTCTGCGGTGGAACATGTGAAGAATGGGGTTATGGGTGATGTAGTTTCTTCCCAATATAGGGGAATACCCCACTACATAGATAAGACAGATATGAAATCACATAGGGTTTTATATATATGAATGCAAATTCCAGTTAAAAGTGGTCAATCATCAAGTGCCCCCTTACATTATCGTATTCACTCCCCCCTTACATCAGTGACCCCCCTCAGGTGCACCGTGCCTAGCGGTGCTGTCACTGACCCCCTCTCAGGTGCGCCGTGCATGGCTCAGTCAGTCGGCTCCAGCTCGGTGGCTCTGGTTTTATCCTATATAGTCTCTACAGTCCACAAACATCTGACTTCTCCCATGACCCCCATCCCGGCAGTGCTCCTACTCTTAACTCCTCTCCAGACTCCCTCAGAGACTGCAGACATGATACAGGAGATGGTCAGAGGCTGCAGACACAAGAGCTCAATGCAGCCTCACCAGTGCCCATCAAATGCAGCCTCATCAGTGCCCATCAAATGCAGCCTCACTGTGCCCATCAATGCAGCTTCACTGTGCCCATCAATGCAGCTTCACTGTGCCCATCAATGCAGCTTCACTGTGCCCATCAATGCAGCCTTACTGTGCCCATCAATGCAGCCTCACTGTGCCCATCAATGCAGCCTCACTGTGCCCATAAACGCAGCCTCACTGTGCTCATGAATGCAGCCTCACTGTGCCCACCATTGCAGCCTCACTGTGCCAATCATTGCAGCCTCACTGTGCCCATCATTGCAGCCTCACTGTGCCCATAAATGCAGCCTCACTGTGCTCATGAATGCAGCCTCACTGTGCCTACCATTGCAGCCTCACTGTGCCAATCATTGCAGCCTCACTATGCCCATCATTGCAGCCTCACTGTGCCCATAAATGCAGCCTCTCTGTGCCCATAAATGCAGCCTCCCTGTGCCCATAAATGCAGCCTCACTGTGCTCATCAAATGCAGCTTTACTGTGTCCATGAATGCAGCCTCACTGTGCCCACCATTGCAGCATCACTGTGCCCATCAAATGCAGCTTTACTGTGCCCATGAATGCAGTCTCATTGTACCCACAAATTCAGCCTCACTGTGCCCATCATTGCAGCCCCTCCTATGCCCCATGTCCCAGTCTGCAGTCCCTGTCTGTGGGAAGGTGTGTTATTGATGCTCGGTACGGTACCTTCTATGCCAGCAGAATATCCATGATCGCCATCAGCAGGCAGGGTCTGTTCTAGTTTTGGATGGGGACAGTGCTCCTTCCAGATAATCTGTTTGCTGTGAGATGGAGTGGTCCCTGGCCACCTGTACCTTCAGCCATCCTCATTTTCTGCCCCCAGACAGCCTGTCCTCTGGTCCTGGGGAAGTGAGAGCACTGGGTGGGAGCTGGAGAGAAGGGGGAGCAGAGAGCACTGGCGGGGTTGGAGAGCACATGGGTGGGGGCAAAGAGCAGGGTGAGTGGAGATCACAGGGGTGGGGAGCGGAGAGCGCTGGGGGGGGGCTTGAGAGCACTGGGGGGGGAGCCAAAAAGAACAGGGGTGGAGAGCATGGGAGGCTGAGAGGGGGGGCTGGAGAGCACTGAAGGGGCTATGAGTGTGGGGGGTAAAGATCACTGGGGGGGATCTTGAGAGCACTGGGGGGGGGCAGAAAGAACAGGAGTGGAGAGCACGAGGGCTGGAGAGCACTGGGGGGTACAAAGAGCAGGGGGGAGTGGAAAGCACTGGGGGGGAGTGGAGAGCACTGGAGGGTGGAGAGCAATGGGGGGAGCTTGAGAGCACCAGTGGGGGCCAGAAAAAACAGGGGTGGAAAGTACGGGGGCTGGAGCACTATGGTGGGCGGAGAGCACTGGCGGGTTGGAGGGCACATGGGTGGGGCAAAATGCAGGGGGGAGCGGAGAGAGCACTGGCGGGGGTTGGAGAGCATGTGGGTGGGGGCAAAATGCAGGGGGGAGTGGAGAGTAGTACAGGGGTGGGGAGTGGAGAGTGCTGGGGGGGAGCTTGAGAGCAATGGAGGGGGAGCCAAAAAGAACAGGGGTGGAGAGCATGGGGGGGGGGCTGGAGAGCGATGGGTGGAGCTTGAGAGCACTGGGGGGGCAGAAAGAACAGGGTTATGGAGCACGGGGGGCTGGAGAGCACTGTGGGGGGCGGAGAGCACTGTGGGGGGCGGAGAGCACTGGGGAGGGGGCTGGGAGTGATAGGGAGAGCTGGAGAGCACTGGGGGGAGAAAGAACAGGGGTGGAGAGCACTGGGGAGGGGAAAGAACAGGGGTGGAGAGCACTGGGGAGGGGAAAGAACAGGGGTGGAGAGCACTGGGGGGGGAACAGGGGTGGAGAGCACTGGGGGGGGGAAAGAACAGGGGTGGAGAGCACTGGGGAGGGGAAAGAACAGGAGTGGAGAGCACTGGTGGGGGGGGGGAAGAACAGGGGTGGAGAGCACTGGGGGGGGAAAGAACAGGGGTGGAGAGCACTGGGGGGGAAGAACAGGGGTGGAGGGGCACTGGGGGCGGGGAAGAACAGGGGTGGAGAGCACTGGGGGGGGAAGAACAGGGGTGGAGAGCACTGGGGGGGGGGAAGAACAGGGGTGGAGAGCACTGAGGGGGGAAAGAACAGGGGTGGAGAGCACTGGGGGGGGGGGAAAGAACAGGGGTGGAGAGCACTGGGGGGGGGGAAGAACAGGGGTGGAGAGCACTGGGGGGGAGGAAGAACAGGGGTGGAGAGCACTGGGGGGGGAAGAACAGGGGTGGAGAGCACTGGGGGGGAGAAAGAACAGGGGTGGAGAGCACTGGGGGGGGGGAAGAACAGGGGTGGAGAGCACGGGGGAAGAACAGGGGTGGAGAGAACTGTGGGGGGGGGGCTGGAGAGTGTAGTGGGGGGGAGAGCACTGAGGGGGGGCAGCAAAAGAAGTTGGATAGGAGGAGAAGCAGGGCGGCTACATATAGAGGAATTGAGCTTTCTATTGTCCTCCATACAGCCGCGGAATGCTTGATTCTCCTCCTCTCCCTCCTGCAAGCATTCAGCGGCTGCATGGAGGACAGTAGAAAGCTAATTTCCTCTATATGCGGCCACCCTGCCGAATCCGATCCTCCACATAGGGCGGGCTGTACGGCGGGCATCTCCTCAGAGCTGGCTGAGTCTGTGTGTGTTCGGCGGTGGGCGGCACTGTAACGCGGTCCCGCCCCCCCCCTAGACCGGCTTGTGTGATAGGCTGAACACTGATCCTATCTACTATCACACGAGCCAGTCTAGGGGGGTGGGACCGCGTGCCGCCCGCCGCCGAACACACACAGACTCAGCCAGCTCTGTAATGCACAGGAGCAGGAGAGAGGGGACAGGGAGCACTGCAGCAACTGAAACCGGCCCCAGGACAGGCAGCCTACCGGGAAATCTCCCGATATCCCGGTAGGCCACCCTTTATCCACCCTTGTCCATGGGACACTTCACATTGAATGTAAGTATGGTCTATTTTATAGATTTTGAAAACACATTTTTTTCTTAAATAAACGTTAATTTTAGTTGGTGTATTTTTATTGGTTTTCTGTATTTTTGCTGCTTTTTTTTTTAAAAAGGGAATCTTTCCCACCACAAGACTCTGTTTAAATCTCAACACTAAGTAAATATCAACTCATACAGCTTCTTATTGACTGTTTCAGCCTGTCCAAAATGCCTTGTTGAAAAGTTCCACGTTAACATATTTTTTTTTTTTATGGTTGAACTGGATGGACTTTGTGTCTTTTTTCAACCTGACTAACTATGTAACTATATAACATGGCATGCTGGATTGACATTGATAAACAAGCTGACAGAGGGCTTCATTTTTTACAAAGGCTGATAGATCACAAGAATGCTGCCCACATAATGCATATTTGTGTCCAAAAGGCGTGTTCATTGCGCTCTCTCAGCAAAGAGTTGGTCTCTTGGTTTCTAATATTGATCAGGAGCCAGCAGGACTGGCTCCTGATCATGTGACCACCTTGACAGCCAATTCACTGGCCATGTGATCAGGCAGACCTTTTTAACCCTTGGGCATAATTCGTCCAGGTAAAGGGATGCTGGGGGCTGGGCTGTAAGTGGTTAACCACTTCCCGCCCCGTCAATAGCAGATTGACGTCCGGGAAGTGGTTCAATTATCCACACTGGACGTCATATGACGTCCTGCGGGATAACAGCCGCCGCGCGCCCGGGGGGGCGCGCATCGCGGTGATCGGTGGAGCGGTGGGTCAGTCTGACCCACCGCTACACTGATCTCGGTAAAAAGCCTCCGGCGGAGGCTTTTTACCACGTGATCAGCCGTGTCCAATCACGGCTGATCACGATGTAAACAGGAAGAGCCGTTGATCGGCTCTTCCTCACTCGCGTCTGACAGACGCGAGCAGAGGAGAGCCGATCGGCGGCTCTCCTGACAGGGGGGGTTGGCGCTGATCGTTTATCAGCACAGCCCCCCCTCGGATACCCACACTAGACCACCAGGGAACCCCCCCAGGACGCTCCAGGAAGCCCCAAGCATGTGGATGGCCCCCATGGCCATCCACATGTAATAAAATAAAAAAAAAAAAATATGCCAATCAGTGCCCACAAATGGGCACTGACTGGCACTATGATGGCACCCCCACAATGTGTGGTGGCTGGCATTGCTGGGCATCAGTGTCCATCAGTGCCACCTACTAGTGTCCATCAGCGCCACCTATCCGTGCCCATCCGTGCCCATCTGTGCCCATAAGTGCCCACCTATCAGTGCCCGTCCATGCCACCTATCAGTGCCGCCTATAAGTGCCCATCAGTGCCGCCTATAAGTGCCCATCAGTGCCGCCTATAAGTGCCAATCAGTGCCGCCTATGAGTGCCAATCAGTGCCGCCTATGAGTGCCAATCAGTGCCGCATACCAGTGCCACCTCATCAGTGCCACCTCATTGGTGCCACCTCATCGGTGCCCATCAGTGTCGCCTTATCAGTGCCCGTCAGTGCCGCCTTATCAGTGCCCGTCATTGAAGTAGAAAAGGTACTTATTTACAAAAACAATTAACAGAAACAAAGAAAAACGTCGTTTTTTTCAAAATTTTCGCTCTTTTTTTATTTGTTGTGCAAAAAATAAAAATCGCAGAGGCGATCAAATACCACCGAAAGAAAGCTCTATTTGTGGGAACAAAATGATAAAAAATTTGTTTGGGTACAGTGTAGCATGACTGCGCAATTGCCATTCAAATTGGGACAGCGCTGAAAGCTCAAAATTGGCTTGGGCAGGAAGCTGTATAAGTGCATGGTATTGAAGTGGTTAAAAGAAATCAACACATTTAAATACAAAAATTGCAATATATACTAGTAGAATTTAACCACTTCCATACAGGGCACTTATACACCTTCCTGCCCAGACCAATTTTTAGCTTTCAGGGCTATCACATTTTGAATGACAATTGCGCGGTCATGCTACGCTGTACCCAAACAACATTTTTATCATTTTTTTCCCACAAATATAGCTTTCTTTTGATGGTATTTGATCACCACTGGGGTTTTTATTTTTTGCGCTAAAAAAGTCGTTCTTCGTTTCTGTTACAAAACTTTGTAAATAAGTACGTTTTCTCCTTCATTGATGGGCACTGATGAGGCAGTACTGATTGGCACTGATGAGGTGGCACTGATGAGGTGGCACTGATAATGAGGCACTTATATGCAGCACTGATGGGCACTGATAGGCGGCACCATAGGTGTGCGCAGCCTATTGCATTAGGGTGTGCACCCTTAAGCTCAAACACACACATGCATGTGTATGTGTCTACATATATATGACCCCGGCATATGGATCTCCCTGCCGACACAGTGAAAGAGAAGAGCATAAACACTTCTCTGATGACAGAGCCGGTAAGAGGGAGATCTTTCCCATGTTCCTGCTGCTACACAGAGCGATAACACTAATGCGCATGGGGTGATTAGGGTGTGCCTGGGCACATCCGGCACACCCTGTGCGCATGCCTATGGGCGGCACTGATATGCAGCACTGATAGGTGGCACTGATATGCAGCACTGATGGGCACTGATAGGCGGAACTGATATGCAGCACTGATATGCAGCACTGATGGGCACTGATAGGTGGCACTGATTTGCAGCACTGATTGGCACTGATGGACACTCATAGGTGGCACTGGTGGGAACTTATAGGCGGCACTGATGGGCACTGTGGGGTGGCACATATAGACGGCACTGATAGGTGGCACTGTCCGGCAGCACTAATCAGGGGGCACTGGCAGGCATCACTGATGGGCACAGTGCCATGCCTATTGGGCACTGATTGGCATACCTGGTGGTCATGGGTGGGCATCCCTGGTGATACTTGGTGGGCATCCCTGGTGGTCCTGGGTGGGCATCCTCGGGGGGCTGCACTGATAATCAACCAGTGCAGACCCCCCCTGTCAGGAGAGCAGCCGATTGGCTCTCCTCTACTCGAGCCTGTCAGCACGAGTGGAGGAAAAGATGATATACGGTTCATCATGTTACACTGTAAACAGCTGTGATTGAACACAGCTGATCATGTGGTAAACAGCCTCCGTCAGAGGCTCTTTACCTCGATCGGAGATGCGGTGAGTACCTTGATCGCCACGTTGCGTGCCCCCGCGGGCGTGCAAACTAGCGGCTTATCCTGCTGTCATATGACGCTCAGTCAGTATAACTGAACCACTTTGCGCATGTCATATTTCTATATGGTGGGCAGGAAGTGGTTATTAGACATTTTTCATTGTAAGAACGATTGTTTGTTTTTCTAATCACTAGTGGAGTTGAATTCAAGTTCGTTTTTGACCGCAATGAGGAGATAATCTGAAGGAGCAGGATGGAAACATTTTCTTGAATGTACAAATTTCTAACAGTGTAAGTGGTTACCCTGTGCTATCCCAACCTACACTGTGCCACCCCAACCTGCCCTGTACCACCCCAACCTACTCTGTGCCACCCCAACATGCCCTATACTGCCCTAACCTGCCCTATACTACCCTGACCTGCCACTATACCACCCTACACTATCATTTAAAGGGGCTGGTTTGGGGTGCGCCCCATGAATGTGCGCTGCCTGCATGGTGCTGTGCAGCCTAGACAGGGGGGTGACACCATGTTTTACCGCACCAGGTGACACCAACCCTAGTGACGCCACTGACTACAGCCAAACTACAACTCCCAGTGGGATCTTCTTGGACACCGTTGTGGCTGAGTCTGACACACTGGCTCGGCGTGCAAGGAGGAGGACCTGTCCTGCGGAGCCTGAGCTGGCAGCTGCCATCAGCCTATTGCTGAGGTCACAGTGAGAGACCCTGACACTCCCAGCTCACCCCCACATGATCATCCCATCTATCCCCCCTATACACCTCATTTACCCTGCCCCGGTGTCCATCCAGTAACCTGAAAATAGCCCTCAACACTTGGAGCTGCCCAAGTGCCCATGGCCTGTGGATCCTGCTAGGAGCTGGCTGTGAATCTGTGGGGTCCTGCTGGCCGCTGACCGTTGGGGTCCTGCTGGCCGCTGATCTGGGGGTCCTGCTGGCCTCTGGCCATGGCCTATGGGTTCTGCTGACCTGCGGGTATTGCTGGCTATGGCCTACAGGCCAGCAGGACCCACAGGTCCACAGCCAGCTCTCAGCTGGACCCACAAGCTGTGGGTCTGGCTGGGAGCTGGCTGCAGAACTGTGGGTCCTGCTGACCTGTGGGGTCCTGCTGGCCTCTGGCCATGGCCTATGGGACCTGCGGGTCCTGCTGACCATGGCCTACAGGCCAGCAGCCAGCAGGACTCATAGGCCATGGCCAGCAGGATCCACAGGTGGATCCTGCTGGGAGCTGGCTGCGAACCTGTGGGTCCTGCTGGCCGCTGACCTGTGGGGTCCTGCTGGATGCTGACCTGTGGGGTCCTGCTGGCCCCTGTCCAGTGACTTGTGGGTCCTGCTGGCCACGGCCTACAGGCCAGCAGGCCCCATAGGTCAGTGGCCTACAGGACCCACAGGTCCACAGCCAGCTCCCAGCAGGACCCACAAGCTGTGGGTCCTGCTGGGAGCTGGCTGCAGAACTGTGGGTCCTGCTGGACGCTGCAGAGCAAACACTGCCAAGCATCTGGACTGGCAGTAAGCAGTGACTGGTAGCAAGCAGTAACTACCACTATATACACTAGTTTAAAGTTCTTTTTGAAGCTTGAAAGTTTGCATGCGGCCCCCATGGGATATGAAAACTCATCCTGTGGACCTCAGGTAATTTGAGTTTGAGACCCCTGCTGTAGCTTGCTTACTCTCAATAAAAAGACACTCACCTGTCCAGGGATTCAGCGCCGTCCTTACCCAGGCCGGTTCTTCACTGGTGTTTAGGTCCTCAGCACCTGCATGATAACTGTGGGAAGCCGGCTGTGACTCCTTGTGGGTTCACAGCTGGATTCCCACAGTGTATGTATAAGCCGCACTGTGCTTTGTGAATGGTCCCGCAGCCTTCTGGGACCTATGGCGTGTCCCAGAAGGTTCCAGGCAGAGGGACACAGGGAGAACTTCCTGTGGAATCTCCTAGGTGATCTGACCAGAAGTGGGAGTCAAAACCAGGTACCTGCTCCTCCCTCCCAAAAAAAGCTCTAAAAGAAGAGGACGAGCAGGGGAGGAAGGAATTCCCGGCCGTCTAGGGGGCGCGCGCTTGTCGCCGCCCGCGGCATTGCTCGGGACCTGGTGCACATGCCCGGTGGCCGCGATGTCCGCCGGGCACCCACGATTGCCCGCAATCACAGCAGGACCGTGAATCTGTGTGTGTAAACACACAGATCCATGTCCTGTCAGAGGTGAGGAGACCAATGTGTGTTTGCTGTACAGAGGAACACCGATCGGTCTCCTCCCCTTGCAGTTAGAATCACTCACTAAGGAACATATTTAACCCCTTCAGCGCCCCTAGTGTTAACCCTTTCCCTGCCAGTCACATTTATACAGTAATCAGTGCAGTTTTATAACACTAATCGCTGTTAAAATGTGAATGGTCCCAAAAATGTGTCAAAAGTGTCGAAAATATGTCCGTCACAATGTTACGGTCACAATAAAAATCGCAGATCGCCGCCATTACTAGTAAAAAATTAAATAAAAATAGAAATGCAATAAATCTATCCCCTATTTTGTAAACGCTATAACTTTTGGGCAAACCAATCAATAAACGCTTATTGCGATTTTTTTTTACCAAAAATATGTAGAAGAATACGTATCGGCCTAAACTGTGGAAACATGTTGTTTTTTTTTATAGATTTTTTGGGGATATTTATTATAGCAAAAAGTAAAAAATATTGAATTTTTTTCAAAATTGTCGCTCTATTTTTGTTTATAGCACAAAAAAAACAAAACGTAGAGGTGATCAAATACCACAAAAAGAAAGCTCTATTTGTGGGAAAAAAAGGATGTCAATTTTGTTTAAGTGCCACGTCGAAACGACCGCGCAATTGTCAGTTAAAGCGACGCAGTGCCGAATTGCAAAAAGTGCTCTGGTAAGGAAGGGGGTAAATTCTTCTGGGGCTGAAGTGGTTAAAGCGGAGTTCTACTGAAAAAAATAAAATTAAAAGTCAGCAGCTAAAAATACTGCAGCGTCTGACTTTTTAAAATATGGACACTTACCTGTCCTGGGTGCCCGCAATTTCGGCACCCGAAGCCGATCTGTCCCTCGGCTCTCGGGTGGAGGCGCCGCCATCTTCGGTAAGGGAATCAGGAAGTGAAGCCTTGCGAGTCGCGCTGCGCGATCCCACTGGTTCCTGCTGTCTTCTGGGACCTGTGTGTCTCTCAGAAGACAGCGGGGGGGGGGACTGAGAAGGTGACGGAGGTGGCGTAGGTAGGACCTCGGCTTTAAGTCATCTTTTTGGGTGGAGTGACCCTATAATATCACTTGCTATACAAATCACAGGTAGATACGAGTTGCAGCATTGACTTTTTCAGCCTACCTCAACCTTTGTACCCCAAAGGACTCCTTAAAAAAAAAGCCTATGGGAACCCCTGCCAAAATCAATGCAACAAGGAACAGTAGGAATGCTGCCCCTTGCATTGGTGGTCAGTGGGAAGTACTGTATGATCCCTTATAGTGGTGGTCACAATGCCATCCTTAGTGACAGCCCACTGGTGTCATGCCACTGGCTCTGCCAAGTGACATAGACATGCAGCTATGCAGGAACCCTTTGATGTCAATCAGCCACAGCTCAAGGAACCCCTAGCAACTTCTGGAGTAGGGATGAGCTTCGTGTTCGAGTCGAACATACGTTCGACTCGAACATTGGCTGTTCGATCGTTCGACGAAGATCGAACGATTTGGGCCGTTCGCGCCAAATTCGAGTGACGCGAACGGCCCACAATGCACTACGCCATCGCAGTGTCATCCAGGCGCTGTGATTGGCCAAGCATGCACTGTGACCCCGCATGCTTGGCCAATCACAGCGCCGGCAGCGAGGAGAGCAATGATTGGCCACAGGCAGGATGCCTGTGGCCAATTATTGCTGAGGGTGTTTAGTACACGCCCCAAACTATAAAAGGCCGCCAGCACGGCGGCCTAGTGTAGTGTGTTCCGGAGCAGGGATAGAGTAGCATAGGCAGGGACAGTGACTGTTATTTCTTTCTTGCTTAACCTGGATTCCTTTAGTTTAGGGAAAGAGAAGGATAGGTAGGGAGAGTGTCAGTGTGTTTTGTGCTTCTGCTATAGTGTGCTTAAAAAAAAACATTTATTCTAGGGACAGAAAACTCTAGGTAGGGACAGTGTCAGTTTCTTTCACTCTGCAAGTCCTTGTTTCCAGGGACCTGGAAGGACAGTGAGTGAATTGTCCTTTTGCTATATTGTGATTAAAAAAAACATTTATTCTAGGGACAGAAAACTCTAGGTAGGGACAGTGTCAGTTTCTTTCACTCTGCAAGTCCTTGTTTCCAGGGACCTGGAAGGACAGTGAGTGAATTGTCCTTTTGCTATATTGTGATTAAAAAAAACATTTATTCTAGGGACAGAAAACTCTAGGTAGGGACAGTGTCAGTTTCTTTCACTCTGCAAGTCCTTGTTTCCAGGGACCTGGAAGGACAGTGAGTGAATTGTCCTTTTGCTATATTGTGATTAAAAAAAACATTTTTTTCTAGGGACAGAAAACTGTAGGTAGGGAGAGTATTTTTTTTCTTTCACTCTGCAAGTCCTTGTTTCCAGGGACCTGTAAGGACAGTGAGTTAATTGTCCTTGTGCTATATTGTGCTGAAAAAAACATTTATTCCAGGGACAGAAAACTCTAGGTAGGGACAGTGTCAGTTTCTTTCACTCTGCAAGTCCTTGTTTCCAGGGACCTGGAAGGACAGTGAGTGAATTGTCCTTTTGCTATATTGTGATTAAAAAAAACATTTTTTTCTAGGGACAGAAAACTGTAGGTAGGGAGAGTGTTTTTTTTCTTTCACTCTGCAAGTCCTTGTTTCCAGGGACCTGTAAGGACAGTGAGTTAATTTTCCTTGTGCTATATTGTGATTAAAAAAAACATTTATTCTAGGGACAGAAAACTCTAGGTAGGGACAGTGTCAGTTTCTTTCACTCTGCAAGTCCTTGTTTCCAGGGACCTGGAAGGACAGTGAGTGAATTGTCCTTTTGCTATATTGTGATTAAAAAAAACATTTATTCTAGGGACAGAAAACTCTAGGTAGGGACAGTGTCAGTTTCTTTCACTCTGCAAGTCCTTGTTTCCAGGGACCTGGAAGGACAGTGAGTGAATTGTCCTTTTGCTATATTGTGATTAAAAAAAACATTTTTTTCTAGGGACAGAAAACTGTAGGTAGGGAGAGTATTTTTTTTCTTTCACTCTGCAAGTCCTTGTTTCCAGGGACCTGTAAGGACAGTGAGTTAATTGTCCTTGTGCTATATTGTGCTGAAAAAAACATTTATTCCAGGGACAGAAAACTCTAGGTAGGGACAGTGTCAGTTTCTTTCACTCTGCAAGTCCTTGTTTCCAGGGACCTGGAAGGACAGTGAGTGAATTGTCCTTTTGCTATATTGTGATTAAAAAAAACATTTTTTTCTAGGGACAGAAAACTGTAGGTAGGGAGAGTATTTTTTTTCTTTCACTCTGCAAGTCCTTGTTTCCAGGGACCTGTAAGGACAGTGAGTTAATTTTCCTTGTGCTATATTGTGATTAAAAAAAACATTTATTCTAGGGACAGAAAACTCTAGGTAGGGACAGTGTCAGTTTCTTTCACTCTGCAAGTCCTTGTTTCCAGGGACCTGGAAGGACAGTGAGTGAATTGTCCTTTTGCTATATTGTGATTAAAAAAAACATTTTTTTCTAGGGACAGAAAACTGTAGGTAGGGAGAGTATTTTTTTTCTTTCACTCTGCAAGTCCTTGTTTCCAGGGACCTGTAAGGACAGTGAGTTAATTGTCCTTGTGCTATATTGTGCTGAAAAAAACATTTATTCCAGGGACAGAAAACTCTAGGTAGGGACAGTGTCAGTTTCTTTCACTCTGCAAGTCCTTGTTTCCAGGGACCTGGAAGGACAGTGAGTGAATTGTCCTTTTGCTATATTGTGATAAAAAAAAACATTTTTTTCTAGGGACAGAAAACTGTAGGTAGGGAGAGTGTTTTTTTTCTTTCACTCTGCAAGTCCTTGTTTCCAGGGACCTGTAAGGACAGTGAGTTAATTTTCCTTGTGCTATATTGTGATTAAAAAAAACATTTATTCTAGGGACAGAAAACTCTAGGTAGGGACAGTGTCAGTTTCTTTCACTCTGCAAGTCCTTGTTTCCAGGGACCTGGAAGGACAGTGAGTGAATTGTCCTTTTGCTATATTGTGATTAAAAAAAACATTTTTTTCTAGGGACAGAAAACTGTAGGTAGGGAGAGTGTTTTTTTTCTTTCACTCTGCAAGTCCTTGTTTCCAGGGACCTGTAAGGACAGTGAGTTAATTTTCCTTGTGCTATATTGTGATTAAAAAAAACATTTATTCTAGGGACAGAAAACTCTAGGTAGGGACAGTGTCAGTTTCTTTCACTCTGCAAGTCCTTGTTTCCAGGGACCTGGAAGGACAGTGAGTGAATTGTCCTTTTGCTATATTGTGATTAAAAAAAACATTTATTCTAGGGACAGAAAACTCTAGGTAGGGACAGTGTCAGTTTCTTTCACTCTGCAAGTCCTTGTTTCCAGGGACCTGGAAGGACAGTGAGTGAATTGTCCTTTTGCTATATTGTGATTAAAAAAAACATTTTTTTCTAGGGACAGAAAACTGTAGGTAGGGAGAGTATTTTTTTTCTTTCACTCTGCAAGTCCTTGTTTCCAGGGACCTGTAAGGACAGTGAGTTAATTGTCCTTGTGCTATATTGTGCTGAAAAAAACATTTATTCCAGGGACAGAAAACTCTAGGTAGGGACAGTGTCAGTTTCTTTCACTCTGCAAGTCCTTGTTTCCAGGGACCTGGAAGGACAGTGAGTGAATTGTCCTTTTGCTATATTGTGATAAAAAAAAACATTTTTTTCTAGGGACAGAAAACTGTAGGTAGGGAGAGTGTTTTTTTTCTTTCACTCTGCAAGTCCTTGTTTCCAGGGACCTGTAAGGACAGTGAGTTAATTTTCCTTGTGCTATATTGTGATTAAAAAAAACATTTATTCTAGGGACAGAAAACTCTAGGTAGGGACAGTGTCAGTTTCTTTCACTCTGCAAGTCCTTGTTTCCAGGGACCTGGAAGGACAGTGAGTGAATTGTCCTTTTGCTATATTGTGATTAAAAAAAACATTTTTTTCTAGGGACAGAAAACTGTAGGTAGGGAGAGTATTTTTTTTCTTTCACTCTGCAAGTCCTTGTTTCCAGGGACCTGTAAGGACAGTGAGTTAATTTTCCTTGTGCTATATTGTGATTAAAAAAAACATTTATTCTAGGGACAGAAAACTCTAGGTAGGGACAGTGTCAGTTTCTTTCACTCTGCAAGTCCTTGTTTCCAGGGACCTGGAAGGACAGTGAGTGAATTGTCCTTTTGCTATATTGTGATTAAAAAAAACATTTTTTTCTAGGGACAGAAAACTGTAGGTAGGGAGAGTATTTTTTTTCTTTCACTCTGCAAGTCCTTGTTTCCAGGGACCTGTAAGGACAGTGAGTTAATTGTCCTTGTGCTATATTGTGCTGAAAAAAACATTTATTCCAGGGACAGAAAACTCTAGGTAGGGACAGTGTCAGTTTCTTTCACTCTGCAAGTCCTTGTTTCCAGGGACCTGGAAGGACAGTGAGTGAATTGTCCTTTTGCTATATTGTGATAAAAAAAAACATTTTTTTCTAGGGACAGAAAACTGTAGGTAGGGAGAGTGTTTTTTTTCTTTCACTCTGCAAGTCCTTGTTTCCAGGGACCTGTAAGGACAGTGAGTTAATTTTCCTTGTGCTATATTGTGATTAAAAAAAACATTTATTCTAGGGACAGAAAACTCTAGGTAGGGACAGTGTCAGTTTCTTTCACTCTGCAAGTCCTTGTTTCCAGGGACCTGGAAGGACAGTGAGTGAATTGTCCTTTTGCTATATTGTGATTAAAAAAAACATTTTTTTCTAGGGACAGAAAACTGTAGGTAGGGAGAGTGTTTTTTTTCTTTCACTCTGCAAGTCCTTGTTTCCAGGGACCTGTAAGGACAGTGAGTTAATTTTCCTTGTGCTATATTGTGATTAAAAAAAACATTTATTCTAGGGACAGAAAACTCTAGGTAGGGACAGTGTCAGTTTCTTTCACTCTGCAAGTCCTTGTTTCCAGGGACCTGGAAGGACAGTGAGTGAATTGTCCTTTTGCTATATTGTGATTAAAAAAAACATTTATTCTAGGGACAGAAAACTCTAGGTAGGGACAGTGTCAGTTTCTTTCACTCTGCAAGTCCTTGTTTCCAGGGACCTGGAAGGACAGTGAGTGAATTGTCCTTTTGCTATATTGTGATTAAAAAAAACATTTTTTTCTAGGGACAGAAAACTGTAGGTAGGGAGAGTATTTTTTTTCTTTCACTCTGCAAGTCCTTGTTTCCAGGGACCTGTAAGGACAGTGAGTTAATTGTCCTTGTGCTATATTGTGCTGAAAAAAACATTTATTCCAGGGACAGAAAACTCTAGGTAGGGACAGTGTCAGTTTCTTTCACTCTGCAAGTCCTTGTTTCCAGGGACCTGGAAGGACAGTGAGTGAATTGTCCTTTTGCTATATTGTGATAAAAAAAAACATTTTTTTCTAGGGACAGAAAACTGTAGGTAGGGAGAGTGTTTTTTTTCTTTCACTCTGCAAGTCCTTGTTTCCAGGGACCTGTAAGGACAGTGAGTTAATTTTCCTTGTGCTATATTGTGATTAAAAAAAACATTTATTCTAGGGACAGAAAACTCTAGGTAGGGACAGTGTCAGTTTCTTTCACTCTGCAAGTCCTTGTTTCCAGGGACCTGGAAGGACAGTGAGTGAATTGTCCTTTTGCTATATTGTGATTAAAAAAAACATTTTTTTCTAGGGACAGAAAACTGTAGGTAGGGAGAGTGTTTTTTTTCTTTCACTCTGCAAGTCCTTGTTTCCAGGGACCTGTAAGGACAGTGAGTTAATTTTCCTTGTGCTATATTGTGATTAAAAAAAACATTTATTCTAGGGACAGAAAACTCTAGGTAGGGACAGTGTCAGTTTCTTTCACTCTGCAAGTCCTTGTTTCCAGGGACCTGGAAGGACAGTGAGTGAATTGTCCTTTTGCTATATTGTGATTAAAAAAAACATTTATTCTAGGGACAGAAAACTCTAGGTAGGGACAGTGTCAGTTTCTTTCACTCTGCAAGTCCTTGTTTCCAGGGACCTGGAAGGACAGTGAGTGAATTGTCCTTTTGCTATATTGTGATTAAAAAAAACATTTTTTTCTAGGGACAGAAAACTGTAGGTAGGGAGAGTATTTTTTTTCTTTCACTCTGCAAGTCCTTGTTTCCAGGGACCTGTAAGGACAGTGAGTTAATTGTCCTTGTGCTATATTGTGCTGAAAAAAACATTTATTCCAGGGACAGAAAACTCTAGGTAGGGACAGTGTCAGTTTCTTTCACTCTGCAAGTCCTTGTTTCCAGGGACCTGGAAGGACAGTGAGTGAATTGTCCTTTTGCTATATTGTGATTAAAAAAAACATTTTTTTCTAGGGACAGAAAACTGTAGGTAGGGAGAGTGTTTTTTTTCTTTCACTCTGCAAGTCCTTGTTTCCAGGGACCTGTAAGGACAGTGAGTTAATTTTCCTTGTGCTATATTGTGATTAAAAAAAACATTTTTTCTAGGGACAGAAAACTGTAGGTAGGGAGAGTGTTTTTTTTCTTTCACTCTGCAAGTCCTTGTTTCCAGGGACAGAGAAGGACACCTGAAGGTAGCCCTTATTGCTTTTTTCCCATCTCCCTGCAGGCCATCTATTAGAATGTCTGGAAGGCAAACAAGGAGAGGCAGACAGTCAGGAGGCAATAAAAGAGGGCAAGCAGGCTCTGTGTCTGGGGGCAACAGTGCTGGTCGTGGACGCGGTGCATTGTCATCAGCACATGGCCATGGGACACGCTTGTCCTTCTTTTCGGCAGCTGGACATGTTGAGCCACATCATGCCGAAGACTTGGTAGAGTGGATGACCAAGCCCTCCTCCTCCTCCTCATCCTCTCTCACCCAGGCTCAGGGTACTGGAAAAGCAGCTGCCAAAGCGTCGTCTTCCCTGGTATCAATGTCAGACAAATCATCAGTCACTCCTTCCCTAGACCCACCATGTCCTCCTCCTGAGGAGTCCCCCGAACTGTTTCAGCACAGTGTTGGGTACATGCTCCAGGAGGATGCCCAGCGTTTCGAAGGGTCTGATGATGAAACCCAGCTAGAGGAAGGCAGTAGCGTGAGAGCAGACAGAGGGGATGCTCAAGAAGGACACCAATCTGGCAGTCATGTTCCAGCAGCTGCAGCATACTGCCAGATTGGCTCCAGTGATGAGGAGGGAGGGGATGATGAGGTCAATGACTCCACGTGGGTGCCTAATAGGAGAGAGGAGGAGGAGGAGGATGAGGAGGAGGCACATCTCCAACGAGGCAGGATGCCCTTTGGTGGCCAGCGTAAGGGCAGTACACCGACGGAATCACACCGCAGAGCTCCGCCTGTGCAGGGCGCTGCCTCTGCCCGTCATTCAAAAAGTTCTTTGGTGTGGGCCTTTTTTGAGGCTAGTGCATCAGATCGCACAGCTGCTGTTTGCAACATATGTCTCAAGCGTATATCGCGTGGCCAAAACATCAGCCGCTTGGGTACCACATGCCTGACCAGACATATGTTGACCTGCCATGCAGCTCGTTGGCAAGCCTACCTCAAAGACCCACACCAAAGAACAAAGCGGACCTCTCCTTGCACCGCATCAGCTGGGATCTCCAACCCCACTATAACTTCAGTCCTCTCTGAAACATGCACTGAGAGGAATGAAGGTGTAGAATTAGGTGTGTCACAGCCAAGTACTTGCGCCCACTCTGCTAGCAGTACACCGACGTCCGATTCTAGCAGGCAAATTTCCCTGCCCCAGCTGCTGGACCGTCGAAAGAAGTTCACTCCCAGCCATCCACATGCCCAGCGGTTGAATGCTAGCTTGGCTAAATTGCTAGCGCTTCAACTGCTGCCTTTTCAGTTGGTAGACTCGGCCCCCTTCCGTGAGTTTGTGCAATGTGCGGTTCCTCAGTGGCAGGTTCCCAAACGCCACTTTTTCTCACGGAAGGCTATTCCGGCTCTCTACCGGCATGTGGAAGGCAATGTCTTGGCCTCGCTGGACAGGGCGGTCAGCGGTAAGGTGCATATTACCGCTGACTCATGGTCCAGCAGGCATGGACAGGGACGTTACCTTTCTTTCACGGCCCATTGGGTCACTCTTTTGGCAGCTGGGAAGGATTCAGGACAAGGTGCAGTAGTGTTGGAGGTTGTCCCACCGCCACGCCTCCAAAATGCTACTACTGGTTGTGACACACCTCTCTCCTCCACCCCCTCCTCTTCTTCTTCCTCCATGGCCTCTTCCTGTGGTTTGTCCTATGAACCAGCGGTGCTCCGTAGCCGTTCACGGGGCTACGCAAGTACGCAGGCAAAAAGATGCCATGCCGTGCTTGCGCTGGTGTGTTTGGGGGACAGAAGCCACACTGGGGCAGAGGTCCTGTCTGCTCTGCAGGGCCAGGCCGAGAGGTGGTTGACGCCACGCCAGCTTAAGCCAGGAATGGTGGTTTGCGACAATGGCACCAACCTCCTCTCCGCCCTCCGACAGGGACAACTGACCCATGTGCCCTGTGTGGCTCACGTCCTTAACCTGGTGGTGCAGCGGTTCTTGGGCAGGTACCCGGGCTTACAGGATGTCCTGAGGCAGGCCAGGAAAGTCTGTGTGCATTTCCGCAGATCTTATAATGCCAGTGCTCGCCTGGCTGAGCTGCAAAAGGAGTTGAACCTGCCCAAGAACCGCCTTATATGTGACATGCCCACCAGGTGGAACTCAACGTTGGCCATGCTGCAGCGGCTGCACACGCAGCAGAGGGCCATCAATGAGTACCTGTGCGACTACGGCACCAGGACAGGGTCAGGGGAGCTTGGTTTTTTTTCTCCACGCCAGTGGGGCATGATCAGGGATGCATGCACTGTCCTGGCACCATTTGAGGAGGCCACGAGGATGGTGAGCAGTGACAGTGCATGCATCAGTGACACTGTACCTCTTGTCCACCTGTTGGAGCACACGCTGCGTGGAATAATGGACAGGGCACTTGAGGCAGAACAGAGGCAGGAAGAGGAGGACTTCCTTGCCTCTCAAGGCCCCCTTTACCCAGACAGTGTTCCTTCTGTCCCACCCATCGCACAGGAAGAGGAGGAGGAGGAGG
This sequence comes from Rana muscosa, assembly GCA_029206835.1. Taxonomy (NCBI): domain Eukaryota; kingdom Metazoa; phylum Chordata; class Amphibia; order Anura; family Ranidae; genus Rana; species Rana muscosa. The sequence continues at coordinate 342,953,403 of CM055119.1, forward strand.
AGGAGGAGGAGGATTGTGTCAGCATGGAGGTGGAGGCTGGCACTCAGCATCATCAGCAGCAGTCTTTTAGGGATGATTTACAGTCCCAAGAAACCAGTGGACTTGTACGTGGCTGGGAGGAGGTGGCTGCGGATCATGTCGTCCTTAGTGACCCAGAGGACTCCGGAGCGAATGCCTCAGCAAACCTACGCTGCATGGCCTCCCTGATCCTGCAAAGTCTGCGGAAGGATCCTCGTATTCTTCGGATCAAGGAGAGGGACCATTACTGGCTGGCCACTCTCCTTGATCCACGGTACAAGGGTAAGGTTGCGGACCTTATGTTACCGTCGCAGAGGGAGCAGAGGATGAGACAACTCCGGGAGGCCTTGCAGAAAGGTCTGTGCAACGCGTTCCCAGAGACTGGGAGGTTGCAAACTCCTGGTCCTGGACAACGAGTTGCTGAGGCTTCGGCCAGTCAAAGAAGGAGCGGTGGGGAAGGTGGCCGTCTGACCGATGCGTTCAGACAATTCTTTAGTCCGCAGCCCCAAAGTATGATTGGTTCCAGCAACCATCGCCAGCGTCTGATAAACATGGTGCAGGAATATCTAGGGGCAAGGTCAGACTTGGACACCTTCCCCACCGAAAATCCTCTGGCTTACTGGGTCTTGAGGATGGATCACTGGCCAGAGCTTGCACAGTATGCAATTGAGCTACTGGCCTGTCCTGCATCCAGCGTTCTTTCGGAACGCACATTCAGTGCTGCTGGAGGATTTGTCACGGATCACAGGGTGCGCCTGTCCACCGACTCGGTTGATCGACTGACTTTCATCAAGATGAACCAGTCTTGGATCACCACCAGCTACCACACACCTGATGCTGATATAACAGACTAATTGATTTTAAAATGTCACATCCCTTCAAGACTGATGCTGATGCTGAGTGCCTGTGCTGTTATGTTGACTGCCTATCCTCCTCCTCCGAGTCCTCAATGATACGATTGATGATGATAGCTTGGAAGATCATTTTTGTTTATGGGTGCCGCCACCAGTGCCTAACGCCCAATTTTTCAGCCCCTGTTTAACAGGGGCGTGTAATTACAATTTTTGAAGCAATACTTTGCAACAGGGCTCATTGCTGTGCTCCAAGTACAGTATCTGTGAGGAGTTGCAGTGTTGTGCCACCAGTGCCTAAGGCCCAATTTTTCAGCCCCTGTTTAACAGGGGCGTGTCATTACAATTTTTGAAGCAATACTTTGCAACAGGGCTCATTGCTGTGCTCCAAGTACAGTATCTGTGAGGGGTTGCAGTGTTGTGCCACCAGTGCCTAAGGCCCAATTTTTCAGCCCCTGTTCAACAGGGGCATGTAATTACAATTCTTGATCTAATAATTCACAGCAGGGCCCATTGCTGCACCCACCAAGAGTAACTGTCAGGGCTTACAGTGTTGTGGCACCAGCACCACCATCAAAGGCCCAATTTTTACTACCACTGTTCAACAATTATATGTAATTAAAATTCCTGATATAATAGTTGACAGCAGGGCGTTCCAGCACCAACCAAGAGTAACTGTGAGTGCTTACAGTGTTGTGCCAACACCAACAACTAAGGGGCCTATTTCTGCAGAGTATATACGGCAGGTCCCTACTTTCAAACATCCAACTTACAAACGACTCCTACTTGCAAACGCAAGAAGACAACAGGAAGTGAGAGGAAATCTACCACTAGGAAGGAAAATTCTCTCCTGTAAGAATAAATATGGGAGAAAGGTGTCTCCTCTGTACTGATGCTTTATCAGCAATCCTTGTTTCAAGAAAAACACCACATTTCAAAAACAGTTGTCATTGGGACGGAAAGTGAGGTGAAATGTTCTGAACAGGGGCACAGACAGCAAAACAAATGTTACAGGGGTGATAACCCTTACCTATGTTTTCCAAAAAGTTTAAAAATAGATTTTTGGGCTGGAGCTACACTTCAACAATGTACCTGTTCAAAATTACAAACAGATTCTACATAAGAACAAACCTACAGTCCCTGTCTTGTATGCACCGCCTGTATACGGCTGTTCAGAGTATATAGGGCCTTTTTTATTTTATGTGCGGGGTTCCCCTTAATATCCATACAAGACCCAAAGGGGCTGGTAATGGGCTGGGGTAGGGGGGGGGGGGGGGGTCATGGGGTAGCTATGCCATTTTTCTTAAAGAATTTCATCCATATTACCGGGACCAGACATTACATTAAAGCCGCAAGCAGTTTTAAATGGCTTTTTTTTCCTTTAGAAGTGTCATTTTGTGCAGGGACAGTTCTAAACACGGGAAACACGTGGCACTTCACAGGCATACTTTAGACACCCCCCAGGTACGATATTTAAAGGAATATTTGACTTTTTTTTTTTCACTTTATGCATCATTAAAATGACTGCTCCCGAAAAACGACCGTTTTTAAAACTTCTTTTTGCATTGATACATGTCCCCTGGTGCAGAACCCGGGTTCCCAAACCCTTTTTAGGACAATAACATGCATAATAGTTGTTATAATTAGCACTTTAGAATTCGAACGTTCGCATCCATTGTATTTAATAGGGTTCTAATGTTCGTTCGAACTTCCGGTCCGTTCGCGGGTTCTGGTGCGAACCGAACCCGGGGGTGTTCGGCTCATCACTATTCTGGAGGAACCCCAGAGTTCCACAGAACCCTGGTTGAGAATGACTGGACTAGTTGTTCAGGAGTATCTTAACTCCTAAATTAGGGTGACCAGACATCCCCGGTTTCCAGAGACAGTCCCCGGATTGAGGACACTGTCCCCGGACCAAGTCTGTCCCCGGTTTTGTCCGCGGATTGGATTTGAACAGGGGCTGGGGCAATTTCAAAGACAGTCAGTGCAAAATAAAAGAAAATAAATCAGAATTTCACCCCCCCCCCGCTCCTACTAGTTTGGGGGGGGGGGTATTTTTTTCATTATCTGTGCCCCTCTTTGATGATCATGTACTGGTCAGATGGGAGAGAATATTTCTTCAGTTTCGGGTGCATGCCCGTTCCGCTTCCGCTTGCATGTTCTTCTGCCTTGGCTCAAGTCCCAGCCAGCCGCCTGCCTGCTTATCTCCTTGCCTTCTCTGGCGAAGTGATCTTCCTCCGCTCCCCACTCAGTAGTAGCCAGGGCCTGGAGAGTAAAACTTGACAGGCTGTGAGACGGTCAGTGGCAGCGACGGGCAAAGAGTCGCTGATTCCTGCCATTTCTAGTAAAAAAAAAATAATATGTCCCCGGATTTTTTTTTTTTTATCTGGTCACCTTATCCTAAATGGCTGTTAGTAGTGGTATCACAAAATCTGTGTCTGGTGCTGAGTTGTTTCTTGTAGGTTTTTGCCTTGGCCTTGTTTAGTACATGTTGTCCTAGATACATCTTAATCACTTATATGTCTGTATCCCACTGGCTACCCTCACCATAGGACGTGACCCAGATCAGTGAGGGCATTGTCTCTGTGTTGGCTTTGTACATTGAATTACAGCAGGGTGACCTGAGAATTTAAATCTGAAAGTAATTGATTATAGCCTCAGAAAACCTCCAGACTGTGCCCCATGCGGCTCTCTATCCAAATTCTTCATTCATTATCCTAAAAATGCTTTTTGTAGTCAATGCAGCAATGTTTTATAGTGCTCGAGAAAATTGTATAAAATCATTGACTGGCGATGAGCCAGCTTCACCTAAGCCATGTTCAACTCAAGAGTTTTAGTAATATCACTGCGTCATTACTTTTTAAGAACAGGTACACTCCAGCCTAATACGAAAATGTCACATTTAAAGTAAACGTAAATTACATTTAAGTTGCTAGAGCAATATAAATCATGAACAATTTCCTTTTTAAATAAAACACTTTTCACTTTTTTTCATCCTTTTCATCTTAGTACTACTGATTCCCTGCAGCAGTAGGTCAATAAATGAGTATAAAATCTTTAACTGTGACATCAAGAAAAGCAAAGTAAATCCAACATGTTCCGGGGGGGGGGGGGACAAAACCCCCCATTCATAAGGGCTAAAAGGAACAGAAGTATTTTATAGGGACTTGAAAGTGGCCATATGCTGACTGATCTGCAGGCAGGGGATTAGTGATATTAGTGAGAACAATCAATGACAGTTTTCACAGAAAAATTGGCATGAATTTGAACCCCCTCTCCTATGGGATCCCTGTTCTTTGGTGAGCTGTCAAACATACTGTAAGCTATTAGGTTCAGGTAATGACTTTGTCCGGGTTTTAAAAACCTATGAAAATATGGGTCTAGTGCCTCACCATCACCTGTTCTTGGAATATTGATCTGCTGCAGCCCCTTTGCAATAATTTCCTATTTTCTTGCCCACTAGCGATGGCTGCATGGTATTTATCAGGAAAGGTTTCCCAATGGTGACAACAAGAGATTATGCCTGCATATTAAGTGTTAAAAAAGCTACACGTAGTCTTGAAGAGCACCCCCTTGAGGCCTCAGAACAGCTTTATCCCTGTGAAAACACTAAAACACCTTGCTTTGTGCACTGGTCGAAATCATTTGGTGGAAGGGGGGATTATGGTGTGGGGTTGTTTTTCAGGGGTTGGGCTTGGCCCCTTAGTTCCAGTGAAGGAAACTATTAAGGCTTCAGCATATCGGACATTTTGGACAATTTTATGCTTCCAACTTTGTGGGAACAGTTTGGGGATGGCCCCTTCCTGTTCAAACATGACTGTGCACCAGTGCACAGAGCAAGGTCCATAAAGACACGGATGAGCGAGTTTGTGGTGGAGGAACTTGACTGGCCTGCGCAGAGTCCTGACCTCAACCTGATACAACACCTTTGGGATAAATTAGAGTGGAGACTGCGAGCCAGGCCTTCTCAACCACATTAATGCTTGACCTCACAAATAAACTTCTGGAAGAATGGTCAAACATTCCCATAGACACACTCCTAAACCTTGTGGACCGACTTCCCAGAAGAGTTGAAGCTGTTATAGCTGCAAAGGGTGGGCAAACTTAATATTTAACCCTACGAACTAAGACTGGGATGCCATTAAAGTTTATGTGCTTGTAGAGGCAGGCGTCCCAATAATTTTGGTAATATAGTGTAGGTTCAGAGAGCGACTCCTGAAGGGCCAATAGAACCAGGTTGAGATTCCACGGGGTCACCAGGTATCATCTAGAGGGAACTATAGGAAAGATCCTTTGCATAAAGAATTTCATCAAGGAATGAAAGGCCAATGGTCATTGGGAAAGGATAGCAAAGGCCGATATTTGGTCCTTGTGTTTGCTCCAGGCTAAATTCTGATCCAGTCCCAACTGGAGCAAGTGCAGAATTTCTTTCACAGAGTACCATCAACAATAAAACAAGTAGGCTTTCCAGGTACAAAGATAGCCCATATGAGAAGATGACTTCTTAGCATTGAGAAGCAAAGGAATGACCAAATCCGACAAGCCCCCTACCCCCAGGATCTGTGCTTCAACTGTCAAGTCATCAACACTAGCAACCAAGAAGCCGGATGGGGAACTAGTCCTTTTGACAGAAGTACTGTATACAAGGAAAGAGAACTACTGCTCCAGGTGTATGATGAGAACCTGAAATGGAGTGTCTCATAGAGTGCCAGCCCCGGGCCTGCCTCCGTGGGAAACTTGTAATAGACGAAAAGAAACGGCTGCACATCCAGAGATTCCGATTGCCTTTTATTGTTCACAGTGATGACACCTGATTAAGCACAAGATGTATGTGTGAAACGTGTCTACGTGACTTCATGTTGGTGCCTTTGGTGTCATCACTGTGAACAATAAAACGCAATCGGAATCTCTGGATGTGCAGCCGTTTCTTTTCTTCTCTGACAGAAGTACTGGGCAGCCCAAAAGCAACAAAAGATATACTCACCAGGAGTCCAAGTGCATCTAAGCACCACACTGCTTGGACCAATTTTGTGCCATAAAGATCACCGGAATGGAGGTCTACGCGTTCCATGGTTCTGATCCTGCCCTGTCTTTGAGCCCCTCAAGCCCTTCCACACAGAGTGGAGGACCGGTGAAGATGAAAGGCTTCAGGGGATTGGTTATCTGGCAGGGAAGAAGCCTGTGGGACAAAGGGAAAAGGTTACTAATTCTGTCTTTTTCATGCCCTCTATAGGGTGAAGGGGACAATCAAAACAAGATTTTTTATCAGCTAACCGAAGTTCAGCTTTAACCTGTCACAAACCTGGGTATTCAAGCTAAGCATATGCTGGAAAAAATGCATAATCAGAGGTTACCCTTAGTGAGAAACTACATGCCAAAACCTTGATTTTCACAGGAAAAGTCATGCTTTGCATTTTAACTTCAGCTGCCTATATCCCTGGATCCACTGATTTTAACATGCCGTTATGCAGCTGAAATGGTCCAGGCTTGTGTCATGTCTATTCTGCTGTTTAAAAACGAATGAACTCCACACAATACTCAAAAATCGATATAGAATTGACTTAAAGTCCAAACAACAAGTTTATTCTGTAAAGAGCTGGCATGTGTAGGTCATAGGTGTGTCTCAGTCCCAAATGATACACGTACAAAGAGACAATTGCCCACGGGACTTTAAAGAGGCACAGCCAAAGGTATAAAATGTATAAACAATTTTATTACAATAAACAAGTATTCCAAACATTTAGGGCTCTTTCACACGGAGGTCCGTTCAGGTCCGCCTGTCAGTTTTTTAGGCAGACCTGAAACGGATCCTCCATGCACCCCTATGGAGGCACGGATGTCAGCGGTGACATGTCCGCTGACATCCGCTCCGCCAAAGTGTGACGGAGGAAAACCCTATTTTTCCTTCCGTCGGCGGAGCGGATCGGATGACAACGGACTCTACGGTCCGTCGTCATCCGATTCCCCATAGGGGAGAGCGGCACTCTGACAGGGCGGTCCCTGCACAGTGTGCGGGGACCGCCCAGTCATCCGTCGGCTCAGCGGGGATCAACGGAGCGATCCCCGCTAAGCAAGCGGAGCTTCACGGGGCGGATCTGCACGGATCCGCCCCGTGTGAAAGGACCCTTAAAATCATTATTTCATACATATTTACCAATATAAATGTACAGGGCCGCTTATAGGGGGGGACCACCAGCCCTCCTGTAGGGGGCCCGGGCAAACAGGGGGGCCCGGACAGCAGAGGGAATCATTGTGGTCGGATGGAGGGGCAATTACAGAATTACTTCCCCCGCACCGATCCCCCTCCCTGTTCTGCCTGCTTCTGATCCCCCTCTGTGCCTCCTGTCACTGTGCTGCCCCCCATGGCACTGCTGGCTTACCTGTCCTCTTAAAAAAAATAACAAATTGTAAAATAAAATACATTTTAATACATTTTAACATTCTTTAAAAAATTATAATAATTTTTTTTTAAAGATTTTTAAAAACGATTTAAAAAAGGGCTAATTCACACAGGTTCTCTGTTATTTTTGTGTCCGCTAATAATGATTTTAGTGTATTTGTTTGTGAAAATATTGTTTTTATATATTTCAGTGGGGGGGCCCTGTCAGGTAGGCTGTACAAGGCCTTGTGATTTCTAACAGCAGCCCTGTAAATGTACATACAAGAACATTATTGAATAAACCACATGTTGAAGAATTAATCTTCCAATGAGGTGAGAAATCTAAATCTCTACGCGTTTTGTGAGATATGGACTCGCTTCCTCAGGAGAAGTACAGATGAATATCTAAAGGTAAAAACAATGTCATTAGGGGGGGATAAAAAAAAGGATAGGAAAGAAGAGGAGGGACGGGTTGTGGGAAGGAAGGGAAAAGGGAAAGGGGAGTGGGGTGAGGGGACAGAGGAAAATAATGGAAGAGGAGATGAAGGGAATGGGCAGGGGGAATGCCCAACACAGCACCAATATATATATAATATATATAATACACATCAGTACTAATCTAACTACTAGTGGAACTACATCTACACAATTTTATTTGATCACCTTCATCAAGATTGATTGAGAGACTTTTATTTTTATTTAGAGATTATTATTTATAGAAATTTATATTTTACGTTTACACCAGAATTTCTTTTACACATATCCCCTCTGGACTGCACAGTAATTTTTGTATTTCATCTGCAGTTTTAGCACTCGTGCACTACTGTGCAGATTTATGTTATTGTGCCCCAGCACTTTGGAGTATTGATTAACACTTTATTTACCTTCTTATTATATTATTAATTTCATCTAGAGATTATTATTTATAGAAACTTATATTTCACGTTTACACCAGGATTCCTTTTACACATATCCCCTTTGGACTGCACAGTAATCTTTGTATTTCATCTGCAGTTTTAGCACTTGTGCACTACTGTACAGATTTATGTTATTTTGCACCAGCACCTTGGAGTATTGATTAGCACTTTATTCACCTTCCTATTGGACCTTGTAATTTTGCACTTGCACTTTTGAAATATTGATTGGTACTATACATAATTTCATTGTATACAAGGACGTTTTCACTGTACTGGATTTTATTGAGCTTTTAGATACATTGTTTATCTATGGTTTTACCCACCAGATGTAGTTTTGTATGTTTTGCTTTTAGCACAAAAACATTATTTTATATATATCATACATATTTACCAATATAAATGTACATACAAGAACATTATTGAATAAACCACATGTTGAAGAATTAATCTTCCAATGAGGTGAGTAATCTGATTCTCTACGCGTTTTGTGAGATATGGACTCGCTTCCTCAGGAGAAGTACAGGTGAAAAGCTAAAGGTAAAAACAATGTCATTGGGGGGGGGGGATAAAAAAAAGGAGAGGAAAGAAGAGGAGGGACGGGTTGTGGAAAGGAAGGGAAAAGGGAAAGGGGAGTGAAAGCAAGGGGGTGGGGCGAGGGGACAGAGGAAAAGAATGGAAGAGGAGATGAAGAGAATGGGCAGGGGGAATGCCCAACACAGCACCAATATATATATATAAAATCCAGACTTACATGTCTACCAGTCCCCTCCCACCCCAGCTCTCTATCCTAATACGGATTTTCTGCCCCAACAGCAGCTGTACCTCTGGCAGGAGGGGGAGAAGGGAACGGGGATAATGGAGCTGGGAGGGGGGGTTTGTACAGAGGTAGCAGAGCACCATAGGGGGGATATGGATATACTGTATAGGGAGAGCTTGATTTCCCTGGGGTTTCCCTGCAGTGGCCTGAAGCGGGAGGGAGGGGGAGAAGGGAAGCCAGCCAGCAGGGCTGCACGAAGGGGGAGACCATGGGGTCAGTGAGGGGGGGTCTACGTCCAGCGGGGGTCAGAGCAGCGAGGCAAATCTATTCGGACAGTGGATCCCCTGCAGCACCCAAAGCCAGCAAAAGGGGAGAGGAGGAAAAGCTAGCAGCTGCAGAGGAGCCACAGGGGATGGGTGCTGTAGGGGTGTAGAAGTGCAGGGGGGCCCTTATGAGTGGAGGGGGCATTCTTGAATACTTTTGCATTTGTGACTTGTGTGCTAGTGGGCCCCACCTCCACTTAGAGCCGGTGTGCACTCCGCACACTGCACTAGGGTTGCCACCTTTTCTTCAAGCCAAACCCGAACACTTTAGTGGCCTGGAACACCTTTGGGTTCCCCAAGGAGAATAGTAATGCAGTGCGCATAGCGTGCACATGGAATTGGTGCTGTAGGGGCATATCAGTGCAGGGGGGCCTTATGAATGGAGGGGGCATTCTTGAATACTTTTGCATGTGTGAATAGTGTGCTAGTGGGCCCCACCCCCCTCAGGGCCAGTGTGCACCCCACACACTGCACTAGGGTTGCCACCTTTTCTTCAAGCCAAACCTGAACACTTTAGTGGCCTGGGACACCTTTGGGTGCCCCAAGGAGAATAGTAATGCGGTGCGTACGGCGTGCAGTGGGTGTGGCCAAATTGCTCTTGCTGACATCATCGCTCCACCCCCCCGTGATGTTGAACCTGCCCCCAGACAGCCGCCCACAGCTCCCAGATGGCTACAGATTTGTGTGTGACTATCTTGGTTACTTGGGGAGCCACAGCCTGGTCTGAATAATGTGTCCGGGTTTCAGTCTGTCTGAAACCGTACACAAGATTCAAAACCGGGACTGTCCGGGTGAATCCCGGACAGGTGGCAACCCTACACTGCACACATGAATGAAATGCCACTGTGTACAGCCTAGCCAAGGCTTGGAGTCCTTGGTAGGAGGTCTTGGCAAATGTGGTTCATATTTTGGATGATAGTTTTGTATATATTTTTCTGGGTGTTTTCTGAAGGGGAGAAGGGCATGTCTAGCATTTTGCGTGGGATTGCATGGAAGGAATTGATGCAGTGAAAAAAAGACTATAATGAATACGGACCTCTCCATGTGGATTAGACATTTGTTAGTTGTGCATTAAACCTGGCAAAGGTTTTGGCCCCTAGTAAAGATCAGGGTGGCAGCTACGTTTTTATAAGGGGGTGGAATGGCATTTTTCTTACAACAGCTTCCCTTTAATCTCATTCTTATAAAAAATTTGCCTTCAATTAATTAATAATGACATGTTAAACCGCACCTAGGTCATGTCAATGATCAGATCATAATTCTACACTTGGCCCACAGCATTTTAGAAGAATTGCCTTTTAAGTTTGTGCTACATTAAATATTCAGTGAGGCTGAGCAAAGAGCGAATGAACCGTATTCAAAGCATCTCCTGGGAGAATGATTACAATGCCGTTATATTAAACATGGCTAGATGCCTTCAGGGAGCCAGGACACTGGCCATTTTTAAAGCATTTTATAGGTTAAAGGTAAAAATAGCTGCTGGCTTGTAGCCATTATTATAGAGGTCGATTCTAAGCCTCTAATGAGGCTTCAGCTGCAAGTTGCATGCAAAACTATCCTACTTTCACCTAGATGTATAACTGTTTACTGACTGCTAGCGTTATTACTGACCAAGTCATCTGTTTTGGTTGGATAGGTCAGCAGATCTGAATTACAATGAATTACAAATTATGTAAAAGAGTAAATATAGGAAAATATACCGATAGATCTGTAATGGTTTGAGGTTGTAAGTAAGGTTTAAAAAATGTTAACTGTTTAGGATCAGTAGAAAGGCATTCTCTGGTATAATTGTCTGTGATTTGCAGGAATAAGAAGTAGATCTTATGAGAAGATTCATCCCTGAGAATGCATATCCCTGAACATGTACTTGGTTTTCAGTATTGACAGATGATGCCATAAAACTCTTCTTTTTTTTTTTACCAAATTTTGCAAAATTACATGTAGCGCCCCTCCCAATATTTGGGGTCGCTATGTACAAATTTAGGGGTAGTCTGAGCCAGTAGTTAGGCTCAGACCAATTACATTTTCAATTATTTGCTTCTGCTCTGGGTGTGATGCTGCCTGGCAGTACAGTTCCCTGTTGCCTGTAGGTGGCACTGTCACCGCTGGCTCAGGTTGAACCACAGGGGGTATCACAGAACCCTTGGGTGTCCTTTCTCGGCAGCCGTACAGTGGGAGTGGTCAACCCGCTGTGCATGCTGGGAGAGGGTACATAAGGGGGCAGACGCCATTAGGCGTGAGGTATTCCAGGGGACCCCTTGGTCCTGGAGGACGTTCAGCACGTACCCCACCTCTTGTGGCCCTCATGGCCAGGGGTGCGTGCGTGTGTTTCAGTCCCGGGCACCTTTAGCCCGAGGCTGCATCGCTGCTTGGTAGGCCCGGCTCGGCTGGCTAGGGCCTACACCTCACAGAGGGATCCCAGGCTGCCCATTGGAAGGGGGCCCAACTTTAGGAAAGGAGTTCCAGGGGAAGATCAGTCCTGTCGGAGATAGCGATGGTGCTGCTGTCTCGGGGAGAGGCCTGGAGGCCTACCTAAAAAGGGATCCATCATCGTTGATACAAGCACTGCAATACCCTAAAGGTTTCTCTCATTGTTGCTTGGCTGGGAGGTTTGGGACTGGATAATCCTGTGGCAGAGGATTCCCAATCGCATCGCCATTTCATAAAGGACAGATTAATTCGTGCTCTACTCCGGCTGCTAGGACCTATCTCAAAAGGGACTATCCGGGTGAGCAAAACCCACTTAGGCTTAATGGCGACGGTACTGAGTCTTAAGTGTTGCGTGCCTGAACCTTTTCCCTACTTCGTCTATTCTCTCTCTCTCAAAGTTTTACCTCAAGATAAAATAATAAAACCGTGCTGCTTAGGTTTTACACCTGTGTGGACATTGGCTTTATTACAAAGGGACCTCCGCCTAGACAACGGAGACCGGGGATCCACTCGTGAGAAGTATTTTGCTGCAGACCCAAAGGTAACTAAACAGTGGATTTTCGCACTTAACAAAGTGTGGATCCGGCGTAGCGGCAGGGGTGGAGGAGTGGAGGGAAGCCCAGTCTTCCCCCTAAAGAGAAAACAACCCCTAGGGGAGCTACATACATAATTATTATAATTACATTAGTTAATCCATGAATATTTTGGAGAGTGGGCACACTTTTTTTTTTCTTTCTTAAACTTACTTTTTACTTAAAATGGAGCTACCTTCCAATCCTTTACAGCCAAAGAAGATGCCATCTTTGATCAGCAGTTGCCATGGTGCTGCACATGTGATCAGGGACAAAACCAGCCTTGCTGGTGTCAGAGGTCAGAGGAGAATGGGCAGACTGGTTTGAGATGATAGAAAGGCAACAGTAACTCAAATAAATATTTGTTACAACCAAGGTATGCAGAATACCATCTCTGATTGCACAACACATTGAATCTTGAAGCAGATGGGCTACATCAACAGATAACCACACAGGGTGCCCCTCCTGTTAACTAAGAACACGTAACTAAGGCTACAATTCACACAGGCTCACCAAAAATGAACAAAGATTGGATTGAAAAAACATTGCCTGGTCTGATGAGTCTCGATTTCAGCTGCGACATTCAGATGGTCGGGTCTGAATTTGGTGTAAACAGCATGAAAGCATGGAGCCATCCTGCCTTGTATCAACGGTTCAGACTGGTGGTGTAATGGTGTGGGGGATATTTTCTTGGCACACTTTGGGCCCCTTATTACCAATTGAGTATCGTTTAAACGCTACGGCCTACCTGAATATTGTGCTGACTATGTCCATCCCTTTATGACTACAGTGTACTCATCTTCTGATGGCTCCTTCCAGCAGGATAATGCTCCATGTCACAAATCTCCAATCATCTCACCACTGGTTTCTTGAACATGACAATGAGGTCACTGGACTCCAATGGCCTCCACACTCACCAGATCTCAGCCCCATGGGGCACCTTTGGAATGTGGTGGAGATTTGCATCATGGATGTGCACCTGACAAATCTGCAAGCAACTGTGTGATGCTATCATGTCACTATGGAGCAAAATCTCTGAGGAATGTTTCCAACACCTTGTTGAATCTATGCCATGAAGAATTAAAGCAGTTCTGAAGGCAAAAGGGGGTCTAACCCGGGACTATCAAGGTGTACCTAATAAAGTGGACGGTGAGTGTACATAATTCCTGATTTTGCCCTTTCTTCTACTTTATCCTCACTTACCTTTGCAAATTTGCACAAGTCTGTTTGTCCATTTTTGGACACGAGTGTCCCTAACATCTACATCATGCCCCCGTGACGTACCCTGCATGTCATTTAAAGATGAGACATCACTTGGCTATATATAAAGATTAAAGGGGATGTTTTTATGGAGTGGTGTTTAATCAGCGTGCGCCTTGTCATTAGACGTTTCCTCTTGGAGTCTGTTTCCTCCATTTCGTCAGATTGGCAGTGAATCGTTGGTGCATTGCTGTCTTTGTGTAGCAGATAATACCAAAGAATCGCACAGGAAGATATTTCAATGTTTGTCACAATGCATCATCAGCGCTCTGTAATCCGCTTCACTGTCAGGATACGGAATGACGATGCCTATCTGTCCCAGACCTTTGAATGTGGCTGAATAGGCCCAACGTCCTGTCATCTGTGTCCACATTCAGCAGTTTACTGTTTTCTTTGTAACGTGAACACTGCTTGTAAATGAAATGCTGGCCTTATTAAAGTTTATTGTGTTTAATTTCCTCCTCTTATCTGAACGGCACATTCTAAACAGTAAAAAAAAAGGCCATCAATGTTTGAAACTCGGAAATTCACATTTCAAGCCATTTGAAAGAAGTAAGGTTGATTTTTTTAGGAATCATTTTAAAGAGTAAAGCTATACTTTGGGCAAAAGGTCCTTCGACAGTACTTTTTCATGTGACAAGTTACAGCACAATGCTCAGGTGTGAATGGGAACCATTGAATATAATGGAAATCTTCACGCTTTGGGTAACATACCAAAATGGGGTGAATGGGGTGAATGGGGGCTTACGGTAAAGGAATTCAATGGTGTGCCCTCTCCATCCCCAGCCTACAGAATGGACAATGAAAGAGCACCAGCAGACGGATGAGGTCTGCCCAGACCAGTGATAACAAACCTTGGCACCCCAGATGTTTTGGAACTACATTTCCCATGATGCTCACTGTGCCCATCAAATGCAGCTTTACGGTGCCCATGAATGCAGCCTCACTGTGCCTATGAATGCACACTCACTGTGCCCATCAATGCAACCTCACTGTGCCCATGAAATGCAGCTTTATGGTGCCCATGAATGCAGCCTCACTGTGCCCATGAATGCACACTCACTATGCCCATCAATGCAGCCTCACTGTGCCCATTAATGCAGCCTCACTGTGCCCATCAAGGCAGTCTCACTGTGCCCATCAATGCAGCCTCACTGTGCCCATTAATGCAGCCTCACTGTGCCCGTTAATGCAGCCTCACTGCCCGTTAATGGAGCCTTACTGTGCCCGCAAATAAAGCCTCACTGTGCCCGCAGCCTCTTTGTGCCGTGAACGCAGCCTCACTGTGCCCGCAGCCTCTGTGTGCCTGTGAATGCAGCCTCTCTATGCCTGTGCCCGCAGCCTCTCTATGCCCATCAATGCAGCCTCACTGTGCCCATTAATGCAGCCTCACTGTGACCATCAATGCAGTCTCACTGTGCCCATCAATGCAGCCTCACTGTGCCCATTAATGCAGCCTCACTGTGCCCATTAATGCAGCCTCACTGTGCCCATTAATGCAGCCTCACTGTGCCCGTTAATGCAGCCTCACTGCCCGTTAATGGAACCTTACTGTGCCCGTGAATGCAGCCTCACTGTGCCCACAGCCTCTTTGTGCCCGTGAACGCAGCCTCGCTGTGCCCGCAGCCTCTCTGTGCCCGTGAATGCAGCCTCTCTATGCCTGTGCCCACAGCCTCTCTGTGCCTGTGCCCGCAGCCTCACTCTGCCCGCAGCCTCTTTGTGCCTGTGAATGCAGCCTCACTGTGCCCGCAGCCTCTCTGTGCCTGTGCCCGCAGCCTCTATGTGCCTGTGCCTGCAGCCTCACTGTGCCCCATTAATGCAGCTTGACTGTGACCCATTAATGCAACTTTTCTGTGCCCCATTAATGAAACTTTACTGTGCCCCATTAATGCAACTTTACTGTGCCCCATTAATGCAACTTTACTGTGCCCCATCAATGCAGCTTTTCTGTGTCCCAGCAATGTAGCTTTTTGGTGCCTCATTAATGCAGCTTTACTATGCCCCATCATCAATAGAGACTCACCTGGAATCCCCTGGATGTATCGCACACAAAGAGGGGATGTCCCGCTTTGTGTCATGGAGCTGGCTGTGTCTGTGTTCGGCGCGGTGTAACAAGGTCCCGCCCCCCTAGGCGGAACACTAATACTATCACACAAGCCGGTCTAGGGGGAGCGGGACCTTGTTACACCGCGCGCCAAACACAGACACAGCCAAAACACAAGACAAGAGGAGGAGAGAGAGAGAGAGGGAGGGGAGCGCTACAGTCTCCTCACCTCAG
The DNA here is from genome assembly GCA_029206835.1 of Rana muscosa. NCBI lineage: Eukaryota > Metazoa > Chordata > Amphibia > Anura > Ranidae > Rana > Rana muscosa. The sequence continues at coordinate 342,969,188 of CM055119.1, forward strand.
CTCAATGCGGCGCCAGGGCAGTCCGGTCCTGCCGCTCTGTGTCCTCCGGCTGACAGTTTCCTGGCTGATCGCTTCAGCCAGGAAACGGTCAGCCTGGTCCACCCCGCTCCTCACTCGCCCTGCATTAAATTCCACTCGCAAAATGCGAGCAGGCGAGTGGAATTTTTGAGGGCTGCTCTATAGTGTGTGCTTGTAAGTGTAATTTCTGTCTGCTGCCTCATTCCTCTGCTATCAGCATGAGTCACTTGTGACAAGTTTTTTTGACACCAAGAGAAAGATGGTGACAGGGGAGGGACCTCCAGCTGATTGACAGCCTCAGCTCTGTTCCTGTTTGCTGTGTGGAGAGGGGTGTGTCCCTTCTCTCCAATCAATTGTCAGAGCTCTCCTCACTGATGTAACTTCAGCTCTACACCCCTTGCTTTTCAGGTTTAGAGATCCTGTGTAAATTCTACACTCTGAATGGATGCAAGAGAAAGAAGCTGAAGATAAATAGGTACAACTTATGTAGGACTATTTGTTTAATTTCTGTGTTTCACCTGAGGCCAGTCACTTCCCTGGGCATATGTGAGGGTTTACAACCTCTTTAAGTATATTTAATTTCTATACTGCTGGCATTAGTAAATAGATAGGAAGGTATATTATACTTACCTTTTAAAAAACAAAATTTACATTTATTCAGTTGCTTCCTGGTGTCTGGCCTAGGCCAAAATTATGTCATATATCCCAGGAGTCTTCATGAGCATTTTTTCTTTCATCTGGGGGTGGGGAGGAGGGGCTTTCTCAGCTAAGCACACCCTCCTGTCTGCATGCCTGAGCTATGGGAGGATGGGTTCCAGTAAGTGAATGCTACATGAATCATTTGCACTTACTCAAGATGACCACAGCTTAATATATGTTGGGGGGGGGGGGGTTCAAAGTGATTTCAAAATAAAATAAAGCATGGAGACATGACATGGATGGACAGGTGACTTTACTTTGAATCAGTGGCAGTTGGTGCTCCATTTTTTATGGGGGGAGGGACACAGCGGCAAACCAACCAGGCGCCTCCCCCCCCCCGTTCGGTCGGTCTGTCAGTCAAACCCCCCCCTTCGGTTACTCGGTCAGTCACCCTGACGCTCAGTCGATCGGCAATACAACGCACAACACCCCCCCTCCCATTGGTCGCACATCTGTCCATCCATCCGTCCACCCTTCAGCCCCGCACTTACCTCATCTAGCTTGTGGACAGCTTCAGCGGCTTCTCCCTGCATCTCCTCCTCAGCGGCCAATACGGCCGCTTCTCCTCTCGGACAATCAGGTCTCAGAACCTGATTCCTGATTGGCCAGGAGGAGAATCAGGAAGACAAAAGCGAATATTAATTTGCTATTGTCACACAACACGGTGGGCTCGGGGCGCAGTACTCTGCGCCCCGAGCCCACCCTTTTTTAGGCCAATTAGAGCCTCAGGCTCTGATCTTGTGCTTCTTAAAAAAAAACATAAAACCCCAATTGGAATTCATGCATCAGGGGCCGGGCTCATGGACCAGGGGGTGGCACCCCTGCGCCCCAAATGGAGCGACCGTAACTGCTTTAAATGTTAAAAATGAATTAAAAAGCATTTTTAGTTTGTGGTACTCAGATACACTTCAGTTCTGCTTTAATATTTACCTTGTTGGGCGGCTCCAATCTTTGCTTTCTTTCAGAACTACAGGAGCCATTGGTATCTGACATACCAGGAAATGTTGAATATCAGCAGAAGGTGTAACTCTGCAAGACAGTAAGGATTCCAGTTGCTACTCAATGCACTGCTATTTTAATCATCTTCTTTTATGGGGTGCTTCTATCCCAGATCTAGTTTCCTTGCAGCGGGGTTGCTTTAAGATAATTCAGTGTTTGTACACAATTTGCATTTTGTACCTAGAAGGAGCCATTTGGTAGTATCTCTTACTATTATAAAATTACTACAATTATAGAGCCATGTTTTGTTCGACAATCAATCACAAGTTTGATAAGCATTGTCTTGTGCCCGGGTGAGCTTAGATCTATGATTGTTGAGCTTCTATTTAATTTTCCCTGAATATCTATTAGATTTATCTTCTCTTATTTTTTTTAATAATGAATATCTTTGCATTGTGACAGGGCTGTGGGATAATATGGGTTTGGTGGCACCCAGTGTTCTCACCCATGCAGGTTGAAGGGCTCCAGGAGGTCTGTCTCGTTAGGAGAAAACTGGCCTTTCAGGTGTCTCTGGGAATAAAAATATATTTATGGGTCCTGGAGCATAGAGACTTTGTAAACTGTTGGTACAGATTTTGATGGTGACCCGCACCTATTGATTGTGCAGGTGTGTACAGGCCTTATGGTATGGAAGCTAAGTAGAGTTCAGGGTTCCACCCTTCCAGGGAGACTGTTGTGCTGCCAGGGAGTAGCAGGGGCACAGACACACGTGGAGTTTGCATCTGTCTGCACTGACTAGGCAGGCACTTGGAGGTACAGTTGTAGGAGGAGCAGTGTGTTGGGAGGTGCCAACTGTTATTGGCATTTTGTTATATGTGTTAATACTTAAGAGCATTGGGGTTAACTGCATGCGGTGGTATATCAGCTGGAGGTTAGGTCCTGTTAGAGGGGTCCAAGGGGTCCAAGGGGCAAAAAATGCCCTTGGAAGTGTTGTTGGAAAGTCATGGAAAGTAATGGACCTCCATAGATGCTATGGTGTAGAAAAACATTGGGTGTAGTTTGTTAACCTTTAAAATGTGTATTTAAGATTTAATATCTCAATATATGAGGTAGGTTAAATGAGAGTTCTTTTGACCAGAAGTGAAAACGTTAACATAATAACATTTATTATGTATTGTTAAAGAGTCTATCTAATACACAGAAAATATCTATATAGTCTTAAACAAGAAGGAAGAAGAAGAAATAGTAGGTTAAAATACAATATTTACATAAAGGGATAAAGAGCATATTCCTCTAAAACATTAAAGTACAGACATATTCAGTTACATGTAAGACAGACCTTTTCCCATAATTACCCTCTAGTCTAGAACCATCCTGCAGGCTGCCCTTCCATAAAGAGAGCTCCCTCTACCATCTGCTTCTGAGTATATCCCTCTATGCTGATGCCCCATAGGTTGGCCTAGCTTGGATCATGATTGGAGGGCTTACTACATAAGTCAGCCCCCTTTCATGCAAATTCTGGTGACTATTCGGGGTAGGAGATTTAATAGAATTTTCCCGGGAAGTTAAGTATTGATTACAGGTTGGGCTCCCTTCATTGCATATCCCAGAATGGGATCCTTTGAAGTGAGTAGGTGTAAAACAATGGAATTGGCTCTCAAGTCTGGCCCCGCATTGTCTACTCTTAACAAGCGCTTCTGTGAAACCCTTTTGCCCAGCTTTCATAGATGCAAGCCAAATGAAATCTATTCATAATTACAATATTTTACAGCTATTAATGGAGATTTCCCATAAACCCATAAGGCAACAAGTTTATCCAAGACGGGGCAAGGAGTCAAGGAAAAGTGAGGGACTAAAATCTATTTATATGGAGGTGGATCAATCTAAAGGTATGCACACTATTCCACCAGTCTAAGCTGCTGCACCAGTCTAAACGTTGCACCAGCTAAGCCATTATTTTGCCCCAAAGTTGTCCCAAAGTGACTGTTACCATGATAAATGTGTTTCCCATGCAGTTGTACCGTAAATGTTAAGTCTGTGCCCATTGCATATTGAACACTGAATTGTGTGAGACCAATGTGCCAGCATCGTGAAGAGAACTCCAGTAAACCGCTTTGTTTATTCTGCAAATGTCTGGTCTTGTCTTTTAATGAAAATTAACTTATGTGGGCGATAAAGTGTGTAGGCAGTCTACTTTCCCCACAGCAGGTGGCGCTCCTCCACAGCGGCGGCACTGTTGTTGGAGAGGAAATCAAGAGGAACAGTGTTATGACTAAGCCCTAACATTTGTGCCAAACGCATCTACCTCTTTGTCCTCTACTTCATCTGTTAACCACTTGTCATATGAAGCTTCAATAAAAGGATTTTTGGAAGTGCAGCCACCCGGAATTATTTCTTCAGGGTTCCGCTATGGTTTCCTGGGTCACTAGGTTAGGCAGTCCTATTGGACACTGATGCCCCAAGTGACTCTAGAGGCCATCTTGGGTCAGGCAGAGTCTATTTAAGGCCCTGGCTCCTAGGTTTGGTGCGCAATTTTCAAGTTTGTAGAGAAGGGTCAGGTACACCGCCTGTTAGGGACAGTATTAGTGTTAGAGAAAGATTCCTGAGGAGAAGGGAAAGTGTAGGTACGCAACTCTTCTGGGCACCTTCCATCATATGCTGTCAGTCTGGTTGGAATCTACTTCTTCCATCCCAGTGGAATCCGTGAGTGCACCCAGTTGGGTAGCCTGTCCCCGGGTTTGATGTAACTGTTGCTAAATTGCTTCGATACAAGTTCTGCCTTGCACCTGTCTGTGTGAATTATTGTCCCCACACATGCTGTACCCCACCTACTAGTGTGTGTAATGAGGGGTGGGGAGGTGACCTGTAAGTAAAAGTGAAACGGAAGCAGAAAAAATACTAAGTTCCACCCCCTGCTAGACAGGGCTGCGATGTGCGGTAGAGCTTTGAAAATCTCAGTATGGGATAAATAGAAATACAAATTATTTGGCTGGTAAACCTGCTCTCTTGTATTTACTGCCACTGCATGGTACCAATACACCACTACTGTAACCTCAACTGCGCTATTAATTAACTAAGCAACTCAACTAAGAACAGAATCCGTCCAGAGCTACTCCATACCAGATGAGTAATCTGAATATAGGCACAGGTAACTGCTCCAGAATGTGTAATCATTATGCAGAAAGAGCATGCAATCCATTCAATAAGGGCAAAGATCGGCAGTGGGAAAGTGATTTTGTGCTGATATATGGGAAAGTGATTTTGTGCTGATATATGGGAATTCACAAGGTCCTTGTGACACGGCTTGTCATTGGGGTCAGAAGCTCCTCTGGTAATCAGGGTTTCAGATGTATATTACATTCTTTCCCTGGGGCCATGCTGCTTTAAGAAACCAGTGAACATACTGACACAGCATAATATAATAAGGAACTATATACCGAGAATATACAGCAAAAAATGGCTTATAGAGACATACTGTCTAGAGAAAAGGGAAAATTAATGCTGTTTATTAGGAGGAAGTGGTAACAAAGTGAGGATGTTGAAACTGTTTATGTGCCATGGTTGGTAACTGTTATTTTGAGCCAGGCAATCGTTTCAAAATGATAAATATGATGTAGACATTGGACTGGTCAGGCCGGGTTCACACCTAGGCGAATTGGATATGGCTTACAGCGCATCCAGTTCGTATGTCATTAGAAAATACATACATTTTTATGAGGCTAATTCACATATGTGCGATGCATTCGCACTGCGCAGTGCCGGAAAAACGTGTGCGTTTTCTAGGCATTGCGGTGCGGCTCAGGTGCAAATTCAGGCCCATTATCTTCTATGGGCACGCATCTGATTCCCAGATGTCTTCCGTTCTGAACAGGACTTTTTTCCCTGCTCACTACACTTCCCCCCTCCCCTCTCCCAGGTCAGCAAGTCCGCAGCTACACCGCACATGAAACGCTGAACAGCTCTCTTATCTCTTTGCAGAGATAACCTCACTGTGCCATTGCATACCTCACTGTGCCATTGCATACCTCACTATGCCATTGCATGCCTCACTGTGCCTTTGCATACCTCACTATGCCATTGCATACCTCACTGTGCCATTGCATACCTCACTGTGCCATTGCATACCTCACTGTGCCATTGCATACCTCACTGTGCCATTGCATACCTCACTGTGCCATTGCATACCTCACTGTGCCATTGCATACCTCACTGTGCCATTGCATACCTCACTGTGCCATTGCATACCTCACTGTTCCATTGCATACCTCACTGTTCCATTGCATACCTCACTATGCCATTGCATACCTCACTTTGCCATTGCATATCTCACTGTGCCATTGCATACCTCACTATGCCATTGCATACCTCACTGTGCCATTGCATACCTCACTTTGCCATTGCATGCCTCGACGATCCCATACCTTATCCCTGACATGCAGAGTCTCAGTCAGACCGCGGCCGTCCATTTTTCAAGAGCCGCGCCTCCTCCTAGTGCTGTTCTGTGATAGGCGGAACACTCAGCTTCCCAGCAGACACTGTGTTCAGTGTTCCGCCTATCACAGAACAGCACGAGGAGGAGGCGCGGCTTTTGAAAAATGGACGGCCGCGGACTGACTGAGATTCTGCATGTCAGGTACCGGCGTATAAGACGACCCCCGACTTTTGAGAAGATTTTCATGGGTTAAAAAGTCGTCTTATACGCCGGAAAATACGGTATGTAACAATACGACATTCCTATTTAATTATATAATTTGACAAATAATAATTCCTTTTTTGGTTTGTGATTTTTTTTAGAAGTAGCACCAGCAGTGTACAAAAAGCCTCCAAGTTGTCATATTGTATTGTATTTTTTAACAATTACAGTGACTTTAGATTAAGATGGAGAGGTCATTTTAATTAACATTAAAATACAAAATGGTTTGTCTAGCAATTTCTTATGATATACACTGTATTGCCAAAAGTATTGGGACACCTGCCTTTACCCGCATATAAACGTTAATGGCATCCCAGTCTTAAGCCTCGTACACACGATCCAATTGTTGGCAGGGGATTGTCTGTTGACAGACTGTTGGCCTAAAATCTGACCGTTAGTACGCTCCTTTTGACAACTGTTGTCCAACTTTCTGCCAACTAATGTTGGATTACATGCTAGTAAATTTTTGGCGGTTGCTCGTCAGATTTTCTGATGGTCAGTACACAAGTCCCTCACACAAAAGTTGAAAGTACAAACACGCATTCTCAGAATCAATGCTCACCAAACATGAAATTAGCAGAAGGGGCCCAAAGGGTGGTGCTCAAGAGCTGAAATTCCTTGTAGTACGTCGCTACGTTCGTGTTTGACCCCATACACACTATTCGATTTTCTGCTCATTTTTGTCCTCAGATTTACCAAAACCATATAGTGCAAGGGCCTGCCTGATTGCATATGTAGCACACGGACCCTTTTTCCTACCTTTGGCTCACTTGCAGGAAAAGGGCACACCGTACTATATGCCCGTACCCTCCTGTTTGAGGAGGTTGAGCTGTGTTATGTATTTGGGTCCAACAGCTAGGTTCTCCATCAGTTGGTTCTCATCTCCTAGGATATAGGGACAAGTCTCTGTTTCCCCCCCAAGTAATCCAATGTCCACACCACTCTAAACTCCAATGTTGAGTTTATTTTTCATCAATGTTCAGTAGATAGGAAAGGGTGGATAAGAGACAGGACAGCAAGGTTTTGGGAGGTAGGTCCAGGCACAAGTGAATATTACAATCACCACTCAATCCCCGAGATTGTTCAGCCCACCCGGATAGTCTCCTGTAAAAGTGGATCCTAGCAGCCGCAGTGATGCTCGGACTCTTAATTAGGTTCTTTTCTTAGATACGATCGGGAGATCGTCAAGGCATGCAATGGCACAGTGAGGTATGCAATGGCACAGTGAGGTATGCAATGGCACAGTGAGGTATGCAATGGCACAGTGAGGCATGCAATGGAACAGTGAGGTATGCAATGGCACAGTGAGGTATTCAATGGCACAGTGAGGCATGCAATGGCACAGTGAGGCATGCAATGGAACAGTGAGGTATGCAATGGCACAGTGAGGTATTCAATGGCACAGTGAGGTATGCAATGGCACAGTGAGGCATGCAATGGCACAGTGAGGCATGCAATGGCACAGTGAGGTATGCAATGGCACAGTGAGGCATGCAATGGCACAGTGAGGTATGCAATGGCACAGTGAGGTATGCAATGGCACAGTGAGGCATGCAATGGCACAGTGAGGCATGCAATGGAACAGTGAGGTATGCAATGGCACAGTGAGGCATGCAATGGCACAGAGGCATGCAATGGCACAGTGAGGTATGCAATGGCACAGTGAGGTATGCAATGGCACAGTGAGGCATGCAATGGCACAGTGAGGTATGCAATGGCACAGTGAGGTATGCAATGGCACAGTGAGGTATGCAATGGCACAGTGTGGTATGCAATGGAACAGTGAGGTATGCAATGGAACAGTGAGGTATGCAATGGCACAGTGAGGCATGTAATGGCACAGTGAGGTGAGGTGAGACATGACTAGTCGGAAGGGGGTCTTCTTATACAGCGAGTATATCCCAAAACCAACATTTTAGCTGGAAAATTAGGGGGTCGTCTTATACGCCCAGTCGCCTTATATGCCGGCAAATACAGTACCAGAGCACATGAGTACATTTCTAAGGAGTTTAGAGAAATCCTTCACAATTGTCATGTAGGCATTGATTGGGTACCTTTGTGTGGCAGATAAAATCATTTTTTTGGGTACCACGATTTGCTCATTTCTAGTCAGTGGTAATCCTAAAATAAGCTAAACAACTAGATAAAAAATGTATAGGCATGTGGGAAACACCTTTTTTATTTTCTGGGATGTGCAAGTAAGGCAGCCTAAATTTTTATTATGTGTTTTTTTTTTTTTAAGTTCACCACAACCCTTGCCGTGTTCCCTTGTGGTTTCATACACATGTATAATAGCTTAGTGGGCTTCCTTTGTCTGCAGTGAGGTCACCAAAGTCAAGCTCCAAGTGTTTGGTTGGGAGGATTTCCTTTCTGTTGTAGAGCAGTGTTGGGCCAGAGGAAGGAAGTCTACATTGACTTTGTATTGTTTTGATTTAAAAAAGAAGTTATTTAGCAGAAAAATGTCTTTACATTTGAGCCACAGGAGTTTGCTTGCAAGTTCTGGAACAACGCTCCTGGGGTGTCAGAAAAATGCGATTAAGAGTAAATACGAGTTGCTTACAAAATGTATCACATTCCTTAAAGTCCAACTTCAGGCAACTAAAAAATGATCTCTTGCAGTGGGGCTGTGTCTGCACTGCAAGGATTAATTACTCCTTTGTGTTCTGGAGAAACAAACAAAAAAAAAAAAAGATTTACTTACCTGATCCTTTACTCCTCCCTGCAGTTGGATCAGTCCCCACAGCTTCTATCCCAACCCTCCCCCCACCTAGGGTGACCACATTTCCAAACTACCATTCAGGGACACCCTCCTTTCCCAAAAATCAGCTTGTGCTGTAACGAATCACAGCACAGTGATTGGACACAAGAGGCAGGATTTATGATTTCTCCAATCACAAGCAGGGGGCGGGGATTGTGCTCCTCCAGGCATTCCCGGCCAGGACAAGTACTGTCAGTGAGTAAAGCGGTGATGTTGCGGCCTTTTTTGGGGGCATCAGATTGGCCCGGGGGGGTTGCTGTGTCAGTTTCATTCCGGGACACTGTATTGTCCTGGAATGAATGTGCCCGGGACAGACCTGCAAAATGTCCCGGGCAATCCGGGACACGTGGTCACCCTACCCCCACCCCATCCCTCCCGCTCTAGCAGTCAAGGTCCTGATGTCATCAAGACCAAAGCAGGATCTATGGATCTATAGACCTGCATGCATTGGACGTGATGACCCTGAGGGACATCAAAGGGGAGTGTCAAATTACAGGAGTGCGGAGGATCAGGTAAGTAAAACTATTTATCTTCTCCCCTAGACAAAAGGTGCAGCCCCACTGTAAGGGATAATTTTTAAAGTGGTTGTAGGTTTTTCACCTTTATGCATTCTATGCATTAAGATAAAAAAACTTTCTGTGTGCAGCCCCACCCCCAAAACTTACCTGAGCCCCTTTAACGATCCTGTGATGTGCAGAAGAGCAGCAGCTCTCCAAGGTCTCTGCCTCCTTATTGGCTCCCGCTACTGTCAATCACAGCCATTGAGCCAATAAGAGTGTGATAGTGGGGCCAGCCACGCTTTGTGTCTGAATGGACAGACAGAGTAGAGGCTCGGAAGTGAGCCTGCTCGGGTGCCCCCATAGCAAGCTGCTTTCTGTGGGGGTACTCAGCAAAAAGGAGGGACCAGGAGTGCCACCGGGGGACCCGAGAAGAGGAAGGTCGGGGCTGCTCTGTGCAAAACCCCTGCACAGAGCAGGTAAGTATAACATTTTTGTTATTTTAAAAGGAAAAAAAAAAACACCTTTAATATTATTTTCTTGGAGTTGGGCTTTAAAGCTGAACTTCAGACAGATACTGTAAAAAAGACATGTATTTAAAAAAAAGAAGAAGCAGCATTTAAAAAAAAGCAAACGGTAAAAGTACCTGCAGTTGACTTGGCATCACTCTCTTTGGATCAATCTATAGCAGAGCTCAGACTGGCAGAGGATAAAGCAGCATAAAGAGCCAGTGCTGTTTTGCTCATGTTCTAACACTGAACATATTGGTAAGAGAAGAAAACAGAGTGACAACTTTAAAGGAATATTTTTTCCACAATCCTGCAACACAGCCTGTAAGGGGGGGGGGGGAGGCAGGTGGGTGACATAGGTGGCCTACCCTGAGGTGGGTTCTTTGGGCTACGCCAGGCTATGAACAGGGTCACTCATCCCAGCACAGGGGTAACACCTTGCCCGAAGGCATGCTCACCAATGCCCGTGACCAGGTGAGGGTCATGTGAAGCTCAAACTTTAAGGTAGTCCCCCAACTTGTGTGTAGTGTTGTATGCGGATTTCTTCTAAAATTGGCCCTTGTCCTACACATTTCAATAGGTGTATGTGTTGCAATAGGAGGGACATGCAGAGACTATGCCCACTCCACCAGTCAACGTATCTCTGTCACCTCACTCCCAGTAGCAGAATGGGGTCCCACGAGCACATAGCACAGACCTCATGCGTGCTCCACTTAACCCTTCTTGTTCCGTACCAAGTTACTAGGTATTAGATCTCCGTAATGCTAATCTGCTCCTGGTGACCGACGGAGACAGACAGCTAGGGAGGGAGCTGAACACCGAACCCCCTCACTGCCGGAGAACATGTCACCTATTCAGGTACCACGCCATCGACTGGTTGCTGTACTTCCTTCCTTTTTACCCATAGCAACCCTTTACAAGTTACAATTTTGTTTTAGTGATGTTTCACAGACCACAATGTGCTAGTCCAGACTCAGATTCCTTAGAGAAATATGCCAAGACCTTACATGCACCCCATAAGTTACTTCAGACCAGGCTTTCAGCAGTAGAAACAACTTTACTGAACATTTGTCAGAACACGTATAACATGCAACAGCGTCCTTTCCCTAACTAAACTTAAAGTGGAAGTAAACCCTCCTATCATTTTCAGGCAAGGAAGCTGCCATCTTGGCCTCTGTTTAATCTTCAACTGCCATGATGCTGCACATGTGATCAGTTATGACACCAGCCATTGGATGGCTTGACAGTTTGGTTGAGAGCACAACCAATGTGACAGTTGGCATTCCCGGCATGTAACTGCTTTTTTGAAACTGTTAAATCGATGGGTTTACTTCCTCTTTTTTGAAGTAAACCCATTAATTTAACAGTTTCAAAAAGCAGTAACATTTCCGGCATGCCGGGAATGCCAACTGTCACATTGGTTGTGCTCTCAACCAAACTGTCAAGCCATCCAATAGCTGGTGTCATAACTGATCACATGTGCAGCATCATGGCAGTTGAAGATTAAACAGAGACCAAAATGGCAGCTTCCTTGCCTGAAAATGATAGGAGGGTTTACTCCCACGTTAACTATGGCTGCCCCAGGTTGCCTGCATGGGTGTAGCATCTTTGGGAAAAGTCCAAACTGGGGAAAACCCGAACATAGGAGTTAATGTCCTTGGGAGTATTCTGATGTTTTGGCGTACCAACAAGCTTCTTAGGACACATTTCGGAGTCTCTGTACGTGCATCCCAAGCCTGTCCTAGGTTCCACACTCATTCTAGGTTTCCCACTCCCCCTCAGGATCTGGGCCTCTTCCCTTTATATCACATAGGAAGGAGGCTGGACCCCAGAGGAAAACCCGCAAACACACAAGGGAAGGCGACATGAGCATTAACACTTCCTCCGAACCTGGACAGCCTAGGAGACTGACTAACCAAGAGTAGACAACTTGCCTTCAAGCCGTTGTGGATGTCAATATTCAGAGCTGGGATTCTGGCTGATTGACTCGTAATAAAATAAGCTGCGCTGTGTTAGTGATAAAGGAAAATATGGTGACATATAAATCATTAAACATACCGTATATACTCGAGTATAAGCCGATCCGAATATAAGCCGAGGCACCTAATTTTACCACAAAAAACTGGGAAAACGTATTGACTTGAGTATAAGCCTAGGGTGTCCATCTGCATGCCTCACTGTGCCTCACTTTGCCTCACTGTGTCCATGTGCATGCCTCACTGTGCCTCACTGTGTCCATGCCTCACTGTGCCTTACTGTGCCCATGCCTCACTGTGTGTCCATGCCTCACTGTGTGTCCATGCCTCACTGTGCCCATGCCTCACTGTTCCCATGCCTCACTGTGCCCATGCCTCACTGTGCCCATGCCTCACTGTTGCCATGCCTCACTATGCCCATGCCTCACTGTGCCCATGCCTCACTGTGCCCATGCCTCACTGTTCCCATGCCTCACTGTGCCCATGCCTCACTGTGCCCATGCCTCACTGTTGCCATGCCTCACTGTGCCCATGCCTCACTGTGTCCATGCCTCACTGTGCCCAATCTCCCTACCTGATCTCCGGCTGTGTGACTAGACTGACGTTTAACATGGGAGTCTATGGAAGGGGTGCCCGGGTTTGAAAAATCGATGCTTCCCGGCCGTAGGTCCCCTGGACGACAAACTTTGCACACTTGTAGATAAAGAGTGGGGCTATATGTGTGCCAAGTTTGGGGTCCAGGGGACCTATGGCTGGGCAGGATCAGGCGCACAAAGATGAAGATGGACACAGCCGGTACCGAGTCCCCAAAATCACCGAAGAAATTACCGTTTAACATAAGAGTCTATGGAAGAGGAGCCCGGATTTGAAAAATCGGTGCTCCCTGGCCGTAGATTCCCCGGACAAAAATCTTTGCACACATGTGGAGGAAGAGTGGGGCTACATGTGTGCCAAGATTGGGGTCCAGAGGACCTACGGCTGCCCGGGATCAGGCGCACAAAGATGAAGATGGACACAGACTTGAGTATAAGCCGAGGGGGGCATTTTCAGCACAAAAAAATGTGCTGAAAAACTCGGCTTATACTCGAGTATATACGGTACATTAAAATCTGTGAGGGCTACAAACCCTCCCAATATGCCAATGATGATGCAATACTGGAAACAAATGGACCCAAAATGTGCATATGAATGAATCACAGTTACAAAGGACTATATTCCCTTCCGAGTGTCCATGTCACTAATGTTATTAAAAACACAAACAAAAAAATGTTCCACAACATACAAAAATTCCAAAGCACAGTTCATATGGAAGTTCCTCAATTAACTGATCCACGGTGACTTAAAACAAACAAACACCCAGGAAGATGTGATGGGGTATGATAGAAAAAGTTCCTCCACCTTTAATATCACCGCCGCTTACCAGCTGTGTAGATCTCTTTTTTAGGGAGATAACAATCGCCTGTGTCTTTTTCCCCAGCCCCGGGTCTCTGTATTGGACAGCAAGATGTCCCGAAACCTCTAGTCTGGATATTCTCAGTTTTGCCATCAATCAGTAGTTCCTCATGTAAGGATTAAAGAGGGCCACCATAGTGTAATACTGTAAACATTTAATGGCTTAAAAAACAAAGAATTGCACTTACAATCGATTGTAGAAATTATAGCGTGTCAAATACATTCGAGCCGGGCCGGCTCTCGATAACTGCCTGTTCCTTCTGGTACTTTGCGTTAATTGCGGTGACATCAGCACGCTGCTCCTCCCTACGCCGTTTCGTCACAGATGACGTTGTCCTGGGGCCATCCTTCTGCCACTTTAGGGATTCACTAAAATGGGTTTTCTACTTTTTTGGCGGTCTTCCTGGATTATGCTGTCCATAAAGTAAGACCTGCAGTTTAGCTTGCTGGAACACTGTTCACAGGGTCCAGTAGACACCAAAATATAATTACTCCAACTCAGCAGATCACAGCCAGAAGAAGGGGTACAGTCACTTTGTCAGCACTGGCACATGGACCATGGTCATTGGATCATTGTGTGGTCCTTTTTTCTACACCTCTGGGCTGCAATCCCTCCCATAATGCTATCTGCATGGAGATTTTTTTTCTTCCTGCATTTACTTGCATTTTCTTTGGGAATACAGTTGGCTTCCTTTCAAGTTAGCTTAGAGTTTGTGTGTGTTATAACGACATTAGATTGGTTGCTTCTTTGGGGAACAGGTAAAGTTACCACCCAACTGGAGTTCAACTGGCTAGTAAAATAAGAAACATCAATATTAGAGGGCGAATAAGGTCTGGTAAATCTTGGTAGTCTGTTGTGCTTATTATTTTACCAATCCCCAGCTGATGGTCCACCCCAGTACCTCCATACATGGGTTAAAGCTACAAAAACTGTGGGAATTTGAAAGGTTTGATAGACACCAATTGACCAATGTCAGTGGTGGTGCTTCCTGATTGGGGGTACTCCTCAACATATCCAGTGTGAGGTTCAGATATAGAGCATCTCTTTACCAGCAGCACCAGACCAGCAGGGGCTTGTCTACCTTCTCTCTTCCTCATGTGATTGGCTGGACCGACCATCACTCCTTTACTGTCTGTCTCCTCTCCCATCATTTAAAGGAACTGACTGAAAGGTGCACAGAGTAGTATCTTTTTTTTTATATATATATAAAGAGTTCCATCTTCAAAGGGCACAGGGAGTGGGGATGTCTGACTTCATCCTCGTTCCTATCTTCCTATGCCATCATACAGAACACCAACTTAGGCGGTAAAGAGGTGTGCCTAGCTCCACCATCCATTAGTGCTTTTCCATATACCATCATTGTGAGTGTCATCTATGAGATTATAGGAGAGCAGCTGCTTGGCGCTATCATCAGCCCTCTACATTATACATCATCATCTGTCCAAATGTATGGATAGGGGGATTCCTGGCTATATACATGTACGTGAGGGCACACCCACAGAAACCAGGCCACTACAGGTTTTTTTCTCCAGGAAAAGTGGTAACCCCAGGGTAGGTGAAGGGTAGGGGACTGATGTGAATGGTTCTATGCACTGGTTCTATGCACTCTGTAAAGCAATGGTATCCAAACTTTCTAAACAAAGGGCCAGTTTACTGTTTTTCAGGCTTTAGGGGGACTGGATTGTGGCCAGTGTGAGTATGCTCTAGCGTTAATGGGCATAAACAATGCCCCATCATTGGTGTCAGTGGGAGAAATAGTGATCCATCATTAGTGTCAGTGGGAGGAATAGTGCCCCATTATAGGTGTCAGTGAGAGCAATAGTGTCCCATTGTTGGTGTCAGTGGGAGGAATAAAACCCCATCATTGGTGTCAGTGGGAGGAATATTGCCCCATTATTGGTATCAGTGGGGGGAATAGTGTCCCATTGTTGGTGTCAGTGGGAGGAATAGTGCCCCATCACTGGTGTCAGTGGGAAGAATAGTGTCCCATTGTTGGTGTCAGTGGGAGGAATAGTGCCCCATCATTGGTGTCAGTGGGATGAATAGTGTCCCATTGTTGGTATCAGTGGGAGGAATAGTGCCCCATCATTGGTGTCAATGGGAGGAATAGTGTCCCATTGTTAGTGTCAGTGGGAGGAATGGAGCCCCAACATTGGTATTAGTGTGGGAGAAACAGTGCCTAATATCAGTGGGGGGAAAATACCCCAAGGGCTAGATAAAAAACCAAGCAAAAGGCTGCATCCGGCCCTGGGGCCATAGTTTGGAGTCCACTGTTGTAAAGCACTGTATACCATATTGACATATTAGAAATTCAAGATATAAATTTGTTGGATAATTTTAGCCCACAACAGTAGAATGGTATCAGTGGGAGGAATAGTGTCCCATTGGTGGTGTCCGTGGCAGGAATAGTGTCCCATTGTTGGTGTCAGTGGGAGGAATAGTGCCTCATCATTGGTGTCAGTGGGAGGAATAGTGTCCCATTGTTGGTGTCAGTAGGAGGAATAGTTCCCCATCATTGGTGTCAGTGGGAGGAATAGTGTCTCATCATTGGTGTCAGTGGGAGGAATAGTGCCCCATCATTGGTGTCAGTGGGAGGAATAGTGTCCCATTGTTGGTGTCAGTGGGAGGAATAGTGCCCCATCATTGGTGTCAGTGGAAGCAATAGTGTCCCATTGTTGGTGTCAGTGGGAGGAATAGTGTCCCATTGTTGGTGTCAGTGGGAGGAATAGTGCCCCATCATTGGTGTGAGTGGGAGGAATAGTGTCCCATTTTTGATGTCAGTGGGAGGAATAGTGCCCCATCATTGGTGTTAGTGGGAGAAGTGGAGCCCCATCATTGGTATCAGTGGGGGAAAAAGTACCCCAAGGGACAGATAAAGGCAAGCAAATAGCCACATCTGGCCCCCCGGGGCCGTAGTTTGGAGACCACTGCTATTAAGCACTGTATACCATGTTGACATTTTAGAAATTCAACATATACATTTACAAAGTACAATATCAGCTCTTGATTAGCTCTCTGTCTTCTCCCTCCTTGGTTTCTGACCCCTGCTTTCCAACTTTCTGGAATATCGAGTTTTCTCCCACATGTTATTTTATTTTGCATTTTATAGAAAATTCTCCATTAGGCAATGAAAAAATACAATAAAATAAACAATAAATGCATAACAAATGAAGCCATCAAGAGGTGTGAAATTTCTATGCCTCTTTGTGTTATTACATTTCTGCAGCTCTTTAGATTTGAAATAAAATATGCTGTTTGTCTGGAATTATGAGTAGATTATTTACAAGTTGCCTAACAGATACAGTGACTAATTTACAGCCGGCAAGTACAGCCCTATGCTACAAAATTAATTGTGGTTTCGTAGGATGTGCAAAGTGCCTTGAAATTCGAAATAATAAAACTTGAAAAAATAAATTTCTTACGGTATATCTTCCAACAGTATGAGAACTTGTAAAAGAAGAAGCTGGTTTGAGAGGCCAGTTTTGTTTATTACCTTGATACCCTACACTGCCTTGGCTTTAACCACTTAATCCCCGGACCATTTGGCTTTCCAAAGACCAGAGCACTTCTTGCGATTCGGCACTGCAGCGCTTTAACTGACAATTGCGCAGTCGTGTGACGTGGCTCCCAAACAAAATTGATGTCCTTTTTTTCCCACAAATAGAGCTTTCTTTTAGTGGCATTTGATCACCTCTGCGGTTTTTATTTTTTGCGCTATAAACAAAAAATAGAGCGACAATTTTGAAAAAAAAGCAATATTTTTTACTTTTTGCTATAATAAATATCCCCAAAAAATATTAAAAAAAAGATTTTTTTCCTCAGTTTAGGCCTATATGTATTCTTCTACATATTTTTGGGAAAAAAAATCGCAATAAGCGTTTATTGATTGGTTTGCACAAAAGTTATAGCGTCTACAAAATAGGGGATAGTTTTATGGCATTTTTAATAATATTTTTTTTTTTTTACTAGTAATGACGGCGATCAGCGATTTTTTATTGTGACCTCGACATTATGACGGACATATCGGACACTTTTGACGCCATTTTGGGACCATTGTCATTGATACGAATTCCAACTTTTCAAAACAATCAGAATTCAGATTGGTTGAAAAACAATCGACCGGTTCAAATTCTGTGTAAAGAATAGCTGGTCGTTAAGCAGCGGGCTGGGAAGCCGGTCGCCCGCATCCTTAACAACCATGACTCATCATCTGTCAGCTGGCTTCCCCACTGACAGATGAATGTAAAGATAAAGAATGCCGGCAATTGTCGGGCGATAGAAAAAGGTTTAAAAAACCGGCGTGAGGTCCCCCCCCAGTCCATACCAGGCCCTTCGGGTCTGAAATGGACTCTAAGGGGAACCCAATGCCAATTTTTTTTTTTAAAGGATATGGGGTCCCCCCAAAATCCATAACAGACCCTTACAAGGGATTGCCCCCCCTCCTAAACCATACTAGGCTACATGCCCTCAACATGGGGGGGTGGGTGCTCTGGGCCAGGGGGGGTGCACTCCCCCCCACCCCAAAGCACATTGTCCCCATGTTTATTGGGGTCAAGGGCCTCATCCCCACAACCGTGGCCGGTGGTTGTGGGGGTCTGCGGGCAGGGGACTTATCAGAATCTGTCATCGGGAGCAGTGATCTCTGTCATGCTGTAGTGAGCCCACCCCCCCCACAGTTAGAATCACTCCCTAGGACATACTTAACCCCTTGATCGCCCCCTAGTGTTTAACTCCTTCCCTACCAGAGCCATTTACACAGTAATCAGGCATTTTTATAGCACTGGTTGCTGTATAAATGACAATGGTCCCAAAATAGTGTTAAAAGTGTCCGATGTGTCTGCCATAATGTCGCAGTCACGATAAAAATCGCTGATCACCGCCATTACTAATAAAAATAAATAATTATAATAAAAAATGCCATAAATCTATCCCCTGTTTTGTAGACGCTATAACTTTAGGGCAAACCAATCAATATACGCCTATTGCGATTTGTTTTTTTTTACCAAAAATATGTAGAAGAATACATATCGGCCTAAACTGAAAGAGAAATTTGTTTTTTTATATATATTTTTTGGGGGATATTTATTATAGCAAAAAGTAAAAAATATAGCTTTTTTTCAAAATTGTCGCTTTTTTTTTGTTTATAGTGCAAAAAATAAAGACTGCAGAGGTGATCAAATACCTACCAAAAGAAAGCTCTATTTGTAGGAAAAAAAAGGACGTCAATTTTGTTTGGGTGCAACATCGCACGACTGCGCAATTGTCAGTTAAAACGACAGAGTGTCGAATCGCAAAAAGTGCTCTGGTCAGGAAGGCTGAAGTGGTTAAAGTGGCCTAAACCCATCAATTTAACAGATTCCCAACAGTAACATTTAAAGCGTATCAATAATGCTAACTGACACAGTTGCTTGTGCTCTCAACCGAACTGTTAAGCCATCAAATGGCTGGTGCCATAACTGATCACATGTGCAGCATCATGGCAGCTGCAGATCAAACAGAGGGTAAGATGGCAGCTCCCCTGGTTGTAAAGGAGAGAAGGGTTTAGTTCCACTTTAAGAAAACTGCTGTTACTGGCAGGATCTCCGGGTAAGAAAATCGACAAAAAAGGATTTGCTTAATCCGTTGCTGCCCGGCCTATGGCAGAATGACGCCGGGGCTGGCTATTTGTTGCTCCGGGTGGACATCATATGACGCGGGGCCATGCTGCGGTGCGATTTGTCACCGACTGCGTCTACCAGACACAGCTAATGACTGATCACTGTACCGGTCCGCTGTCAGTACCATGTGACCGCTGTAACCAATCACAGCAGGTCACATGACAGTTGATGGATGGCTTCCTTTCAAGCCATACATTGTGTACAATTGTGTTGTTAGCTGTGATTGGTCACAGTGATCACATGGTACAGACTTGGGCCAATCACAGCTAATCACAACAAAATAAACGAAATTAATCAATTTTATTCAGTAAAATGCTTGCTTATAGTAACGAAATTCATTGCTATATGCAAACATAATGTGTAAAAAAGTAGTACAATTATATTGCTCTGGTCAACGTGTGTTAAAGTGTGTTAAAAAACATTTATTCACTCTTCCCAAAAAATAATGACAAAAAAATACAACTTAAAAAAACTCGCCATGTCTCTTACTAAATACCTCAGACTGTCTACTTTCCAAAAAAGGGTAATTTGGGGTCAGGCCCGGACTGGGACAAAAAATAGGCCCAGCATTTGGGGGAGCGGCGGCGGTGCTTCGCGGCAGCGGTTAATGATGGGATGTGGGGTTCCAGCACCCTGCACCTGTGGACCCCTTTACATTACACAGAACCTTGCACCTCTGGACCCCTTTACATTACACAGCAACCTGGACCCCTTTACATTACATAGCGCCGCACCTCTGGACCCTTTTACATTACACAGCACCCTGCACCTCTGGACCCCTTTACATTACACAGCACCCTGCACCTCTGGATCCCTTTACATTACACAGCACCCTGCACCTCTGGACCCCTTTACATTACACAACACCCTGCACCTCTGGACCCTTTTACATTACACAGCACCCTGCGCCTCTGGACCCCTTTACATTACACAGCACCCTGCACCTCTGGACCCCTTTACATTACACAGCACCCTGCACCTCTGGACCCCTTTACATTACACAGCACCCTGCACCTCTGGACCCTTTTACATTACAAAGCACCCTGCACCTCTGGACCCCTTTACATTACATAGCACCGCACCTCTGGACCCCTTTACATTACACAGCCCCCCACAGTTTGTTACACAGACATCCCCTAACAGTTCTGGACCCCCTGCATGTTACACAGACCTCCCTACAGTACAGACCCCCTCCCTACAGTACAGACCCCCCTACAGTACAGACCCCCTCTACATTACAGACCCCCCTACATTACAGACCCCCTCCCTACAGTACAGACCCCCCCTACATTACAGACCCCCCTACAATATCACACAAAAAACACAAAATCGGGTCGTGCCATCCCGTTTTGGGACTAATACTACAGGGGAAGCCCAGGGGCTTGCTGATGGTTCGATCACCCCTAACTCGAGCATCTCCCTACTCTCCGCTCTCATCCCTTCTTGCACTGCTCCAGGAATCCTATAGGCTGGTTGTCTAAGGGGCTTCTGCCCTGGGGGTCTCTACCTTGTGCACAGCTATGTGAGTGTACCCAGGGAGTGCCGAGAACATCTCCTGCCGGTCCTGGTCTTGGAGTAATTCTGTGGCCTGTTCTCGTTCTTGGGATCCTAATCTATCTCCTAGCCGTATATCCTCCACACCCCCAGAACAGTTACTGATTTCGGGAAGCTCCAGCATCGGTAGATATTCAGAGTCCCCGTGGCAGGAGCGCATATGGCGGCTACTGCCTCAGCCCTTTCATGATAGGCCTTCATCATATTAATGTGGAACGTCCTCTTAATTTTTGTGTCGGCACAGCTGGCAACCACGTAGGTTGTATCGCACACCTGTTTTACCACCTGATAGGGGCCCTGCCAGGAGGCCTGTAATTTATTTTGCTTCAGGGGTTTTAGTACCAGGACTTTCTGTCCGATATAAAAGGTGCGATTCCTCGCAGACCGATCATACCAAACCTTCTGCTGACTCTGGGCCGATTGCATATTCTCATGGACTAGATCGGTAAGTTCCCGCAGTCGCTCCCTGAGTTCCAAGACATAACAAAGGATGGGGAGGCCTTGTTCTTTGTCCCACCTGTCCCTCCACGGCTCTCAAGTAAGTCTTTCAGCATGGCTCTCCTGCAGGCTGCATAGCTGGCCATTGACTGTGGTGGTTTGGAGTGTCCCAGTAACCGGAGCTGCCAACCAATGTAACAAGCCCCTTTGCTCGCTCGGTTCCACTCTCCCGACAATACCCCTACAATACAGACCCCCCTACATTACAGACCCCCCTCTACAATACAGACCCTCCCTACAATACAGAACCCCCCTACAATACAGAACCCCCCCTACATTTCAGACCCCCCTAAAATACAGAAGCCCCTACATTTCAGACCCCCCCTACAATACAGAACCCCCCTACATTAGAGACCCCCCTACAATACAGAACCCCCTACATTTCAGACCCCCCCTACAATACAGAACCCCCTACATTTCAGACCCCCCTACAATACAGAACCCCCCCTAAATTTCAGACCCCCTTCAATACAGAACCCCCCTACATTACAGACCCCCTACAATACGGAACCCCCCTACAATACAGACCCACCTACATTACAGACCCCCCTACAATACAGACCCCCCATTTTTGTGTGGACTATAGGCGACTGAATGGCTGTACTGTGACAGATGCCTACCCTATGCCCCGAGTGGACAAATTGCTGGACAAAATAGCTCAGGGACATTATCTGACGACTATTGACTTGTGTAAGGGCTACTGGCAGATTCCCTTGGAAGCGGAAGCAATTCCGAAGCCGGCCTTCATCACCCCCGTTCGGCCTTTACCAGTTTCGGGTAATGCCATTCGGGATGAAGAATGCGCCGGCTACATTCCAGCGGATGATAGATGAACTCCTTGATGGTCTGCAAGATTTTGCATGCGCATATCCTGACGACATCGCAATCTATAGCCAGACCTGGGAGGAACATCTTAGACACCTGGGAATAGTGCTAGATAAGATCCGAGCCGCAGACCTTACCCTGAAGCCAGACAAATGTAATATCGGGATGTCTGAGGTACAATATCTGGGACATAGAGTGGGATGTGGGAAGCAGAGGCCAGAACCTGCAAAAATAGAGGCCGTCCTAAACGGTCCGGTTCCCAGAACCAAGACCCAAGTACTTGCATTTTTAGGGACAGCAGGGTACTACAGGAAGTTTGTACCCCACTATAGTGACATAGCCAATCCCCTGATAGACCTGACCAAAAAGACTCTCCCTAGACAGGTCCTGTGGTCCCCGGAGTGCGAGACAGCGTTTCATCAGTTAACCGTCCTAACGCAAGCTCCCATACTGGCGGCCCCTGATCCTAACAAACGCTTTGTCATACATACAGATTCCTCCATGTTTGGACTGGGAGCCGTACTAAGCCAAGTTGGCGATGACGGGAAAGAGCACCCAGTGGCGTATCTCAGCCGCAAATTGTTACCCCGTGAAGTTGGATATGCTGCCGTGGAAAAAGAGTGTTTGGCCTTAGTCTGGGCTTTAAAGAAATTGCAGCCCTACGTGTATGGACGCTCTTTTACCATCATGACGGACCACAATCCCTTGATATGGCTTAACCGGGTGGCGGGAGAGAACGGGCGATTACTAAGGTGGAGCCTGGCTTTGCAACCGTACAATTTCACCATACAATATCGGCCAGGGCCTCAAAATGGGAATGCGGATGGGTTATCCCGGCAGACGGGCCTGGAACCATAAGACTACTTTTCCAACATCCTCGAGTTGACCCGTTCGGGGTCCCACTGTGGCTGTTGGACTGTTTCCCAGGGGGAAGTATTGTCATGAACCTTGGAATACTAAAATATTTCTCCTTTGAATCTATTACACAGTTGTATGATTTTTATTACCCTTTTTTATTGGTTGAACTATATGGATTTGTGTCTTTTTTGAACCAGACTAATACCCCGTACACACGATCCGAAAATCGGACGACAGATCGTCCGTTTTTTTTGCATGCTAGTCGTATATCAAACATGAAGAGCTTACTAAAGTTACGAAAATTCTCGTACGACACAATAAAAAAAATCGGAAGTGATGTCATATGTTGTAGTGTATTTGTATTGTATTTTCGGGCGACAACTGTACTGATTAAATGAAAATCGTACGATCTGGTATCGTACGAGAATAATTTTCGTGCTTGTCTGATCGGATAATATTGGATGAACTGTCGTGATTGTCTCTCGAAAGCTCTGTACTAACGATCCGATTATTGTACGATCTCTTCAAAAGCATTTTTTTTGTACGATTTTTGGATCATGTGTACGGGCCATAACTATGTAATGATGGGTTATAGTGATGAGACTACAGTAAACACGAGATGGAAAGAAAGCTTTGTCCTATGGGGAGATATTGAAGCATACCTCCACACCTCTACTAAGAAGTCAAGCAGATGCTAGAGCAAGTGATACAAAATGATATAGTTTGTGCACATAACATGAAGGCACTGTCTATAATACTTGGACCACTGTGTATAAAGGTAGGTAAAAGCACTTGGAGGGTAATTTTTTAAATTTTATTTCTAACCATTAGTTCAAACAGTCTGGCACGCCAAATATACAATCTACCATGCTCAGTTTGTGTCGATACCCTGGAACAGTGGTCTCTAATCTGCGACCTGGAGGATGGATGGGGCCCTTTGACTGCCTTTAACCAGGCACCATTACTCCCACTGACACCAATGAGGGGGCACTATTACTCCCACTGACACCAAGGAAGAGCCACCATTCCTCCTACTAACATCAACAAGAGGCCACCATTCCTTCTACTGACACCAATGAGGAGCCACCATTCCTCCTACTAACATCAACAAGAGGCCACCATTCCTCCCACTGACACCAATGAGAGGGTGCCATTTCTTCCACTGACTCCAATGAGGGGACATTTTCTACTCCCACTAGCACAATCTGACCCTCTTAAAGCCTGAAGGATAGTACATTGACTTTTTATTTAAATATTTTGGAGACACCTGGGCAGCATTTTCAATCTGGGTAGAGGGTAGTTTTAGGTGTACTCATAAATTCAGTTGGACTTGAAGTGATTGTAAAGTCTTGTTTTAAAAAAAACAAAAAACAAAACAAAAATGTTATACTTACCTCCTCTGTGCAGTGATTTTGCACAGAGCAGCCCAGATCCTCCTGTTCTCGGGTCCCTCTTCACTGCTCCTGGCCCCTCCCTCCTGTCGAGTTGCTTGCTATAGCGGCACCCGAGCCGAGTCACAGCTCCGTGTATGCATTGAGACCCGGAGCCCTGACCCGGCCCCACCCCCTCTCTCCCCTGATTGGCTAACTACCTTTGATTGACAGCCTCAGGAGCCAATGGCACCACTGCTGTGTCTCAGCCAATCAGGAGGTGAGTCTAAGACTAAGACACTCGTGGACATCGCTGGAGAGAGATGGGGCTCAGGTAAGTAATTAGGGGGGTGCTGGGGAGGCTGCTACACACAGAAGGTTTTTTTATCTTAATGCATAGAAAGAAGAAAACCTTCTGCCTTTACAATTCCTTTGACTAATGCCGCGTACACACGATCATTTTTCCCGTCGGGAAAAATGAAATTTTTTTTTTTCGCCGAGAAAAACGATCGTCTGTGGGCTTTATGCCGTTTTTCTCGTTGAGAAAAACGGCAGGAAAAACGACGAGAAAAATTAGAACATGTTCTAAATTTTCTCATCGTTTTTTCCATCATTTTTTTCCGCGGCAGTTTTCCCATAGGGAGACACTGCCGCGGAGCCCACAGACGGTCGTTTTTCTCGACAAAGAAAAAAATGACGGGAAAAACGGTCGTGTGTGGGGGAAAATGCCGTTCCCTCGTTTTTTATTTTTTTTCATGTCGTGATTCACGGCGGTGTTTTCACCGCCGTGAATCACGATCGTGTGTACGCGGCATAACAATAAAAAGCCAAACTCCAACACCTTTTAAGTAGTTAAAGGAACATATTATTTCCATTTGGGAAAAGGGATTTACATAAATGAATAAAAGCGTTTTATTGTAAGTGTTGTGTTACACTATGTGATTATTCTTGCTCTGTGTCTTTAAGATCTGTCCCCTTCTTTCTAGCTGAACTCTCTCTCTCTCACCGTAGTTCTTTATATATCTCCTCCACTTCCTGATTCTGGTCATTACTCCTGTATTTCTTCCATGCTAACATCTTACATGTGGCTTACAACTGCAACGTTTTTCTATCTATGAATATCCATCATTAAACGGAACATTCGAAAGGATTCATCGTCTGTCGTCCTAACTGTGAGTTTATTCATTGAGTTAAACTGCCTGTATCGATGCAAGGGATGAATATCAAACCAGCTTGAGTAAGGCCTACATCAACCTGGAGATTAACTTTATTGCTTTGTAGTTGAGACAGAACAGTAGCCTTATAGCCTGAGACAATCTGCACAGTGTCATATTTCAGCACACAGATCCTGCCTGCTTTCACAGTCAGTCTGCTATCATGAGTGACCAAGCTTCTGCATGTAAACTCACATCTCCTTCCTCACAAGTTCCTGAAGAAACTGAGTTACACAAACGCTCAGTTAAACCCACTTGGAAAGTAATGGAGAATTATGAAGCTTTAAGGACTGAATTGTCAAATAGCTTGGAATTAGTCTGGGAGAAAATCCTTGCTGAAGCCAATACAGTGTCTGTTGAACGTGAACTACTGACACTAGAGGGCGCCATTAAACAACTTTCTGCCTCATATGAGCTTTATCAGCTTACCAGCATCAAATTCACTAATGTCTTACAAAACATGAAGTCAGAAAATGCGATGATGCAATTAAAGCGCGTCAATGCTCTCAATATTGAAAGAGACAGTTTTATCCAGCAAAAATAAAGCTGTTACAGGAAACTGCATCTCACAGATCTGTTTCCACCAGACGTTCTAAAAACTCGTCAAGATCCCATAGCTCAAGATACTCAACACTCAGTGAGCGACTTATTAATGCCCGCGCTGAAGTGGAAGCCAGCAAAGTGCAGGTGGCATATGCAGAAAAAAGAGCAGAGTTGGAAGCTCAAAGGGCAGAGTTGGAAGCGCAGTCAGCACGTCAAAGAGCAGAGTTGGAAGCTCATAGAGCAGAGTCGGAAGCGCAGTCAGCACGTCAAAGGGCAGAGTTGGAAGCGCAGTCAGCACGACAAAGAGCAACAATGGAAACCTTAAATGAACAGTGTAAACATGACACAGCTATGGCAAAGCTAAGGGTCCTACAGCAAGCTATCAGTGCAGACGAAGGTGCAAGTGAGAAAGACAGCATTAACCTAAACATAGCAGATATGGAAGACCCCCTCAAACGCACTAAAGACTATGTCCTAAGCCACTTCAGTGCATACTCCATTGTCTCCAATGCTCCCGACTACATAGAGACTCCTTCACAGCTTCAAGTTAAAGAGGTTCCAGCAACTTCCTGCACACAAAATCACTCCACTGCATTTCCTACCTGCCTACCTTGCCTGCCTTCATACGTCACAGAGCATCAGCGCAAGCTTCAAGCAAGTCATCAATCTCCAGTCATCGGTACAGCCTTGAATCAACGTACCATTGGAACAACTGACTTCAAGCAAGCAACTCACCTGGATGCATCTGCTGCACCATATTTCCCTGTGTCCTTTAACAACAATGTCAAAGATAACGCAATCAGCACCATTCAGCCAACAGCATCTCACATAAAGGCGGA
Organism: Rana muscosa; assembly: GCA_029206835.1. NCBI lineage: Eukaryota > Metazoa > Chordata > Amphibia > Anura > Ranidae > Rana > Rana muscosa. The sequence goes on from CM055119.1 coordinate 342,996,088, forward strand.
GACAACTGAGACAGAAGAGTTTGTGAGGTACATGCTTCGCAGAGAGCTCACAAAGACTGGTCTTACAAGTTTTGATGACCAACCTGAGAACTACAGAAGTTGGAAATGTGCCTTCAGAACTACAATCAGCAATCTTGGCATTACAGCTGATCAAGAATTGAATCTGCTGATCAAATGGCTTGGTCCTCTATCTGCTGCACGTGTTAAGCCATTAAGATCGGTTTTTCATGTACAATCCTACTGCAGCCCTCACAGCTGCATGGGAGCGACTAGAGCAAAGTTATGGCAGTCCAGAAGCTATAGAAAATGCTTTGTTCATGCGTCTGGAAACTTTCCCAAAGATATCCGGTAAGGACAACAAGGAGTTCCAGAGACTGAGTGACCTTCTTCTTGAGCTTCAGCTAGCCAAGACAGACCCAAAACTACCTGGACTCAGTTACCTTGACACTCCAAGAGGGGTAAACCCAATTGTCTCCAAGCTTCCGTATGGTTTGCAAGAGAAATGGACTGCACTAGGGTCATCATACAAAAGAGAGAACAAGGTTTCCTTCCCTCCATTCTCTTTCTTCTGTGAATTCATCAGGGAAATTGCAGAGACCAAGAACGATCCAAGTTTTTCCTACGGTGAGTACAGCCTCTTCTCACCCTTTCCTAAGAGTACCAGTCTTCAGGGCAACTATAGAAACCATAGAGGCCCAGTGTCCGTGAAAAAGACTGACATCCTTCCCACTCCTACCACAGTTCTGGCCACGAACAAACAGAGTAGGAAGATTGAAAACCCTAACAGAGAGTGTCCCATACACAAGAAGCCACACCCCCTCAATAAATGTATCGGCTTTAGGAAAAAGCCTCTGGAAGAGCGCAAGGAGCTTTTAAAGACATTTAGGGTATGTTTCAGGTGCTGTGCTTCTACAGAACATTTTGCAAGGGACTGTAATGTGTCCATCAAGTGCATAGGGTGTGGCTCTGAAGAACATGTGCAAGCCCTCCATCCTCTTGAGCCCAGCTCTGCACAACCTGCCAACACTCCTCCCAGGTTAACGCATGGCGGGGAGAATACAGACCAAGTGCCTAATTCTACCATCATTTCTTCATCCTGCACTGAAGTTTGTGGAGAAGACCACTGTGGTAAGTCCTGTGCTAAGATATGCTTGGTGAACATATACCACGTGGATCAACCAGAAAAGTCTCTAAAGGCATATGCTATCTTAGACGATCAGAGCAATTGATCACTTGCAAAATCGGAATTGTTCAATCTATTTGAAATAAAAGGCGAAGCTCATCCTTACACCTTGGGTACCTGTAGTGGAACTATAGAGGTTTCTGGAAGAAGGGCTCATGGACTCATGGTATCTTCTCTAAAAGGTAACTTGCAATTACCCTTACCTACACTTGTTGAGTGCAATCAGATACCTGCTAGCAGGGAAGAAATCCCTACTCCAGCTGCTGCTTTCCATCACCCTCACCTCAAGGTAATAGCAAATGAGATACCGCCGCTTGACAAAGATGCTCAGATCCTTCTTCTGTTAGGAAGAGACATTCTAAGAGTTCACAAGGTACACAGACAAGTCAGTGGACCCCCAGATGCCCCATTTGCCCAGCGCACGGATCTAGGGTGGGTCATCATAGGCAATGTCTGCATAGGCAAAATGAAAAGACCTACCAACATTTCGTCATTCAAGACAAATGTTCTGCCAAATGGCCGAAACACTTACTTTGAGCCATGCCCACATCACTACTGGGTGAAAGAGAAGATAGCCAGCCACGGATGGCAACATGGTATCTCAGGTGACACAAGCCCTTTCTCCTGCCATGATGGCGACTTCGGCTCTACAGTGTTTAATGCAACCAGTGAAGATGACATACTGGCTCCTTTAATGGAAGACAAGGAATTCATCAAGGTAATGGAGAATGAGTTCTTTCAAGATGACTCCAATAACTGGGTAGCACCCCTACCCTTTCGTCTCCCAAGAGAGAGATTGCCAAATAACTTACAGCAGGCCATCAGTAGATTCTCCTCCTTAAAGCGAAACTTAAGCAGGAAACCAGAGATGCAAAAGCACTTTGTGGACTTTATGCAAAATGTATTTGACAGAGATCATGCAGAGCCTGCTCCCCCACTAAAGGAGGGAGAAGAATGCTGGTACCTTCCATCCTTTGGCGTGTATCACCCACGCAAACCAGACCAAATCAGAGTTGTCTTTGATTCCAGTGCTCAGCACGAAGGTGTTTCTCTTAACAACATGCTCCTTACTGGACCCAACTTGAACAACAGTCTTATAGGAGTCTTGATTCGTTTCAGACAAGAGCCTGTAGCAGTAATGGCCGACATTCAACAGATGTTTCACTGCTTCATCGTCAGAGAAGACAACAGAAACTACCTCAGGTTTCTATGGCACAAGGACAATGACCTCAACAAGAAAGTTATAGATTATCGCATGAAGGTACATGTCTTCGGTAACAGTCCTTCCCCAGCAGTGGCAACTTATGGGCTAAGGAAAACAGCTCAGACTGGAGAAGTTGAATATGGATCTGATGCCCGTCAATTTGTTGAAAGAAACTTCTACGTTGACGACGCACTTAAGTCCTTTCCAACTGCTAAAGAAGCAATTGATCTTCTCACCAGAACAAAGGAGATGCTGTCTGTAGCAAACCTTAGACTGCACAAGATTATATCCAACAGCCAGGAACTTATGAATGCCTTTCACTCTGAGGACTATGCCACTAGTCTAAAAAACCTTGACTTAGGTACAGATGTGCCTCCTGTACAGCGAAGTCTGGGTTTGTTGTGGAACATCAAGCAAGACAAATTCACCTTCCAAGTGTCAACTTGTGACAAACCCTTCACTAAGAGAGGAGTCCTGTCCGTGGTGAATAGCATCTATGACCCACTGGGTTTCCTTGCTCCAGTTACCATTCAAGGTAAGATTTTACTAAGACAGTTGTCTACTGAGAACATAGACTGGGATACTCCCTTGCCTAGTGAGAATCAACACAAGTGGGAAAGGTGGAGATATTCTTTGAAGTCACTAGAAAAACTTCAGATTCCCCGTTGCTATGTTCCAGGTTCCACTTCAACTGCTAACCGGAGAGAGATTCATATTTTCTCTGATGCATCAGTTGAAGCTATTGCTGCAGTAGCCTATTTGAAGACCTCTGAACTGAATGGAGAATCACACTGTAGTTTTGTCCTAGGCAAGGCAAAACTCACTCCCAAGCCTGCACATACCATACCAAGACTTGAACTTTGTGCAGCCGTGCTAGCAGTAGAAATTGCCGAGGTCATACGAAGTGAAATGGACACTAGAATTGATTCTTTCACCTTCTATACAGACAGTAAGGTAGTACTTGGTTACATAAACAACCAAACAAAACTATTTTATGTGTACGTCAGCAACAGGGTTGAACGTATCAAGAGATTCTCTCTACCAAGTCAATGGCATCACGTTCTCACTGAACTCAACCCAGCTGACTGTGGGACCAGAGCCGTGTCACCTGCCGCTCTTCAGGACAGCTTATGGCTGTCACCTCCAAGGTTTCTGCGTGAGGACTCTTACTTACTCCCTATTGACACCACCTATGGGCTAGTAAACCCTGAAGATGATAAGAAAATAAGAACTGTGAACACCTCACTCCACACTTCTGTAAGTACAAAACAGAAGCTGCGGTCACACCATTACAAGCATCAATGGAAGCAGGTGCAGCATCTAGCCAATGTGTTCTGGGATCGCTGGAAGAAAAAGTATCTTCACCACCTTCAAGGTCGTAACAAATGGCAAGCATCTAAGCCGAATCTTAAGGTTGGAGACCTCATCCTTCTAAAAGACAAGGAAGTTTGTCGGAATGAGTGGCCTATGGGTCTTATTACTAAAGTTATGCCCAGTGACGATAACAAAGTCCGGAAGGTAGAAGTCAAGGTAACCAAGGGAGGATCGACACAAACCTTTAGTCAACCAATTACAGAGTTAGTACTCCTTTTGCCAGGTGAGTGACTTGTGCAAGGACTAGCCATGCTGTTGGCAAGGCAGGGAGTACATTGCTGCCATCTACAGGTTCTACTCAGAACTTTGGAATTATTTGAAGACATCATACTGTGACTTTATGTTCTTCATCCTGTTGAACTTACGTTTATTATTTGCTTGTTGCATGTTTTTCATTACAGGTTCCAGGACATTCGTCAGTATTGGACTTTTTGAAAATATATATTTTAGTTTAAGGTTATGAAATCTAAAGATTTCAGACGGGGAGTGTTGTGTTACACTATGTGATTATTCTTGCTCTGTGTCTTTAAGATCTGTCCCCTTCTTTCTAGCTGAACTCTCTCTCTCACCGTAGTTCTTTATATATCTCCTCCACTTCCTGATTCTGGTCATTACTCCTGTATTTCTACCATGCTAAACATCTTACATGTGGCTTACAACTGCAAAGTTTTTCTACCTATGAATATCCATCATTAAACGGAACATTCGAAAGGATTCATCGTCTGTCGTCCTAACTGTGAGTTTATTCATTGAGTTAAACTGCCTGTATCGATGCAAGGGATGAATATCAAACCAGCTTGAGTAAGGCCTACTTAAACCTGGAGATGAACTTTATTGCTTTGTAGTTGAGACAGAATAGTAAGCATTTTGCCAGTGGTAAGTTGTTTGTCTAACCCTTCTAACTGCCACTTTTGCTGCACAGCTTGTTCTGATAACCACTTGCCACCCGCCATATAGCAGAATGACGGTGGCAAAGTGGTTGTGATATCCTTGACCGGACGTCATATGACGTGATCAGGATAACACAGCCGGCGCGTCCCCGGGGGCACGCAGCACGGCGATTGGAGGTGCTGTGTGTCAGTCTGACACACAGCAACTCTGATCGTGGTATAGATTATCAGGTGTTGGACACAGCCCCCATCAAAAGGTGCCAATCAGTGCCCAACACCTGCCAGCCTGTTCCCTAATAAAAGCCTGTCAGTGCCTACAACAGTGCCAATCAGTGTCCACAACAGTGCCAATCAGTGCCCAAAAACGTGCCAATCAGTGCCCTATCAGTAATGCCTGGCAATGCCCCATCAAAGTGCCAATCAGTGCCACTCAGTAATGCCTGTCAGTAGCTCCTCATCAATGCTGCCTATCCAGTACCACCTATCAGTGCCCATCAGTGCCGCCTATTAGTGCCGTCAGTGCTGCCTATCAGTGCCGCCTATCAGTGCCCATCAGTTTTTTTTCTTTAAATTGTCGGCCTTTTTTCATTTATAGCGCAAAAACTAAAAACTGCAGAGGTGATCAAATACCACTAAAAGAAAGCTCTATTTGTGGGAAGAAAGGGATAAAAATGTAGTTTGGGTGCAGTGTAGCATGACCACGCAATTGTCATTCAAAGTGCGACAGCGCTGAAAGCTAAAAATTGTCTTGGGCAGGAAGGGGGGAAAGTGCCTGGTATGGAAGTGGTTAATGTAAATAAAAATAACAGACTTACTGACAGGATCACAAGGTGAAATTAAAGGGAAAAAAGTCGAAAAAAATAATGCAGCTATCACATGTAATGCCGCGTACACACGCCCGTTTTTAATGACGAGAAAAATGCCATTTTTTTAAAACGGTCATTAAAAATGATTATGTGTGGGCTCCAGAGCATTTTTCACAACGTGAAAAATGGGCAAGAAAAAATTGGAACGTGCTCTAATTTTTCTCGTCGTTTTTCACATCGTCGTTTTTCCCATCATGAAAAAGTGTAGGCTTTTAACGACGTGAAAAAAAATGCGCATGCTCAGAATAAAGTATGAGACGGGAGCGCTCGTTCTGGTAAAACTAGCGTTCGTAATAGAGATAGCACATTCGTCACGCTGTAACGGACTGAAAAGCACGAGGCTGAAAAGCGCGAATTGTCTTTCAACAAACTTTACTAACATGAAGGGTGGCGCCATCCGAATGGAACTTCCCCTTTATAGTGCCGTTGTACGTGTTGGACGTCACCGCGCTTTACTCAAACATTTTTTTCCACGATAGTGTTTAGGCAAGGCAGGCTTGAGAGGAAACCCGAAAAATCCCGACGCGAAAATTCCGTTTTTTTCAATGACATTAACCACTTAACGACCGCTCACTGTATATATACGTCGGCAGAATGGCACCGACAGGCACAATCACGTAGAGCATACGTGATTGCCTTTGTACAGTTGGGGGGTCCAATCGGACCCCCCTCCTATACAGTGAGCGGTGGCTAAGTGTCCGGGAGCGTTCCGGGATGAGGGGGCAGCCATTCGTTTCTGGCCACCCCCTCGCGATCGCTCCCGGCGAATGGAAATGCCCCCTCTGTCTGTGTCAGACAGAGGGAGCAGGAGGAAGTGATGTCATCTCTGGTGCGGCGCTCACATATACCGAGCACCGTACAAGAGAAGACATCAGGTCAGTGCACACAACACTACACTGACACCAGGACACATAGGGACATAAATCGCCCCCCCCAGGCCCCCCAGATCACCCCCCAGATCACGCCCCCAGTCACAGTGTCACTGATTGCAGTGACCATTTATTTAGTGATCACTGCAATCAGTGACATTTGTGACTGTAAAAGTGTCACCAAAGTTTAGTCTTAGGTCCAGTGTAGCCCCCTAACCCCCCCTAATAAAGGTTTAACCCCCTGATCACCCCCCAGATAACCCTTTCACCGCCTATCACCACTGTCGCTTAGCGATCATTTTTCTGATCGCTGTCTTAGCGTCAGTGATGCCGATCGGCAGCCAGTAATTTTTTTTAGGTTCGCCGCAGGTTTTTATAGCGTCAGGTACCCCAATATATTATCTAATAAAGGTTTAACCCCCTTGATCGCCCCCAGGTAACCCTTTCACCCCCTATCACCACTGTCACTAAGCGATCGTTTTTCTAAACGCTGTCTTAGTGTCTGTGATGCAGATCGGTAGCCGGTAATTTTTTTTAGGTTCGCCGCAGGTTTTTATAGCGTCAGGTACCCCAATATATTATCTAATAAAGGTTTAACCCCCTTGATCGCCCCCCAGGTAACCCTTTCACCCCCTATCACCACTGTCGCTAAGCAATTGTTTTTCTAAATGCTGTCTTAGTGTCGGTGATGCAGATCGTAGCCAGTAATTTTTTTTAGGTTCGCCGCAGGTTTTTATAGCGTCAGGTACCCCAATATATTATCTAATAAAGGTTTAACCCCCTTGATCGCCCCCCAGGTAACCCTTTCACCCCCTATCACCACTGTCACTAAGCGATCGTTTTTCTAAACGCTGTCTTAGTGTCTGTGATGCAGATCGGTAGCCGGTAATTTTTTTTAGGTTCGCCGCAGGTTTTTATAGCGTCAGGTACCCCAATATATTATCTAATAAAGGTTTAACCCCCTTGATCGCCCCCCAGGTAACCCTTTCACCCCCTATCACCACTGTCGCTAAGCAATTGTTTTTCTAAACGCTGTCTTAGTGTCGGTGATGCAGATCGTAGCCAGTAATTTTTTTTAGGTTCGCCGCATGTTTTTATAGCGTCAGGTACCCCAATATATTATCTAATAAAGGTTTAACCCCCTTGATCGCCCCCAGGTAACCCTTTCACCCCCTATCACCACTGTCACTAAGCGATCGTTTTTCTAAACGCTGTCTTAGTGTCTGTGATGCAGATCGGTAGCCGGTAATTTTTTTTAGGTTCGCCGCAGGTTTTTATAGCGTCAGGTACCCCAATATATTATCTAATAAAGGTTTAACCCCCTTGATCGCCCCCCAGGTAACCCTTTCACCCCCTATCACCACTGTCGCTAAGCAATTGTTTTTCTAAATGCTGTCTTAGTGTCGGTGATGCAGATCGTAGCCAGTAATTTTTTTTAGGTTCGCCGCAGGTTTTTATAGCGTCAGGTACCCCAATATATTATCTAATAAAGGTTTAACCCCCTTGATCGCCCCCCAGGTAACCCTTTCACCCCCTATCACCACTGTCACTAAGCGATCGTTTTTCTAAACGCTGTCTTAGTGTCTGTGATGCAGATCGGTAGCCGGTAATTTTTTTTAGGTTCGCCGCAGGTTTTTATAGCGTCAGGTACCCCAATATATTATCTAATAAAGGTTTAACCCCCTTGATCGCCCCCCAGGTAACCCTTTCACCCCCTATCACCACTGTCGCTAAGCAATTGTTTTTCTAAACGCTGTCTTAGTGTCGGTGATGCAGATCGTAGCCAGTAATTTTTTTTAGGTTCGCCGCATGTTTTTATAGCGTCAGGTACCCCAATATATTATCTAATAAAGGTTTAACCCCCTTGATCGCCCCCCCAGGTAACCCTTTCACCCCCATCACCACTGTCGCTAAGCAATCGTTTTTCTAAACGCTGTCTTAGTGTCGGTGATGCAGAACGGTAGCTGGTAATTTTTTTTAGGTTCGCCGCAGGTTTTTATAGCGTCAGGTACCCCCATATATTATCTAATAAAGGTTTTAACCCCCTGATTGCCCCTAGTTAACCCTTTCACCAGTGATCACCATATAAGTGTTACGGGTGACGCTGGTTAGTTAGTTTGCTTTTTATAGTGTCAGGGCACCCGCCGTGTATATAACCCAATAAAGGTTTAACCCCCTGATCGCCCGGCGGGTGATATCAATTAGGTTTTAGCGTCAGAGAGGGTCTGAGTCACACCCCAGGCAGCGTCAGGTTAGTGCCAGTAACGCTAACACCCACGCGTGAAGCATACACCCCCCTTAGTGGTATAGTATCTGAACAGATCAATATCTGATCTGATCAGATCTATACTAGCGTCCCCAGCAGTTTAGGGTTCCCAAAAACGCAGTGTTAGCGGGATCAGCCCAGATACCTGCTGGCACCTGCGTTTTGCCCCTCCGTCCAGCCCAGGCCACCCAAGTGCAGTATCGATCGATCACTGTCACTTACAAAACAAAAACACACATAACTGCAGCGTTCGCAGAGACAGGCCTGATCCCTGCGACTCCAGTGCTGTAGGAGGTGATTTCACCACCACAGTTAAAAAAAAAAAGCAAATATGCCGAAGCATTGGGGCAGCAGGGGCGGAGGAGCAATTTTGCTCCTAATGCCGCGTACATACGGTCGAAATTCCGACGGAGGCTTGCCCGTGGAAAAGTCCGACCATGTGTGTGCGGCATAACTTTTTTGCGGGAGGATGCCCCCATGCTTCGGCATATATAAATGGTGCGTGTATGCCCATCATTGGAAGTGGGTGGATGAAGGGCGGTATTCTAATGGTGGGCATACCCACTGATCAATCTCTTTTTTCGTTCAGCCAACTGGCTGCATGAAATAAAAAGATTACAATACATGTCCAACAAGGACCAGCAACGTACTGGTATGTTGCTGGACTTTGAATGTTTATACCAGAATGATGCCTGCGGGTTTAGGTATCATCTTGGTATCATTCTTTTCAGCCTGCAGCCGGCTTTCATGTAAAAGCAATCCTAGCGGCTAATTAGCCTCTGGACTGCTTTTACAAGCAGTGGGAGGGAATGCCCCCCCCCGGATATAAAAAGCGCCATTGGGAAATTGGGAAAGCATTTTATCACACTGATCTTGGTGTGGTCAGATGCTTTGAGGGCAGAGGAAAAATCTAGGGTCTAGAAGACCCCAGTTTTTTCAAAAAAAGAGTACCTGTCACTACCTATTGCTATCATAGGGGATATTTACATTCCCTGAGATAACAATAAAAATGATTAAAAAAAAAATACTTGGAAGGAACAATTTAAAAATAAAATAAAAAAGCAAAATTAATAATAAAAAAAAAAGAAAAAAAAAAAAAGCACCCCTGTCCTGCCCTGCTCTTGCCCAATGGCGAACGCAAGCGTCGGTCTGGCGTCATATGTAAACAGCAATTGCACCATGCATGTGAGGTATCACCGCGAAGGTCAGATCGAGGGCAATCATTTTAGCAGTAGACCTCCTCTGTAAATCTACTGGGGTAACCTGTAAAGGCTTTTAAAGGCTTTTAAAAATGTATGTAGTTTGTTGCCAATGCGCGTTTGTGCAAAATTTTAAAGCATGTCGTGTTTGGTATCTATGTACTCGGCCTAAGATCATCTTTTTTATTTCATCAAACATTTGGGCAATATAGTGTGTTTTAGTGCATTAAAATTAAAAAAAGTGTATTTTTTAACCCAAAAAATGCGTTTGAAAAATCGCTGCGCAAATACTGTGTAGAAAAAAAAAATGCAACACCCACCATTTTAATCTGTAGGGCCTTTGCTTTAAAAATATATATAATGTTTGGGGGTTCAACATAATTTTCTTGCAAAAAAAAAATGTTTTCATGTAAACAAAAAGTGTCAAAAAGGGCTTTGTCTTCAAGTGGTTAGAAGAGTGGATGTAAGCTTCCTAATGTTGTGTATAAAATGCCAGAACAGTTCAAAACCCCCCCAAATGACCCCATTTTGGAAAGTAGACACCCCAAGCTATATACTGAGAGGCATGTCGAGTCCATGGAATATTTTATATGTTGACACAAGTTGCGGAAAAACGATTTTTTTTTATTTTTTTTTGCACAAAGTTGTCACTAAATGATATATTGCTCAAACATGCCATGGGCATATGTGGAATTACACCCCAAAATACATTCTGTTGCTTCTCCTGAGTACGGGGATACCACATGTGTGAGACTTTTTGGGAGCCTAGCCACGTACGGGACCCCAAAAACCAAGCACCGCCTTCAGGCTTTCTAAGGGTGTAAATTTTTGATTTCACTTCTCACTGCCTATCACAGTTTCGGAGGCCATGGAATGCCCAGATAGCACAAAACCCCCCCAAATGACCCCATTTTGGAAAGTAGACACCCCAAGCTATTTGCTGAGAGGTATTGTGAGTATTTTGCAGATCTCGCTTTTTGTCACAAAGTTTTGAAAATTGAAAAAAAAAAAAAATATATATATGTATTTTCTTTCTTCATTTTAAAAAACAAATGAGAGCTGTAAAATACTCGCCATACCTCTCAGCAAATAGCTTGGGGTGTCTACTTTCCAAAATGGGGTCATTTGGGGGGGTTTTGTGCGATTTTGGCATTTTATGGCCTTCGAAACTGTGATAGGTAGTGAGGAGTGAAATCAAAAATTTGTGCCTAGAAATCCTGAAGGCGGTGCTTGGTTTTCGGGGTCCCGTACGCGGCTAGGCTCCTAAAAAGTCCCACACATGTGGTATCCCCGTACTCAGGAGAAGCAGAAAAATGTATTTTGGGGTGCAATTCCACATATAACCATGGCATGTGTGAGCAATATATCATTTAGTGACAACTTTTTGTAATTTTTTTTTTTGTTTTTTTTTTTTGTCATTATTCAATCACTTGGGACAAAAAAAAAATATATTCAATGGGCTCAACAGGCCTCTCAGCAATTTCCTTGGGGTGTCTACTTTCTAAAATGGGGTCATTGGGGGGGGGGTTTATGCTATTTTGGCATTTTATGGCCTTCGAAACTGTGATAGGTAGTGAGGAGTGAAATCAAAAATTTGCGCCCTTAGAAATCCTGAAGGCGGTGCTTGGTTTCCGGGGTCCCGTACGCGGCTAGGCTCCCAAAAAGTCCCACACATGTGGTATCCCCGTACTCAGGAGAAGCAGCAAAATGTATTTTGTGGTGAAATTCCACATATAACCATGGCATGTGTGAGCAATATATCATTTAGTGACAACTTTTTGTAATTTTTTTTTTTTTTTGTCATTATCCAATCACTTGGGACAAAAAAATAAAAAATTCAATGGGCTCAACATGCCTCTCAGCAATTTCCTTGGGGTGTCTACTTTCCAAAATGGGGTCATTTGGGGGGGGGGGTTTGTACTGCCCTGTCATTTTAGCACCTCAAGAAATGAGATAGGCAGTCATAAATTTAAAGCTGTGTAAATTTCAGAAAATGTACCCTAGTTTGTAAACTCTATAACTTTTGCGTAAACCAATAAATATACGCTTATTGACATTTTTTTTACTAAAAACATGTGGCTGAATACATTTTGGTCTAAATGTATGACTACAATTGAGTTTATTCGATTTTTCTTATAACAAAAAGTAGAAAATATCATTTTTTTTCAAAATATTCGGTCTTTTTCCGTTTATATCGCAAAAAATAAAAATCCCAGAGGCAATCAAATACCATTAAAAGAAAGCTCTATTTGTGGGAAGAAAAGGACGCAAATTTCGTTTGGGTACAACATTGCATGTCCGCACAATTTACAGTTAAAGCAGCGCAGTGCAAAATTCTGAATTCACCTCTGGTCCTCTAGCTACCAAATGGTCCGGGGCTTAAGTGGTTAAAAACGGTCGTGTGTACCCGGCATAAGAATTGGTAAGCTGCAATATTATAAATGTTTGTATTCGGGTTTAATACCGCTTTAATCGCAGTATATGCACATTTAAAAAATACTCTATCAGTGACCCCTTCAATCAAAGTTGTATTTTTTCAAGTTATGTAGAATTGATATTTACATTTTCCACTAAAGTGGCATTTCCTTAATAATGTAGAAGCAGCAATTTAGCAGCTGATTTGCCAGTGGCAGGGAAGGAAAATGATGATGAGGTTGCTTGTGGCAGAGTGCGTTACCTGCTCTTACAAGTAGCGCTGATCAAGTCCTCGCCGAGCGTTGCAGGACAACAGTGAAACATTCTATACAAGTCATTATTTCTCAGTCTCTTACTTTCTTAAGATCCTGTATATTTAATTAGGGTTATCAACCCTGTAAAAACGCTGCGGTTTAAAAGATCAATTGACATAAGTATTTGTGATTGCAAACTCAATTTTAAATACTTTCATCATATTACTGTCTTGTACCTTGTTAAATTGATTGGTTTCCTTTTTTAGCTCAGATTTACGGCATAAAAGAGGATGTGTAGGAATGGGAGTTTCAGAGTTCCACAGCCTCAAACATAAGATCCCACATCTTAACGGGGATGTAAAGTGTTTTTCTTTTCATTTTTTTTATGTTGAGAAATAAAATATACAATTTGCTATACTGTATATACAATGCATCCAGAAAGTATTCACAGCGCTTCACTTTTTCCACATTTTGTTATGTTACAGCCTTAGTCCAAAATGGATTAAATTCATTATTTTCCTAAAAAACAAAACAAAACAAAAAAAACATAATGACAACGTGAAAGACGTTTGTTTGAAATCTTTGCAAATTTCTTAAAAATAAAAAATGAAAAAAATCCCATGTACATAAAGCCTTGTACACATGGTCGGACTTTCATCGGACTTTTCTGTCGATTTTTGTCCGAACGGAGTTGGCCGGGCACACCCATAGCATACACACCACAGGACTTTTCTGCAAACTTTTCCAAAACGTTTTCCAACATCACGTGTTTTTTCTGCTCTTTTCTGCTCTTTACCGCCACCCTTTGGTCAACTTCTGCTATTGTTGGTTGATTTTAACATTAGTTGTTTTGTCCATCGGACAAAAGTCCCGATGGTTTTCTGTACACACGGTCGGACTTTGCTCCATCGGACTTTTGTTGGCCAAAAGTTTGTCCGTTTGCAGACCGAACTTTTGTCCGATGAAAACCAAAAAAGTTTGTCCGATGGAGCGTACACACGGTCTGATTTTTTGTCAAACTTGCTCAAAATTAAGTTTGTTGGCAAAAAGTCCGACCGTGTGTACGGGGCTTTAGTATTCACACCCTTTGCCATGACACTCAAAATTGAGCTCAGGTGCATCCTGTTTCCACTGATCATCCTTAAAGCGGAGGTCCACCCAGAAATTGTTTTTGCAGCAAAAATCATAAAAAGAATAGAAAAAAATGCATAGAATTTTTTATTTTTTTTATACTCACCCGAAATACCCGTTGCTATGCGGAAGTCCCTAATCTGCCTCTTCCTTTGCCTCTGTGAGTCTCCTTCCGCTTCCTCTTCTTGTGAATGGGGTGCGGTGCCTTCTGGGAACTGTGAAAAATCCCAGGAGGCAACCGTCCATTCACAAAGCGCCGTGCGAGTCGCGCAATGCGCAGTAGGAAACGGGCAGTGAAGCCGTAAGGCTTCGCTGCCTGTTTCCCTTAGTCAGGAAGGAGGCGCCGGGACCTGCCAGGACCGAGCGATCGCCGTCGGGGGCCCAAAATCGCGGGCGCCTAGGACAGGTAAGTGTCCTTATTAAAAGTCAGCAGCTACAGTGTTAGTAGCTGCTGACTTTTAAAAATAAAAATTCTCGGGTGGAACTCCGCTTTAAGATGTTTTTACAACTTGATTGGAGTCCACCTGTGGTAAATTCAGTTGATTGGACATGATTTGGAAAGACACACACCTGTCTATATAAGGTCCCACAGTTAACAGTGCATGTCAGAGCACAAACCAAGCCATAAACGCCAAGGAATTGTCTGTAGACCTCCGAGACAGGATTGTATACAAGGCACAGATCTGGGGAAGGGTACAGAAAAATGTCTGCAACATTGGAGGTCCCAATGAGCACAGTGGCCTCCATCCGTAAATGGAAGAAGTTTAGAACCACCAGGACTCTTTCTAGAGCGGGACGCCCAGCAAAACAGCGATCGGGGGAGAAGGGCCTTAGTCAGAAAGGTGACCAAGAACCCGATGGTCACTCTGACAGAACTCCAGAATTTCTCTGTGGAGAGAGAAGAAACTTTGAGGAGAAAATCCATCTCTGCAGCACTCCACCAATCAGGCCTGTGTGGTAGAGTGACCAGAGGGAAGCCACTACTCAGTAAATGACACATGACAGCCAGCCTGGTGTTTGCCAAAAGGCACCTAGTCAGGATGGAGGGGAAGATGATTGCAGCAGTGTACAGAGACATCCTTGATGAAAAGCTGCTCCAGGGCGCTCTGGACCTCAGACTGGGGCGAAGGTTCATCTTTCAACAGGACAACGATCCTAAGGCACACAGCCAAGATAACAAAGGAGTGGCTATGGGACAAGTCTGTGAATGTCCTTGAGTGGCCCGGCCAGAGCCCAGACTTGAACCCGATTGAACTTCTCTGGAGAGATCTGAAAATGGCGGTGCACCGACGCTCCCCATCCATCCTGATGGAGCTTGAGGGGTCCTTCAAAGAAGAGTGAGAGAAACTGCCAAAAAATAGGTGTGCCAAGCTTGTACCATCATACTCACAAAGACTTGAGGCTGTAATTGGTGCCAAAGATGCTTCAACAAAGTATTGAGCAAAGACTGTGAATTCTTATGTAGGGATGCATGGGATTTTTTTCATTTTTTATTTTTAATAAATTTGTAAAGATTTCAAACAAACTTCTTTCACATTAATTAAATTGTTCAGATCTACTTGCAAGGTTTCCACATCTTGCGGAGAAGTTATTGCCCTGCGTAGCTTAGTATCATCCGCAAATACAGAGATTGAGCTGTTCACCCCATCCTCCAGGTCATTTATGAATAAAATAAATAGGATTGGTTCCAGCACAGAACCCTGGGAGACCCCACTACCCACCCCTGACCATTCCGAGTATTCCCCATTTATCACCACCCTCTGAACTCGCCCTTGTAGCCAGTTTTCAATCCATGTACTCACCCTATGGTCCATGCCAATGGACCTTATTTTGTACAGTAAACGTTTATGGGGAACAGTGTCAAAAGGTTTTGCAAAATCCATACTGATCTTTCTGATGGTCCATTTTTCCTACTTTTCCTTCATTCCAGTTTGGCATTCAACACTTCCGGTGTCCTGTCAGAATACCTCTACCCATTGTTCTGAGCAAAAAATGCTTACTGCGCATGAGCCATGCGTTCCAACATGGCCGCTATGCGTTCCAATAGGTTTCCTAATCTGACAGAACACAAAGCCAGCAGCAGACACCAGGCAAGCAGGCAGAAGGTGACGACGGGCAGCTTGGTACACCCAGCACCGTTCAGCGGCAAACTGAAATAGACTATTTTAGTCTTTTGTGGTGAAATTGTCTATTTCAGTATATAAGGTGAGTTAACTGCTAAAATAAGCGTGAAATTGAAGACTTTCCTGGGTGTAAGAAGATGTCTGCTGCTGGCTTCGTGTTCTGTCACATTAGGAAACCTATTGAACTGCATAGCAGCCATGCTGGAATGCATAACGCACGCGCAATAAGCAAACATTCAGTGTGTGGAAGCAGTGATCTCTTTGCTGATGGGAGCGGGCTCCCAAAGTCTCACATTTGGCTCCCCACTGCACATGTGCAAGGCACAATGGCCCTATTAGAATGGTCCCATAGTCTCCTGGGATGAGTGACGTATCCCTGCAGGCTGAGGATGGGGACACTCTAATGTAACTCTTGCCTAGGTTGAAATTGAGGAATTGGAGCAGGTACCTGTCACAAAAAGGGGACCCATTCTCCAAGGATTTTTTTTTTTTTGCAAATTTGTTAGTGGTGGGGGGGAGGATGAGGATGAGCCTTCACTTTTGAAGATCCGCTTTAACTGGTTGCAGAGCTTTAGTCTTACTCACCAGGTTGTGTGTCCGACCTCTGCAGAGAGACCACAGATTTTTCTCTACAGAATGTTGGCCTTTTCTATTCAGGCTGTGGCTGCTTTCTAAGGAAAACACTGTTATGCCGCGTACACACGGTCGGAAAATCCGACAAGAAATATCTATGTAGCGGCCTCCTCACTCCCCTCTTTGCATCAGCTCGTCTCTCTTCTTGTCTAGGGGTCTCTTAGAGGGGAGAGAGCGGGGTCACCACGCCAAGCCTTCACCACATGTATCCGTGCGGTGTAAGCAAATTTCCTTCTCTACCTTCGGGTCAGTGTTGTGCACCTGGAGTTACCTTGAACAATGTCCACCAGAAAAGAACCTCACACCATTAAAGTCCAACACTCCTTTATTCTTCTCGAGTGAACAGCACAATCAGTTAGACTCCCTTAAAGAACAGAACAGACAAGGAGGTGGTGTAGATGCGAGTAGGCCCAGACACAATGAACTCTCCACTTTCCTCCCTGAAAGTGGCCTGAGGTCTCCTAGCGAGGGGGAATTTTCCTTCCAGGCGGTCTCCGATGGGAGACTCACCTGTCACTGGCAATCTGCTGCACCCGGTCTTCAAGTGAGTATCTCCCCCCGGTCCATTACGCCTTCCGGATTCGGGTACCCAATCCCTGGGTTCCCTAGGATCTCCTTCCCTCGCGGAACTCAGTGTTGGGCACTGAGCTCCAGACCTCCATCTGAGTACCTCACCCCAGGCTAAAGGTGCCTGGTATGGAACACGACCTCCGGACGTCCTCTAGGCCTAGGCCGCCTAGAGGACCGACACGAACCACACGCCCACAGGCTGAAGGTGCCTGGGACTCGACCCCGTGACAAAGATGGCCGACCCCTTTATACCCTCTCCCAGCAAGCACGGCGGGTTCCCCGCCCCACCATACTGCTGCCGAGGGAGGACAAAAAGGAGGCACAGCACACAGCAATGGTTCAACCCCAGCCCAAGGCGACAGCGCCACCCGCTGGACCGAAAGAACTGTACATCGCTGGTGTCTCTGCCAGTTTGAATTACACCCGGGAAAGTACATACCCGCTACATCTAATGTGAGCTTTTGGTGGGAAATTCCGACCGTGTGTATGCTCCATCAGACTTTTGCTGTCGGATTTTCCGTCAACAAAAGATTGAGAGCAGGTTCTCTATTTTTCCGACGGAAAAAGTTCCTATCTGAAATTCTGTTCGTCTGTATGCAATTCGGACGCGCAAAAAACACGCATGCTCAGAATCAAGCAGAAGAGCAGAACTGCCTATTGAACTTCATTGATCTCGGCTCATCATACGTCTTGTACGTCACCACGTTCTTGACGGTCGGAATTTCCGACAAGATTTGTGTGACCGTGTGTATGCAACACAAGTTTGAGCCAAAATTCCGTCAGAAAAAAAACACGGTTTTCTTTTTGGAATTTCCGATCGTGTGTACGCGGCATAAGCCTTTTTTATTGCTGTCTGTGCATCCATTAGGGAGATTCACCCTCTCTATTTGTCTTGTTTACCTTTATCATTGAAAGTAAAAGTAAAAGAAAATCCTACATTTTTGGTTGTCCCGGGGAAATCTTCGAATAGGGACACTAGTTATGGTGACCTGGGGGACCCCAAGGAATTCCCTTAAAGTGTTACTAAACTCACATCAGTAAAATCAGTCGGTATATGCAGTAAAGCATGCTTGTTATACTCACTGTAAAACTTAAGGGGTTATTCCTCTGCATTGTGTAAAAAGGCTGTTTGATCCTGTCTTCTCTGATCCTCCCCTTCTTCCACAGTCTCCAATCCATCTCCCCATAGAACCGAGCCTTGGAGTCACTCTGCACATGCTCAGTTTGGTGTGTATTGCTAGAGTTGTTTTGTTGAGAGGGTGCGTGTGATGAGCACAGGGCCAATCAGCACTGTCCAAACAGAGGGTCAGGAGTCATGCTGCCTCATAGGACAGTCAGAGGAGAATGAAAACTCCTCCTACAAGCTTTAACCATTGCTCGGCTAGGCACTGATAGAAGTCAGAAGATTGCTGTAACTGCTGATCAGGGATGAGCTTCGTGTTCGAGTCGAACATACGTTCGACTCGAACATCGGCTGTTCGATCGTTCGACGAAGATCGAACGATTTGGGCCGTTCGCGCCAAATTCGAGTGATGCGAACGGCCCACAATGCACTACGCCATCGCAGTGTCATCTAGGCGCTGTGATTGGCCAAGCATGCACTGTGACCCCGCATGCTTGGCCAATCACAGCGCCGGCATCCAGGAGAGCAATGATTGGCCACAGGCAGGATGCCTGTGGCCAATTATTGCTGAGGGGGTTTAGTACACGCCCCACACTATAAAAGGCCGCCAGCGCGGCGGCCTTGTGTAGTGTGTTCCGGAGCAGGGAAAGAGAAGCATAGGCAGGGACAGTGTCATTTTTTTCCTTTACTAATCCTGGATTCCTTGTGTTTAGGGACAGAGAAGGATAGGTAGGGAGAGTGTCAGTGTGTTATTCTGTGCTAAACCTTGTTTGTAGGGACAGAGAAGGACAGTGAGGGAAAGTGTCAGTGTGCTATTCTGTGCTAAATCTTGTTTGTAGGGACAGAGAAGGACAGTGAGGGAAACTGTCAGTGTGCTATTCTGTTCTAAACCAATCTTGCTGAACCATATTTGAAATCCTTGAGTTTAGGGACAGAGAAGGACACTCGTGGAAACTATCAGTGTGCTATTCTGTGCTAAATCTTGTTTGTAGGGACAGAGAAGGACAGTGAGGGAAACTATCAGTGTGCTATTCTGTGCTAAACCTTGTTTGTAGGGACAGAGAAGGACAGTGAGGGAAACTGTCAGTGTGCTATTCTGTTCTAAACCAATCTTGCTGAACCATATTTGAAATCCTTGAGTTTAGGGACAGAGAAGGACAGTGAGGGAAAGTGTCAGGGTGCTATTCTGTTCTAAACCAATCTTGCTGAACCGTATTTGAAATCCTTGAGTTTAGGGACAGAGAAGGACAGTGAGGGAAAGTGTCAGTGTGCTATTCTGTTCTAAACCAATCTTGCTGAACCGTATTTGAAATCCTTGAGTTTAGGGACAGAGAAGGACACTCGTGGAAACTATCAGTGTGCTATTCTGTGCTAAACCTTGTTTGTAGGGACAGAGAAGGACAGTGAGGGAAACTGTCAGTGTGCTATTCTGTTCTAAACCAATCTTGCTGAACCGTATTTGAAATCCTTGAGTTTAGGGACAGAGAAGGACAGTGAAGGAAAGTGTCAGTGTGCTATTCTGTTCTAAACCAATCTTGCTGAACCATATTTGAAATCCTTGAGTTTAGGGACAGAGAAGAACACTCGTGGAAACTATCAGTGTGCTATTCTGTGCGAAATCTTGTTTGTAGGGACAGAGAAGGACAGTGAGGGAAACTGTCAGTGTGCTATTCTGTGCTAAACCAATCTTGCTGAACCATATTTGAAATCCTTGAGTTTAGGGACAGAGAAGGACACTCAGGGAAACTGTCAGTGTGCTATTCTGTGCTAAACCTTGTTTGTAGGGACAGAGAAGGAGAGTTAGGGAAACTGTCAGTGTGCTATTCTGTGCTAAACCAATCTTGCTGAAGCATATTGCAAATCCTTGTGTTTAGGGACAGAGAAGGATAGGCAGGGGACAGTGTCAGTGTCATTGTTGCTAAGCCTCCTGCACAGTATACACCTGAAGGTAGCCCTTATTGCTGTTTTTCCCATCTCCCTGCAGGCCATCCATTAAAATGTCTGGAAGGCAAACAAGGAGAGGCAGACAGTCAGGAGGCAAAAAAAGAGGGCAAGCAGGCTCTGTGTCTGGGGGCAACAGTGCTGGTCGTGGACGCGGTGCATTGTCATCAGCACATGGCCATGGGACACGCTTGTCCTTCTTTTCGGCAGCTGGACATGTTGAGCCACATCATGCCGAAGACTTGGTAGAGTGGATGACCAAGCCCACCTCACCCTCCTCATCCTCTCTCACCCAGGCTCAGGGTACTGGCAAAGCAGCTGCCAAAGCGTCCTCTTCTCTGGTATCAATGTCATCATTAGTCAATCCTTCCCTAGACCCACCATGTCCTCCTCCTGAGGAGTCCCCCGAACTGTTTGAGCACAGTGTTGGGTACATGCTCCAGGAGGATGCCCAGCGTTTCGAAGGATCTGATGATGATACCCAGATAGAGGAAGGCAGTAGCGTGAGAGCAGAGAGAGGGGATGCTCAAGAAGGACACCAATCTGGCAGTCATGCTCCAGCAGCTGCAGCATACTGCCAGATTGGCTCCAGTGATGAGGAGGGAGGGGATGATGAGGTCACTGACTCCACGTGGGTGCCTAATAGGAGAGAGGAGGAGGAGGAGGATGAGGAGGAGGCACATCTCCAACGAGGCAGGATGCCCTTGGGTGGCCAGCGTATGGGCAGCACACCGACGGAATCACACCGCAGAGCTCCGCCTGTGCAGGGCGCTGCCTCTGCCCGTCATTCAAAAAGTTCTTTGGTGTGGGCCTTTTTTGAGGCGAGTGCATCAGATCGCACAGCTGCTGTTTGCAACATATGTCTCAAGCGTATATCGCGTGGCCAAAACATCAGCCGCTTGGGCACCACATGCTTGATCAGACATATGTTGACCTGCCATGCAGCTCGTTGGCAAGCCTACCTTAAAGACCCACCGACGTCCGATTCTAGCAGGCAAATTTCCCTGCCCCAGCTACTGGACCGTCGAAAGAAGTTCACTCCCAGCCATCCACATGCCCAGCGGTTGAATGCTAGCTTGGCTAAATTGCTAGCGCTTCAACCGCTGCCTTTTCAGTTGGTAGACTCGGCCCCCTTCCGTGAGTTTGTGCAATGTGCGGTTCCTCAGTGGCAGGTTCCCAAACGCCACTTTTTCTCACGGAAGGCGATTCCGGCTCTCTACAGGCATGTGGAAGGCAATGTCTTGGCCTCGCTGGACAGGGCGGTCAGCGGTAAGGTGCATATTACCGCTGACTCATGGTCCAGCAGGCATGGACAGGGACGTTACCTTTCTTTCATGGCCCATTGGGTCACTCTTTTGGCAGCTGGGAAGGATGCAGGACAAGGTGCAGTAGTGTTGGAGGTTGTTCCACCGCCACGCCTCCAAAATGCTACTACTGGTTGTGACACACCTCTCTCCTCCACGCCCTCCTCTTCTTCTTCCTCCATGGCCTCTTCCTGTGCTTTGTCCTCGGAACCAGCGGTGCTCCGTAGGCGTTCAAGGGGCTACGCAAGTACGCAGGCAAAAATATGCCATGCCGTGCTTGCGCTGGTGTGTTTGGGGGACAGGAGCCACACTGGGGCAGAGGTCCTGTCTGCTCTGCAGGGGCAGGCCGAGAGGTGGTTGACGCCACGCCAGCTTAAGCCAGGAATGGTGGTTTGCGACAATGGCACCAACCTCCTCTCCGCCCTCCGACAGGGACAACTGACCCATGTGCCCTGTGTGGCTCACGTCCTTAACCTGGTGGTGCAGCGGTTCTTGGGCAGGTACCCGGGCTTACAGGATGTCCTGAGGCAGGCCAGGAAAGTCTGTGTGCATTTCCGCAGATCTTATAATGCCAGTGCTCGCCTGGCTGAGCTGCAAAAGGAGTTGAACCTGCCCAAGAACCGCCTTACATGTGACATGCCCACCAGGTGGAACTCAACGTTGGCCATGCTGCAGCGGCTGCACACGCAGCAGAGGGCCATCAATGAGTACCTGTGCGACTACGGCACCAGGACAGGGTCAGGGGAGCTCGGGTTTTTTTCACCACGCCAGTGGGGCATGATCAGGGATGCATGCACTGTCCTGGCACCATTTGAGGAGGCCACAAGGATGGTGAGCAGTGACAGTGCATGCATCAGTGACACTGTACCTCTTGTCCACCTGTTGGAGCACACGCTGCGTGGAATAATGGACAGGGCACTTGAGGCAGAACAGAGGCAGGAAGAGGAGGACTTCCTTGCCTCTCAAGGCCCCCTTTACCCAGACAGTGTTCCTTCTGTCCCACCCATCGCACAGGAAGAGGAGGAGGAGGAGGAGGATTGTGTCAGCATGGAGGTGGAGGCTGGCACTCAGCATCATCAGCAGCAGTCTTTTAGGGATGATTTACAGTCCCAAGAAACCAGTGGACTTGTACGTGGCTGGGAGGAGGTGGCTGCGGATCATGTCGTCCTTAGTGACCCAGAGGACTCCGGACTGAATGCCTCAGCTAACCTACGCTGCATGGCCTCCCTGATCCTGCAAAGTCTGCGGAAGGATCCTCGTATTCTTCGGATCAAGGAGAGGGACCATTACTGGCTGGCCACTCTCCTTGATCCACGGTATAAGGGTAAGGTTGCGGACCTTATCTTACTGTCGCAGAGGGTGCAGAGGATGAGACAACTCCGGGAGGCCTTGCAGAAAGGTCTGTGCAACGCGTTCCCAGAGACTGGGAGGTTACAAACTCCTGGTCCTGGACAACGAGTTGCTGAGGCTTCGGGCAGTCAAAGAAGGAGCGGTGGGGAAGGTGGCCGTCTGACCGATGCGTTCAGACAATTCTTTAGTCCGCAGCCCCAAAGTATGATCGGTTCCAGCAACCATCGCCAGCGTCTGATATACATGGTGCAGGAATACCTAGGGGCAAGGTCAGACTTGGACACCTTCCCCACCGAAAATCCTCTGGCTTACTGGGTCTTGAGGATGGATCACTGGCCAGAGCTTGCACAGTATGCAATTGAGCTACTGGCCTGTCCTGCATCCAGCGTTCTTTCAGAACGCACATTCAGTGCTGCTGGAGGATTTGTCACGGATCACAGGGTGCGCCTGTCCACCGACTCGGTTGATCGACTGACTTTCATCAAGATGAACCAGTCTTGGATCACCACCAGCTACCACACACCTGATGCTGATATAACAGACTAATTGATTTTAAAATGTCACATCCCTTCAAGACTGATGCTGATGCTGAGTGCCTGTGCTGTTATGTTGACTGGCTATCCTCCTCCTCCTCCTCAATGATCCGATTAATGATGATAGCTTGGAAGATCATTTTGGTTTATGGGTGCCGCCACCAGTGGCTAAGGCACAATTTTTCAGCCCCTGTTTAACAGGGGCGTGTAATTACAATTTTTGATGCAATACTTTGCAACAGGGCTCATTGCTGTGCTCCAAGTACAGTATCTGTGAGGGGTTGCAGTGTTGTGCCACCAGTGCCTAAGGCCCAATTTTTCAGCCCCTGTTCAACAGGGGCATGCAATTATAATTATTGATCTAATAATTCACAGCAGGGCCCATTGCTGCGCCCACCAAGAGTAACTGTCAGGCCTTACAGTGTTGTGTCAACACCACCACCACCACCACCACCACCACCACCACCAAAGGCCCAATTTTTCAGCCCCTGTTCAACAGGGGCATGCAATTATAATTATTGATCTAATAATTCACAGCAAGGCCCATTACTGCGCCCACCAAGAGTAACTGTCAGGCCTTACAGTGTTGTGGCACCAGCACCACCATCAAAGGCCCAATTTTTACTACCACTGTTCAACAATTATATGTTATTACAATTCCTGATATAATAGTTGACAGCAGGGCGTTCCAGCACCCACCAAGAGTAACTGTGAGTGCTTACAGTGTTGTGCCAACACCAACACCTAAGGGGCCAATTTCTGCTGAGTATATACGGCAGGTCCCTACTTTCAAACATCCAACTTACAAACGACGCCTACTTGCAAGCGGAAGAAGACAACAGGAAGTGAGAGGAAATCTACCCCTAGGAAGGAAAATTCTCTCCTGTAAGAATTAATATGGGAGAAAGGTGTCTCCTCTCTACTGATGCTTTATCACCAATCCTTGTTTCAATAAAAACACCACATTTCAAAAACAGTTGTCATTGGGACGCAAAGTGAGGTGAAATGTTCTGAACAGGGGCACAGACAGCAAAACAAATGTTACAGGGGTGATAACCCTTCCCTATGTTTTCCAAAAAGCTTAAAAATAGATTTTTTGTCTGGAGCTACACTTAAACAATGTACGTGTTCAAAATGACAAACAGATTCTACTTAAGAACAAACCTACAGTCCCTGTCTTGTTTACACCGGTCTTGTTTACACCGCCTGTATACTGCTGTTCAGAGTATAAAGGGCCTTTTTTATTTTGTGTTGCGGGGTTCCCCTTAATATCCAAACAAGACCCAAAGGGGCTGGTAATGGGCTGGGGTAGGGGGGGGGGTGATGGGGTAGCTATGCCATTTTTCTTAAAGATTTTCATCCATATTACCGGGACCAGACATTACATTAAAGCCGCAAGCAGTTTTAAATGGCTTTTTTTTCCTTTAGAAATGTAATTTTGTGCAGGGACAGTTCTAAACACGGGAAACACGTGGCACTTCACAGGCATACTTTAGACACCCCCCAGGTACAATATTTAAAGGAATATTTGACTTTTTTTTTTTCACTTTATGCATCATTAAAATGACTGCTCCCGAAAAACGGCCGTTTTTAAAACTTCTTTTTGCATTGATACATGTCCCCTGGTGCAGAACCCGGGTTCCCAAACTCTGTTTAGGACAATAACATGGATAATAGTCATTATAATTAGCACTTTAGAATTCGAACGTTCGCATCCATTGTATTTAATAGGGTTCTAATGTTCGTGCGAACTTTCGGTCCGTTCGCGGGTTCTGGTGCGAACCGAACCCGGGGGTGTTCGGCTCATCCCTACTGCTGATGGGAAAAGGTATTTATCAGTTTATATTCACTAAAATAATTGCATTTCCATGTTCTGTATACTGTGGGAGACCAGATATAGTGAATGCAGGCTCCTGGGTTTAGTAACGCTTTAAACAGTGACCTTTTGATTTAATCGACCTGGAATATTTTAGCTGATGTAAGCTGAAAGTAGAGTTGGGATTAAAAAACTAATGCGGATAAGTGACACTGCCCCATAGCGGGAGGAAAATATCTAGAGCTCAGTTTATTGGCGAATTATCATTTGTGAGCGGCTCCATTTATTTATAAAGTGAACGCCTGACATCCTTGTTTCTAGTATTATTTCCAGGAACAGGGAAGAAAGTAACTGAACGCCTACAGCGAACACTTATGCCACGTACACACGACCGTTTTTCATGACGAGAAAAATTAAATTTTTTTATTTGGTCATTAAAAACGATCGTGTGAGGGCTCCAGAGCATTTTTCGCGACGTGAAAAATGGCCATTAAAAATTTGGAACATGCTCTAGTTTTTCTCGTCGTTTTTCACGTCGTCGTTTTTTGCGTCGTGAAAAACGGGCATGTGTAGGCTTTAACGACGTGAAAAAAACGTGCATGCTCAGAAGCAAGTTATGAGACGAGAGCGCTCGTTCTGGTAAAACCAGCGTTCATAATGGAGATAGCACATTTGTCACGCTGTAACGGATTGAAGAGCACGAGGCTGAAAAGCGCGAATCGTCTCTCACCAAACTTTACTAACACGAGGATCAGCAAAAGCAGCCCAAAGGGTGGCGCCACCCGAATGGAACTTCCCCTTTATAGTGCCGTCGTTCGTTTCGTACGTCACCGCGCTTTGTTGGAGCATTTTTTTTCACGATCATGTGTAGACAAGGCAGGCTTGAGAAGAATCACGTCGAGAAAAACTTTGTTTTTTCAATGACATTAAAAACAGTCGTGTGTACGCGGCATTAAACTATCCCACGCTGAGGAGACAGGCCATGCCAGGATCTTGTGTTCCCAATCACTCCAGAGTAATTCCGGGAAATGAATGGCGGGTCCCTATGGCAACACATGGATAAGAGGGAACAGATCAAAAACCTGCACTGTCATTTTTTTATTAAACAAGGAAAAAACATGTTTTATTCAATTATGTACCTTGGCAGAAAAGAGAAAAAGAAAAAGCAATGGTATACTGTTAAATATAACATTCATATATTGTTCATATACCATAATAGAACATAGAATGAAAGGCTGGATGGGGAACGAATGACAGAGCACATGACTGTCAACATGACTTAACAAGCCAAGGTCACTCTGAACCGCCAATTTACCACTTACTTCCTGCTTGATTTAACTCGAGTCGAAGTGTTAGCTGATGTTTCATAAAAATAAATTACCTTAAAGTAAACCTATCAATAAAATCCACCATTCACTGAAATCAGAAGGGCACAAGTCAACGGTAGCAAATCAGATTATTATTTTGAGCAAAGAAAAAAAAAATCTAGGTCTTTCTTGCCATGAACAAAATTCCCTTATATGACTTAAAGTAGACTTAACATCAGACACATTTCCTTATGTTTGGTCAGTGCATGCATAATAGGGGGTCTATTTATAATAAATCTGATCAGAATTTAGCACATCAGTTGCAAATAATCTCAGTAATGTATCAAATATGTTTATTTCCTATGATCGTCAGCACCATCTAGTGGCCATAAAGCGGTATACTCCTGAATGACCTCAGTCAGGAAAATACTGCTTTAACCACTTCCCACCCAGCCTATTGTCAGTTAATGGCTGGACAGGACATTCATCATTCCGGGTGGACATCATGTGACATCCTCCCAGAACGTGCTCTGCGGCACAATCTGTCACCGGCTGTGTCAATCGGATACAGCCGATGACTTATCAGTGTACTGGCTTGCTGCCAGTACCATGTGATCACTGTAACCAATCACAGCAGATCACATGACAATTGTAAACAATGGAGGGCTTCTTTCATGCTATCCATTGTGTACAATTGTGATGCTAGGCTAGCTGTGATTGGTCACAGTGCTTACATGATAAAAACAGGGCCAATCACAGCCCATCTGTACCATGTGATTAGCTGTGGCCAATCACAGCTAATCACAACAATGCCCACTGAATGAATCAGTTTCATTCAGTAAAAATGGTTGCTTATATCAATAAAATTCACTGGTATAAGCAATGTGTAAAAAAAAAAAAAAATCCAGATTACTTCCTCAGAGTAGTACAGTGTAACAATGTATTGCTCTGGTACCAGTGTTAAAAAAATTGTGAAAAAAATGTAACCCCCCACCAGTCAGTGTCCATGATCACTGCCTCACCAGTTATACAGGTGACAGTATGTAAAAAGAAATAAAATTGTGACAAAAAATTACAACCTCAAAAAACCCGCCATGCCTCCTACTAAATACCTTGGACTGTCTTCTTTACAAAAATTGATCATTTGAGGGGTATTTGTACTGTCCTGATGTTTTTGGGCCTCATGAAATGTAATAGGTCGTCAGTACATCAGGATTGTTTAATTTTTAGATATATAACATAGTTTATGGACTCTATAACTTTCCTACAGACTAAACAATATACACTGATTTAGGTTATTTTCACCAAAGAAATGTAGCAGAATACATTTTGGCAGAATAGAATTTGTAGCAGAATACAATTTATGAAGAAAGATTAATTATTTGCAAAAACAGAAATGAAGAAAAACTATTTTTTTCTTCAAAACTTTCGGTCTTTTTTAGTTCATTTAGCAAAAAATAAAACACCCAGTGGTGATTAAATATAACAGAAAGTTCTATTTGTGTGAAAAAAATTATAACAATTTCATATGGGTACACTGTTGCATAAATGCATAATTGTAAGCGTGACAGCGCTGAAAGCTGAAAATTGGTCTGGGCAGGAAGGGGGTGAAAGTGCCGGTACTGAAGTGGTTAAAGCCACTATATGGATCTGATAATCATAAGAAATAAACATATTATTTGTAAAGGCTGTGATTTTTTTTTTTTTTAAATAGACTCCTAAGTTATGTGTAAGTGTAACACTTTTAGGTATATATTACTTCCCTCTGCAAATGCTTCATCTGCTTTTCACTCTAGAACACGCGTCAAACACAAGGCCCGCGGGCCGAATACAGCGCTCCCAAACCGCCCCAAAGATGCTGCCTGCAGGACTTTTTCTAACGTCGCACAACCGCACCGCCCGGTTGTGAAAGCACTCAGGCTTTTACATTCAGACGGCATGGGAGGCAGTTTTCAGGCGCTTTGCAGGCGCAATTTTTAGCGCTAAAATGCCTGAAAACTACCTCAGTGTGAAAGGGATCTAATAGACATGGGTCAAATACCCCCCTGTTCGATTTGCAGCAGAACTCCCAAACAGGGGAACGGCAAACCCCATTGAAGTCTATGGGAATAACCGGAAAAAATCAAAAGTCCTAATTTTGAAGGTTTATATGCAAGTAATTGATCATAGAAGGTGTATGGGGGTCTGGATACTGCCCTGGGGGACATGTATCAATGCAATTTTTTTTTTTAAAAGCAATAATTTTTTTCAGGAGCAGTGATTTTAATAATGCCTTAAGTGCAAAAAAAATCCTTTAAATATAATGCCTGGGGGGTCCCCTTAGTCTGCCTGTAAAGTGGCACATCCGTAGCATGCATAGAACATGCTGCAGCAAAAGTTAAGTTTCAAATTACATTCAAATTGACTCGCCGATGAAAATGCCGGCACCCGGCTATTAAAAAAGAATAAAGAAAAAAATGACAAAGGGCCTGGTATGGACTGGGGGGGGGCTTGTGACATTTTTTTTACTCTTTGTTTACCAGATGGGCCCTCTTTTCGGAATTGGTGCCCTATAAAAAGAGAATATATATAAGAGTATATGGTATAGATTTGAGACCAGAAAGTTCCAGAGGATCATTCTGCGAAACGCATATACTTTGGCTCTCATTTTGTATAGTCTGTATACTCATTTATAAGACATTGTCTTGTCAATCTCCCATATCAACCTTTATCTAGTGCACACATTGACATTTGGCCCTCGGAATGTAGCCTTAAAATTCTACTGTTGGAAATAAAAATACTTTGCAAGGATTAGCAGGTATCTGCTAGGCATATCAGCACATACTTCTTACTTCTCCTGAGTTAGCTATGCAGCTGCTGACATTTGGGGTTTGCATAGTCATAGGCACGCCTCCCATGTGGCAATGTCCAGGGCTGCTGATTGGTTTATTCATATTAAGGGGCGGTTCACTGACTAATGGGGAGGGGCAGGAGAGGGGTGGGCTAAACTCTACTTTTCCAGAAAGGATTTGCATGAAACTTCAGCTGCTGTCATTGTAATTCAACTAATGGTTGGGGTATGCCATTTTTTACTAAATATAAGTTTATGGCTTATTCAAAGAGACCCTGTCAACATGGTTGGTATCCTGCAGAGGATATGAGGACAGTTACACACTGATAATGTCATAATTGCATCATGTCAGGTTGGTCAAATATGCCCAATGAATGGTGCCACATGCCTGAAAGCGGTAACAAGGACAAACTATTTTCTATGGATGGAACTTTAGAGACACCATGAGACTAAAATTCAGAATAAAATGCAAAAAGTGTATTTTAAAACAGGAAATTGTTAAAAACAATGCATAGTCATAGTGTTCACATCAATTATCCTGAGAATACCCATTGATTACAAATCATAGATGGAAGAGTGAATTCAAATACGTTTCAACCTTCTTAGTCTTCGTCAGGGGGTTAAAGTGATTGTAAACAATCACCTTGTAAAACAAGCCATTCAGTTTAAAATAGAAATGAAAGGCAAACCGTTTTTGTATAGATATAAAAAAAATATACTGTATATAAATACCTTTTTTCTATATTTATAAGTGATCACATTCCCTCTGTTCCCAGCTGCATAAGAGCTGGGTAGAGGAGAAGCAGCAGTACACTGAGCTTCCCAGTGAATGGCTGTGCAGTGGGGGTGTGTCAGGACATGTCTGATCATTGGAGGAGAGCAGGCTGAGTTCCCAGCATAGCTAGAGAACTGACCACAGTGTGCTCTCCTGCTTTAGTGTGGTTGGTTTTTAATAGGAAAGTAGAGGGACTGGCAGGAACACCAGGCATTTCACACAAATTAAGCAATACAAAGAGAACAGGATACTTTCTCATACAAGTACATGATACAGCAGGCTCATATCAGGAATATAAAATGTTGGGGTAACACACACTTTAAATGTGATAGGTAAATTGATGTTGATGGTGGAGACCGACCCAAGGACAAGGCACCACATGACTCTCTCAAGCAGCCGGTAGACAAGAGGGGGTTCAAGGCACAATAGCCATCAATCCGCGGACAAGAGGTGCCACAGATTTGTCTCTGGGGGGGTCAGGTATAGCCGTGCATACCCCAAAAACCCTGTATTCAAAAAACAAAATTGGAGGGCGAGGAAGAGAGGATAATGCCCAGTTATAAATTGACTGTAGACCCAAACAAAGTTCATCAGAGTCACTTGGAAAAAGCCACAAAAGGGGACTGGAAAGGCTCCAAATTAGACAGTTAAAGGGGTTGTAAAGGTTCATTTTTTTTTTTTTTAAATAACAAACATATCATACTTACCTGACCTCCACTGTGCAGCTCGTTTTGCAAAGAGTGGCCCCGATCCTCTTATTCTCGGGTCCCTCTGCGGCTGTCTCGGCTCCTCCCCGCAAGAGCTAACCCCCTTCTGGGAAGCGCTCTCCCAAGGGGGTTAGCTTGCAGGTACACTCCATTGATACAGTCAGCGGCCATAGTTGCTGACTGTATCACTCGGCCCCACCCCCCGGCAAGCCACGTCATTGATTTGATTGGCAGGAGCCAATGGCTGCTCTGCTATCAATCATCCAATGAATGAGCCGAGAAGAGCCGATTAGCCCGGACGAGAAGCCAGCGCGTTCACGATGCGGGACTTTTGAGGGCTCAGGTAAGTAAACTGGGGGGGCTGGGGGACCGCTAATCGTCGGATGTTTTTTCACCTTA
This sequence comes from Rana muscosa, assembly GCA_029206835.1. Lineage (NCBI taxonomy): Eukaryota > Metazoa > Chordata > Amphibia > Anura > Ranidae > Rana > Rana muscosa. The sequence continues at coordinate 343,027,150 of CM055119.1, forward strand.
AAGTGGAGGTCCACCCTAGAGAAAAAAATTACAGCAAAATGCTAGAAAAAAATAGAAAAAATAATTGAAAAAAAAAAAATAATTTACTTACCAGAAATTGCGGTTGCTATGCGGATCTTCCTAATCTGCCTCTTCCTAAACCGCGGCTGGCCTTCTTCCTCATCCTCCTCGCATTGTCTTCTGGGAAAAGGGGTGCGCTGCCTTCTGGGAACTGTGTGTATCCCAGAGAGCAGCCGCCCATTCATACAGCACCGCGAGACTCGCACATGCACAGTAGGAAACGGGCAGTGAAGCCGCAAGGCTCCACTGTCTGTTTCCCTTAGTGAGAATGGTGGCGCCTGGACCTGGCACGATAGAGGGATCACCCTTGGGGGGCTTAGGACAGGTAAGTATACTCGAGTCACCTTTTTGCGCCTGATTTCCCGGGCTTTGGGGACCCGGTACCGGTAAACTTGGCACACATGTAGCCCCACTCTTTCTCTACAAGTGTGCAAAGTTTGTTATCCGCGGGACCTACGGCCGGGGAGCACTGATTTTTCAAAGCCGGGCACCCCTTCCATAGACTCCCATGTTAAACTGTAATTTCTCCAGTGAATTTGGGGATCCGGTACCGTCCGGTCGTAGGTTCCCTGGACCCGAAACTTTGCACACATATAGCCCCATTTCTCCTCTACAAGTGTGCAAAGTTTGTTGTCTGGGGTACCTACAGCCGGGTAGCACCGATTTTTCAAAGCCGGGCACCCCTTCCATAGACTCCCATGTTAAACGTCAGTCTAATCATGGACACAGTGGGGCATGGACACAGTGAGGCATGGACACAGTGAGGCATTGACACAGTGAGGCATGGACACAGTGAGGCATGGACACAGTGAGGCATGCACATGGACACAGTGAGGCAAAGTGAGGCATGCAGATGGACACCCTAGGCTTATACTCGAGTCAATAAGTTTTCCCATTTTTTTGTGGTAAAATTAGGTGCCTCGGCTTATATTCGGGTCGGCTTATACTAGAGTATATACGGTACCTTTACAACCCCTTTAATGGATACCACAATCTGGAGACCACAATGCCACATCATGGAGCAACAAGGATGAAGTTACGATGCTCGCCAGTTTATTCCACAGACCAGCACAATAGTAGTCCCCACCCAAAACCCAGCTCATCTATGTGTTTCAACCAAGAAACGGCTATGACACAACTACGACTAAGCCATATTGGTTGAAATGCATCAGAGAAGGTGGTCTCTGGGTGGGCATTGATGTTGTGGTTGTCTGAGGAATAAACTGGTGAACATTGTTCATATTGGTTTTTCCCTCATTTCTGCAGTGCGTTTGGAACATGGACGGTTCCGTCTCAGGCCATGCACCTATCGTTCAAGGAGACAGCGAGAAAGCTAGCTTTCAATGCAAAGGATGGCATTTTATTTCATCAAATGGACACCCTACACAGCTGAGGATTCCATCCGGAGACATGCTTGCTCTGGAACTAGCAGCACTTCTGCGAATCGGGCAACAGCAGCCTCCCCTGCAGGCTGTCAGCCTCAGCTGTGCCATTCATTCTGTATTATAAGACTCATTTACCATTGTTGTATCCTTGTACAAAGCCTCCCCACTTGAATGCTCAGTGGCAGCAGAAAAGTTGTGGTATTTAGGGAATCTTTGTCACAATAATTAACTTCTAAAGCGAGCGGGGAAGTATGAAAAGCGAGCAGCAATCTCCTTCGAAATGAGTCACACTGGCTTATCCCCACTCTACACACACAACGCAGAGAAAAATTAAAATATTCATGTGAATGTACTGCAGCACCCATTTATTACAGAGCTCAGGCAGCGCGCCAGCTGCAATCCCAGCCTATATAATAGAAGGGAAGTGATCTGTGCTCACAGCCGCTGGCGAACCAATAAATAAAATGTCTTATATGCGCTGGTATAGAATTTACTAAATCTTGCATATTATAGGCTTTAAAGGCAGCCTTTTAGAACGGAAGTTATCAGTCATTATCCAGGATCCCCTTGCCTTAGAGTCTGCCTTTTCCCAACTTCAAGAAATGGAGCTTCTTCTTGGGAAGGCAGGAAAAGTGTGCAGAATGCTTCGAAGGTAGGGTGACCACATTTCCAAACTACCATTCAGGGACACCCTTCCTTCCGAAAAATCAGCTTGTGCTGTAACGAATCACAGCACAGTGATTGGACACAAGAGGCGGGATTTATCATTTCTCCAATCACAAACAGAGGGCGGGATTGTGCTCCTCCAGGCATTCCCGGCCAGGACAAGTACTGTCAGTGAGTAAAGCGGTGATGTGGTGCCCTTTTTTGGGGGCATCAGATTGGCCCGGGGGGTTGGCTGTGTCAGTTTCATTCCAGGACACTGTATTGTTCTGGAATGAATGTGCCCGGGACAGACCTGTAAAATGCGGGACTGTCCCGGGCAATCCGGGACACGTGGTCACCCTATTCGAAGGAGCTGGATGCCCTGGAACAAGCACCAGATCAGAAGTGATGGGAGTAGGTCTGCAGAATTTCCCCAAATTTCAAAAAGAAGAATAGATGCCAGCAAAGATGTGGCTTTAATCTACCCCCCTACAGCAGCCATATGTAGCACCCTCCTAGATAGATTGCTAGGAAAACTAGGTAAAGTTAGTTTGGCTTCACTGTAATCAGTAGAGCAGTTTGTGATTGCTTTATGCTTCTCTGCAGGCTGCAGGATTGATTGTTTTCCCCTGTCTTCTGGAGGATTCCAGAATATAGTGGGTTGGGAACAGGGATGAGCTGAACACCCCCCTGTTCGGTTCGCACCAGAACCTGCGAACAGACAAAATGTTCGTGTGAACTTTAGAACCCTATTAAATACAATGGACTCGAACGTTCGAAATCTAAAGTGCTAATTATAAAGGCTAATATGCAAGTTATTGTCCTAAAAAGTGTTTGGGGACCCGGGTCCTGCCCCAGGGGACATGTATCAATGCAAAAAAAAGTTTTCAGGTTCAGTTTTCAGGTCCGCCCCCTCGGTATGTCGGACCCGCCTACGTCATTGGCCTGAGCGGGGAAACTTCCTTCACTGTGTAAATTTTAATTACACAGTGAAGGAAGTTCCCCGCTCAGGCCAATGACGTAGGCGGGTCCGACATACCGAGGGGGCGGACCTGATGGGGAACTTCTCTCACTTTGGTAATACATGTATAGACCCGCCCCTTCTCATGTTCCGCATCTGGTCCGCTGAGCGGACCTGATGGGGAACTTTAGAAGGGGCAGGTCTATACATTTAAAACACTGAGAGGGAGTTCCCCATCAGGTCCGCCCAGGCACAACCAATGAAGGACAGCGCTGGACATCGGGATCGCCGCGGGACACTGGATTTCACAGCTGAAATGTTATTTTTATTTTTTTAATAAAGGACTTTTTCAAGGTGTTTGTGTGTTTTTTTAAACATTTTTTTACGCTTTCTTCGTGAAATGGTAGGGGTACAATGTACCCCTTACCAATTCACATAGGGGGGGGGGGCGGGATCTGGGGGTCCCCTTTGTTAAAGGGGTCTTCCAGATTCCGATAAGCCCCCCGCCCGCAGACCCCCACAACCACCGGGCAAGGGTTGTGGGGATGAGGCCCTTGTCCCCATCAACATGGGGACATCCTCCCCATGTTGAGGGCATGTGGCCTGGTACGGTTCAGGAGGGAGGGGGGGCGCTCTCTCGTCCCCCCCTCTTCCCCTGCGGCCGGCCAGGTTGCGTGCTCAGATAAGGGTCTGGTATGGATTTTTAGGGGGACTCCACGCCATTTTTTTTAAAATTTGGGGTGGAGTTCCCCTTAAAATCCATGCCAGATCTGAAGGGCCTGGAATGGATATTTGGGGGAACCCCACGTCATTTTTTTTTAAATTTGCGGCGGGGTTCCCCTTAATATCCATTCCAGACCTGAAGGGCCTGGTAATTAAATTCTGGGGAACCCCCACGCTTTTTTTTTTTTTATCAATGACTTTTGAATGTATTGCCGGGAGCCGACAATTCATTAATAGCCGCGAGTGAGTTTTAAATGACTTTTTTTCTTTCAAAAATGAAATTTTTTGCAGGGACAGTTCTAAGCACGGGAAACATGCGCCACTTTACATGCATATCATACACACCCCCCAGGTACGAAATTTAAAGGAATATTTCACTTTTATTGTTTCACTTTAAGCATTATTAAAATCACTGCTCCCGAAAAAACGGCCGTTTTTAAAACTTTTTTTTGCATTGATACATGTCCCCTGGGGCAGGACCCGGGTCCCCAAACACTTTTTAGGACAATAACTTGCATATAAGCCTTTATAATTAGCACTTTAGATTTCTCCCATAGATTTTTCGAATTTGCCGCGAACACCCCAATTTGTTCGCTGTTCGGCGAATGGGCGAACAGGCAATGTTCGAGTCGAACATGAGTTTGACTCGAACTCGAAGCTCATCCCTAGTTGGGAAGTAGCAAATCAGCCGCTTGAATGTTTATGTTGTTTCAACATAAGTGCCCAGTAATTGGCTGGGGGAGTTTGGCAATAGCCTGGGATCTGAGGCAGCCCTGTTCTTGGCCAGGAGGAGAAGATCCCAGCCTGAAGGGCTGCTGCCCTTTTGGGCAGCCCAGCTGAAGTTCTACTTGTGCTCATCGAGGTCCCAGCTTTTGCTAAGCTAGGGGGTCCTGCTTGCTGAGAATCTTTGCAGCTCAAAAGGGATTTCACCGAAATATCCGGTCCGGAGAGTTCATGGGAGAAATATCTGACTGATATTGGAAATTATCCAGAGGCATTGTGAGTAAAGACCTTAGTGTAGGATCCTGGTGACTGTAGCAGCTGCCATCCCATGCTTGCTATGCCTGGGACATTTTTGATGGTGTTCCAAGTGCTGTCTATTGTTGCTGGGTCTTTGCTAGAGGGACTGTCCTAAGAAGTAGTGATAAAGAGGAGAGTGTCCTCTGATTGCTGTTTACTGTTCCTGGATAGGGATGAGCTTCGTGTTCGAGTCGAACATACGTTCGACTCGAACATCGGCTGTTCGATCGTTCGACGAAGATCGAACGATTTGGGCCGTTCGCGCCAAATTCGAGTGACGCGAACGGCCCACAATGCACTACGCCATCGCAGTGTCATCCAGGCGCTGTGATTGGCCAAGCATGCACTGTGACCCCGCATGCTTGGCCAATCACAGCGCCGGCAGCGAGGAGAGCAATGATTGGCCACAGGCAGGATGCCTGTGGCCAATTATTGCTGAGGGTGTTTAGTACACGCCCCACACTATAAAAGGCCGCCAGCACGGCGGCCTAGTGTAGTGTGTTCCGGAGCAGGGATAGAGCAGCATAGGCAGGGACAGTGACTGTTATTTCTTTCTTGCTTAACCTGGATTCCTTTAGTTTAGGGAAAGAGAAGGATAGGTAGGGAGAGTGTCAGTGTGTTTTGTGCTTGTGCTATAGTGTGCTTAAAAAAAACATTTATTCTAGGGACAGAAAACTGTAGGTAGGGACAGTGTCAGTTTCTTTCACTCTGCAAGTCCTTGTTTCCAGGGACCTGTAAGGACAGTGAGTGAATTGTCCTTGTGCTATATTGTGATTAAAAAAAACATTTTTTCTAGGGACAGAAAACTGTAGGTAGGGAGAGTGTTTTTTTTCTTTCACTCTGCAAGTCCTTGTTTCCAGGGACCTGGAAGGACAGTGAGTGAATTGTCCTTGTGCTATATTGTGCTTAAAAAAAAACATTTTTTCTAGGGACAGAAAACTGTAGGTAGGGAGAGTGTTTTTTTTTTTTCACTCTGCAAGTCCTTGTTTCCAGGGACCTGTAAGGACAGTGAGTGAATTGTCCTTGTGCTATATTGTGCTTAAAAAAAACATTTATTCTAGGGACAGAAAACTGTAGGTAGGGAGAGTGTCAGTTTATTTCACTCTGCAAGTCCTTGTTTCCAGGGACCTGTAAGGACAGTGAGTGAATTGTCCTTGTGCTATATTGTGCTTAAAAAAAACATTAATTCTAGGGACAGAAAACTGTAGGTAGGGAGAGTGTCAGTTTATTTCACTCTGCAAGTCCTTGTTTCCAGGGACCTGTAAGGACAGTGAGTGAATTGTCCTTGTGCTATATTGTGATTAAAAAAAACATTTTTTCTAGGGACAGAAAACTGTAGGTAGGGAGAGTGTTTTTTTTCTTTCACTCTGCAAGTCCTTGTTTCCAGGGACCTGGAAGGACAGTGAGTGAATTGTCCTTGTGCTATATTGTGCTTAAAAAAAACATTTATTCTAGGGACAGAAAACTGTAGGTAGGGAGAGTGTCAGTTTATTTCACTCTGCAAGTCCTTGTTTCCAGGGACCTGTAAGGACAGTGAGTGAATTGTCCTTGTGCTATATTGTGATTAAAAAAAACATTTTTTCTAGGGACAGAAAACTGTAGGTAGGGAGAGTGTTTTTTTTCTTTCACTCTGCAAGTCCTTGTTTCCAGGGACCTGGAAGGACAGTGAGTGAATTCTCCTTGTGCTATATTGTGCTTAAAAAAAACATTAATTCTAGGGACAGAAAACTGTAGGTAGGGAGAGTGTCAGTTTATTTCACTCTGCAAGTCCTTGTTTCCAGGGACCTGTAAGGACAGTGAGTGAATTGTCCTTGTGCTATATTGTGATTAAAAAAACATTTATTCTAGGGACAGAAAACTGTAGGTAGGGAGAGTGTCAGTTTATTTCACTCTGCAAGTCCTTGTTTCCAGGGACCTGTAAGGACAGTGAGTGAATTGTCCTTGTGCTATATTGTGATTAAAAAAAACATTTTTTCTAGGGACAGAAAACTGTAGGTAGGGAGAGTGTTTTTTTTCTTTCACTCTGCAAGTCCTTGTTTCCAGGGACCTGGAAGGACAGTGAGTGAATTGTCCTTGTGCTATATTGTGCTTAAAAAAAACATTTATTCTAGGGACAGAAAACTGTAGGTAGGGAGAGTGTCAGTTTATTTCACTCTGCAAGTCCTTGTTTCCAGGGACCTGTAAGGACAGTGAGTGAATTGTCCTTGTGCTATATTGTGATTAAAAAAAACATTTTTTCTAGGGACAGAAAACTGTAGGTAGGGAGAGTGTTTTTTTTCTTTCACTCTGCAAGTCCTTGTTTCCAGGGACCTGGAAGGACAGTGAGTGAATTCTCCTTGTGCTATATTGTGCTTAAAAAAAACATTAATTCTAGGGACAGAAAACTGTAGGTAGGGAGAGTGTCAGTTTATTTCACTCTGCAAGTCCTTGTTTCCAGGGACCTGTAAGGACAGTGAGTGAATTGTCCTTGTGCTATATTGTGATTAAAAAAAACATTTTTTCTAGGGACAGAAAACTGTAGGTAGGGAGAGTGTTTTTTTTCTTTCACTCTGCAAGTCCTTGTTTCCAGGGACCTGTAAGGACAGTGAGTGAATTGTCCTTGTGCTATATTGTGCTTAAAAAAAACATTAATTCTAGGGACAGAAAACTGTAGGTAGGGAGAGTGTCAGTTTATTTCACTCTGCAAGTCCTTGTTTCCAGGGACCTGTAAGGACAGTGAGTGAATTGTCCTTGTGCTATATTGTGATTAAAAAAAACATTTTTTCTAGGGACAGAAAACTGTAGGTAGGGAGAGTGTTTTTTTTCTTTCACTCTGCAAGTCCTTGTTTCCAGGGACCTGGAAGGACAGTGAGTGAATTGTCCTTGTGCTATATTGTGCTTAAAAAAAACATTTATTCTAGGGACAGAAAACTGTAGGTAGGGAGAGTGTCAGTTTATTTCACTCTGCAAGTCCTTGTTTCCAGGGACCTGTAAGGACAGTGAGTGAATTGTCCTTGTGCTATATTGTGATTAAAAAAAACATTTTTTCTAGGGACAGAAAACTGTAGGTAGGGAGAGTGTTTTTTTTCTTTCACTCTGCAAGTCCTTGTTTCCAGGGACCTGGAAGGACAGTGAGTGAATTCTCCTTGTGCTATATTGTGCTTAAAAAAAACATTAATTCTAGGGACAGAAAACTGTAGGTAGGGAGAGTGTCAGTTTATTTCACTCTGCAAGTCCTTGTTTCCAGGGACCTGTAAGGACAGTGAGTGAATTGTCCTTGTGCTATATTGTGATTAAAAAAAACATTTATTCTAGGGACAGAAAACTGTAGGTAGGGAGAGTGTCAGTTTATTTCACTCTGCAAGTCCTTGTTTCCAGGGACCTGTAAGGACAGTGAGTGAATTGTCCTTGTGCTATATTGTGATTAAAAAAAACATTTTTTCTAGGGACAGAAAACTGTAGGTAGGGAGAGTGTTTTTTTTCTTTCACTCTGCAAGTCCTTGTTTCCAGGGACCTGTAAGGACAGTGAGTGAATTGTCCTTGTGCTATATTGTGCTTAAAAAAAACATTTATTCTAGGGACAGAAAACTGTAGGTAGGGAGAGTGTCAGTTTCTTTCACTGTGAAAGTCCTTGTTTCAAGGGACAGAGAAGGACACCTGAAGGTAGCCCTTATTGCTTTTTTCCCATCTCCCTGCAGGCCATCTATTAGAATGTCTGGAAGGCAAACAAGGAGAGGCAGACAGTCAGGAGGCAATAAAAGAGGGCAAGCAGGCTCTGTGTCTGGGGGCAACAGTGCTGGTCGTGGACGCGGTGCATTGTCATCAGCACATGGCCATGGGACACGCTTGTCCTTCTTTTCGGCAGCTGGACATGTTGAGCCACATCATGCCGAAGACTTGGTAGAGTGGATGACCAAGCCCTCCTCCTCCTCCTCATCCTCTCTCACCCAGGCTCAGGGTACTGGAAAAGCAGCTGCCAAAGCGTCGTCTTCCCTGGTATCAATGTCAGACAAATCATCAGTCACTCCTTCCCTAGACCCACCATGTCCTCCTCCTGAGGAGTCCCCCGAACTGTTTCAGCACAGTGTTGGGTACATGCTCCAGGAGGATGCCCAGCGTTTCGAAGGGTCTGATGATGAAACCCAGCTAGAGGAAGGCAGTAGCGTGAGAGCAGACAGAGGGGATGCTCAAGAAGGACACCAATCTGGCAGTCATGTTCCAGCAGCTGCAGCATACTGCCAGATTGGCTCCAGTGATGAGGAGGGAGGGGATGATGAGGTCACTGACTCCACGTGGGTGCCTAATAGGAGAGAGGAGGAGGAGGAGGATGAGGAGGAGGCACATCTCCAACGAGGCAGGATGCCCTTTGGTGGCCAGCGTAAGGGCAGTACACCGACGGAATCACACCGCAGAGCTCCGCCTGTGCAGGGCGCTGCCTCTGCCCGTCATTCAAAAAGTTCTTTGGTGTGGGCCTTTTTTGAGGCTAGTGCATCAGATCGCACAGCTGCTGTTTGCAACATATGTCTCAAGCGTATATCGCGTGGCCAAAACATCAGCCGCTTGGGTACCACATGCCTGACCAGACATATGTTGACCTGCCATGCAGCTCGTTGGCAAGCCTACCTCAAAGACCCACACCAAAGAACAAAGCGGACCTCTCCTTGCACCGCATCAGCTGGGATCTCCAACCCCACTATAACTTCAGTCCTCTCTGAAACATGCACTGAGAGGAATGAAGGTGTAGAATTAGGTGTGTCACAGCCAAGTACTTGCGGCCACTCTGCTAGCAGTACACCGACGTCCGATTCTAGCAGGCAAATTTCCCTGCCCCAGCTGCTGGACCGTCGAAAGAAGTTCACTCCCAGCCATCCACATGCCCAGCGGTTGAATGCTAGCTTGGCTAAATTGCTAGCGCTTCAACTGCTGCCTTTTCAGTTGGTAGACTCGGCCCCCTTCCGTGAGTTTGTGCAATGTGCGGTTCCTCAGTGGCAGGTTCCCAAACGCCACTTTTTCTCACGGAAGGCTATTCCGGCTCTCTACCGGCATGTGGAAGGCAATGTCTTGGCCTCGCTGGACAGGGCGGTCAGCGGTAAGGTGCATATTACCGCTGACTCATGGTCCAGCAGGCATGGACAGGGACGTTACCTTTCTTTCACGGCCCATTGGGTCACTCTTTTGGCAGCTGGGAAGGATGCAGGACAAGGTGCAGTAGTGTTGGAGGTTGTCCCACCGCCACGCCTCCAAAATGCTACTACTGGTTGTGACACACCTCTCTCCTCCACCCCCTCCTCTTCTTCTTCCTCCATGGCCTCTTCCTGTGGTTTGTCCTATGAACCAGCGGTGCTCCGTAGCCGTTCACGGGGCTACGCAAGTACGCAGGCAAAAAGATGCCATGCCGTGCTTGCGCTGGTGTGTTTGGGGGACAGAAGCCACACTGGGGCAGAGGTCCTGTCTGCTCTGCAGGGCCAGGCCGAGAGGTGGTTGACGCCACGCCAGCTTAAGCCAGGAATGGTGGTTTGCGACAATGGCACCAACCTCCTCTCCGCCCTCCGACAGGGACAACTGACCCATGTGCCCTGTGTGGCTCACGTCCTTAACCTGGTGGTGCAGCGGTTCTTGGGCAGGTACCCGGGCTTACAGGATGTCCTGAGGCAGGCCAGGAAAGTCTGTGTGCATTTCCGCAGATCTTATAATGCCAGTGCTCGCCTGGCTGAGCTGCAAAAGGAGTTGAACCTGCCCAAGAACCGCCTTATATGTGACATGCCCACCAGGTGGAACTCAACGTTGGCCATGCTGCAGCGGCTGCACACGCAGCAGAGGGCCATCAATGAGTACCTGTGCGACTACGGCACCAGGACAGGGTCAGGGGAGCTTGGTTTTTTTTCTCCACGCCAGTGGGGCATGATCAGGGATGCATGCACTGTCCTGGCACCATTTGAGGAGGCCACGAGGATGGTGAGCAGTGACAGTGCATGCATCAGTGACACTGTACCTCTTGTCCACCTGTTGGAGCACACGCTGCGTGGAATAATGGACAGGGCACTTGAGGCAGAACAGAGGCAGGAAGAGGAGGACTTCCTTGCCTCTCAAGGCCCCCTTTACCCAGACAGTGTTCCTTCTGTCCCACCCATCGCACAGGAAGAGGAGGAGGAGGAGGAGGAGGAGGAGGAGGATTGTGTCAGCATGGAGGTGGAGGCTGGCACTCAGCATCATCAGCAGCAGTCTTTTAGGGATGATTTACAGTCCCAAGAAACCAGTGGACTTGTACGTGGCTGGGAGGAGGTGGCTGCGGATCATGTCGTCCTTAGTGACCCAGGGGACTCCGGAGCGAATGCCTCAGCAAACCTACGCTGCATGGCCTCCCTGATCCTGCAAAGTCTGCGGAAGGATCCTCGTATTCTTCGGATCAAGGAGAGGGACCATTACTGGCTGGCCACTCTCCTTGATCCACGGTACAAGGGTAAGGTTGCGGACCTTATGTTACCGTCGCAGAGGGAGCAGAGGATGAGACAACTCCGGGAGGCCTTGCAGAAAGGTCTGTGCAACGCGTTCCCAGAGACTGGGAGGTTACAAACTCCTGGTCCTGGACAACGAGTTGCTGAGGCTTCGGCCAGTCAAAGAAGGAGCGGTGGGGAAGGTGGCCGTCTGACCGATGCGTTCAGACAATTCTTTAGTCCGCAGCCCCAAAGTATGATCGGTTCCAGCAACCATCGCCAGCGTCTGATAAACATGGTGCAGGAATATCTAGGGGCAAGCTCAGACTTGGACACCTTTCCCACCGAAAATCCTCTGGCTTACTGGGTCTTGAGGATGGATCACTGGCCAGAGCTTGCACAGTATGCAATTGAGCTACTGGCCTGTCCTGCATCCAGCGTTCTTTCGGAACGCACATTCAGTGCTGCTGGAGGATTTGTCACGGATCACAGGGTGCGCCTGTCCACCGACTCGGTTGATCGACTGACTTTCATCAAGATGAACCAGTCTTGGATCACCACCAGCTACCACACACCTGATGCTGATATAACAGACTAATTGATTTTAACATGTCACATCCCTTCAAGACTGATGCTGATGCTGAGTGCCTGTGCTGTTATGTTGACTGGCTATCCTCCTCCTCCGAGTCCTCAATGATACGATTGATGATGATAGCTTGGAAGATCATTTTTGTTTATGGGTGCCGCCACCAGTGGCTAAGGCCCAATTTTTCAGCCCCTGTTTTACAGGGGCGTGTAATTACAATTTTTTTAGCAATAATTTGCCATAGGGCTCATTGCTGTGCTCCAAGTACAGTATCTGTGAGGGGTTGGAGTGTTGTGGCACCAGTGCCTAAGGCCCAATTTTTCAGCCCCTGTTTAACAGGGGCGTGTCATTACAATTTTTGAAGCAATACTTTGCAACAGGGCTCATTGCTGTGCTCCAAGTACAGTATCTGTGAGGGGTTGTAGTGTTGTGCCACCAGTGCCTAAGGCCCAATTTTTCAGCCCCTGTTCAACAGGGGCATGCAATTACAATTCTTGATCTAATAATTCACAGCAGGGTCCATTGCTGCACCCACCAAGAGTAACTCTGAGGGCTTACAGTCTTGTGGCAACGCCACCACCACCACCACCACGAAAGGCCCAATTTTTCAGCCCCTGTTCAAAAGGGGCATGTAATTACAATTCTTGATCTAATAATTCACAGCAGGGCCCATTGCTGCACCCACCAAGAGTAACTGTCAGGGCTTACAGTGTTGTGGCACCAGCACCACCATCAAAGCCCCAATTTTTACTACCACTGTTCAACAATTATATGTAATTAAAATTCCTGATATAATAGTTGACAGCAGGGCGTTCCAGCACCAACCAAGAGTAACTGAGTGCTTACAGTGTTGTGCCAACACCAACAACTAAGGGGCCTATTTCTGCAGAGTATATACGGCAGGTCCCTACTTTCAAACATCCAACTTACAAACGACTCCTACTTGCAAACGAAAGAAGACAACAGGAAGTGAGAGGAAATCTACCCCTAGAAAGGAAAATTCTCTCCTGTAAGAATAAATATGGGAGAAAGGGGTCTCATCTGTACTGATGCTTTATCAGCAATCCTTGTTTCAAGAAAAACACCACATTTCAAAAACAGTTGTCATTGGGACGGAAAGTGAGGTGAAATGTTCTGAACAGGGGGACAGACAGCAAAACAAATGTTACAGGGGTGATAACCCTTACCTATGTTTCCCAAAAAGTTTAAAAATAGATTTTTGGGCTGGAGCTACACTTCAACAATGTACCTGTTCAAAATTACAAACACATTCTACATAAGAACAAACCTACAGTCCCTGTCTTGTATGCACCGCCTGTATACGGCTGTTCAGAGTATATAGGGCCTTTTTTATTTTATGTGCGGGGTTCCCCTTAATATCCATACAAGACCCAAAGGGGCTGGTAATGGGCTGGGGTAGGGGGGGGGGGGTCATGGGGTAGCTATGCCATTTTTCTTAAAGAATTTCATCCATATTACCGGGACCAGACATTACATTAAAGCCGCAAGCAGTTTTAAATGGCTTTTTTTTCCTTTAGAAGTGTCATTTTGTGCAGGGACAGTTCTAAACACGGGAAACACGTGGCACTTCACAGGCATACTTTAGACACCCCCCAGGTACGATATTTAAAGGAATATTTGACTTTTTTTTTTTCACTTTATGCATCATTAAAATGACTGCTCCCGAAAAACGACCGTTTTTAAAACTTCTTTTTGCATTGATACATGTCCCCTGGTGCAGAACCCGGGTTCCCAAACCCTATTTATGACAATAACATGCATAATAGTTGTTATAATTAGCACTTTAGAATTCGAACGTTCGCATCCATTGTATTTAATAGGGTTCTAATGTTCGTTCGAACTTTCGGTCCGTTCGCGGGTTCTGGTGCGAACCGAACCCGGGGGTGTTCGGCTCATCACTATTCCTGGAGTATCCCATGGGCCCCTGCGCCCTACTGAAGTTATTCAGCAATACATTTAAAAAAGGCCACCCCTAGACTGTTTACTGAGCCAGAAGAGTCATTGTTGCTGTGTGCCTGGCTGCTGTTGCACAACTTTTGGCAAAAGAACCTGAGGCAAACCAGCAGTCCTTATCGGGGTAAGTGCTACACAAATATAAAGCTAGACACAACACAAAAGGACAACAAATGGTGTTAAAAATCATATACCGGTAGTAAATATGCAGTGCTAATAAAGTGACAAGAATCACATATGGGGACCCCCACTGATAGGGATCCTCAAAAATCATACACTGGTGTGACAATGTGAATCTCCTTACAAGAGCAAAAATAGGATGGTAATTTAAATGTAAAATTAAAAAATATTTTTTATTTTTTTATAAACGGTGGTTTACATATAATAAAGTGTCATGTGCAATTAAAGTGCAAATAGTGAGACAATCCAAAGTGTTATATAAATGCAATGACATCATATATTCATAACAATGATATAAACGATAATCATTGACTCGCACATCAAGTGGGCGTGTTCATGATGATCTGGGCTCAGAGGAAGTAGGTTGACTGACAGTTACATCTAGTGATGGAAAGGAATACTGCTCTAGATTAAAGGAGCTCCCTGGATCCCCCATTATACCCGGTCTAAAGTTGGTGGAAGGTGAATAAAAGAGGAAGCTGGATCTGACTTTGATGAGAGGCAAATTACACTCATCATTGTGGTGAGTGCTTCCCCAAAGGGGACTTCCTGTTCCACGAGGTGTATCGCTGGGTGAATGGTGTTTGTCTAGAAGCGTCCAATCACTGCACAGAGCTAGAATTTGAACTTTCACGCACCTATCTCTTTTTTTCCTTTATGAACTACATGAACTGCATGAACTGCATAAGGAAGATTGTCAGCGTTTTTGACAAGAGTGCCGCTACAATATTTATGTGGACATTTTATAGTGTTTATTCCTGAGTATTGTTTTTTAATATTAGATAATCATTGAATAAAAAATGATTTAGAAAGTCCAAAGTAGTGTTGCAGAAAAATCCCAATATAAAAGAGAAAATATTCCAATGGCTGGCAATCACAATGTTCATAGATAGGTCACCACTGCAAAGAATATCCAGCACCTTTAAAGATTAGGTACGCTTACCAGAACTCGTGGACCCAATCAGCCTTTGCCTTTGGGTCAAACAGGCAGGGGTGCATATACATCAGGAGAGGGATGTTTCCATAGCCACTCTCCAAGGGACACACTTTAAGGCAACTTTAAAGGGACCACCAACTCCACCATAAAACATGGGTCATTTCCTCGTAGTAGCACACAGGTAATAATCCACCCAAAAAGAAAACAAAACACCTCCACATAGTGTAAAACCGTAATATTGAGGATTTATTTAAAAGTCAGAACACTTATGCCGCGTACACACGACCGTTTTTCATGACGAGAAACATGACATTTTTTAAATTGGTCGTGAAAAACGGTTGTGTGTAGGCTCCAGAGCATTTTTCTCAACGAGAAAAAAGCCATTAAAAATTTAGAACCTGCTCTATTTTTTCTCGTAGTTTTTCACCTCGTCGCTTTTCTCGTCGTGAAAAATGGTCATGTGTACGCTTTAACAACGGGAAAAAAACGCGCATGCTCAGAAGCAAGTTATGAGACGGGAGCACTCGTTCTGGTAAAACTAGCGTTCGTAATGGAGATAGCACATTCGTCTCGCTGTAACGCACTGAAAAGCACGGAGACTGAAAAGCGCGAATCGTCTCTCACCAAACTTTTACTAACACGCGGTAACACAAAATCAGCAAAAGCAGCCCAAAGGGTGGCGCCATCCGAATGGAACTTCCCCTTTATAGTGCCGTTGTACGTGTTGTCGTATGTGTTGTACGTCACCGCGCTTTGCTCGAGCATTTTTTTCACGAAGTGTGTAGGCAAGGCAGGCTTGAGAAGAATCACGTCGAGAAAAACTTAGTTTTTTCCATGACATTAAAAACGGTCGTGTGTACGCGGCATTACATTCGGCTGGTAGGAAAAGTGCTTATCAATAAAATCATACAGCAAACAGCATAGAGGACGCAATTCCCTGGACCTGGACCCAACCCAACACATTTCGTCTACATAGACATCATCTGCCAGAGTTGTAGGCATGCAAATTTAGTAGCCAATGGTTTTTTGGGTGAGTGATAGCTCAGTGCACAAGCCTTTTTTCCCATCAAAGGCTTGGGACGAGCCATAATAGAGGAGAAAACTCAGATTAAAGCTAGTGTAGATCAAATGTTTAAAGTTAACGTTTACACAGATATAAAAGACAAGTGATACTAAAGCTTTGTTTTTTTTGTTTTTTGTATTTAAATAATAAACATGCTAATCTTACCTGCTCTGTGCAATGGTACTGCACAGAGCAGCCCCGATCCTCCTCTTCTTAGTTCCTCGACCGTTGCTCCTGGCTCCACCTCTTCAGCGAGTGCCCCCATAGAAAGCCGCTTTCTATGGAGGCACTCATGCAGGCTCACTGCCAAGTCATCCTGTTTGCGTCTACTGACACAGACAGGGCAGCTTGGCCCTTCCCCTCGCTTTCTTGTCACAGAATTTGATTGACAGCAGCAAAAGCTAATGGTTCCCACTGCCATTAATCTGCCTAGTGAGAAAACCCTGCCCATAAGAAACCAATTAGTTCATGTGCTGACAAGAAGCATGCTGATAAGAGGAGAAAGCAGAATGATAAAAAATAGATGAACTTTTCACTGTACTGCTTCTCCTTTTTATTGTTCAGTCACAGGCTAAAATGGGTTGAATGATGCTGGCTGGCCATCAGACTGAGGACCTCTAGCTGTGGAAACATGTACTGTACAGGGGAGCAGGTGAATATTGCAGCAAAATCTGTTTCTATATTTAACCTTTTAATGAGCTATTCATTATTATTTTGTCCTTGTTGGCTGGAGTTTTGCTTTAAAGCCCAACTCTGGGCAAAACATTTTTTTTCCCCATGGAGAGGGGTTGTGCCCGCACTCCACGGGTCAACTGCTCGAAATTGTCTAAGGCAGGGGTCTCCAAACTTTTGAAACAAACGGCCAGTTTACTGCCGTTCAAACTTTAGGGGGGCATACAAAATGCCCTGGCATTGGTGAGAGTAAACAATATCATAGGCTTGGTGGTCAGTGGGAGTAAAAAAATTGCATCATTGGTGTCAGTGGGAGAGTTAGTTCCCCATTCCTGGAGTCACAGGGAGGAATAGTGTGCCCAGTCTTTGGTGTCAGTAGGAGGAATAGCGCTCGTATCATCCACGGCATCCTGTTCCATCATCCATGGTCATTGAGACCTCAAGCCTATCTGACTCACTGTCATACGACAGGTGAGTCCACCGACTGTGGTAAGAGTACCCCACCTATCCATTGTCTCAAGTGTTTTGATTTCATCAGTCAACATTTTGGTTTCTTCACTGTGGCCATTCCATGGGAAGATATTCACGGAATTTGTATAAGGCGTTTGGACTCTTTTCATATACTATAGTTCATTTATCAGCACTGTTGCCTTCACCTCTAGATTGGTTCACCTTAGCACACACAGGGACTCAATCTTGTTTTCACTACATGGACTTTTTTTATTTATGAGATTTTCACTTCATTTCTTGGATTGTTCATATTTATTGGTGTTCATTCAGGGTAGCACGTGGAGTGTGTGGACTTCTTCCTCATAGAAGTACCCACACTACACCCAATTTCATTTGTGATTGAATTCACACTACACTTATTTATTTGTGATTTATTGATTTAGTGATTTATTGATTTATTGAATTCACTTTCAGTTTTTCATCATTGTGTTTTTCATGCACCAGATGTTTGGTTGTCACTTTACCACTTAGTGATATTACCAATTAGTATAGCGCCGCACTACTAAAGCCCCGTACACACGATCGGTTTGACTGATGAAAACCATCCGATGGATGGTTTTCATCAGACCAACCGATCGTGTATGGTACCCATCGGTCTTTTTTCCATCGGTTTTAAAAAATAGAACTTGTTTTAAAATCGGATAAAAAACCCACGCATGCTCAGAATCAAGTCGACGCATGCTCAGAAGCATTGAACTTAATTTTTCTCGGCTCATCGGAGTGTTTTACGTCACCGCGTTTGGAACGGTCAGTTTTTTGACTGATGGTGTGTGGGCAAGACTGATGGAAAACAGTTTCATCGGACAAATCCATCGGACGAAAATCCATAGGTTATCCGATCGTGTGTACGGGGCTTTAGTCTTCCACATTGGCCTGAGGTGGTGACGCCACCTACAGGCGAACAGTGGGAAGTCTGCCAAACACAGCCATAGCCGGAACAGAGTTAATTTAGCATCAATTATTTACATCTGAGCCTAACTATTGGCTCAGATACCATCTACATTGAAACATAGCGCCCAGTCATTGGGAGCATGGTGCTACATACAGTTCATAATATAATTTAATAATAAGCAGTACAGTGTTTAATGTATCATTTATGGGCGATAATGTAAAATGTTGTAAACAGCAGGCAAGTGTAAATGGCAGGAAATAGGAAATGAGTGGAACCAAAACTGCACCAATAAAAAAATTAATCAAACTGTAAAAAATACAAATTAGAGGACTCTAAAACACAGGTTCCTCTATAATGCAATTCACACTTGTACAATAAAGTGTAGCGTAATATAATAAGGTCTTATAAAATAAAGTAATAATACTGTAGTGTATTATGAAAATGAAACATATGGAGTGGACAGCAAGTAAAAAAATGGTGGGCTGATGTAGTGAAAATAGAAGCGACACAATTCAGGTCTGTTTTAGAATTTATAAACACGCAGTTGCTTTAGACGCCTCCTCCAGCGCTAGCCAAAATCTATTTCTGTAGGTGAAAATGTATGTATTCCTTTGTCTCAGCAGAACACAAATTCAAATATTTATCTTGGAGAGCGTTGCAGAGTTCCTAGTGATTAATTGAACTTTACTATTCTGCATCCCATGTGGACGAGCGCATTGCTCTTTTATTACAGAGTGTTGACAACCAGATGTTGTGTTTTCACCTTTTATTGCAGACACGTATACAGAGGATAGCTCAAAATGACAGATATACATAATCACAGGGATGTACACGGTTCTGTTATGACTGTACACTGTCTGATCATAGGAATAGATGCTTGTGTTAAGCCCCGTACACACGGTCAGACTTTTGGCCAACAAACTTCATTTTGAGCAAGTTGGACCAACAATCCGGCCGTGTGTACGCTCCATCGGACAAACTTTTTTTGCTTTTTTCTTGTTTTCATCGGACAAAAGTTGGGTCTGCAAACGGACAAACTTTTGCCCAACAAAAGTCCAATGGAGCAAAGTCTGACCGTGTGTACAGAAAATCATCGGACTTTTGTCCGATGGACAAAACAACTAATGTTAAAATCAACCAACAATAGCAGAAGTTGACCAAAGGGTGGCGGTAAAGAGCAGAAAAGAGCAGAAAAACCACGTGATGTTGCAAAAAGTTTTGGGAAAGTTTGCAGAAAAGTCCTGTGGTGTGTATGCTATGGGTGTTCCCGACCAACTCCGTTCGGACAAAAAACCACGGAAAAGTCTGATGGAAGTCCGACCGTGTGTACGAGGCTTTACAGACCGCATAGCCTAATACAGTAATTTACACGCCGACAGTTTGGTAGGAGATTAGAATCTATTTATTACTCTAGCGCCCCCACCTATCCCCCTCCTGCATTTCAACTCGGCTTCTCGTAGGGGGAGAAAGGCACACCGCACTAGCAGCCCGTACACTCTTGTGCAAAAGGTTGAGCGGTGTTATTGTTGGGTCTTGTTTGCAGCCAGGCCAAAATCCTCCCGAGAATGATTCTCGCCTCTACTGTACGTAGAGGCAAGTCCTTAACTTCCCCAGTAACATGAATGTCCACACCAGCTGAAGCTCCAACTTAAGATTTATTCTCGCTTTACAATACACAGTCTCTTGGATAGGAAAAAGAAAGGTTGGAGCAAAGGAAACAGAACAGCTCAAGGTGTGGAGGAGGTCCAGGCACAAATGTAGCTCTTTACTGTATTACTCAGATTCTTAAGCAGTATACTAGGCGCACAGTCTCTGCCACAGACCGTGAGTTTGGTCTCTGCCACAGACCCGGTGAATAAGGCCACTGCCACTGACCTGATGAACGTGAACTTCCTTCTTAGAACATGGCCCCTTTCAAGGAGAAGATGTCCCCCCAGAGAGTCAACAGACCCTTCCTTCACTGTGACTTCCGCATCGGTCCTTTGGAATGATCCTCCCTTCCCTGAGAGTGCGGGTCTCCTCGCAAGGCGGCACCCTGGACTCCTCAATCCTTAGCGGACCCCAGCCGAAGGTGCTGGGCCCCGGGCCTTCTCCACATCCCCTGGGTCTTCATACCCAGGTGATCAGGACAGCAGGGTAGTACCTCATCCCAGGCTAAAGGTGCCTGAGACAGAACAGGAACACAGCCTCCGGGCCTAGGGCATCCGGAGATCAACCGCACTCACTCCCAGGCTGAAGGTGCCTGGGGGTGGACCCCGATCAGGAGATGTCTGCCCCTTTTATATCCTCCCCCGGCATGCACCGCAGGTTCCCCGCCCCACCGTACGGCTGCCGAGAGGGGACACAAAAGACACAGCACTACGCTCGTGGTTCAACCCCGGCCCAGAATGGCAGCGCCACCCGCAGGCCACAGGGAACTCATCACCAGCATTATCCCCTGAGGACAAAAAATGGTCACTAACAATCAAGGTGTCTGAGCCCAATTACCACTCAGAGACTTCCCTTAAATTGACCACCCCGCTACATTACATTGTGGTGACAGTTTGCAAAGCTAGATGGGTTATTTTTACATGCCTTATTTATTCTATTAAAAAATTGGATCAATATGTTCAATGCAAAGAAATAAACATCACATGGTTGAGATTATTTTAATGAACATTTACTGAAAACTTATTTTCTTATACCTCTGTATTTCTTGTTCACCCCCTCAGACACTTTTGCCGCAGTGCTCAATAGACGGTTTTATTTTAAATTTTTTTAAGGTTATGCATTTTTTAAACAGTGTGTTTACTTTTGCTTTTTTACTAATGTAGCACAGTCTCGGGCCTCTTTAGGCCTAGTAGTTAGAGTTGTGTAGAGTTAGAAAGCGCTGACATCCTTCAGTGTAGAGTGGGTTATAAGGCATGGTGGGTGTAATGCAAGATGTACAGGTGGGCGCCAGACACTTTTTGAATGCAAAGAGATTTATTGTTTCCTAGAACTGGGGGAAAGGGTTAGGGCCAGGACACTCTTAGGTAGATGCAAAGATAATTAGCAGACTCCAAGACTTCTATAGGTAGACAGCTATACAGGTGAAGGCCTCCAGCCGGACACCACTTCTGTATAGGTAGGACTGTCTCCTATGGCAACAATATTGTAGCTGTTACTAATGGTAAAGGTATTCAACTATCTGCAACATGAACAGTTCTCTTTACCCCACACTCACTCACTGTGGGTCTTCACTCAACGAGCTCCCAGTCTCTCTCAGTAGACTTCAGATCCACTAGCCACTGGATCCCCTGAGCTCTTTCACTTTTAGCACTCAGTATCTTCCTCAAGCATCACCCCCGCTTCACTGCTGGGTCCCTGGCTTGGCACTCACAGATACTCTTCAAGCTTTACCCCTGCTGACACGTTGGGTCCCTGGCTTGGTACTCCACAGGCGTCACCTCTGCTGTCCCGCTGGGTCCCTTACTTGGCACTTGCTGAAGTTTTCCCACTTCTTCACTGTCCTCGGCTGGCGAGAAGTCTGCTCTGGTACTGGCCTCAGCATACTCACAGTGATCTCCGGTAGCAAGGTGGATGGTCCCTTAGCGGCGACACAACTGGTTCACCGGCCAGTGGAACGATTACTTCTGGTTGAACTACAAGCCCACAGTCCCAACCTTATGTTGCTTTCCTGCTTCTGGATAGGCCCTCAGACAGCCTAGCAGCCAGAGGTTTCTGGCCCAGCAGCCCAGGGCAGACTTAGGGCGAAATCAATTGACCTCCTAAAAATTGGCCATGGCAATTATCACTTGGCACATAAATGTAATAGCAACCCTGCCTATAAATCAGGGTGCAACACTAAATATGTAATGTATGACCAAGGGTACCCAGAGCACCACCGGTTAACAAAAGAGACAACACAGAGCTATCTGCAGAAGATACCGTATTTATATACAACATAAAGGAGGTCTATGTTTAAAATAGCCAATGGAGCCCTGGAAATGTCTTTATTTCCCTGTGGCTAAACTTGTATCATGAACTACCACTGTAGCACAGTTTGAAAAATTGACTGTCATTTTAGAAATTTTCTGTGCTATAAACTAACAGGTTCAGGATGCATAACCAGTTACAGTGGCATCATGGAATAATCACACAGGAAGTAACGGTACTTATCCTCATAAACAGCAACCCTCTCAGTAAAAGGCCGGGGTAGCTCTGAAAACACAAGTGAGCACCTTGAGGGATTCAAGACCCAAGGACAGAGAGCCCCCCCACTGAAACTGCAGTACTCTGGTAGCAATTGTGAGGTGCTCCCCACAGTAGCTGGGCCTTACTTAGAAGTTGTGTGTTATTAGTTTTTAGACTGGTTGTCTGCATGTTGGTTTTGACAGTGTAGAGCCTCTCACCTGGCTGCAGATCACTTGCCCAGCTACCTCAGCCTCTTCAGGGGCATCCTCCCTGAGCTGCTGAGGTAGGGAAGCTGAGGAATTTATACTCCATTGGCATGTTAAGGAATCCTGGTAGATGTGGGAAAAGGAGTTAAAGAAGCCTGGTTTGGCATTGGAACACATTGAGTAAATCAGCACTTCGCTAAGGGACCATATCTTTACCTTCCAACTTTTTGAGTATGTAGGCAAAGAACACACCTCTGCCGCTGGAAGCTGAGGATTTTATACTCCATTGGCATGTTCCGGAAGACTGGAAGTTGTGGGAATGGAAGGTAAAGGAGCCTGGTTTGGCATTGGAGCACATTGAGTAAATGGGCACTATACTACAAGGCCATATGCTTACCTCCCAACTTTTTGAGTATGTAGGCAAAGGTAGGGCTGGGAGAAAAATCGATTTTAATCTTGAATCGAGTTTTGAGCTCAAATCGATTCAGATTTGAAGAAAATCGATTTTTTTTTTTTTTTTTTTTTTTTTCCCCTTCAAAGTTTCCGTAGCAGGACTGCAGGGGGCGTATCCAGGATGGCACTGGGCAGCGTTACCCCAATTACATCTACTCGCTGCAGCCGCCGTCTGCCTACCTGACCAGCGTGTCATGCAGACAGACGGCGGCCATTGCAGTGTTCAAAAGCCGCGCCTCCTGAGTCCTCGTCTGTGATAGGCGGAACACTCAATTTCACAGCAGGCAGTATTCAGCCTATCACGGACATCCTCTCATCCTCGTCTGTGTTATGAGGATGACCATGATAGGCGGAACACTGAATGCTGGGAAATTGAGTGTTCCGCCTATCACAGACGAGGAGGAGGCGCGGCTTTTGAATACTGGAATGGCCACCGGTGTAGCAGTAAAATCTGTATACCATGAAAATCTGCATCAGGTACGGGCACAGTGATTGAAGCATGGGCACAGTGAGACATGGGCACAGTGAGACACGGGTACAGTGAGGCATGGACACAGTTCAATTCAACTAAGAGTAACCTCAGGATTCTTTGTTGTTTTATTAGCTAAATCCAAATACAGTATTAATAATTTGGATGTTTAACAATCTTTGTTGCACACTGCAAAAAACAACAAAAGGTCACAAGCGCTAAATTGGTGGATAAAGAAAAAAATATAATGGATGATAATAATAATAAGAAAAAAATCCAAAATATTTTGGGAAGTACAAAGTATCCAAAAGGGGGAAAAACAGGATCCAGCGCAGCAAGAAAAAATCCGTACCCAGAAGTACAAAATACACAACATGCACACAATATAATCCAGCGCTCATGGAACATACATTAATAACTATTGAAAACTCTTGAAGAATTGATAAAAAAGCTTAGTCCATTTATTAATCACAATAAAGAGAGGGATCCAATCCCAAATGTGCAGAGGGCAAATGAATCTTAACTCTCCAGTTGCCAGTGGTGACAAACTTGTTAAACTTGCAGTGACATCCGTGGAGCAAGGAGGGGTTAAAAAAGTCAAAACAAAGCCTGTGGCATGATCTCTGTGTGACCACAGTACCTTGAATGATGGACAACAGGCAGACTAGCGTGTGGAGGGCCCTCCAACCCAAAAGGATGCAGAGCCAGGATCGCAGCAAGGCTGGGACAGAAGGAATCGCACACAGAGTTTCAAGAGTTTTCAATAGTTAATAATGTATGTTCCATGAGCGCTGGATTATATTGTGTGTTTGTTGCACACTGACTTTGCAGTTAGAGAAAGGGTTTGCCTTTGCAATTTTGTTTGTTGATGCACTTTAATTAATATAATAAAAAAAAAAATCGAATCGAATCGTAAATCGAGTTTTTTATAAAAAAAATCGCAGATTTTTTTTGGGGGGAAAATCGCCCAGCCCTAGGCAAAGGACACACTTCTGCCCTGGAAGCTGAGGATTTTATACTCCATTGGCATGTTCAGGAATCCTGGTAGTTGTGGAAAAAGTAGTTTAATAAGCCTGGTTTGGCATTGGAGTACATTGAGTAAATGGGCACTACGCTACAGGGCCATATCCTTACCTCCCAACTTTTTGAGTATGTAGGCAAAGGACACACTCCTGCCACACTGAAACTTAAGGGGACTATCTATGCATCATCATTTATAGCAGCCATTTTCAACCTGGGTTCCTTTCAGCCCTAGGGTTCCTCTAGAGGTTGCCAGGGGTTCCTCGAGCTGTGGCCACTTGACCTCCCACCCAATGGTGCCTACATAGTTTTGGGTCCAGTGCTACTTGGCAGAGCCAGTGGCATAACACCAATGATCTTTTTAGCTGGAAATTTGGCATTCTAACCACCACTTTAAGGGGATGCATCCTTTCCACTGTCCCCCAATGAGTTTATTTTAACAGGAGTTCCCTGAAACCTAAAACAATGTTTTAAGGGTTCCCCCGGGGTGAATAGTTTGAGAAAGGCTGATTTAAAAGTTGCAGGAAATGTTTAGTGTAGTGCAACACTTTTAGCGATAGTCCCTGCACATGCGGCACAGTTGGCAGCCATGTCTATTGGTTCTATAGAGCAATAATCCACGGTGTGTTGGCCACAGGGGCATAATCAAATGATCATAGGTGTGCGCAGCCTAATGCATTAGGGTGTGCACCCTTAAGCTCAACACACACATGCATGTGTATGTATCTACATATATATGACCCCGGCACATTGATCTCCCTGCTGGCACAGTGAAAGAGAAGAGCATAAACGCTTCTCTTATGGCAGAGCCGATAAGAGGGGGATCTTTCCCATGTTCCTGTTGCTACACAGAGCGATAACACTAATGCGCACGGGGTAATTAGGGTGTGCCTGAGCACATCCGACACACCCTGTGCCCACGCCTATGCAAATGATTTGCATGGCTCCACCCACTATCCATAAATGAGCAATTCTAGCAATAATATATAAATACCTTTTTTATAAAGATGGCATACTGTATTGTAAGGCCTGATGAATTCCAGCCAGCTAACACCAAGCTCTTTAAAATGCAATCCCTCACAGGGAAAATCAATACTTGTCTGTCTAACCAATGAGCATGTTTATTTATTTTTTCCTGTTATGTACTTTACCTTACGGTGCTCTGCTCCCTATTTGTTAGATACATCTAATGAAATACTAATGAACCCGTGCAAACTTTGGCAAACAGATATTGAGCCACGGAGTCAGCAAACTGCGTTCCCGGGCTATTACGGACGCTTCTCCTCTAATGTATTGGAAAAATGTATTGGAAAATAATGATCAATTTTAAAGCCGGTGAATAATTGGCAGAGGTGCTTACGGGTTCCCGGCGCCCCGCTGAATGCAGATATGTCAGTGATTTAGAAAGATCGCTGTACTTGCAAAGTCATTTGTAACCGCGGAGACAGGTTGGAAGCGATCAGCGTTTTCCCCAGGGTGGAGAAAATTATATATTTTTTATAGGAGTTAAATGTACACATGTTCTGGCAGATTGCGACGTGTCAAATATTTCAATTCCAAAAGCTAAAACTAATTAGCTGTCGAGGAAAAAAAGGGTTTGCACTGACAGTGTGACAAGACTTAAAATGATGATTATCTGCTTTAAAGTGAGAGGAACAGGATGCGCTTTTATTTTATTTGTGTATACAAATGGTGCAGACCTGAATATTATTTAGGTAATCTTGGGCTGTTACACCAAGCCACAAGGGGAGAGGCTTGAGCAGGGGCAATCAGTTGGAGGGAATGGATCCCCTTCTGTTTTTTTTGCTTTGGATTGGATCGGATCCAGAGGTATCCGGGTGTAAACAAGCATGTCCTGAGTTCTATAGAGGAAAATGGAGGGTCCGATCGGATCCGGCTGAAACACGGACAGCTAGACCCAATCAAGTCTGTCATGTGAAAGGAGTCATTAGTGAACACAACCAAGAACTAGACATGTGCGTTTCGTTAGCCGGATATTTCGGATGTATCTGAATTTCCATATTACAATAGTAATAGTTTTTAAATTCTAATAATTTTTAAATCAGATTCAAATTCAAATTTCCAAAGAGAATAAAATGGAATAGAATAGAAAAGAATAGAAAATAAAAGAATAGAATAAAATAGAGTAAAACAGAACAGGATAGAAAATAAAAGAATAGAAAAAATTGAATAGAAAGTAAAGGGATAGAATAGAAAATAAGAGAATAGAATAAAAAAAAATAGAATAGAATAAAATAGAATAGAATAAAATAGAAATATTATAACCATCTTCTGAAATTCAAATTTTAAATAGAATAAATTCACATTCAAATACAACAGAAAAGAATAGAAAAAAAAGAATAGAATAGAAAAGAAAAGAATGGAAAAGAAAAAAAAATAGAATAGAATAGAAATAATATAACCTTCTTCCGAAATTATTATTTCAAACAGAATAAATTAAAATTTGAATAGAATAGGAAAGAATATAATAGGAAATAAAAGAATAGAACAAATTTAATAGAAAATAAAGGAATAGAATAGAAAATAAAAGAATCGAATAGAAAAAAAAACTGAATAGAATAAAATAGAATGGAATAAAATAGAAAGAATATAACCATCTTCTGAAATTCAAATTTCAAGTATAATAAATTCACATTCAAATACAACAGAAACGAATAGAATAGAAATAATAATAATAAAAAGAATAGAATAGAAAAAAAAAGAATAGGACAGAATAAAATAGAAATAATAGAACCTTCTTCTGAAATTCTAATTTTGAATAGAATACATTTAAATTTGAATAGAATAAAAAAGAACATAATAGAAAAGAAAAGAAAAGAACAGAAAAGAAAAGAATACAATACAAAAGAAAAATCAACAGCATAGAATGGAATAGAAAGAACATAACCATCTTCCAAAATTCTAATTTCGAATAGAATAAAGTCGATTTTGTATTGAAATTTATTTAAATGTAATTTGAACTTGAATGGAATGCTAATCCATCCGAATTTTTCGAATTCCGAGAACAAATTAAATGAATTAAACAAATTTAAACAAATTTATGTAAATAACGAATCAAAACGAAACAAAATATTTTTTTCGTTGTGCACATGTCTACCAAGAACTGCCCAGATATCAGGATGTGCCATCTCAGTCTAGAAAATAGATGCTGATGCTGAATAATGCTTGATTGGTACTGTCCTTCTACCACAGTAATCCGCTTCTTTTCCTAGAAACTTCCCCACTTGGGCTCGGACAGGCTGCATCCTGCCCCTCCAGACAGATGCCGTCATCTCAGCTGAGACCTGCTCTGCTACACGCTGTTGTTATCCCTGTGTGTTCCCGGGCTTGTTGAAAATTGTTTTGCCTCTACTTCAGTACAAATTCTCTTAATTGCGCTTGGACTGAGTGTGTGTTATTGCTGCCGAACAACGCCAAGTCAAAGAGCAGCCCATATTTGGGGTTGGGGTTTGTCAGAGTTCTATATCCCAAGCCATATGTGACTCACATAATGTGAGTAGTCCATGGGTCCTGCACCCCCTCTTCCTTGCTTCCCCCCTAAATGAAGCACCCGGAAGCTAAAACCTCAAAGATTACATCTTTTTTTTTAACAAGAGATCAAAGATTACATTTTTGCATGCCTTGGTCCTTGCACTCCCATGACCAACTCTTCAAGAGTCCACTTGAGCCCCCTTACCCAAGATGCCCCACACTGACAGGGGTCAGACTTCTAATTTCTTACTATCAATGGTACACCCCACTCACTACTCTGGGGACACCCAGTGGCTAACTAGGCACTTACATGACCTACTGTTCTCCTAGGCCTCATACACACCTGGGTGTTTGCGAACGCAGACAGAATCGTTAGATTCTGCCCGTGATCCCAAAACACGCTGCAAAACTCACAAATCACACCATGCTTGTTCAGGTGGCATTCATTTTCTGCAATCGTGGCAAACCGCATCACGCAAATCTTGTCACCCAAAAGAAGCTCCTGCTCCTTTTTGAGCAACAAGCTTTGCGCGATGCAGCAGAACCATATCAGAGTTTAGGTGCCATTGAAAATGAATGGCACCTGAACAAGCGTGGTGCGATTTGTCAGTTTTGCCGAGCGTTCTCTGATTTCCCCAAGGATCTTTGCTTTCCTCCATGTTGTCCAGGTAGATCTCAACCTCTGAAAGGTTGCCTTCTCCTGGTCTAGGGGATGTCTTTTTGAGGTTTATTGCTGTAGAACTTGAACAGAAGGAGAACAATGGGGAATTTGAGTGCAAGTTTAAGCCGAGGACACTTTTCTCTATAGCAGCACCACAGTCACTAGGTTCAAGCTGAAGACCATGAACAATGAATTCTAGCACAATCATAGTAGACCGGAGTATTCTAACACTTGCAGTTGACGACCACAAGAAAGTTTGGGCAATCAGGGCTAGCTGGATCAGTCACCCATCCACAGCTGGGGACCAGGGATAACTGCAGCACAGTGTTAAGGCTCTACCCACAGGCCGGGTTCACACTGGTACGACAAACGCTCAGACATTGGGAGCTCATGTCGCATGACGTGTGAAAATCAATGTTTCCCTATGGCAGCCATCTTAACTGGTCCGACACAAGTCGGTCTGACTTTGAAAATGCTCCCTGCACTACTTTGGTCCGACTTTGATCCTACTCCAGCCCATTGAATATCACTGAAGTCGGAACAAAGTCGGATCGTCGTCTTGCCTGATCCGGCTCTGATTATCTTGAAGGGGAACTCTGGCCCTTATGACGTCACCACCCATCATGCCCCGGGTGGTGACGTCATAAGGGGCGGGACCTCCGGATGATGTCACGCGGTGACCCCGCCCCATGCCAATTTAAGTAGTGGCACACCGCGCAGCGGGCATAGAGCGGGAGAGAGCGTTGAGTCAACATCGGAAGAAGGCCCGAGGGAGAAGACTGGGCAAGAGCGAGCAAAAGTGCGGGCAAAAGAGCAGAAGATAGCGGAGGAGACCCGGCAGAAGACAGCGGACAGAGGGAGAAGAACCGGAGAGAGAGCGGAGAAGAACCAGCGAGAGGGGAAGACATCAGCGGAGGAGGCAGAAGATCCGGAGAGGGGAGAAGAAGTCAGAAGAGACCCCCAGAGCTGCTTAATAAATTACTTTAAAAACCTGTGTAATGTGTTTTATTTTTCACACTTTTTTTTTAGGTGAATGGGTAGGGGTACAATGTACCCCATACGCATTCACATAGGGTGGGGGGCCCGGGATCTGGGGGCCCCTTTGTTAAAGGGGGCTTCCAGATTCTGATAAGCCCCCGCCCGCAGACCCCGTCAACCAAAGGCCAGGGTTGTCAGGAAGAGGCCCTTGTCCTCATCAACATGGGGGAAAGGTGCTTTGGGGTGAGGGGGCGCAGGGCCCCCCTGCCCCAAAGCTCCCACCTTCCCATGTTGAGGGCATGCAGCCTAATATGGTTCAGGAGGGGGGGTGCTCGCTCGTCCCCACCCCCTTTCCTGACCTGCCGAGCTGCGTGCTCGGATAAGGGTCTGGTATTGATTTTGGGGGTGACCCCACACCATTTTTTTCGGTGTAGGGGTTCTCCTTAAAATCCATACCAGACCGAAGGGCCTGGTATGCTCTTGGAGGGGGAACCCAAGCCAGTTTTTTTAACATTTTGTGTGGAGTTCCCCCTAAATATTCATACCAGACACAGTGCCTGGTATTGTTGGGGATCGAAGTCGGATCCCTGTTCATTGAAGCCGAACGCATGTCGGACTTCAAGTCGCAGGGCAAAGTCGGATCCAAAGTAGTACGACTGTCGTGTCATACCAGTGTAAACCCGGCCACTGACACGGGAGGGAGATCCTGTTGGCAGGCTCTCTCCATAGCACAGAGTAGTCCAGCAGCCAGTCATGGAGGGCTCGAGGGGCAAGCAGCCCCCTAAAGTATCAGCAGTCTATCCTTGCAGGGAGGACGACCAAGCATCAGGCTTCAGCCTATTTACCTCTTCTCTCCCCACCTACTGGGCACACTTTCCCAGGGATTGGGCAGAGGCTAGCAAATATTCAGGCTGGGGCTTAGAATTTTCTGTGGAAGTTTCTCAACAAAGCCAAGTGGAAACAATCAATCTCACAGCCTGTGGAGCCACAGCAGACCAAAGCAAGCAATCCAGCACCTCTGGCTACAGAGTGAGCCAAAAACAAAATTTCCCTAGCAGCCTAACTAGCAGGATGCTACAATGGCAACTCATTCCAATGCTGATCTGTTCTTATTTGCAGGATATAACTTTCCTGAGATAATCCAAGGGGGATCCAAGCAGTTTAGGAGGATAATCCTCAATAGAGGTTTTTTTCATACATTTGTAGCGGTACCCCCATAGGAGCTGCTGCTTTAGTTTTGGGTCTGCACGTTACCTTACTGTTCAAAATGTTTGGCTCAGGGGTTGTCTGCACCATCACAAAGTCTCTTTCAAGGGTTTTATTGAATAAACTTTCCAACAGAGGGGGTAGAGGAATGGGGAGGACTCAGGTATTTTACTTGTCGATCACAGAAATGTCCTAGGTCCAGAGGAGCAACTGTCACTACACTGGACTCAGCAACCACCGGATAGGCCCACTCTCACCGGCCTAGCAACTGGCGCGAAGCTCGATCAAAGATAGTCTCTGCCACAGACTTGGTATTGGAATATGTTCAATAGTCTCTGCCACAGACTCGTATAACCCTTCACTGGGTTAGCTCCCTCAGAAAGAACACAGCTCTCAGTGCCAGGATCTTTCAGCCGCTCCGGCAGCACTGTGTGGTAGTTTTTGGGGATCCGGGTACATCCTCCAATTGAGTCCTCAATTGTTCGGTCCCTTCCATCAGGCAAGGTGACACAGGATCGTCCCTGGATCAGCAGGCCCAAGTAACTCCTGGGCCTACATCTCAGTTGCGAGGCCCAGAGGAGGGAACTGCCAACACATCCCTGAGGCCCATCGATCCTCAGGTGAGGATCGAAGAACGAACCCCCAAAAAATGGCGTCCGTCCCTTAAGTACCCTCTCCCAGCATGCACATCAGGTTCACCACGCCCCCTGGGCTGCTTCTGGGAAAGAGGTACCCAATACGTCCAGTCTGTTTCCTTTCCAACCCTGACCAGCGGTGACAGCGACACCCACCGATGGGGGGGAAAATCATGCAACCAGCTGAACTGAAACTGAATACAATCTCTTTGGGCCAAACTAATGCCCAGACAACTATAATTTCAACATATAACGCCCACTCATTGGGAGCAGCGCACTACACATTCTATAGGATAAAACAAACCCTGTTGAATACCATCCAAAGTGGAATATAATACAAGATCCTGGTTAGGAGTTGATAGAATTTCTGGCCAGTGTTGTCTTCATTTGCCCCTACGTCCGCTTGTGTTCATCAGGAGTACGCCATGCATAAAATATCTGACAAGGAGCAAACTTGAAATTTACAGAACAAGCATAAATATATTAAGGGCAATAGTGCGAAGCATAACATTAAAGCGGGTCTGAGCACCACAAACCAAAAACACTATTTAATACATTTTTAATATTCAAAGCAAACTCCCCCATCCATGTCTCCATGCTTTATTTTGTTGAGAAATCACTTTGAAATACACCCCTCTATTTTAGTGGCCAAATTTGCAATAGCCACTGCGTGGAAAAGTTCGGTGGTGGGTCTCATCTTGCTGAAGTGTAAGTTGACTTGGATTATGCTTCATGAAAAGATGGTGAGTGTCTTAAGGGATAAACATCTGCGATTTGATAAAAATATGGAACCCCTGGCTCTCTTATTTACAAGTACCGGATACCTATAGGTGATCTCCTTTGCGAGATGGCGTTGGGCTCCTGGATCTCTGGAGGGACTTTTCTTGTTCCCCTTATTCCCCTTCTCTTCTTTTCTTTTCCTGCTTTTACTCTTTTGAGACTTTTTTTTTTCTAAATAGTTCTCGATAATAATGACGGGTAATATTTTCCCAACTTCTGGTCCTATGGGATGTTTATCACAGTATAAAACCTGTTATATCTTCAAATTTACATTGTTAATAATATTTTTGATGGGATCACTCCAAATTTGTGCCCCTGAGTTAGTCCCTCGCTTCTGGTCAATTCCTGGAAAAGGGTTATACTCGGTGGACCGTGCAGTGAAAGGACTGGTGCAAGCCAGCCTTCCTCCTCTGCATAGAGCCTCAGACGGTCTTCATTGTAGTTCATGCGTTTGTTTCCCCCCCTTTTTTTTTCTATATGCATGTTTTTCGTATTTTTTGAGTCAAAGCTGGTGATTATTGACACTGTGGACTGTTCCTGGATAGCTCAACGTTTGCCAGTACTACCAGATTGAGATATGGGACTATACTGGTATACCACAATTTTGATACTACTGTATGCCTTTACCATTCTTGATAAACTTTTCTTTAGTAAACAATGTAAACATGTATTCTAAATTCTATTGCTCTATTTTCTAAAACTAATAAAAATGATTGTAACAGAAAAACAACCTCCTGACATAAAATTTTAAGCTAAATTTCAGTCTTTCCACATGGCAAGATTAACATGCTGACTCTATGGCTCTCTTCTAATCACATAGACCACCCTCTCATTTGATTTGAGTGCTGTTGGGGTATGGATATACATTTTACCTTCTATCTGGACTTCCTAATAAATGGTATTACGGTCTCATATACCTTCTCACCTTAGCATCATGTCTACATGATAGGTTACTCATGATGGTGACTCTGTCTCCTTATTTACTCAATACTCACACATCACATACCATATGTTCAATCTTTGACCATAATATGTTACCGGTCTTTAAGCTCATAGGCACACATTTGATGGCTCTTGGCCTCTGAGCTATAAGATCTAATATTATTGAAAAGTGGATGCTGAAGAAGCCCTTATTTTGGCGAAACATGTTGATATATATACCTTTTGTGATTGATTCCAGCATTGATGTGTTTACTATATGTTCCAGCACAGATGGGTGTACTATATGTCGTTCACACGCCTTCTGCCTTTAAATGTTTTTATATAAATAAAATATTGATTTTATACGTTGCTATATTACCGTGTATACTTGAGTATAAGCCGACCCGAATATAAGATGAGGCACCTAATTTTACCACAAAAAACTGGGAAAACGTATTGACTCGAGTATAAGCCTAGGGTGTCCATCTGCATGCCTCACTGTGCCTCACTTTGCCTCACTGTGTCCATGTGCATGCCTCACTGTGCCTCACTGTGTCCATGCCTCCCTGTGCCTTACTGTGCCCATGCCTCACTGTGTCCATGCCTCACTGTGTCCATGCCTCACTGTGCCCATGCCTCACTGTGCCCATGCCTCACTGTGCCCATGCCTCACTGTGCCGAATTTCCCTACCTGATCTCTGGCGCTGTGTGACTAGACTGACGTTTAACATGGGAGTCTATGGAAGGGGGGCCCGGCTTTGAATAATCGTTGCTCCCTGGCAGTAGGTCCCCCGGACAACAAACTTTGAGCACTTGTAGAGGAAGGGTGGGGCTATACGTGTGCCATGTTTGGGGTCAAGGGGACCTAGGGCCGGCCAATGCCGGGTCCCCAAATGTACCGGAGAAATTACCGTTTAACATGGGAGTCTATGGAAGGGGTGCCCAGCTTTGAATAATCGTTGCTCCCTGGCAGTAGGTCCCCCGGACAACAAACTTTGAGCACTTGTAGAGGAAGGGTGGGGCTATACGTGTGCCATGTTTGGGGTCAAGGGGACCTAGGGCCGGCCAATGCCGGGTCCCCAAATGTACCGGAGAAATTACCGTTTAACATGGGAGTCTATGGAAGGGGTGCCCGGCTTTGAAAAATCGGTGCTCCCTGGTCGTAGGTCCCCCGGACAACAACTTTGCACACTTGTAGAGGAAGAGTAGGCTACATGTGTGCCAAGTTTCGGGTCCAGGGAACCTACGGCTGGCCAGGATCAGGCGCGCAAAGTTGAAGATGGACACAAACTTGAGTATAAGCCGAGAGGGGCATTTTCAGCACAAAAAAATGTGCTGAAAAACTCGGCTTATACTCAAGTATATACGGTAATTCATTATTTTGGGCACTTAAAATCCCCATCTTTTGTAATCTCCCTATTTGAAGAGGCATGGGATATACCCCTGTTTCCGAATTTTGATTTTACTTTTGACTTTTTTTTTTTTTTAACAAGTTCCCCCCACCCAATATTCATTATGTAGTATTTACTTCCTGCAATCCATCTTCCCTTAGCACAAGCATGCATGCAGGAGAGTGTGCTTAGCTGAGAAAACCCCTCCTCCCCTCCTGAAGACTCCTGGGATTTATGACATTATTTGGCCTAGGCAAGAAACCAGGAAGTAACTGAAGAAATGTAACAAAAACAAGTAAATACAATATACTTTCCTATCTATTTACTAATGCTAGCAGCATGCAGATTAAAAATAAGTGAAGTTCCGCTTTATGAAGAGTGTTTAGGTAAGAAATAGGTGCCTACATTGATTAAAAAGAACCTTTTACGTTGTAATTGTATGATGTCGACTATTATTTGTGGGCAATAATAGAAGTCATTCTTTTTATTGGAAATATACTCTGGTCCTTTTAAAGTCTAACTGTCTATATTAAATGCTATTTAACCACTTCAATACCCGCCTATAGTCAAATGACGTCCACAGGAGGGATCTCCCATCCTGGGTGGACGTCATATGACGTCCTGGGCTTCGCTCGGGACCCGGTGCGCGTGCGCGGCGACCGCGATGTCCGCCGGGCACACGCGATTGCCCGTGATCACGGCAGGACCGTGGATCTGTGTGTGTAAACACACAGATCCATGTCCTGTCAGAGGGGAAGAGACCAATGTGTGTTCTCAGTACAGAGGAACACAGATCGGACTCCTCCTCTTGTGAGTCCCCTCCCCCTACAGTTAGAATCACTCCTTAGGGAACATATTTAACCCCTTCAGCGCCCCTAGTGTTAACCCCTTCCCTGCCAGTCACATTTACACAGTATTCAGTGCATTTTTATAGCACTAATCGCTGTATAAATGTGAATGGTCCCAAAAATGTGTCAAAAGTGTCCCATATGTCCGTCGCAATGTCACGGCCACAATAAAAAGCGCAGATCGCTTCCATTACTAGTAAAAAAATAAAAATTAATAAAAATGCAATAAAACTATCCTCTATCTTGTAGACGCTATAACTTTTGCGCAAACCAATCAATAAACGCTTTTTGCAATTTTTTTTACCAAAAATATGTAGAAGAATACGTATCGGCCTAAACCTGAGGATTTTTTTTTTTTAATTGTGATATTTATTAAAGAGGAAGTGTTGTGTTACACTATGTGATTATTCTTGCTCTGTGTCTTTAAGATCTGTCCCCTTCTTTCTAGCTGAACTCTCTCTCTCACCGTAGTTCTTTATATATCTCCTCCACTTCCTGATTCTGGTCATTACTCCTGTATATCTTCCATGCTAACATCTTACATGTGGCTTACAACTGCAACGTTTTTCTACCTATGAATATCCATCATTAAACGGAACATTCGAAAGGATTCATCGTCTGTCGTCCTAACTGTGAGTTTATTCATTGAGTTAAACTGCCTGTATCGATGCAAGGGATGAATATCAAACCAGTTGAGTAAGGCCTACTTAAACCTGGAGATGAACTTTATCGCTTTGTAGTTGAGACAGAACAGGAAGTAAACCCTGGAATTTTTTTTTTAAAAACCCTGCAAAAAAAAGCCATAATAAGCTAGTATGCATAGCATACTAGCTCATTATGAATGACTTACCTGAGATCGAAGCCCCCGCTGCGGTCTTTGGTCACCTCCGCCACCGCCGCCATCTTGCCTCGATGTCCCGTCACGGATGTCAATGCTGTGATTGGCCGGAGCGGCGATGACGTCACACATATGCATGCTCGGGCCGACAAGAGCCCATTCAGAAAACCGGCAATGAAGCCGGCCCGCTAGTGCGCGTCACGTCATCTGCGCATCGATTTATACTAAATATCTCCTTAACCGTGTAGGTTAAGGAGATATTTCTTGAACCTACAGGTAAGCCTTAATCTAGGCTTACCTGTAGGTGCAAGTTGTCTAAGTGGGTTTACAACCACTTTAAATCAAAAAGTAAAAAAATATTGTGTTTTTTTCAAAATTGTCGCTTCTCTTTTGTTTATAGCGCAAAAAATAAAAACCGCAGAGGTGATCAAATGCCACCAAACGAAGGTTCTATTTGTGGGAAAAAAAGGACGTCAATTTTGTTTGGGAGCCACGTCACACGACTGCGCAATTGTCATTCAAATGTGGTACCAGCCCAGACTTTACTTTTTTGGTGATTATAAGAAACAAAAAAACAAAAACAAAAAAAACCCCAGAGAACAGTTGACTACTGTATACAGAGCGTTGCTGTTACCCAAGTGCTACAATAGAGGGTAGTGTAACATTACAGCTCGCTCTCTGTATGTTCTGCATTGGTCATTTATAATATCATAGTACTCATTAAGGTTAGAGATAGAGAGCATTACAGGTAATATAGGGGATAATGTAAGCATGTAGAGATTCTATGTGTCAGACATTTATTATAGGCTAGCATACAGCTCAGGATGCATCTATATATGTCAGCAAACCTGGCAAGCTGCTGGACCAGCATTTAGTATAGGAAGGTAGTCGGCGGACCTTTACACATAGAACATTTTCCACCGATTAGCAGTTATATGGTGTCAGGAAAGGCTACTCGTGTGCAGTTACAGATCGGAATCTGCTGTCTTTTGATTTATTGCTTTTTTTATGTGTATTTTTTTTTTATGTCTGCTGCAGCTTAATAGTCTGCTCCTGCACAGTGCAATCCTTTCTAGACATCGTAAAATAAAATGGAAGACATTTATCTTAAAAAAAAGTGAAAAAGGAAGAATATTATGGCTGTCTGTTGCGGCCAATTACGTATCCCGTTTTTATAACCTGCTGCAGAAAAATGAAAGCTGCAGTCTTATTGGCAGCTATGAAAATGAACTGTTTGCATTCATTTTTTTAACCTACATCTTGTAGGTGAACTGCTACATGGTCAGTAGGGACACTTCATTGCAAGCGCTGGATTTCTTACAGTAAATGGGCTAGAAAAAAAGCAGCTGGCATTTGATTGGCCGCTATGAATGGGTGTCGTCTTCCATTTAATAACCTGCAATAAAGTAATAATAATAAATAAATAAATAACATTAAATATTGCGAGTAAAGAGATGTTAATAACCTGCAATAAAATAATAATAATAAATAAATAAATAAATAAATAACATTAATTATTGCGAGTAAAGAGATGTTAATAACCTGCAATAAAAGAATAATAATAAATAAATAAATAAATAACATTAATTATTGCGAGTAAAGAGATGTTATTAACCTGCAATAAAATAATAAATAAATAAATAAATAAATAAATAACATTAATTATTGCGAGTAAAGAGATGTTAACCACTTCAGCCCCGGAAGATTTTACCCCCTTCCTGACCAGAGCACTTTTTACAATTTGACACTGTGTCGGTTTAACTGACTATTGCGCGGCCGTGCGATGTTGCACCCAAACAAAATTTTCGTCCTTTTTTCCCCACAAATAGAGATTTCTTTTGGTGGTCACCACTGCGGTTTTTATTTTTTGCGCTATAAACAAAAAAAGGGCGTCAATTTTGAAAAAAAATATATATATTTTTTTTACTTTTTGCTATAATAAATATCCCCAAAATAAAAAATAAAAAAAAGTCTTCATCAGTTTAGGTCAATGTATATTCTGCTACATATTTTTTTGGTAAAAAAAAAAAAAAAAAAATCGCAATAAGCGTATTTTGATTGGTTTGCGCAAAAGTTATAGCGTCTGCAAATTATGGGAAAGATTTATGGCATTTTTATATATATTTTTTGTTTCTAGTAATGGTGATGATCTGCAGTTTTTAGCAGGACTGCGACATTGCGACAGACAGATCGTACACTTTTGACACTTTTAGGACCATTGACAATTATACAGCGATCAGTGCTATAAAAATCCACTGATTACTGTGTAAATGTCGCTGGCAGGGAAGGGGTTAACAATAGGGGGTGATCAAGGGGTTAACTGTGTATTCCCTCGTGTGTTCTAACTGTGTGGGGATGGGGAGTGACTAGGAGAGGAGACATATCGTTTTTCCTACTTAGTAGGAACAAACAATATGTTTCCTCTTCCCTGACATCACAGGGATTTGTGTGTTTTTTCGCCCTCTGGTGGCTGAAATAGATAAGGACGTACCCGTACCGGGTTTTGCCCAGGGGACCCATTCTCTTGCAGTATATCTGCATGAGCCGGTCAGGAACTGGTTAAAGAAAATGTATATGTTTTATTTTTTAATTATTATTATTATTATTAATATACAGGATTTACAGTGGGTACGGAAAGTATTCAGACCCCCTTAAATTTTTCACTCATTGTTATATTGCAGCCATTTGCTAAAATCATTTAAGTTCATTTTTTTCCTCATTAATGTTCACACAGCACCCCATATTGACAGAAAAACACAGAATTGTAGACATTTTTGCAGATTTATTAAAAAAGAAAACTGAAATATCACAGGATCCTAAGTATTCAGACCCTTTGCTGTGACATTTATATATTTAACTCAGGTGCTGTCCATTTCTTCTGATCATCCTTGAGATGGTTCTACACCTTCATTTGAGTCCAGCTGTGTTTGATTATACTGATTGGACTTGATTAGGAAAGCCACACACCTGTCTATATAAGACCTTACAGCTCACAGTGCATGTCAGAGCAAATGAGAATCATGAGGTCAAAGGAACTGCCTGAAGAGCTCAGAGACAGAATTGTGGCAAAGCACAGATCTGGCCAAGGTTACAAAAAAATTTCTGCTGCACTTAAGGTTCCTAAGAGCACAGTGGCCTCCATAATCCTTAAATGGAAGATGTTTGGGACGTCCAGAACCCTTCCTAGAGCTGGCCGTCCGGCCAAACTGAGCTATCGGGGGAGAAGAGCCTTGGTGAGAGAGGTAAAGAAGAACCCAAAGATCACTGTGGCTGAGCTCCAGAGATGCAGTCGGGAGATGGGAGAAAGTTGTAGAAAGTCAACCATCACTGCAGCCCTCCACCAGTCGGGGCTTTATGGCAGAGTGGCCCGACGGAAAGCCTCTCCTCAGTGCAAGACACATGTTTGCTGAGTTTGCTGAAAAACACCTGAAGGACTCCAAGATGGTGAGACATAAGATTCTCTGTCTGATGAGATCAAGATATAACTTTTTGGCCTTAATTCTAAGCGGTATGTGTGGAGAAAAGCGGTCACTGCTCATCACCTGTCCAATACAGTCCCAACAGTGAAGCATGGTGGTGGCAGCATCATGCTGTGGGGGTGTTTTTCAGCTGCAGGGACAGGAAGACTGGTTGCAATTGAGGGAAAGATGAATGCGGCCAAGTACAGGGATATCCTGGAGGAAAACCTTCTCCAGAGTGCTCAGGACCCCAGACTGGGCCGAAGGTTTACCTTCCAACAAGACAATGACCCTAAGCACACAGCTAAAATAACAAAGGAGTGGCTTCACAACAACTCCGTGACTGTTCTTGAATGGCCCAGCCAGAGCCCTGACTTAAACCCAATTGAGCATCTCTGGAGAGACCTAAAAATGGCCGTCCACCAACGTTTACCATCCAACCTGACAGAACTGGAGAGGATCTGCAAGGAGGAATGGCAGAGGATCCCCAAATCCAGGTGTGAAAAACTTGTTGCATCTTTCCCAAAAAGACTCATCAAAAGGGTGCAAATACTAAATACTGAGCAAAGGGTCTGAATACTTAGGACCATGTGATATTTCACTTTAAATTTTTTAATAAATCTGCAAAAATTTCAACAATTCTGTGTTTTTCTGTCAATATGGGGTGCCGTGTGTACATTAATGAGGAAAAAAATGAACTTAAATGATTTTAGCAAATGGCTGCAATATAACAAAGAGTGAAAAATTTAAGGGGGTCTGAATACTTTCCGTACCCACTGTATATGGCGCCAACAGTTTGCACATCACTTTACAACGTGAGGGCAGACAGTACAATTACAATACAGTTCAATACCAGGAGGAATCAGTGAATGGCTGTTCAGGGGGGAGGGGTGTCAGCACAAGCCTGATTAGCTCGTAGCACAGTCAGAAAACTGACAATGCTGTGCTCTAATGCCTAGCGTGGTCAGTGTTTAATAGGAAAGCAGAGGGACTCACATTTCACACAAAGGAAGCAATACAAAGAGAACAGGATACTTTTTCATACAAGTACATGGTACAGCAGGCAAATACCAGGAATATGAAATGTTGGGGCTACATATACTTTAACTCAATTCAGTATCACTAAAATGATATTTTTACTTTTTATTTAATATTTTAGTATTTGCCAGCAGCAGGGCTATGCACACATAATAACGACAGGTTCTCATTGTAGCTGTTATACAAAAGAAATTATAAATAAATAGCTGTACACATCATTACACCAGACTTTTTGCAAGAAGATACTGAAGCATATTAATTAGTCAGTTGCACAAAGGCTGCCAACAAGCACGTAGATAGCATTATACTTTATTATTAGAAAACTCAACAAACACCAGAAAGTCATGGCTGCGCTCTATAATAAATATTTATTTGTTAAATCAAGATTTAAAAAAAAAAAAAGAAAGAAAGAAAAATATAAAGGGTCATTTATGAGCTGTCAGAGAGGCAGAAGATGATTGAACACAACAGCAACTAAATTATCATCTTGGGCCTTAGTAATGTTTTTAGCTTTAGAACATTCAGAGAACCAAACAGAATAGTCAGAAACCCATATTAATCAATCAGACTTCATGTTTCACTGATTGAAAGAGTAGAAAAAAAAAATGTGACGTGTCCCTGTAGGTTGTCGCTGCAGTTTGCACATTTGTTTCATCTTTTTCTTTGTTTTTGGAATAATACCATTACTAAAATCAAAAGGCGGATGACAGGCAGGAAAATGGCAGCCCAGTATGGACCAGAGGCTGCTGCTAACAATAATAAACACGTCCTCGGAATGTAATTCATGTTATGCTTCTGAATAACCTCATTTATTTAAATGATTGTAGTGTTTGAGAAAAATGTCAAATAAACTGTAACGCAAAGATGAACTCCACGCCAGTCTTGAGATAAAGATAATACTACCAGACAGCATAACCAGGTTGGTGATTTCTATTTTCTCCACTGCTGGAAAAACAACTGAACTCCAGATAAGCAGCAAACCGTATATACTCGAGCATAAGCAGACTCGAGTATAAGCCGAGGTACCTAATGTTGCCCAAAAAACTGGGAAACCTTACTGACTTGAGTATAAGCCAATGCCTCACTGTCCACTGTTCCCTAGCTCGCTGTTCCCTATTTTACATTGTAAATAGTACCTGTAAAGAAGCTGCGGCGTCCATCGTTCAAATTCCGCTGCGTCCATCGTTCAAATTCCGCGGTCTCTTCCTGTTCCTTCCTTGATAGGCGATTCTCAGCAGACACTCTCCGCCTATCACGATCATTCTCTCATCCTCAGTTTTCCCAGCAGACACTGTGTTGGGTGTTCCGCCAATCACAGACGTCTGCTGGAAAACTGAGGATGAGAGAACGTTCGTGATAGGCGGAGAGTGTCTGCTGAGATTCGCCTATCACGGAAGGAACAGGAAGAGACCGCGGAATTCGAACGATGGACGCTGCAGCCGCCGCAACTTCTTTACAGGTACTATTTACAATGGAAAAAATTTGCTGACTCGAGTATAAGCCGAGGGGGGGGGGGGGGGGGGGGGGGGGGTGGGGACTTTCAGCCCCAAAAAAAGGGCTGAAAATCTCGGCTTATACTCGAGTATATACGGTAAGTACACAGTTAACATCTTACTAAACCCAGGACCCTACAATCACTATATCTGGTCTCCCACAGTACACAGAACATGGAAATACTATTATTTTAATAAATCTAAACTGCTAAATACAGGCATACCCCGCTTTACGGACACTCACTTTACGTACACTCGCGAGTACGGACATACCCGCGAGTGTACGTAAAGTGCCTCACAAGTACAAACATTCCTGCACCATCAGCCGCAGTAGAAGGAACTGAAGTTTTGAGCATGTAGCCTACCCTATTCCAGTGTGCTCTTCCTGTTTCCTGGCCCACACTCCACCTCCTGTGACATCACATCCACTCTCTGGTTCTTCCTGCTTCCCTGTCAGCCACAGAATGCCATCCAGCCTCTCCACAGCACTGTCCTCTGTGTACAGCGCGATGTCCGTGGGATGGATTGGAGCGGCCCCCCCCTTACATCAGATGAGCCTAGTTAGAATGTGAGTGTATCCCTGACACCCCCACTACAGCCCCTGATGCCCCACAACAGCTTCTGGCACCCCCACTACAGCCCCTGGCACCCCCACTACAGCCTAGAAGTGAAAAAAGGTATTGCTTCACTTTAAGTACATTTTCGTTTTACATGCATGCTCTGGTCCCATTGTGTACTTAAAAGTGGGGTATGCCTGTACCTTTTTTCAGCAGCAGTATATAGCAGTCTTGTGAGTCTATTAGTTCCCAGTGAAGCTTGTAGGAGGAGTTTTCATACTTCACCAAACGGTCCTATGAGGCTGCAGGGCTCCTGACCCTCTGTCTGGACAGTGCTGATCACATGCACTCTCCCAGTCCCAAGAAAAAAAAAGACCTCTCTAGCAATACACATCAAACTGAGCATGTGCAGAGTGACTCCAAGGCTCTGTTGTATCAGGAGATGGATTGGGGACTGTGGAAGTAGGGGAGAATCAGAGAAGAGAGGATAAAACAGTCTTTTTACACAATGCAGAGGATTAACCCCTTAGGTTCCACAGTGAGTATAACAAGCAGGCTTTACTGCATATACCGACTGATTTCACTGCTATGGGTTTAGTAACACTTTAACCACTTGCCGACCGCCCGCCGTCGTTTGAGAAAAAAAAAAAGCTCTCTAGCAATACACACCAAACTGAGCATGTGCAGCCTGACTCCAAAGGCTCTATCTTATCTGGACGTGTCCAGGGGGACAGTGCAGGGAGAGGAGGATCTGTGCATACAGGATCGAGCAGCCTTTTCACCATGCAGAGGATTAACCCCTTAGGTTCCACAGTGAGTATAAAAAAAGAATGCTTTACTGCTTATACAGACTAGGGATGAGCTTCGTGTTCGAGTCGAACATACGTTCGACTCGAACATCGGCTGTTCGATCGTTCGACGAAGATCGAACGATTTGGGCCGTTCGCGCCAAATTCGAGTGACGCAAACGGCCCACAATGCACTACGCTATCGCAGTGTCATCCAGGGGCTGTGATTGGCCAAGCATGCACTGTGACCCCGCATGCTTGGCCAATCACAGCGCCGGCAGCGAGGAGAGCAATGATTGGCCACAGGCAGGATGCCTGTGGCCAATTATTGTTGAGGGGGTTTAGTACACGCCCCACACTATAAAAGGCCGCCAGCGCGGCGGCCTTGTGTAGTGTGTTCCGGAGCAGGGAAAGAGAAGCATAGGCAGGGACAGTGTCATTATTTTTCCTTTACTAATCCTGGATTCCTTGTGTTTAGGGACAGATAAGGATAGGTAGGGAGAGTGTCAGTGACAGTGTGCTATTCTGTGCTAATCCTTGTTTGTAGGGACAGAGAGGTACAGTGAGGGAAAGTGTCAGTGTGCTATTCTGTTCTAAACCAATCTTGCTGAACCATATTTTCAATCCTTGAGTTTAGGGACAGAGAGGTACAGTGAGGGAAAGTGTCAGTGTGCTATTCTGTTCTAAACCAATTTTGCTGTTCCATATTTTCAATCCTTGAGTTTAGGGACAGAGAAGGACACTCGTGGCAATTTTCAGTGTGCTATTCTGTGCAAAATCTTGTTTGTAGGGAGGGACAGAGTAGGACAGTGAGGGAAAGTGTCAGTGTGCTATTCTGTTCTAAACCAATTTTGCTGTTCCATATTTCAAATCCTTGAGTTTAGGGACAGAGAGGTACAGTGAGTGAAACTGACAGTGTGCTATTCTGTTCTAAACCAATTTTGCTGTTCCATATTTCAAATCCTTGAGTTTAGGGACAGAGAAGGACACTCGTGCAAATTATCAGTGTGCTATTCTGTGCTAAAACTTGTTTGTAGGGAGGGACAGAGTAGGACAGTGAGGGAAAGTGTCAGTGTGCTATTCTGT
Source organism: Rana muscosa (assembly GCA_029206835.1). Classification (NCBI taxonomy): domain Eukaryota; kingdom Metazoa; phylum Chordata; class Amphibia; order Anura; family Ranidae; genus Rana; species Rana muscosa. The sequence continues at coordinate 343,071,644 of CM055119.1, forward strand.
TCTAAACCAATTTTGCTGAACCATATTTTCAATCCTTGAGTTTAGGGACAGAGAGGTACAGTGAGTGAAACTGACAGTGTGCTATTCTGTTCTAAACCAATTTTGCTGTTCCATATTTCAAATCCTTGAGTTTAGGGACAGAGAAGGACACTCGTGCAAATTATCAGTGTGCTATTCTGTGCTAAAACTTGTTTGTAGGGAGGCACAGAGTAGGACAGTGAGGGAAAGTGTCAGTGTGCTATTCTGTTCTAAACCAATTTTGCTGTTCCATATTTTCAATCCTTGAGTTTAGGGACAGAGAGGTACAGTGAGTGAAACTGACAGTGTGCTATTCTGTTCTAAACCAATTTTGCTGAACCATATTTTCAATCCTTGAGTTTAGGGACAGAGAGGTACAGTGAGTGAAACTGACAGTGTGCTATTCTGTTCTAAACCAATTTTGCTGTTCCATATTTCAAATCCTTGAGTTTAGGGACAGAGAAGGACACTCGTGCAAATTATCAGTGTGCTATTCTGTGCTAAATCTTGTTTGTAGGGAGGGACAGAGTAGGACAGTGAGGGAAAGTGTCAGTGTGCTATTCTGTTCTAAACCAATTTTGCTGAACCATATTTTCAATCCTTGAGTTGAGGGACAGAGAGGTACAGTGAGTGAAACTGACAGTGTGCTATTCTGTTCTAAACCAATTTTGCTGTTCCATATTTCAAATCCTTGAGTTTAGGGACAGAGAAGGACACTCGTGCAAATTATCAGTGTGCTATTCTGTGCTAAATCTTGTTTGTAGGGAGGGACAGAGTAGGACAGTGAGGGAAAGTGTCAGTGTGCTATTCTGTTCTAAACCAATTTTGCTGAACCATATTTTCAATCCTTGAGTTGAGGGACAGAGAGGTACAGTGAGTGAAACTGACAGTGTGCTATTCTGTTCTAAACCAATTTTGCTGTTCCATATTTCAAATCCTTGAGTTTAGGGACAGAGAAGGACACTCGTGCAAATTATCAGTGTGCTATTCTGTGCTAAATCTTGTTTGTAGGGAGGGACAGAGTAGGACAGTGAGGGAAAGTGTCAGTGTGCTATTCTGTTCTAAACCAATTTTGCTGTTCCATATTTTCAATCCTTGAGTTTAGGGACAGAGAGGTACAGTGAGTGAAACTGACAGTGTGCTATTCTGTTCTAAACCAATTTTGCTGAACCATATTTTCAATCCTTGAGTTTAGGGACAGAGAGGTACAGTGAGTGAAACTGACAGTGTGCTATTCTGTTCTAAACCAATTTTGCTGTTCCATATTTCAAATCCTTGAGTTTAGGGACAGAGAAGGACACTCGTGCAAATTATCAGTGTGCTATTCTGTGCTAAATCTTGTTTGTAGGGAGGGACAGAGTAGGACAGTGAGGGAAAGTGTCAGTGTGCTATTCTGTTCTAAACCAATTTTGCTGAACCATATTTTCAATCCTTGAGTTGAGGGACAGAGAGGTACAGTGAGTGAAACTGACAGTGTGCTATTCTGTTCTAAACCAATTTTGCTGTTCCATATTTCAAATCCTTGAGTTTAGGGACAGAGAAGGACACTCGTGCAAATTATCAGTGTGCTATTCTGTGCTAAATCTTGTTTGTAGGGAGGGACAGAGTAGGACAGTGAGGGAAAGTGTCAGTGTGCTATTCTGTTCTAAACCAATTTTGCTGTTCCATATTTTCAATCCTTGAGTTTAGGGACAGAGAGGTACAGTGAGTGAAACTGACAGTGTGCTATTCTGTTCTAAACCAATTTTGCTGAACCATATTTTCAATCCTTGAGTTTAGGGACAGATAGGTACAGTGAGTGAAACTGACAGTGTGCTATTCTGTTCTAAACCAATTTTGCTGTTCCATATTTCAAATCCTTGAGTTTAGGGACAGAGAAGGACACTCGTGCAAATTATCAGTGTGCTATTCTGTGCTAAATCTTGTTTGTAGGGAGGGACAGAGTAGGACAGTGAGGGAAAGTGTCAGTGTGCTATTCTGTTCTAAACCAATTTTGCTGAACCATATTTTCAATCCTTGAGTTTAGGGACAGAGAGGTACAGTGAGTGAAACTGACAGTGTGCTATTCTGTTCTAAACCAATTTTGCTGTTCCATATTTCAAATCCTTGAGTTTAGGGACAGAGAAGGACACTCGTGCAAATTATCAGTGTGCTATTCTGTGCTAAATCTTGTTTGTAGGGAGGGACAGAGTAGGACAGTGAGGGAAAGTGTCAGTGTGCTATTCTGTTCTAAACCAATTTTGCTGTTCCATATTTTCAATCCTTGAGTTTAGGGACAGAGAAGGACACTCGTGGCAATTTTCAGTGTGCTATTCTGTGCTAAATCTTGTTTGTAGGGAGGGACAGAGTAGGACAGTGAGGGAAAGTGTCAGTGTGCTATTCTGTTCTAAACCAATTTTGCTGTTCCATATTTTCAATCCTTGAGTTTAGGGACAGAGAAGGACACTCGTGGCAATTTTCAGTGTGATATTCTGTGCTAAATCTTGTTTGTAGGGAGGGACAGAGTAGGACAGTGAGGGAAAGTGTCAGTGTGCTATTCTGTTCTAAACCAATTTTGCTGTTCCATATTTTCAATCCTTGAGTTTAGGGACAGAGAAGGATAGGCAGGGGACATTGTCAGTGTCATTGTTGCTAAGCCTCCTGCACAGTATACATCTGAAGGTAGCCCTTATTGCTCTTTTTCCCATCTCCCTGCAGGCCATCCATTAAAATGTCTGGAAGGCAAACAAGGAGAGGCAGACAGTCAGGAGGCAAAAAAAGAGGGCAAGCAGGCTCTGTGTCAGGGGGCAACAGTGCTGGTCGTGGACGCGGTGCATTGTCATCAGCACATGGCCATGGGACACGCTTGTCCTTCTTTTCGGCAGCTGGACATGTTGAGCCACATCATGCCGAAGACTTGGTAGAGTGGATGACCAAGCCCACCTCATACTCCTCATCCTCTCTCACCCAGGCTCAGGGTACTGGCAAAGCAGCTGCCAAAGCGTCCTCTTCTCTGGTATCATTATCTTCATTAGTCAATCCTTCCCTAGACCCACCATGTCCTCCTCCTGAGGAGTCCCCCGAACTGTTTGAGCACAGTGTTGGGTACATGCTCCAGGAGGATGCCCAGCGTTTGGAAGGATCTGATGATGATACCCAGCTAGAGGAAGGCAGCAGCGTGAGAGCAGAGAGAGGGGATGCTCAAGAAGGACACCAATCTGGCAGTCATGCTCCAGCAGCTGCAACATACTGCCAGATTGGCTCCAGTGATGAGGAGGGAGGGGATGATGAGGTCACTGACTCCACGTGGGTGCCTAATAGGAGAGAGGAGGAGGAGGAGGAGGATGAGGAGGAGGCACATCTCCAACGAGGCAGGATGCCCTTGAGTGGCCAGCGTATGGGCAGCACACCGACGGAATCACACCGCAGAGCTCCGCCTGTGCAGGGCGCTGCCTCTGCCCGTCATTCAAAAAGTTCTTTGGTGTGGGCCTTTTTTGAGGCGAGTGCATCAGATCGCACAGCTGCTGTTTGCAACATATGTCTCAAGCGTATATCGCGTGGCCAAAACATCAGCCGCTTGGGCACCACATGCTTGATCAGACATATGTTGACCTGCCATGCAGCTCGTTGGCAAGCCTACCTTAAAGACCCACACCAAAGAACAAAGCTGACCTCTTCTTGCACCGCATCAGCTGGGATCTCCAACCCCACTATACCTTCACTCCTCTCTGAAACCTGCTCTGAGAGGAATGAAGGTGTACAATTAGGTGTGTCACAGGCAAGTACTTGCAGGCACTCTGCTAGCAGTACACCAATGTCCGATTCTAGCAGGCAAATTTCCCTGCCCCAGCTGCTGGACCGTCGAAAGAAGTTCACTCCCAGCCATCCACATGCCCAGCGGTTGAATGCTAGCTTGGCTAAATTGCTAGCGCTTCAACTGCTGCCTTTTCAGTTGGTAGACTCGGCCCCCTTCCGTGAGTTTGTGCAATGTGCGGTTCCTCAGTGGCAGGTTCCCAAACGCCACTTTTTCGCACGGAAGGCGATTCCGGCTCTCTACAGGCATGTGGAAGGCAATGTCTTGGCCTCGCTGGACAGGGCGGTCAGCGGTAAGGTGCATATTACCGCTGACTCATGGTCCAGCAGGCATGGACAGGGACGTTACCTTTCTTTCACGGCCCATTGGGTCACTCTTTTGGCAGCTGGGAAGGATGCAGGACAAGGTGCAGTAGTGTTGGAGGTTGTTCCACCGCCACGCCTCCAAAATGCTACTACTGGTTGTGACACACCTCTCTCCTCCACCCCCTCCTCTTCTTCTTCCTCCATGGCCTCTTCCTGTGGTTTGTCCTCGGAACCAGCGGTGCTCCGTAGGCGTTCAAGGGGCTACGCAAGTACGCAGGCAAAAATATGCCATGCCGTGCTTGCGCTGGTGTGTTTGGGGGACAGAAGCCACACTGGGGCAGAGGTCCTTTCTGCTCTGCAGGGGCAGGCCGAGAGGTGGTTGACGCCACGCCAGCTTAAGCCAGGAATGGTGGTTTGCGACAATGGCACCAACCTCCTCTCCGCCCTCCGACAGGGACAACTGACCCATGTGCCCTGTATGGCTCACGTCCTTAACCTGGTGGTGCAGCGGTTCTTGGGCAGGTACCCGGGCTTACAGGATGTCCTGAGGCAGGCCAGGAAAGTCTGTGTGCATTTCTGCAGATCTTATAATGCCAGTGCTCGCCTGGCTGAGCTGCAAAAGGAGTTGAACCTGCCCAAGAACCACCTTATATGTGACATGCCCACCAGGTGGAACTCAACGTTGGCCATGCTGCAGCGGCTGCACACGCAGCAGAGGGCCATCAATGAGTACCTGTGCGACTACAGCACCAGGACAGGGTCAGGGGAGCTCGGGTTTTTTTCACCACGCCAGTGGGGCATGATCAGGGATGCATGCACTGTCCTGGCACCATTTGAGGAGGCCACGAGGATGGTGAGCAGTGACAGTGCATGCATCAGTGACACTGTACCTCTTGTCCACCTGTTGGAGCACACGCTGCGTGGAATAATGGACAGGGCACTTGAGGCAGAACAGAGGCAGGAAGAGGAGGACTTCCTTGCCTCTCAAGGCCCCCTTTACCCAGACAGTGTTCCTTCTGTCCCACCCATCGCACAGGAAGAGGAGGAGGAGGAGGAGGAGGAGGAGGAGGATTGTGTCAGCATGGAGGTGGAGGCTGGCACTCAGCATCATCAGCAGCAGTCTTTTAGGGATGATTTACAGTCCCAAGAAACCAGTGGACTTGTACGTGGCTGGGAGGAGGTGGCTGCGGATCATGTCGTCCTTAGTGACCCAGAGGACTCCGGACTGAATGCCTCAGCTAACCTACGCTGCATGGCCTCCCTGATCCTGCAAAGTCTGCGGAAGGATCCTCGTATTGTTCGGATCAAGGAGAGGGACCATTACTGGCTGGCCACTCTCCTTGATCCACGGTACAAGGGTAAGGTTGCGGACCTTATCGTACCGTCGCAGAGGGAGCAGAGGATGAGACAACTCCGGGAGGCCTTGCAGAAAGGTCTGTGCAACGCGTTCCCAGAGACTGGGAGGTTACAAACTCCTGGTCCTGGACAACGAGTTGCTGAGGCTTCGGGCAGTCAAAGAAGGAGCGGTGGGGAAGGTGGCCGTCTGACCGATGCGTTCAGACAATTCTTTAGTCCGCAGCCCCAAAGTATGATCGGTTCCAGCAACCATCGCCAGCGTCTGATATACATGGTCCAGGAATACCTAGGGGCAAGGTCCGACTTGGACACCTTCCCCACCGAAAATCCTCTGGCTTACTGGGTCTTGAGGATGGATCACTGGCCAGAGCTTGCACAGTATGCAATTGAGCTACTGGCCTGTCCTACATCCAGCGTTCTTTCAGAACGCACATTCAGTGCTGCTGGAGGATTTGTCACGGATCACAGGGTGCGCCTGTCCACCGACTCAGTTGATCGACTGACTTTCATCAAGATGAACCAGTCTTGGATCACCACCAGCTACCACACACCAGATGCTGATATAACAGACTAATTGATTTTAAAATGTCACATCCCTTCAAGACTGATGCTGATGCTGAGTGCCTGTGCTGTTATGTTGACTGGCTATCCTCCTCCTCCTCCTCAATGATACGATTAATGATGATAGCTTGGAAGATCATTTTGGTTTATGGGTGACGCCACCAGTGGCTAAGGCCCAATTTTTCAGCCCCTGTTTAACAGGGGCGTGTAATTAAAATTTTTGATGCAATAATTTGCAGCAGGCCTCATTGCTGTGCTCCAAGTACAGTATCTGTGAGGGGTTGCAGTGTTGTGCCACCAGTGCCTAAGGCCCAATTTTTCAGCCCCTGTTCAACAGGGGCATGCAATTATAATTATTGATCTAATAATTCACAGCAGGGCCCATTGCTGCGCCCACCAAGAGTAACTGTCAGGCCTTACAGTGTTGTGGCACCAGCACCACCACCACCACCACCACCAAAGGCCCAATTTTTCAGCCCCTATTCAACAGGGGCATGCAATTATAATTATTGATCTAATAATTCACAGCAGGGCCCATTGCTGCGCCCACCAAGAGTAACTGTCAGGCCTTACAGTGTTGTGGCACCAGCACCACCATCACCACCACCACCACCACCAAAGGCCCAATTTTTCAGCCCCTATTCAACAGGGGCATGCAATTATAATTATTGATCTAATAATTCACAGCAGGGCCCATTGCTGCGCCCACCAAGAGTAACTGTCAGGCCTTACAGTGTTGTGGCACCAGCACCACCATCAAAGGCCCAATTTTTACTACCACTGAACAACAATTATATGTTATTACAATTCCTGATATAATAGTTGACAGCAGGGCGTTCCAGCACCCACCAAGAATAACTGTGAGTGCTTTCAGTGTTGTGCCAACACCAACACCTAAGGGGCCAATTTCTGCAGAGTATATACGGCAGGTCCCTACTTTCAAACATCCAACTTACAAACTACTACTACTTGCAAACGGAAGAAGACAACAGGAAGTGAGAGGAAATCTACCCCTAGGAAGGAAAATTCTCTCCTGTAAGAATTAATATGGGAGAAAGGTGTCTCCTCTCTACTGATGCTTTATCACCAATCCTTGTTTCAAGAAAAACACCACATTTCAAAAACAGTTGTCATTGGGACGCAAAGTGAGGTGAAATGTTCTGAACAGGGGCACAGACAGCAAAAAAAATGGGACAGGGGTGATAACCGTTCCCTATGTTTTCCAAAAAGCTAAAAAAAAGGAATTTGGCTGGAGCTCCACTTAAACAATGCAGCTGTTCAAAATTACAAACAGATTCTACATAAGAACAAACCTACAGTCCCTGTCTTGTATGCACCGCCTGTATACGGCTGTTCAGAGTATATAGGGCCTTTTTTATTTTATGTGCGGGGTTCCCCTTAATATCCATACAAGACCCAAAGGGGCTGGTAATGGGCTGGGGTAGGGGGGGGGTTGATGGGGTAGCTATGCCATTTTTCCTAAAGATTTTCATCCATATTACCGGGACCAGACATTGCATTAAAGCCGCAAGCAGTTTTAAATGGCTTTTTTTCCTTTACAAATGTCATTTTGTGCAGGGACAGTTCTAAACACGGGAAACATGTGGCACTTCACAGGCATACTTTAGACACCCCCCAGGTACAATATTTAAAGGAATATTTGACTTTTTTTTTTTTTCACTTTATGCATCATTAAAATGACTGCTCCCGGAAAATGTCCGTTTTTAAAACTTCTTTTTGCATTGATACATGTCCCCTGGTGCAGAAGCCGGGTTCCCAATCTCTGTTTCGGACAATAACATGCATAATGGTCATTATAATTAGCACTTTAGAATCCGAACGTTCGCATCCATTGTATTTAATAGGGTTCTAATGTTCGTGCGAACTTTCGGTCCGTTCGCGGGTTCTGGTGCGAACCGAACCCGGGGGTGTTCGGCTCATCACTAATACAGACTGATTTTACTGTTGTGGGTTTAGTAACACTTTAAAATACATACGGTGTATGTGAGCTGTTTTATCAAATTGGTAAATTGCAATCTTGTGCAGCCAATTTTGTCTTTCACACCTTTTGTCAGCAAGCTCCCTGTGCATGCTGCATATCCTGGTTGGCTTCAATTACTGCCCTTCTCTCTCCTAGAGAGTGCTGCCAAGATGGGGATTAAAAGAAGCTGATATTAGAATAATACAAGTACTTACACTCATTGAAGGAATATGTTTGGACAGCCGCACTCCAAAAAATTGTTACCTTTATTAGTAAAACAGGATCAAAAACTACAAGCCACAGCAAAACTGAACACCTCCTGACGCGTTTCACACTAATATTTAGTGCTTAATCACAGCTATGAAGACCCATTAGTCTTTTTTCCATCGGTTTTAAAAAATAGAACATGTTTTAAATTTTTCCGATGGATCAAAAGCCGATAGCAAATTCCGATTGTCTATGGGCAAGTCCATCGGATAAAAAACCCACGCATGCTCAGAATCATGTCGACGCATGCTCAGAAGCATTAAACTTCATTTTTCTCGGCTCATCGGAGTGTTTTACGTCACCGCGTTTGGAACGGTGGGTTTTTTGACTGATGGTGTGTAGGCAAGACTGACGGAAGTCAGCTTCATCGGATTTCCGATGGAAAAAAACATTGGATTAGAATCCATAGGATATCGTGTGTACGAGGCTTTAAAGTTAGGATGCGTGTTATACGCCCGTGCGTGTTATACGCCGATAAATACGGTATATATTTTTGAAAAAATATATATATATCATTTTTGATAAAACAAAACAAAATGATTTTTGAAAAAAAAAATTAATAATTTTAGAAAAAAAAAACATTTTTGAATTTTTTTTTTTTTTTTAAAATGATAAAAAAATATAATTTTTGAAAAAAATAATCATTTAAAAAAAATCACTTTTGAAAAAAAAAAAAACATTTTCGAAAAAATAATTTTTGGGGAAAAAGAACAAATAAATAATTAAAAAAAAAATATATATATTTAAAAAATAAATAAAAATAAAATCATTTTTGAAAAAAAAAAAAAATAAATCATTTTTGAAAATAAAAATCATTTTTGAAAAAACAATTCAGTTTAGATGTGGCCCGAGCGTACCATGACGGACGGTGGATCTCGGCTGGCAAGGTCTGAAGACTTTTTTATATATTTCCATGGCAGACCGTTTATGTGTGTTGTCTGTCTGTGTGTTTCCATTTTGTCTGGTGCCTTTTTTTCTTTCTCCCCATACCGCGCCGTGTGTGGAACGCTTCTGCGTTCCAGGACGCCACTCCACTTCCTGGTTCCCGGTCCGCCGTACGTCTGCGCATGCGCGAGCCGCGGCGAAACTGAGGCTTGGTTTTCGCACGTGCGCAGTATGGTGGAGGGGTCAGGGGCCACACAGGTGCAGTAGGCTCGGTCCCTCCGGCGCATGCGCGCATCGGGACCGGCCGTGACATCATTCCGGCGGGTGATTTAACCGCTGAGGAGCCCTATACAGGTGGGATAACCTATGGGCATATAGCGGCAGCCTCCCGGAGTCTCAATACTACCAGGACGGGGTAAGCACTTTTTTTGCAATGTAATGCTTGTAATGCTGTAGTGTCTCTTAAAGGGACAGTTGCTGTTCTTGCATTGATTTGCTTATCCTTAGTCTAAGTAGTGTAGTCACGTATCATTGTGTGTCTTCCTCGTCATGGACTCATCTTCACCGCCGTGTGGCCAGCCCTCCCGCACAAGGTATGTGCGGAGTGGGTAGGGGGTTGGTGTCTTTGGTGTCATTAATGCTGGTGGTTGCTAATGGTTACAACCTGCCCACCCTCCCCCTCCCTCTGTCTGTATTATCTCTTACAGCCCGGCTACATCAGTTCATCGGTCACAGGATAGGGACCTTGCCAGGCCGCACCATCACCATCACCAATCATCCTCCAGGTCCAGACATGACACTCCGTCTGGGACCCACTATCATAGGGGACGTTCACATTCCCCCTCTAAATATAGGAGATGTTCCCATTACTCCTCTAAGTATAGGAGATGTTCCCATTCCTCCTCTAAGTATAGGAGATGTCCCCATTCCTCCTCAAGCCACCGCTACCACCACCGCGATGATCGCTCCGATCAAAGAGCCTGTTGGGGATGTAAAACTAGAGTCCCAGAGGGCAAATCGCTGTGTGAACCATGCTATGCCCGAGCGGTCGGTGAGAAAGAGACTGAAAAAGAAAATCTGGAGTCTCTTGTTAAACGTGTGGTACAGCAGTCTATAATGGAAATAGATGCCACCCACACAAGGAGTCAGTCCACCCCCTTGTCTGGCTCCTTGGCTGACGAGGCCCAGGAGGATCCCGACCAATTCCAGCCCCATGATGCCTCCCATGATTCCTCGCAAGACGAGATGGAGGGAGATGATTATGTAGTGGGATTCGACTACGCTTTAGTCTCTCCACTGGTCAAGGCAGTGAAGGAAACCTTAAAGTTGGAGGATACCACTGCCCCCTCAGAAAAACAAAGAAAACTGTTTAAGCAACTGGGGAAGGAACGCTCCAATTTCCCACTTCCCTCCGAGCTGAAAGGCGTTTTTGAGGAAGAATGGAGCAAGGGAGATAAGAAGGTTTCTATGCTAAGCAAAACCTCTAGACTATATCCCTTTAAATCCGAGGAAGTTAAGCATTTGGAAAATGCTCCCCTCGTGGATGCAGCAGTAATGTGCCTAGCGAAGCATGTCACCCTCCCACTAGATGACACCGTGGCTTTTAAAGATGGTCTGGATCGAAAGATTGACCAATGTCTTAAGAGAATATATAACTTGAACGGTATGGCTTGCAAACCAGCCCTAGCCCTTGCAGTCACCTCCAAAGCAATGGAGGCCTGGGTGGAAAATGTTGACTCCGTTCTGAAAGGTGTCTCGGAGGAACTAGCACAAAGTTCAGCAGTACAAGAACTTAAACTAGCTGTTGCCTTTTTGGGAGAAGCATCAATTGATCTCATCTGCTTGATGGCTAAATCCATGCTTTCTTCGGTCACAGCCAAACGAGCACTATGGTTGCGCCCCTGGCTTGCTGATCCAGCCTCAAAACAGGCATGGTGAAAAATTCCTTTCGAAGGAACTTCCTTGTTTGGAAACAAACTAGACAATGCCATTTCAAGGGCTACAGGCGGAAAGTCGGTGTTCCTCCCTCAGGACAGACGTCCGTTTAACCAAAGGAAACCTCAACAGGGACGCAGTACAGAGCGTTCAAGAGAGGCACGCTCCTATAGGCCCAGACGGGATTTTAGGAGAAGCCGGAAATGGAATAGGCAGACATCTTTCCAAAAAACTGGCAAGAAACAGACGCCCGGTGAGCGCGAGCCAACCAAGTCCTTTTGAGATTGGGCCCGCCCAAGCGGGTCAGGTGGGGGCTCGCCTATGTCTCTTCCAGCACGCTTGGGTGACCTCGATCTCAGACCATTGGACCATCAAAACGGTCTCAATAGGTCACACATGGTCCTTCACCAAGGTCCCTCTATGCAGACCAATGCAAACTTCACTGCCTCAATCAGAAGAAAGACAACAAGTTCTTCTTTCATATGTGAATGCCCTGAAAGATCAAGGAGCAGTGGGGCCCATCCTAAAGGACGAGGAATTCCAGGGGGTATACTCCCCCCTCCTCCTAGTACAAAAGAAGAACGGCTCTTGGCGTCCAGTTATGGATCTCACTTTCATGAACAGGTACATAAGGCACGAGAAATTCAAGATGGAATCACTCTCAACCATCCAAAAGTTGTTCAACTAGGTGACTGGTTGATCTCAATAGATCTAAAGGACGCGTATTTTCATGTCCCTGTGGCAGAAGAATTCCACAAATACCTTCGATTTCAGGTCGAACGAGAGCACTTACAATTTATTTGTCTTCCACTCGGACTAACGACCTCTCCAAGGGTCTTTTTTTCCAAGGTACTGTTGGCAATTGTGTCTCTTATCAGAATACAGGGTGTGCGTCTGTATCATTATCTGGACGATTTGCTACTACTGTCCCAAGGCAAGCAGCAGCTGCTGATCCACAAAGATCAAGTGATCTCTACATTGATAGAGTTCGGATGGCTCCTAAACCGGAAGAAAAGTCAGCTAGAGCCGACCCAACACCTAACCTATCTAGGAGCTCAATTCGACACCGTAGAGAATACCATCTCTCTTCCGAAAGAAAAAATCCCGGTCATTCGGGAAAGAATATCCTTAGCCCTAGACTACTCTCACCTAAGGGTGTCACAGTGCCTGAAGATAATCGGCACGATGGTGGCCACATTCCCCCATGGTCAAGTGGGCAATGTGGAGGCTTCGTCCTTTTTCAATCAGGATTCCTCCAGCAATGGAAGACAGATGATCTCAATCAGCTGATCAGGTTTACTCGGTCAATGAGGAGCAGTCTCCTCTGGTGGCTTCAACACAAAAACTTGTTAACATGCCACTTCCTTGCTCCCATCCAATGGATGACTGTTACATCCGATGCCAGCAATGCGGGCTGGGGGGCACATTGTGGGGCAGAACTGGCTCAGGGCAAATGGGATGCCCGTCTCCACATTCCAGGATCAAACGTTCTGGAACTGCGAGCGGCATGGTGCGCCCTTCAAGCCTTCTCCCACCTTCTGAAAGGGAAGCCGGTCCTACTCAAAATGGACAATACCACCGCTGTGGCATATGTGAAGAGACAAGGGGGCACTCGGAGCTCCACCCTTCTCCAAGAGGTCGAACCTATCATGACCTGGGCTCAGAGGAATCTGCTCAACATAACAGCAGTCTTCATTCCAGGGGAGCAGAACATTCAAGCGGACTTTCTGTCACGCTGCACCTTAGACAACAACGAATGGTCACTGCATCCACAAACATTCAAGTGGATCCTATCGTTGGGAATCGATCCAGAAGTGGATCTGTTTGCATCCCCCTGCAATCACAAAGTAGACAGATACTACACTCGAGGTCGGTGCAGTCAAGCTTTCGAAGTAGATGCATTAACAAGCCAATGGAAATTCAACAAGGCATATGCCTTCCCTCCACCTCCGATCATGCAAAAATTCCTGCAGCGGCTCCAGTTGGAGAAAGGCGAAGTGATAACAATAGCACCATACTGGCCGAACAGGCCATGGTTTCCTCTCCTGAATCTGATGAGCTTCAGGGACCCGCTAGAGTCTCTTGGGTGTGCTTTAGGGGTAATCTCTACCCTTATGAGCTCCAGAAAGCCTAACATGAACAAAACCTACAACAGAATCTGGACCAGGTTTGTCAGCTTCATGACTTCTGCTGGAAAATCTTTCAGAAATCCTGGAGTTCAAGACGTTTTGAGTTTTCTACAATCAGGCTTGGATCTTCCTTTGTACTCTGAGGGAACTGATTGACAAGTTTCAGCCTTATCGGCATTTTCAGGAACATCATGGGCAACTCATCCCCTGGTTCAACAATCCTTTCAGGGGGCTTCGAGAATCAGGCCTCAGAGGAAACCTAGATTCCCCAAATGGGATCTTCTGCTCGTCCTTGATGCTCTTTCAGCACTCAACAACAAGGATCTTTCTATTAAGGTCTTATCAATCAAACTGGCCTTTCTAGTGGCCATTACTTCAGCCAAAAGGGTTTCAGAAACAAGCTTCCTGGGTTGTCAAGAACCCTTTCTGACTTTATTCCCGGACCGTGTTTCCATGTTTGGGTCTAAGCCCAAAGTCACGTCAATTTTCCACGAAAATCAGGAAATAGTCCTTCCTACTTTCAATTCTCTGGAATCAGCAGATGCTCATCCCTTGTATGTGGGCGAGACTCTGAAAGAATCTCTGCGAGTCACTTCATCATTTAGAAGCTCAAACTACCTGTTCTTGTTACATACTGGCAGCAACAAAGGAAAGAGGACTTCCTCCAGAACGATAGCAGCCTGTATCGTCCAATCTATTCAACAGGCTTACATGGCAAAGGGCTTGGCTCCTCCAGAGGCGGTGACGGCTCATTCCACCAGAGGCATGGCAGCCTCATGGGCAGCAGCTCGACACGTGGCTCCTTAAGTGATATGCAAGGCAGCTTCGTGATCTTCTATTAATACTTTTATGACTCATTATTGTATTGAGCCTGCTTCCTTTTCCTCTGTCAATTTTGGTCGAAAAATCCTGTCAGTTGATGGGAAAGATCAAAATATATATATTTTTTTATGCATGCATACCCTCCCGTGTGGATTGGCTAGTTATTTCCCACACGTAGTCTGCCATGGAGTCTGTCAGGAAAACGGAAAATTTATTACCAATACTTACCGTAATTTTCCTTTCCTGATAGACTCCATGGCAGACGGAGTTCCCACCCATGAATAAAAATATGAGAGTCGAAATTTGAGTTGGCTAGTTACGGAACACCTGTCTGTGGAGGTGAGCTCAAATTTATGGGTAAGGGGTCCTATAGCTGTGGAGAGGAGGCGGGGTTAACCCACACGTAGTCTGCCATGGAGTCTATCAGGAAAGGAAAATTACGGTAAGTATTGGTAATAAATTTTCAGTTTTTCCAACTATTCTCACTTCTTCAACTTTTTCTTACGGATTTAAGCTATTCATCCAGTTAGCTTTAGCAATTCCGCTATTCAGCATTCCCACACATTTTCTGCAGGAAATGCATTTTCTAGTTGTATATGTTGACTGTAAATTTATTTACTTTTTTAGATCCACCGGGAGTTTAGCAATAGAAAATGCTAACTGGGTTGTGAAGCGACCTTCCAACTGAAATTTCTTATACATGGAATTAGATGGAAGGCTGAAAACAGAAACAATTCTTTTTTTCAACAACTCAACCTCCTAAAAAGCCAACCTTTGTCAAAAAAAAAAGACAAAACAAAAAAACAAAAAAACAAAACAAAACGCAATCTCTTTTTAGTGAGCCAAGGTTGTTTTTCTTAACATTAGGGAAAGCAAAATTAATACCGGCTGACAAAAAAAGTCTAAAATGTGGAGAGAATAAAAATGATGACAATGACGCATTCAAGAGCAGGCTTTGTTAAAGAGAATGTATTATCAAAGATCTGAAATTGAAGGTTATGGAGCACAGGAAAATGTTAGAACCAATCTTAGTTCCACACAATTTAATGAAAAATAATTCATTCTTTAAATTGTCAATGCACGGGTGATGTAATCCATGCTTCATGTGACTGTCATGGATGGTTTGCCAATGGAGCGTGTCGATCTGTGTAAGGAGGAGATGAGAAGAAAAATTTAAATGGTATGATTTTATGGAATATATGAAAAATACAGTAAATGGTTTGTTAAAGGGGAACTGTGTTTTTGGTCCCTTTTCATTTTCATGTTCAATAATTTTTATTGTAAATACAGTGGAACCTCGGATTACGAGCATAATCCGTTCCAGGAGAATGCTCGTAATCCAAAGCACTCGCATATCAAAGTGAGTTTCCCCATTGAAGTCAATGGAAACGAAAATTATTTGTTCTGCATTGACTTCAATGGCATGCAATACCGCATGCGGCCAGAGGCGGGGGAGACGCCGGAGAGCCTCGGAAACGGCCGAAAAGACCTGAGGACACCTCGGAAAGACTTAGTTCCCGAGATTTGCTGAGGTCAGCCGTGCTGTCCTCGGGTCTTTCCGTGCATTTCCGAACGGCGACGTTCGGCTCTGCTCGGCTCCGGCGCCCCACCACCTCAGGCCAAACGCGGTACTGCACACCGCTTTGGCCTGAATCGTGCTCGTTTTGCGAGACAACACTCGCAAACCGAGTTACGATTTTTAAAAATACAGTGCTTGTATTGCGAAACGCTCGTTAACCGCGTTACTCGCAATCCGAGGCTCCACTGTAGATCAAAAGTGTACAGCAATACAAACGCACCTAGTCTGCCTGTGCAGGGGCTACAACTGGCAACATAGAGAACATAAGTGTACATACACAGCATAGGCTAAGGAGGGAGGGCCTCCTTCTCAAACAGACATATCCAACTTAAACAAAACATATACAGTATCTTACAAAAGTAAGTACACCCCTCACATTTTTGTAAATATTTTATTCTATCTTTTCATGTGACAACAATGAAGAAATGACACTTTGCTACAATGTAAATTAGTGAGTGTACAGCTTGTATAAGGGCCCTTTCACACATGCGGACCGTATGTCCGTTTTTCATTCATCCGTTTTCGGATGAAAAACAGACATACATGTATCCCTATGGGATAGCGGATGTCCATCCACTGACATCCGATCTCATCAGGCTCCGCTATGCTCCGTTTCTGCAGACAGAGGAAAATCCTATTTTTCCATCCGTCTGCGGATCGGATGAACACGGACAGACGGTCCGTGTTCATCCGATCCCCCAATAGAGGAGAGCGGAGATCTGACTGGTCCATCTCTGCACAGTGTGCAGAGATGGACTAACCCGTGTGCAGAGACGGGTGTGCAGAGACGGGTTAGTCATCCGTCAGCTCAGCCGGGATCAACGGAGCGATCCCCGCAGAGCAAGCGGATGTTAAAGGAACGGATCCTCACGGGATCCTTACGGGAAAGGGCCCTAACAGTGTAAATTTGCTGTCCCCTCAAAATAACTCAACACACAGCCATTAATGTCTAAACCGCTGGCAACAAAACTGAGTACACCCCTAAGTGAAAATGTCCAAATTGGGCATAATTAGCCTTTTCCCCTCCCTTGTGTCATGTGACTCGTTAGTGTTACAAGGTATGAGGTGTGAATGGGGAGCAGGTGTGTTAAATTAGGTGTTATCGCTCTCACTCTCTTATACTGGTCTCTGGAAGTTAAACATGGCACCTCATGGCAAAGAACTCTCTGAGGATCTGAAAAAGAAAAGTGTTGCTCTACATAAAGATGGCCTAGGCTATAAGAAGATTGTCAAGACCCTGAAACTGAGCTGCAGCATGGTGGCCAAGACCATACAGTGGTTTAACAGGGCAGAACAGGCTTCACCATGATCGACCAAAAAAGTTGATTGCACATGCTCAGCGTCATATCCAGAGGTTGTCATTGCTGCAGAGGTTGAAGGGGTGGGGGGTCAGTCTGTCAGTGCTCAGACCATACGCAGCACACTGCATCAAATTGGTCTGCTTGGCTGTCATCCCAGAAGGAAGCCTCTTCTAAAGATGATGCACAAGAAAGCTAAGGACATGGATTACTGGAACCATGTCCTGTGGTCTGATGAGACCAAGATAAACGTATTTGGTTCAGATGGTGTCAAGCGTGTGTGGCGGCAACCAGGTGAGGAGTACAAAGACAAGTGTGTCTTGCCTACAGTCAAACATGGTGGTGGGAGTGTCATGGCCTGAGGCTACATGAGTGCTGCCAGCATTGGGGAACTACAGTTCATTGAGGGAACCATGAATGCCAACATGTACTGTGACATACTGAAGCAGAGCATGATCCCCTCCCTTCAGAAAATGGGCCGCAGGGCAGTATTCCAACATGATAACGACCCCAAACACACCTCCAAGACGACCACTGCCTTGCTAAAGGAGCTGAGAGTAAAGGAGAGGACGGGAGAAGACATAGAGGAGTGTGGAGGACACCGCCATGACCCGCTGTCCCACCGAGACAGGTAAGTGCTGGGCGAGCAATGCACACTGGCAGCATTTGATGGGGCACAGTAGCGGCAATTTATGGGCACACTGGCAGCAATTGATGGGCACAGTAGCGGTAATTGATGGGCACACTGGCAGCATTTGATGGTGCACAGTAGCGGCAATTGATGGGCACACTGGCAGCATTTGATGGGGCACAGTAGCGGCAATTGATGGGCACAACATCAGCAATTGATGGGCACACTGGCAGCAATTGATGGGCACAGTAGCGGCAATTGATGGCACAGTGGCTGCGTTTGATGTGCACATTGGCTGCGCTTGATGGGCACAGTGGCGGCAATTGATGGCACAGTTGCTGCGTTTGATTGACACAGTGGCTGCGCTTAATGGGCACAGTGGCTGCGTTTGATGGGCACAGTGGCTGCGCTTGATGAGCACAGTGGCTGCGTTTGATGGCACAGTGGCGGCAATTGCTGGGCACAGTAGCTGCGTTTGATGGGCACAGTGGCTGCGTTTGATAGCACAGTGGCGGCAATTGATGGGCACAGTAGCTGCGTTTGATGAGCACAGTGGCTGCAATTGATGTTTTTTTTTTCAGTTTGTTTGCGCCCCCCAAAAATTTTGAGCACCAGCCACCACTGATAGCTACCCTACACCTCTTGCTTGGGAAAACTAAGTAGCAACCAGGTGCATCAGCATTTTCTACAGGAAGAGAGCATCTGCATTCAGCTTTGGAATATTTTTGCTATCAGGTCAGCTGATCGGTTTATCCCACGGGAGGACAGCAGAGTGACTTTTAGCAGCCAGAAAGTTAGCAAGTCCTCAGTTTGCATTGAAGTTCCAGTTTTGAGCAGCCCATACCTTCCCTTGCCAATCCAAGTTCATTCCCTAATAAAAGAAAACAAAACACCCTGGACTGGTTCTTGCAGCCTGAGCAAGGGATGGAAAATTCCTGTCGCCTGGCTGAGCATGTGAGGGGAGACCCAAAAATCCATAGGCTCCTAAGGAGGGGTAGCGCTACAATATGAACACAGATGGAACTAATATTGAAATTGAGGAATTTACCTCTATTTGAGAGATTTCTAAAATCTCAAATTTCTATTTCAATAAATTTTTATTTTTCAATTCAAGACATGTACAGAAAATCTTAAAAAATTGTTGTTTAAACATGACAAAGGGTTATTTCCAATTGTTTATGTCACAATGTTCTCATCAAGAGATTAAAAAAAAAATTAAAAAAATGAAAAATAGGCATTCAGGGAAGTCACACCCCACCTGGACGCCCCTAACGGGATCATCCTGCGCCCAGGTCAGGCCCCCCCCCCCCCCAGCCCGCCATCCTCATATGAAACCAATAAAAAGGAACTCGGAATCTTAATGAAGAACAGTACTACACTCATATACAATAACGCCCATCAAATTTAAGACTTGGAAATACCGCAATAAGAACACAGTAAATAATGATATCAAATCTTTGAATCATGTTTAAGCATCGAAACAAAAATCAAATAAAAATAAATAAAACAAAAGATAAAAGAACCAAGAAAAGATAGAATATAAGAAGAAAGAAATAAGAAGAAATCACATGCCGAACATGAGGCCCTTTAGGAATTAGAGCGGTCAGGGTCATGCCTGACCTTCAAAGAAACGCCACAGAAAACTGCCCAAGGTTCCCATATTGCCTCAAATTTAGGGATTAAATTAGTTGATATGCTAACCATCTTCTCTTGAGCCATAATCCAAGAGATCTTATTGTGTATAGCCTTAATGGATACCCTGGGCTTCCTCCAAGATCTAGCAATAATAATTTTAGTCCCCAGAAGTATAAAGTGAATCAGTTTTCTAGTTGGTTTGGAAACGTTGGGAATATTGTCATTGAGAAGAGCAACAGAAGCTGACCTAGGTATTGAACACGAAGTGACCTTAAATATGAGATTAAAAAATTTCTTCCAGATCGGCCTGATCCTAGGACATTCCCACCAGATATGCACCATCGAGCCCAATAAATGGCAGCCTCTAAAGCAGTTGGGATCCGATTCTGGGTAGATGGATGCAAGCCTGATGGGAGTC
This sequence comes from Rana muscosa, assembly GCA_029206835.1. Taxonomy (NCBI): domain Eukaryota; kingdom Metazoa; phylum Chordata; class Amphibia; order Anura; family Ranidae; genus Rana; species Rana muscosa. Next base: position 343,091,257 of record CM055119.1, read on the forward strand.
ATATACCATCTCATGACAACTTTTAAGTTAGCTTCCATGAGGGAGGTGTTCAAAATACTTTGGAATGAGCGAAAGTTGGCCTTTTGCCAGGATCCTAGATCCCAATTTAGCTGGAGGTCATCTTCCCATGCTTTCATGTATGAGGTTTTAGTAGCTGTACAAGTAAGTGAAGAGTAGATGACAGAAATGCCCCCCCTTTGTCCCACGGCCGATCCGCACCAGATCTCATAGTCCGTAAATTTGGGAGGAAGAGGTTTCTCCGTCCAAATATCATTCAAGAATTGTGAAATCTGTTCAAATCTAAATTTTTCAGAGTCAGGGAGGTCAAATTTATTTAGGCAATGGGGCATGGTAATAGGACCCCGATTTGTAAAGTATTGTCCTATCCTATATAGACCTTTGTTTGTCCACCAACTGAAGGCCTCTGTATCCATACCAGGAAAGAATTTTGGATTATTAAAAATGTGTGCTAGTGGTTGTGTTACAGACACTAGAGTGGGAAGAGGACGGAGTCTGTCCCAAAGGGAAAATGATTGAGATAAGGAAGGGGATAAAATAGGTGGTCTCTGTCTTTGTGGGCACCAAAGAAGGTACTCTAAGGATAATTGTGGTACCGCTTGTTCTTCTATCAGCACCCAGTCCGGTTTTTCATTCTTGGAATAAAATATAGATAATTGTGCTAGTCTGGCAGCTAAAAAATAATTATATAAGTTAGGCAAACCCACCCCTCCCTTCTTCCTATTTAAATATAGGGTGTTTTGGGGAACTCTGTAACTAGATTTGCCCCATACGAATGTGAGAATTTTACTTTGTAAGGAATTTATCTGATCTTTCCTGATGGGAATGGGGAGGGAACGAAATAGATATAAAATTCTAGGAAGTAATGTCATTTTCACTGAATTAATCCTGCCCAACCAAGATAGTTCGAATTTGTCCCAATTTTTAAGATCTGTAATAATTTTATGGAATAGGGGAGGATAGTTACTTGTGTAAAGAGATTCTGTTCGAGCAGTCAGAAAGATTCCCAGATATTTAATATGAGAAGAATTCCATTCAAATTTGAAAGACTGTTTGATGAGGGAAACTATGGGTAACGGGAGGGAAATATTTAGTGCCTGTGACTTGGCAAAATTGACCCTGAGTCCTGAAATATTAGAAAAATCAGAAATTACTTTATAAAGATTCGGGAGGGAGGTAATGGGAGAGGTAAGAAAGAGAAGCAAATCATCTGCGAAAAGTCCGCATTTATGCATCTGATTCCCACAGGTTACGCCTTTAATGTCAGAATTTTGTCTAATGGCTATGGCCAAGCTTTCAATGGCCATAGCAAAGACAATAGGGGATAGTGGACAACCTTGTCTTGTACCCCTGGCTATATTTATCGGAGAGGAATAATATCCCTGTATACGAATTTGAGCTTTAGGTTGAGAATACAGAGCTCTAATAACTCCCATAAAACGTGGGCCAAAACCCCATCGTTCTAATAGGGGAAAAAAGTATTGCCAGGATACAGAGTCAAAGGCCTTCTCCAGATCAAGTGCTAACAGGAAACCCTGTTGTTTTTGACCTCCGTCCCAGTTGGACTGCAAAAGGGAGATAATATCAATCGCTCTTCTCACTTGATCTGGGCCTTGTCTTCCTGGCATAAATCCTACCTGATCCTTGTGAATATATTTAGTAATAAAAGAGGAGAGGCGATTCGCTAAAATTTTAGTGAGAATTTTCAAATCATTATTTATCAAAGAAATAGGGCGATAATTGGAAACTTCTTCTGGGTTTTTATCCGGTTTGGGTATAACAGTAATGTAGGCTGTATTAAGTTGTGTACCTAATTGGGAACCCCTTGTAGTAAAATTAAAAAAATTTGTTAAATATGGGGTAAGGGTGTCCTTGAAGGCTTTGTAGTAGGGAGCTGATAATCCATCAGGTCCCGGGGCTGATCCCGCCCTGAGATCTTGAATTACTGCTGTAACCTCTTCAACAGAGAAGGGAGCTTCTAGGATATCTCTATGTTCCATATTCAAGGATGGAATAGGGAGTCCATCTAGGTATGAGGATACCGAGTTCATGGGTATATTTGAAGGGTCGTTATAGAGTTCGGAATAAAATGTCTGAAAAGCCTTTAGTATCTTTTCAGGGTTAGCCGTGGGGTCCTGTCCAGCAATGCGGATCTTAGGTATGGAATAAACTCTCGTTTTAGGAGACAATTTGGATGCCAACATTCTACCTATTTTACCTGTTTGAGTATAAAATTTATTACTTGTCCAACGGAGAGATTTCTCCGCTTTTGTAGTGAGTGCTAAATTGAGTTCTAGTCTACTCCTTTCAATCTTAGACAATAAGGATGGAGAAGGTTTCCTTTTATGCTGTGTTCTCAGGGTCCTGTATGATCTCTCCAATCTATCAATGCCCGCTTCCCTTTCCTTTTTGATTCTTGTCGAAATTTGGATAAGCTTGCCCCTAATAAAGGCCTTATGAGCAGCCCAAAGGACTTCAGCGGAAACATTTTCTATATCATTAAAGCTGAAGTATTCTTGAAGAGCTTTATCTATTTCCATTTGTATGGCTGGATCGGAAAGTAAAGACTCATTTAGTCTCCAATTACCCCCCTTTGATCTACCAGTTTTAATGCGTAGGAACATGACAACCATGGAGTGATCAGAAAGGACCGTGTCTTTGATAATTGACTTAATAACATCCGGGAGAATATAGGAAGGAACCAGGATATGGTCAATCCTAGAGTAGGTGTTGTGTGGGTGAGAGTAATGAGTATAATCTCTTATAGAAGGATTAGATTCTCGCCATACATCAGCTAGGCCTTTATCATGCAAAAGTCTAGCTATTTTCAGGCTTATCTTAGTGGGTCTGGTTAATTGGGTCGAGGGGGGTTTGGATTTGTCCAACCCCTGATCAAATGCTGCATTGGAATCTCCCCCCCAAATGATTGTGCCCTCTAATTGAGGAGATAGGGTGTCCAGGATGAATCGAAAAAATGTATCTTGCCCTGAATTGGGGGAATAATATGAAATCAGAGAATATATTCGTCCCTCTATTGTGCCCTTAACCAGTATAAACCTGCCCTCAGGATCTTTGAAATCAGATATGAAACTAAACTGGCATGATTTTGAAATACAAATAGCCACACCCTTGGTTTTCTTTTCGGCATTAGCTAAAAAAAATTGTGGGAATCGGGAGTGTATAAAGCTGGGATTGAATTGCCTAGGGAAATGGGTTTCCTGAATCATGAGTATGTCAATACCCAGGGATTTATAAGAGTCAAAGAGTTTGCGTCTCTTAACAGGGGAATTCATGCCTTGAACATTATGTGTAGCTATTTTGAGTGAACCTAGTACGGAATCAGCCATGGGACTCAGGGAGGGAGCTGCCATCGTCATCCACTATATCTACTTTACCGCAATACACCATCCTCAGGATCTGTAAGTGTTCTAGACGGGTAATCAAAAGCCAAAGGATCATGTTGCGGGTACCTTCAATTGAATCTGCAAAAACCAGAACTGCCAGGCATGTGATAATAGGATTAGAGATAGGAAAGGAGAAAAAAGGAATGAAAAAGTGGAAAAAATAAGAAGAGTAAAAAATTGTCATAGAAAAACAGTAATAAAAAAATTTAATTAAAATTTTTAAAAACCGAAACAAGGATGAAAACTATCTCGAGGAGGATAAAGTCCTCCCCAAAACTTCTACCAAGGTAGAAAATGAAAAGCCCGTTCCCTAAGGAAAAGGCTATTCCTTCCACAAAGTCTCTAGGAGACTCAGGGGAAAGGTGGAAGCACATGGGACCCACCCCAGCCAGGGCGCCCCTTAAAAAAAAATTAAAGACTTACTAGATCTACCATATTCAGGTCTGTCCGGAGGGACCCCCACCTCTCCCCCCTGAAGTGGATAGAGGAGCGAGAGTCTCACCCCCCCAAATTGGACAAAGAACTCTACAAGTAGTAGATCGAACTCAGAAAAATTGAGACGGGGATAAAAACCCCTTGCAAAACATTTTGGAAAAATTTAAACAATCAGAACAAAAAAAAAAAAACATTCGTTCCAGACTCTTAGAATAAATCTTTCCTGGAACTCATGGGAATCGAGGAGTACAAAGTATAAATTGTGAGCTTGGGTCTCTTCAAGCGGGACCATTGTCTTTGGCTTTCTTGGTTCTTGCCCTGGTCCACAAGGGAGATTGAGGGCTGGTAGGGTTCGGTCTCTTTGAAGATTGTGGGCCACTTCGAGAAGTGTCCATGTCATTTTCTTGAGTGATGATCTTGAGATTCAATAACAGTTTTTCGCCGTCAGGAAAAGTAGAAAAGGAATGATTCTTCCCTTTGTAAGAGAATTTTACTGCAAATGGGAATGCCCACTTGTATTTAATGTCTTTTTGTATGAGGGCTAGAAGTAGAGGCTTCATTGCACGTCTGCGTTGCATTGTAGAGGAAGAGAGGTCTGCATATAATTGGATTTTATGACCCAGGCATAGAATCGTAGACATATTTCGCGCCTTGCTCATAATTTCCTCCTTTATCGCATAGAAATGGGGTTTAATTATTATGTCTCTCGGTAGACCATCTTTCCTTAGAGGACCTAAGGCCCTATGTGCTCTATCTAGCTCCAGGCGGTCTTGTGGAATTTCTGGGATTAGGGATTGAATCATATTTTGAATCGCTGCCGGGATGTCAGTTATGGTTTCTAGAAGTCCTCTAATACGGATATTATATCTCCTGGACCTATTTTCCAAATCGTCGATCCTAGACAAAGCTGTATCTAATTGTTCTTGAATAAAATGGACTTGTTCTGCATTTTGATTTGTGGCGGACACTGTTTGATCCAACTTACACTCTATGTTCTCAATTCTGGCTCCTAAATTCTGAAAATCAGCCTTTAATTCTCCCGTGATTTTAGCCGCAGTTTGAGAGAGGTAAAATCTCAAATTTCAAGGCCAAAAATTTCAGTCTTCAGCTCCCTTATCTGATTGATTTATAAATCAGCCCAACATAAATCTTACTACGTTTTGAATGCACCAATTAAAATGAAAAGACGTTGAATGCATTTTGCTAATTGATGCTGCGCATTTTATTTTCTTAACCATGTGGCATTCACGGGAAATTCTGTCTTTTAATTAATCGTAATAAACTTGCAAAAACCATTTAAAATTCATGGAGTTAAAAAATATATATATTCATGAGCAGCAGATGCAGCTGGAATAAAGCATCTTTCATGCAGAGATTCATGGCTGTACGCATATTATTCGCTTAAATGCGGTTTATGTCATTGGAAATCCCTTTTAATTACGGCTTGTTGGAAATTAGATGCGACATCACTCAGTGGTTGTGTACAGTAATTAAGACACATAATTGTTTGTTAGATGTCACTGGTGCTTATAGCAATGTTGTAAAAATTTAAGAAAAAAATGTTTTATGGGACTGGGGTCGTTTTTCCACACTGCCCTCTACTGGTGATAATGAAACCTGCAATAAGGCTAAACATTACAGGATGTCTTTTGATGCAATCAAGTGAATGAAAAAAACTTTTAGTGTGTACCAGGCTTTAGACGTATGTAGCCATATCATGCCATAAACCAGTTGTTACCACTATACTGAGGCCAATGGCATTGCATGGAATTTTTTCACTGCTGGTCCTGATGAAGTGGATTTATCTATGAAACACATCGAGTGCAACCTGCTATCTGTAAAATGGGACAAGCAGTGTAGTGCAAATACACAGTGCCTTAAAAAAGTATTCATATGCTTTGAAATTTTCCACATTTTGTCATGTTACAACCAAAAACTTAAATGTATTTTATTGGGATTTTATGTGATAGACCAACACAAAGTGGCACATAATTGTGAAGTGGAAGGAAAATGATAAATGGTTTTCAAAATGTTTTACAAATAAATATGTGAAAAGTATGGTGTGCATTTGTATTCAGCCCCCCCCCTGAGTCAATACTTTGTAGAATCACCTTTCACTGCAATTACAGCTGGAAGTCTCTTTGGGGATGTTTCTCCAGCTTTGCACATCTAGAGAGCGACATTTTTGCCTGTTTTTCTTTGCACAATATCTCAAGCTCTGTCAGATTGGATGGAGAACGTCTGTGAACAGCAATTTTCAAGTCTTGCCACAGATTCTCAATTGGATTTAGGTCTGGACTTTAACTGGGCCATTCTAACACATGAATATGCTTTGATCTAAACCAGTGTTTCTCAACTCCAGTCCTCAAGGCGCACCAACAGGTCATGTTTTCAGGATTTCCCTCAGATGAAATAGCTGTGGTAATTACTAAGGCAGTGAAACTGATTAAATCACCTGTGCAAAATAATGGAAAGCCTGAAAACATGACCTGTTGGGGCGCCTTGAGGACTGGAGTTGAGAAACCCTGATCTAAACCATTCCATTGTAGCTCTGGCTGTATGTTTAGGGTCGTTGTCCTGGTGGAAGGTGAACCTCTGCCCCAGTCTCAAGTCTTTTGCAGACTCTAATAGGTTTTAAATTAAGATTGCCCTGTATTTGGCTCCATCCATCTTCCCATCAACTCTGACCAGCTTTCTTGTCCCTGCTGAAAAAAATTATGGTGTGTTCAGGATGATGTGCATTGTTAGTTTAATGCCACACATAGTGTTTTGTTTTTAGGCCAAAAAAAATAATTTTGGTCTCATCTGACCAGAGCACCTTCTTCCACATGTTTGCTGTGTCCCCCACATGGCTTCTCGCCAACTGCAAACACGACTTCTTATGGCTTTCTTTCAACAATGGCTTTCTTCTTGCCACTCTAAAGGCCAGATTTGTGGAGTGAACAGCTAATAGTTGTCCTGTGGACAGATTCTCCCACCTAAAATGTGCATCTCTGCAGCTCCTCCAGAGTTAGCATGGACCTCTTGGCTGCTTCTCTGATTAATGTTCTCCTTGCCCAGCCTGTCAGTTTAGGTGGATGGCCATGTCTTGGTAGGTTTGCAGTTGTGCCATACTCTTTCCATTTTCCGATGATGGATTGAACAGTGCTCGTTAGATGTTCAAAGCCAGGGATGTTTTTTATAACCTGACCCTGCTTTAAACTTCTCCACAACTTTATCCCTGACCAGTCTGGTGTGTTTCTTGGCCTTTATGATGCTGTTTGTTCACTAAGGTTCTCTAACAAACCTCTGAGGGCTTCACAGAACAGCTGTATTTATACTGATAATAAATTACACACTTTGGTGACTTCTGAAGGCAATTGGTTCCATTAGATTTTAGTTAGAGGTTTTAGAGTAAAGGGGGCTGAATACAAATAGTACAATTCCCTTGTTTAGTGTGTCACAGCATTATAAGTGTCCCAAGTCATGTTTTGAAGCAAGTGTAAGGGCTCATTTACACTTGCTTTGGCTTCAACAAGGCTTTGGACAGGCTTTGTTAAAACTCTCTGAACGCTAGTCAAAGCTCCTGTCACTAACCAAAATGGTCAGCTTACAGTCCTGTTTACACCTTGCTTTTGCTTTGCTTTGCTTCAGCTTTGCTTCAAAAATTATACATCATGTAGCTTCAGTGGTACTTCAAAGCATCTTCAAAGCCTCCATAGAAGTCTATGGCAAAGCTTGCTTGAACTGAAGCCCCACAAAGCCTCATCAAAGCCCCACCAAAGCCTCATTGAAGTCTCACTGAAGCCCAATTAAAGCGCCACCGGATGCACGCGCGCACCCGCTGCACGGAGGGGGAGCCAATCAGCGGGACCGACCCACGATCCCTCCATAGAGAGGCAGAATGAGGATCTGCCTATGTAAACAAGGCAGATCCCCCTTCTGACAGGGAAGTACACAGAGATCTTCTGTTCCTAGTAAACAGGAACAGCGATCTCTGTGTTCTTCCTGTCAGTCCAGCCACCACACAGTTAGAAAACACTTGCAGGGAACACACTTAACCCTTTGATTGCCCCTGATGTTAACCCCTTCCTCTTTTTTTTTTAGCACTGATCACTTTATTGGGGTCACTGGTCCCCAAAAAGTGTCACTTAGGGTCAGATTTGTTGCAGTCCCGTTAAAAATCACTGATCGCTGCCATTACCAGTAAAAACAATAAAAAAAATTAAAGTCCATAAATCTATCCCATAGTTTGTAGATGCTATAACTTTTGCGCAAACCAATCAATATACGCTCATTGGGATTTTTTTTTAACAAAAATATGTAGAAGAATAAATACTGGCCTAAATTGATGAAGAAATTCGTTTTTTACATATTTTTTTGAATATGTATTATAGCAGAAAGTAAAAAAATATAGTTATTTTTTTCAAAATGTAATTTTTTTTGTTTATAACACAAAAAATAAAAACCACAGAGGTGATCACATACCACCAAAAGAAAGCTCTATTTTTGGGAAAAAAGGACATCAATTTCATTTGGGTACAGTGTCGCACGCCTGTGCAATTTTCAGTTAAAATAACGCAGTGCCGTATCGCAAAAAATGGCCTGGCCATTAAGGGGGTAAAACTTTCCGGGGCTGAAGTGGTTAAAGCAGAACTAAAGCAAAAAGTACCAATATAAAATAAAAAAAAATTAAGAAAAAAATAAAAGCTTTTGTTCCTATATTTATTCAATTTTAGTCCAGATATGCCTCACGTCTGCCCCTTGCAGTACTTTTTTTCTGCCACTAGATGTCTTCATTTTGACAGTCAACCCCAGCCTGTGACTGGACAGTGAAAGGAGAAACAGCACAATGGTGAGCTCATTTCTCTGTCAGGCTGGGTTCACATTGCAGTACGGAGCGGCTCACAGCAGGGGTCCGGTGCGTCCCCGTTCACCGTTCCAGTCCGATTTCAGCCCAAATGTTTCGCTGAATTCGGACCTGAAATAGACCAGAAGACGCACAGGACTGCTGTGCAATTCGATCCGGAGCCGCTCTGGAGATGTGTGAACCGCCTCCATTGTGAGCCGTCACAATCTCCTGACATGCCAATTGGAAACCCACATCCAATTCGCAATAGTGTGAACCCAGCCTTTCTCTGCTCCTTTCAGCATACATCTTGTCAGTACATGACCTGATTGGCATATTGTGCTGGTACTATACTTCTCACACTCCAGCTCTGCTGTGTAGGGACTACAAGAGGCCAATACCAGGTCAAATTAGAAAAATGCAAGAGCACACAGATTCTAAATAGAAGCTTGGGAACCAATTAGAGTGCTTAGTGATCATATGACCATAAGAAAAAGAAATATTTAAATAAAAAAAAAAGAAAAATATATATCTATATCATCTATACCTTAAAACCTCATTGTACATGACAACAAGCATTAAACACTTTAAAGCCATATAAACCAATTCAGCTCTTTGGGTGTACTACGTACGTCCAAAGAGTGAACAGCCAGTGAAGAGCAACAGCCATCAGTCTGTGTGTTTTGTTCAGCCGGCGACCGGCCTCCAAGTGAAAGTGATGCGGCAGTTTCATAGCTGCCAATCACTTTCACAGAGCCGGCAGCGCAGTGCCTCCCCCCCTTTTGCCGGCGCCCCCCCCTCCTCCCTTGGTTTCCCCTCGGGCTGTCTAGAGTTGCCACCTCATCCCTTTAAACCCGAACACATATGAATTACACAGGTTCTGAGGCTAATTTAATGCGGATAAGGCACCAAGTGAGTTTAATTACCACCTTAATCAGCCACAGAACCTGTGTGATTCATATGTGTTTGGGTTTAAAGGAATGAGGTGGCAACCGTAGGGCGTTCCCATGTTTACCAGTGCCCGGGAACACAGCAGGCGGCTGGGGGGGAGAGATTGCAGTGAGACCAAGGCAAACGATCCATGCCTCGATCTCACTTGCACACACGGTTTCAGATGCACCCTTTCGTGGCCAGCACAGCCAGGCAGAGGCGGCTCTAGGCTTTGTGAGGCCTTAGACATGAGGCCCCACTCACGCCCATAATGGGAAAAATAATTCACACAAGAAAAATGGCTGCAGAAAATGCACGGATCTAGCACACAGGTGATCAGCACCACTTCCAGGGCTCCCTCCTCACCCATCAGACATATTCAGCCAATGCAAGACGGGGGAGAGAGGGGGAGGTGAGAAAGAGAGAGGGGTAATAGAGAGATCCGATGGCGCCGACATTAGTATTGATCACAGGCAAATTAGGCAGCCGCGAGGCCCCTGTGAGTGCAAGGCCTTAGGCGACCGCCTAATTTGCCTAATTAGAGAGCCGCCTCTGCAGCCAGGGGACACTTGGTGTTTTTTTGGGGGGGGGGGGTGGCCGGTAAAGCGGCACTACCCCCCCCGCGGCACATACACACTCCCCCACCACCACCCGCTGTCCTTACCTTGGATGCGGGCGGTGAGAGCGTGGCGGGCTCAGGAAAGCTGCTCCGGTGTCCTCTCCTGGAGCAGCATCCACGATGTCTCCTCCCGGCGCTAGGCATCCAATAGGATCGCCAGACATTTTGGTCAATCGGGAAACCGGTTTCATAACTGCTTCCCGATTGGCTGGAAGGAGGATAAGTGTTGCAACAGCGAATTTCCATTCGCTGTTGCAACACACCTGGGTGGGTTCCAGACGCAAAACCCTGACCGCTGTAATTCATATGCCCGGTGATCCGAAAGGGGTCGGACACATGAATAGGGGGAGGCCGCGGTGGCAGTGGATAGATTAATGCGGGAGCAGGTCGCCGGCGGCGCGCATGCGCGCCCCAGACCCTTAAATGCAGGGTTATATACTAGGTACGTGATCCTGCGCAGGAGAGCCGCCTTGCCACCGTATATGTACAGTATACGGTCGGGAAGCGGTCAAAGGCATTTTTGCCTTCAGATAATTCCGATTGTTGGCTTTTGCAGACTCTCCTGTATGTTTTATCAGTAACAATGGTTTAGCTATTACTACTATTCTTTAGATTTCACACATCCCATATATCTTTAGAGTATTTATATAATCAAAGAGAGGCATTCAGGTTCCGTGCCTTTGGATACGATACAAAGATTTTCTCCGGTTTCAACAGAATCCAACGAAGAGCATAACAGACCCGAGCCGCATTCTAAGGCAATGGAAATAAATAACTACTTAACGATCCAATCTGTGCCTACACAATACCTTCCTGACTCTGTATCAGCTCTAAAGACCTCCTAAAAATGACACCGGATTGCCATTGTAAAACACCAGTCACCATGAAATTCCATTTGGTGTTTTTCCATAGAGAGAGCTCAGACTATAGACTTACCATACACACGAATTAGAAAAATAAATAAAAAATCAGCCAGTAGAGGGCAGTAGCATGCTAGCATAATGTCACCTATAGTCTTACAATTTATGTTTCTGCAGGCAAAGCATGTCCTTTTATCACCAATAATATTTACAAATCTATTTGACAAAATATATCATGGAATATGATTGAATAATCATAATAACAAGAACAGTATTAGGGATAATAGAAGTATTCAACCCATCTCCCTTTGAAGCCTGCAAAATGATTTGCATCTGCATCTGAGAAAGGTTAACCAGGCTTAAAGGAGAAACCTACAGCTACAGTACCAAGGAAAATGCATTAGCAGAAACCCATAGGCATATGAATTAATGTAAGTGATAAAACTCCCTTTTTTAATTTTCTTATGATCCTTTTCTAAAAAAATATGCAAATCGTGTGCCTACAGGTGGTCTGATCAGGATCCCTGATCAATAGCAGACTCTTATCAGTCATTGATGACTTATTGGAGTTGATTTACTAAAGGCAAAAAGACTGTGCTTTACTAAAGGCAAAAATTCATCTTTAAGTGGCCATATTATGTCCAGGGCCACCATCAGGGGGGTACAGGCATTACACCTGTAAGGGGCCCGATGGTCCCCAGGGTCACCATCAGGGGGTACAGGCATCACACCTGTAAGGGGCCCGATGGTCCCCAGGGGCCCGGCTGGCCCCCCTCCCATTTTATTTTTTGTATTACATCTGTAAGGGGCCCGATGGTCCCCAGGGCTGCCATCAGGGGGGTACAGGCATCACACCTGTAAGGGGCCCGATGGTCCCTAGGGCCCCCCCCCGCTTATCATCTCGCGTCAGGAGAGAGGAGAGAAGAGATTTTTTTTTTTTCGTCAGCACCACCCCCCCTCCCGGTTCTCTGCTCCAGAAGCCTAAAGCTGTGTAAGGGGCCCCAAAATTTGTGATGGCTGCCCTGATTGTGTCTACCAAGGGCCATACCTACTTAAAGTTTACCTCTAGTCTTTTGCCTCCCCATCACATTTATTTAAGGAAATTTTAAGCATATATATCTAAATTCAAGGTGTCTTCTGGTAGATCATGTGATGAGAGGGTCCTTTCTCTTCTACTCCAGCATTCACTAAAGTTCAATGACACCCTGGACTGATAGGAAGTGGGTTGAATGACATTGGGTATCATTCAACCAGGAAGACAACCAGTGACCACCAGAGGAGAAGGAAGCGATGGGCCATGTTGCATTTACACTACAGCGTTTTGAATCTCGGGCAGATTTGCCGTAGATCTGCCCGCGATTTGACAGTGCCGAGGTGTGAATGACAAAACGCGGGACTGGCATTCGAGATACCATTCATTTGAATGACACCTCAAATCGCGGTGCGGGTCTGCATCGATTGTCGCGCGATAAAACGTGCTGCAATCGCGGCAACGTGCATCGCAGAACGCATGTCACCCAAAAGTAGCTCCTGCTACCACGATGCAGCTCGCTGTGATTGCAGCACATTTTACTGCACGACAATCGCGGCAGACCCGCACCGCGATTTGAGGTGTTATTCAAATGAATGGCATCTCAAATGAATGCGAGTCCCGCGTTTTGTCATTCACATCTCGGCGCTGTCCATTCTACAGCGTTTTGAATCACGGGCAGATTTGACGTGGATTCAAAACGCTTAGTGTGAATGCTGGCTGAAAGTGATCTTCAAGTGGTCATATGATGAATAGTGTGGGCCATAACCACCTAAAATTTTATTCTAGCTTGAGCAGCCCCCTAGTCCTCTTCTCCCCCCCCTCCATGTTCTAAAGTGGAATTAGGTGGAATACCCTCGTTAATGGTGATATCTTCTCCCTGGCTTCTTCTGGGTTCAGGATCTTTAGCTATCTTGACTAGTTGGTGCGAGATTATGTAACGCCTGTAATTGTGCATGTGAGTGCACTGGTCGGTAAACTGAGCTGCACAAAAAGACTGTAAACAGGAAAGTACAAAGCCTTTATTTGCAAAAGAAACCTAGAGTATGTCTATTTTTTAATGAAAACCTTCCTGCTTGCAATTTCTTCAGTGCTTCAGATCACATTTTTCGCTAGTGTGAGTGCTGCCTGTCTGCTGGCCGTCTCTTTCCACAACTTCCTGAATTCCTTGCATGCTTTTCAGCTTCTCCTCTGCAGTTTCTCAGGACTACATATCCCATGGTACCTTGCTGCCTTCAAGCAGTGATTCTGGTAATGACTCCTGAAACTCTTCTTTTCAGAACCTCTGAGAAGGCAGGCTCTGTGAACTCTGTGACACAGCAGTGCGTACTCACAGGGCATAATGAATATGGGTCACAGAATTCAAGCAAGTAAATGTGTTGGGATTGTCACAAAGTAAGCTTGCAAACTTCGGTATTGTTCAGTTTATTAGGAGCAGACTAGAAATAATTGAAATGAATATATGATTTGATACTTTGACCACATACACTTTAAACTCAGGGATGGATTAACATAGGGGCTATTGGAGCTGTGGTGACAGCGCAGGCGGCTCGGTCGGTGAGTGGGCAGGTGAGAGCAGGCGAGCAGCTGGGCTGCTGGCCAAACAGGGAGCCGGCGGGCAGGGGAGCAGGGAGATGACATCATCTCTCACTGCCCGGCCCCCAGCCTGCATCCCTGCAGTTCCGCCCTCACTGTGCAGGCAGCCGTGGGCAGCAGAGAGATTACATAATCTCTCTGCTGCCTGACTGGTAATATGCTGCCTGACTCTAGGACACAGCAAGAGACCACCTTAGCAGCAAAGTGATACAGCAGGTGACAATCCGCAACGTGTGGCAGGTGATGACGTGGCAAGTGACAATACACAACCTGTGGCAGGTGACGTGACAATCCGCAATGTGTGTCAGGTGACGTGGCAAGTGACAATCCGCATCTGCTGACAGGTGACGTGGCAAGTGGACAATCCGCAATGTGTGGCAGGTGACGTGGCAAGTGACAATCCGCATTTGGTGGCAGGTGACATGGCAAGTGACAAACCGCATTTGCTGACAGGTGACGTGGAAAGTGACAATCCGCATTTGCTGGCAGGCGACGTGGCAAGTGACACACTCAGGGCTCCCACTGATTCTGCATTATGGTGAGTTGAACTATTTCATTTTATATTACAATGTAATAATATAAATAATGCGCTTCAATCATCCTAACACCATAATAACCATGGTGCCGGGATGATTGAAACGCCAATACCAGCCATTTCCCCCGATAAATTGCCCCCAAAAAAACATGTTTTCTGGCAGTGCCCCTCCCGAGACGAGACTCTGGATCCGCTCCTGGTAGCAGCATAGTCCAACAATGTAAAACTACCATTCAGCAATGTAAAAAAAAAAGGAGGCGGCGGCAGTAGCATCTCATGCAGGCCTGTCAGCTGCTGCTATACCACTCGTTGAAAAGCAATCCACCACAGATCACTTTTCAGAGGGCAGTAAGCATTACCGCAAATGTGAAAGACACTTGAAACACATCATCCATTTCACACTCACCACCAACCAGGTCACTCCCCAGCCACTTCCCATGTTAGCCACCTCCCTTCAACTTATATCACAGGTGACCATTTCCCAACCTGCAGATGACAGACCCTACTCCAAAAGATATCACTCCCAGTCTCCCACCACCAGCTGATTGATATCCCTCTATGACCACCTCACACCCCCCTTGCTGACAGACCTTTCTCCCCAGCCTGTCCCCACACTCCCTCTCACCTGCTGACCTGTGGATGGAGGAATCACTCCCACAGTGTTATTGTGTTCTGCCAGTGGAGAACCTTCCCTACCCACAGAAAACAATGATCAGTGTTGCTAACTATAGCTGGCAGCACTGATTGTTTTGGGAAAAACCTGACAGGCTGGTTGTACTCAAGTTGATTAATAGATTGACTTGTGTACAACCAGCTAGCCCATACATAGATCGACTATGGCTAGTCTCTGCTTAATTGGCTTAATTTCAATCCATGTATGGCCCACTTAACCACTACGCAGTCCCTAAACATCCTTCCACAAACCTTTACATTTTTCCTTCCCAGATTCCTTCATCCTCCTCACCTGTACATAGTGCCCGCTGTTATACCCTCCACAGTCCACACTCCTCTCCTGTACATGCTGCTCACTGTCTTACCCTCCACACTTCTCTCCTATACATAGTGCCCCCATCATAAACTTCTCTCCTGTAGATAGTGCCCAGTATCATACCCTCCACACTCCTCTCCTGTACATACTGCCCACTGTCATAACCTCCTCACTCCCCTCCTGTACATACTACCCACTGTCATACCCCCCCTCCTCACCTGTACATAGTGCCCGCCGTCATACCCTCCACACTCCTCTCCTGTACATACTGCTCACTGTCATACCCTCCACACTCCTCTCCTATACATAGTGCCCGCTGTCATACCCTCCATACTTCTCTCCTGTACATGCTGCTCACTGTCTTACCCTCCACACTTCTCTCCTATACATAGTCCCCCCTGTCATACACTTCTCTCCTGTACATAGTGCCCACTATCATACCCTCCACACTCCTCTCCTGTACATACTGCTCACTGTCATACCCTCCACACTTCTCTCCCTCACCTGCACATACTTCCCACTTTTATACCATCCATACTCCTCCCCTATGCCTCTTACCCACAAAAACAGTTCTTTATAATTATACTGAATAACCTCAATGTTACCAGCTCAAGAATGGGCACACTTTTGTTAGTTCAACTAAAGGAAATCTTCTCAGTCCTTATATTTTTTCTGCCCATTATTAGTACTCATTTAATTTAGTGATTACTATTGTGATGTATAGAGGGACATAGGGGATCTCAGCTACTCTAAATATACCACTGGTAAAAAAAAGTGTCCCTGAAAATATTTTTGAAATGTTGGCAACTATGCACTTGGGCCTACGAGAGGCTCCTGGGATCCTGTGATATTGAAGCGGTAGTAAACTTCGCTAACATTACTACTTTTTAGAGGCCCTGAGGTAGGTTATGCCATAATGTACCGGTATGCACAGCATATTAGCACATTAGGGTACACTTACCTGTCAGACTCAACCCTGTGCCTTCGGTCACTTGCCTTAGCCGGGCTGCATTGCTGTCACTCCCACGCATGCTCATGCGCATCCTCTCTCTCTCTCTCACCCCCTATCGCTCCCATCCTCCTTCCCTTACCCCTCACCCCTTTCTCATCCCCTTTCTCTCTCTCTCATCCTCCCTCACTCTATTTAATTTAATTTGTTATAACAAAAAATTGTTTGCATTTTTTTTCTAAAAAGCCCCTCCAAAATCTTCAGCACCAGGCCCATGATGTTCTTAATCCTACCCTGTTTAAACTCTTTAAATCACTGAGAACCATACAGAAGGATCTAGAGCAGTGGTGGCACTTTTCCACCCTCTGATACGAGGCACTATTACTTCCACTGACACCAACATTGGGGCATAATTTTTCCTACTGATATAAAACATGGGAACATTATTTCTCCCACTAGACACCAACAACGGGGCACTATTCCTCCTAATGACAACAATGATGGGGCACTGTTCCTCCCACAGACACCAGAGATGGGAATATATGTGGCTCAAAAACACCAGTTTGACCTCCCTGCCCTGAAAATATACAAAACTGGAAGGTAGAATAAGGTGTTGGAGCTATGACTAAGGATGCTAAAACGAAAATATATCAATCGGTATTGTCACCTGTGTGCTCTAGTTATACATAAAGACAATGGGTATATTGCTGCCGTCTATCCCCTTGATATGGAGTGCCAAGAGGCATACACGGTTGTCTATGCCAGCCTTTCTCAACCAGGGTTCTGTGGAACATTATGGTTCCTCCAGAGGTTGCTTGGGGTTCTTTGAGCAATGAACAACTTCTGTCTCACAGATGGGCAACCACTGACACCATTGATCTTTTTGGCTATCTGTAAGGGTGGATTCTTCCCAATGACCACAAATGTAAGGGACATTCCTGCCAGTGACCATCCCACTAATGTACCATGTACCAGTGGCGGAACTACCAGGGTTGTAAATGTGGCACTTGCGACTGGGCCCTGGCATTCTGCCACCGTGGGGGGCTCCAAGGCAACAGGAAGGGAGCCCACTGAAGAACACGTGAAAGAGTTATAAAGGGCCCTGCGATGGGAATAAAGAGCCCCAAAATCAGTGGGAAGGGCCCTGGGCTCGGAGGGGAGTGCCCCAGGACTGATGGAAAGGGACCCAAGACCAATGGAAAAGGGGCCTCTTAATAGTTTTTGAACCTGGACCTTGAACGTTTTAGTTACACTTCTGCCATGACCTGTAGATACAGTAATTATTAGCTGGGCTTCCCTGAGCCAGGAAAGTTATTTCATGGGTTTCAACATATTAAAAAGGTTGTGAAAGACTGATCCATACCAGTGGCGGTGCATCCATCGTGGGCGCAGGAGCGCCACCCCCTCTCGCTCCTGCGCCCACTCATAATAACAATACACAGGTTTATGCATTGCATGAACCTATGTATTGTCGCCGCCGCTGCCGCCCACTATTCAGATGGCCGGCCCCCTGTTGAGCGCCGGCCATCTGAATACCAGCGGCTAGTTGGTGTTTGGAAGTGCCTATCAGAGCCAGCGGCTCTGATAGGCTTCCCGATTACAGCCTGAGGGCTGCAATCGGCTTCCAAATACGGGGGGGGTGCGTTCCCTGGTTAACACTGACAGGTGTTTCAGCCAATCAGGTTCACCGGGTCTGGTTACCGGTAACCTGATTGGCTGAAGCGACATCGAGGGCGGGAGAAGACATCGAGGATGGAAGAAGGACGGCGCTGACCCGAGGAAGGTAAGTGCAGGGCTGGGGGGACAAACTGGCTGTATTTGGGGGGACAAACTGGCTGTATTTGGGGGGGGACAAACTGGCTGTATTTGGGGGGAAACTGGCTGTATTTGGGGACAAACTGGCTGCATTTGGGGACAAACTGGCTGCATTTGGGGACAGACTGGCTGTATTTGGGGGGAAACTGGCTGTATTTGGGGACAAACTGGCTGCATTTGGGGGGAAACTGGCTGCATTTGAGGGGAAACTGACTGTATTTTGGGGACAAACTGGCTGCATTTGGGGGGAAACTGGCTGCATTTGAGGGGGCAAACTGGTGGCGTTTGGGCACAGTGGCTGCGTTTAATGGGCACAGTGGCGGCAATTGATGATTTTATTTTTTTCAGTTTGTTTGCGCCCCCCCCAAAAAATTTGGAGCACCAGCCGCCACTGGTCTATACTGTAAAGTTGGCTCTTGTGTGTGAATGCGTATACTGTACAGTATGTTGCCATTTCCCACTGTGTAGAGCATCACGGTTTATTGTCATTTAAATAGCATGGAGCATCATGGGAAATGCAGTGCAGCCGCCACATTAAAGCCTGAGAGCCATTCCTGGGTTAAATGACATTTCAAAAGATGTATGAGTGTTATTCCACTCCTAACATCAGTAAGAGGAGGATGTATGAGGGCGCCAAGACATTTTTTACGCTGATCTTCTTTCTGCTTTTATGAAGTTCCTTTGCTGTCATCTTTGATTAAGTTTGTGCTTTGTCCCCATTTGATCTTTTTTAAACACCTGGGCAGCCTGTGTGCCAAGTTTGCCGGCTGCATCATACTGCATGCATCTCAGGCACACATGCTAAATCTCACTAATATCTCCGGGACTCCTGATGGATTTGCGCACATCTGAGTCTGATTTTATACCCGAGGACAGTGATTTTATGGGAAACATATCATTGCCTTTTATAGCTCCGGATAAATCTACAAATATCTCCGGCAGTTTTTAATGTTTTGTTTTTCTTGTTCATGTACAGGAGGAAGAGAATGTCGGGAGAGGAAATGGAAAGCTAAGATGTAAAGGTATCCTTTTCCTCAGATAATGATGTGCCTAGGCTGAACAACTACCGCTTTGGAGGCATAGTTAAAATCAGAACGCCTGTCAAAAAATCAATAAAATTAATTTAATAGTCTAAATAAAGAAAAAGAAAAAAAATCAGCCTTTGCTGCATTACTTCCTTCAATATGAATCTGTACCCCACAGTGCTTCTTTCCTGCCACTAGATGTCCTCAGTATTCTGGACTAAATGTCACCCAGCATCATTACACAATTTCCTTTGAGCTCAGGCTGTCATAGACCCGCCCCCAGCCTGTGACTGGACAGTGAACGAGAAGCAGCACAGTGATGAGCTCTGTTACTCTGCTTTCTCCTCCTATCAACATGCTTCTTGTTAATACATCAGCTCCTTTTTCTTGCTTCATCCATTTACATTCTGAGCATTTAAAAATATACAGCTAACCTCTTGCCGCCCACATAACGCAGTGGCAAGAGGGTGGACACTTGTACTCGTGTAAATACTGATCATAGGTGCATTAGGGTGCACCCCAGAGCTCAAACACACTGAAGAATAGTAAATTGTGTTGATTATGCTTCAGTTTGTGAATGAACACAGTGAGCAGTGGCGGCCCGTTCATTAGGGGCACATGGGCGCCACCCCTCCTATCCATGCGTCTGGCCCCCTGATCTACATGCAGGGCGCCGGACGCATGGATTCCAATGTTTTTTTTGCACCTGATTAGAGCCAGAGGCTCTAATAGGCTTTAAAAAAGGGTGGACTCGGGGCGCAGAGCACTGCGCCCAAAGCACACCCATTTGTGTGACAATAGCAAATGAATATTCGCTGTTTTAACACTGATTCTCCTCATGGCCAATCAGGAAGCGAGTCGCGAGACTCGTCACCCGATTGGCCGAAAGGAAATCTGATCGGATTAGTCACCAGGAGGAGGAGGGAGGAGACGCAGGGGAACAGAGGAAGCAGCCGAAGAGAACAGCCCAGAGAAAAGCTGATGCTGCCCGCAACCCGGAGCGCTGCCCACGAGATGGGGTAAGTGCAGGGCCCCGACTACTGACTGACTGAACCCCGGGGGGGGGGGATTGAGTGCCCCCTGTGACCCCCGTGACCTGGCCAACCGACCCAGGGGGGGTTGTTGGTTGGTGGGTGTCGTCTTTTGACCCGACCGACCAGGGTGGGTGTCGGTGGGTTGATCATTAGCCCCCCAAAAAAACACCAGCCGCCACGGACAGTGAGTGAGTGTATTTATTTACAAAAAGGAAGGGGCTGATAAATGACATATTGCCTAGCCCTTTCCCCCACTATCTATCCTGAAACATCCCCAGCAGCAGCCGAGGGGAGAGGAGAGAAAAGAAGGTAAGCCAGCAGTGGGGGGGGGGGGGGGGGGGCAACAAGGGGGGATGTCTGGGCAGTAGGGGGAGTCGGCACCGCACAGAGTTATTAGGGTGTGCCCAGGCACACTGCGCACGCCTATGACACTGTTGCTCTTTTGCATCATCGTTTATCTCTGCATGGGCGTATGTTGCAAACCCGGGGGGAACATGTCGTAAGCGCATGTGCAGGTAAAAGCCAATGCAAAAGAGCATCATGGTTTACAAGAATACAAGTGCATACAGCCATACTCTTTTATAGCTGACTGTATGTGCCACCTGCGCCCCCAACCCCCCACCCTGCCCGCCACTGGAAAACACAGTGAATTTTCCACTAGGGGACATTGCACCTGCAAACATCATTGTGAATGTAGCCTTATTGGGAGGGTGAGGGTGACCCAATCTGATATATGTCAGGGGTCTCATATGCTCAGACCCGCATCCTAATATAATATCGATATATTCTGAGTATTGTGTGAGCTGAAGGAAACTGCTTCTGTTGATACTGAAATTTCTCTCTATTTCCGTATATAAAAGAGAATACATGTTTCCCAGAAATATGTCTACTTATCTAGCCCTTATTTTGTGCAGACAAGTACATCAAGATAAGAAAGCTGTCAGATATAATTTGTTGCTGTGCTGAAAAGAGAGCACTAATCACGGCTGGCGCTCCGGCCCCGGTGTTAAACATATTTCCTCACGCGCTTCCATTAGCGCTGTTTATGCCAAAATATCACTGTCCAAAACGTGTCGACCAACTCCTCGGCTCTCTCCAAATAAACGTCTTGTCACATTAGCGGCCTCCTTGTTTTGTGTGTGTCGGTAACACAGAGTTAATGTGTCTCCAGGTAAAGGCTGGGTTATGAAGAAGTTTGCCGTTCAGAAGATGTTAGTCTTATTTTGTTTTTGTTAACAAAAGAACTACACTCTTCTGTACTGATCTATGCTTCTTAAAGTGACTGTAAACCCCGCTTGGTCATTTTTATCGACAGGTAAGCCTATAATAAGGCTTACCTGTAGGTAAAATCAATAGCTCCTAAACCTGCACTGTTTAGGAGATATTCACCCTGCATCCAGCCAGTGACATCACATGCACTCTGAAGGTCCGGCATACCTTGCCGGAACTTTAGCACTTCGTGCCGGAACCGAGGGTGTCATCGCAATCACATAGCCGGAGCGTGCAAACCCAGAAGAAAGACAATGGGAACGAAACATGTCAGCCCTCTCAGCGGTGACATTACAGCGCTAGAGGGCTTCGTTCCAAGGCAAGAATTTAATAATGTGCTAGTATGCAATGCATACTAGCACATTATGTCATGGCCCTGAAGGTTTTTTTTTGTTTGAACATCCGTGGTTTACAACTGCTTTAAGGGCCAGAGGCTGGGCTATTACTTAAGTGGCATTGTCCTCCAGGATGCCTTACTGTCTGGTGGGCTCCAGAATACGGCTGTTCCTGCACTGCTTCCACTCCAGATAGCTTAACATTGATCTCATCTCCCATTTAGTCTGACTTCACACTTTTTCACTGCTGCTGGCTTTACTCCAATCACTGCAGTCTTTTCTGGCTCTGCTCCACTCTCCCCATACAGCTTCTAGCTTTGCTTCACTCTCCTTGTACTACTGACTCTACTCCACTTTTCCTGCACTGCGTCTGGCTCTACTCCTCTAGCTATGCACTGCTCCTCATGCTGCTCATGCCTCTATCCCATTCCTCTTGCACTGCTGCTGGCACTACTCTTCTCACACTGCTCTTGGTTTTACTCCATTTTTCCCACGCTGATTGTGGTTCTACTCCACTCTTCTCACACTGCTCCTGGTGCTACTCCTCTAACTCTGCACTGCTCCTGCCTCTATTCCACTCTCCCTGCATTGCTTCAGTCTCTACTTCACTCTCTCTGCACCACTTCTGGCTCTACTCAACTCTCTTTAGCTCTACTCCACTCTCCTTACACTGCTGTTGGGTTTACTCCACTCTTTTCACACTGACCCTACTCCTCTATCCCTGTACTGCTTCTGGTTCTCCTACACTTACTCAATACAGCTTGTAGCTTTACTCCACCTTTCTTGCAATACTCCTGGTTCTACTCTGCTCTTCCCACACTGCTTCTGACTCTACTCTATTCTCAATGTTTTTCTTCTTTTTTGAATTTACTCTTCTTGCACTGATCTTGGTTTCACTTTACTCTCCCCACACTACTTCTGGCTCTACTGTACTCACTCTGCACGGCTTCTGACTCTACTCAACTCTCCCTGCACTTATTCTGGCTAATCTCCACTCTACGCTGCTCTTGGTTTTACTCTACTCTTCTCGCACGGCACTTGGCTCTACTCCACTCTTGTCATGCTGCTTCTGGCTCTACTCCACTCTCTCCGCACTGCTTCTGGCTTATCTCTACTCTCTCTGCACTGCTTCTGGCTCTACTCCATTCTCTCCGCACAGCTTCTGGCTCTTCTCCACTCTCTCTGCACTGCTTCTGGCTCTACTCCACTCTCTCTGCACTGCTTCTGGCTCTACTCCACTCTCTCTGCACTGCTTCTGACTCTACTCCACTCTCTCTGCACTGCTTCTGGCTCTACTCCACTCTCTCTGCACTGCTTCTGACTCTACTCCACTCTTTCTGCACAGCTTCTGGCTCTACTCCACTCTCTCTACACTGCTTCTGGCTCTACTCCCCTCTCTCTACACTGCTTCTGGCTCTACTCCACTCTCTCTGCTCTGCTTCTGGCTCTACTCCACTCTCTCTGCACTGCTTCTGATTCTACTCCACTCTCTCTGCACTGCTTCTGGCTCTACTCCACTCTCTCTGCACTGCTTCTGGCTCTACTCCACTCTCTCTGCACTGCTTCTGGTTCCACTCCACTCTCTCTACACTGCTTCTGGTTCTACTCCACTCTCTCTGCACTGCTTCTGGTTCTACTCCACTCTCTCTGCACTGCTTCTGGCTCTACTCCACTCTCTCTGCACTGCTTCTGGCTCTACTCCACTCTCTCTGCACTGCTTCTGGTTCTACTCCACTCTCTCTGCACTGCTTCTGGTTCTACTCCACTCTCTCTGCACTGCTTCTGGCTCTACTCCACTCTCTCTGCACTGCTTCTGACTCTACTCCACTCTCTCTGCACTGCTTCTGGCTCTACTCCACTCTCTCTGCACTGCTTCTGGCTCTACTCCACTCTCTCTGCACTGCTTCTGGTTCTACTCCACTCTCTCTGCACTGCTTCTGGCTCTACTCCACTCTCTCTGCACTGCTTCTGGCTCTACTCCACTCTCTCTGCACTGCTTCTGGCTCTACTCCACTCTCTCTACACTGCTTCTGGTTCTACTCCACTCTCTCTGCACTGCTTCTGGTTCTACTCCACTCTCTCTGCACTGCTTCTGGTTCTACTCCACTCTCTCTGCACTGCTTCTGGCTCTACTCCACTCTCTCTACACTGCTTCTGGCTCTACTCCACTCTCTCTGCACTGCTTCTGGCTCTACTCCACTCTCTCTGCACTGCTTCTGACTCTACTCCACTCTCTCTGCACTGCTTCTGGCTCTACTCCACTCTCTCTGCACTGCTTCTGGCTCTACTCCACTCTCTCTGCACTGCTTCTGGCTCTACTCCACTCTCTCTACACTGCTTCTGGTTCTACTCCACTCTCTCTACACTGCTTCTGGTTCTACTCCACTCTCTCTGCACTGCTTCTGGCTCTACTCCACACTCTCTGCACTGCTTATGGCTCTACTTCACTCTATCTGCACGGCTTGTGTCTCTACTTTATTCTTCCAACACTTCTCTTGGCTCTACGCTACTCTCCTCACACTGCTTCCGACTGTACTCAACTTTCCGCACACTTATTCTAGTTCTACCCCACTCTACGCTGCTCTTGGTTTTACTCTACTCTTTTCACACTGCTCCTGGCTCTACTCCACTCTTCTCGTGCTGCTTTTGGCTCTGCTCCACTCTCTCTGCACTGCTCTTGGCTCTACTCACTCCTCTCCTGAAACTTTGCTCAAGACTCTACATTATTTTCTCAATATTGCTTCTGTCTCTACTTCACTCTCCCCACACTGTTCCTGGCTTTACAAACCTGTCCCGCACTTTTCTTGGCTCTACCTTTACTGACACTGCAGCTTTGCTTTACAACTAGTAACAAGACTCACACAAGTAAAGTGCTACAAGAAGGCCTTAATTGAAGTAAGGGAACCCTCAGTATTGTTTCACCATCCCATTCCCTAGTCCTATAGTCCTAACTATCCAGTACTTGAGCTCTTTTACTAATCTCAGTAGGACCACTCCCGCCTGCTCCAAGAAGCAGGTTTACATTCTCTGGCCGCAATGGTCTCCAATGCTGGCCACACCTGCACAGTAAGACTTGTACCCATCTTTTGTTCCCCTGCCAATCTGTTAGGGGTGGATGAGGGGTAAAGGGGCAAGAGGGGGTGGCTAATAAACTAAACCTATTTTTCACTCTACATTGGCAATGCAAATTTTAATTTTAGGGCCTCTTAAATTCAGGAGGTTTATGAGCAGGGATGCCTACCACCTTGTGATTATGTTGATTGTAAAAATATTGCAAAGTTCAGCAATTCACAATTTTTCATGTCTGAAGTCCCCATTGGCTGTTCCGTAAAACTTGATGATTTACAATAGCCATGATATCATATGACATTTGCGGCTTAGTCTCCCCTAAGGGCTTGATTTTCCTACAAGATTTTCCAGTGTTTAGTACATGAAGACCAGTTAAGTGCAGTGAGATGCAAAGATCTGCTGAGATGTACATGGAATAACAGAGAGATGGCAACCTAGGGAGTGCTAGCCGTTTATTAACATCAGCCCCCCTACTAAGGCTACAAGAGAACGGTCGCAGTTTGTTAGGTTCTTAGTGCCATTTAATTGCCCAGTAATAAGCTTTCATAACAATAGAGTCCTTTATATAATTGGTAGAGAAATCTCCAGAGAGTAGTTATGATGGTGCCAATGCTCTTCCTGCAGACTGGTTTGTTCTAAGAGCTTGATGAGAACAGATGGTTGATATTTGTTCCCTATCTTCATGCATAAATATAAGAGGTTATGTATGCATTAATAATTTCAGGTATAAATAGGTAATCTCATTAAAAAAACAGTTCCAGGTAGAAAGTAAATTCTTTTACTGATGGTTGATTTAAACTAAACAGCGCTTGCCCCACCCCACTTCTATCAGATAAAAGCTTTTCCGCTTAGACAATAAATACACTGTCAAAAATAACATACATAGCCAAGTGACAAACTATAAATTAATAACTTGTATTGTTACATAAATGGCTAATAATAGTGAGTTGATTTATATAATAAAGTGACTTGTGATGATATGTGCAAATGCAGAAAAAACAAAGTGCTTGGTGCTCCGTGCTCCAAAGGTGACTGTAATTCCACCACTGTGTGGTTCCGCACTCACCAGATGGGTTGGACTCCTCTGCCATATGGCAAGAAGAGTCAACTGCGCTTTAGGTCTCTTAAGGGGGGAACCTATCCCTCTGCGATTATTGACGGACGCTTCCACTGTATGGGCTGGCCTCCCAGAGTGGCGCTCAGAATCCAGGATATGCAGGCATGGAATATATAAACAGAGGTCTCCTCATAGTGTAAGATTCTTTAAAAATCTTTATTCAGCTTAGGCATATTAAGATAAAAACTCCTTTAAAAGTATTAAGATAAAAATCTCTGGTAAGAAACGTCCCTGTGTATCTATCAGTATCTATTGAATAACGCTGTCTGCAGACAAGTGTGTGTTCCAACTTCCATGCCGGATATGACGTATCGGGACTTCAATCTTGACGCGTTTCGTCATCAAAGTGCGACATTATCAAAAGCAGGAAGTTCCCTTGCGTTCCAGTCATTTATATAGGGTGGTCATAATAATCGAATCTCGTCCTCCTGTGTCTATTTAGAATACACTACCAGGAAGTTCATCCCTTGGAATGAATAGCAGAGTGTCTTAATATTACCCACGTGCAATTCGTTTAGTTTCAAAAAAAATTTTTTAACGAATTTTCGAATTTCCGAATTCCATATTTTTAGAATTTTCAGAATTTTAGAATTTCCCGAATTTTCGAATTTCCGAAAAAAGCAAAAAAACAAATAAAACGAAAACGAAAAAAAGTAATTTTTCGAATTTCCAGAATTTCCAACTTTCTGAAAAAAGCAAAAAAACAAATAAAACGAAAAGGAAAAAATTTTTTTTTAGAATTTCTAAAAAAAGGAAAAAAACGAAAACGAATTTTTCGGCAGTGCGCATGTCTACTTAATATCCCCCTATTGCATTGTGTTGCGTCCTCCAGTGACATCTTGTGTTAAGTTGTGTTATTGCACACTGCTAGTGAGTACTTTCTGTTTACTCCAAAATCAACTCGTGATATATACTAGTGTATATATGTGAAAAAAATGTGCGTGTTAAATGAAATTAAAGTCATTTATGAGGTAAATTTAATTTTAAATATAAATAGAAAAAAAAAAAAATTAAAAATGTTTAAATTCCTTTACTGAACAAAAAAATTATGTCACTAAGCTAAATTCTAAGAGTCTAGTTGTTTGATCTCAAAGTGTATGTCCAGCCAAAATGTTTATTACAGCAACAGTAAGTGAAGGGAAATCTTTCTAGCGGAACCCTGGATAGCGGTAAAAACTAGCTGTCACCTGCTTGTTCCAAAAGTAAAAAGAAAAGTTTGGGTGGCACTTTAAAGGTAAACCCTAGCCTCTCCTTCAGTCTTGTACAGTTGTACTGCCTCCTCTCCTGTTCTGAAATGACTTACTCTGATTTCACTGCACACTGTGAGCATCTGCATTAGAAACTGCAGCAGGTCAAATAGAACCTTCCTCATTTCCTGGCAGGAGGACATCCAGCCCTTTTCTCTCCAGCCTTACTGTTCTTGGCTCATCTCGCTCATTCAATGGATATCATTTTTTTTTAAATCATGGAAGGTCAGTATCACATATGGGCATTACTTAGGATGGTTTGCATGCAACTGCAGTCTGTCTAGGAACTAGGGTGACCAAGTGTCCCGGATTGCCCCGGGACAGTCCCGCATTTTGCAGGTCTGTCCCGGGCACCTTTATACCAGGACAATACAGTGTCCCGGAATAAAACTGTCACAGCCACCCCCCAGAGCTGACCTGATGCCCCCAAAAAAGGCCGCCACATTGCCGCTTTACTCACTGACAGTACTTGTCCTGGCCGGGAAGAGACACAATCCCTGCCCTCCTGCTTGTGATTGGAGAAATCATAAATCCTGCCTCTTGTGTCTAATCACTGTAGAGCCAGCGTTGGAACAAGGTAAAATGGGCCTCGGCTGGCTAGGACAAGTACTGTCAGTGAGTAAAGTGGCGATGCGGCAGCCTTTTTTTGGGGGGAGGGGCTGATCAGTGCTTCTGGGTAAAGCGTGCAACCGCCGCCCCGGCTGTGCTGTAATTCATTACAGCACAAGCTGATTTTTAGGAAGGGGGGGGCGTCCCTGAATGGCAGTTTGGAAATGTGGTCACCCTACTAGGAACACCCACTCTTCTAGACTGACATCCACCTATAAAGGGATTATAATGTTTGCTTACCCTTCCCAAAAACCCACTTGCATTATGTATGAAGGCTCTTGAGGGTAGTATTGTGGTAGGGTGCTGTGATGTTTACGAATTCTGATGGCCCCTCTCACCAGCCATGATATGCCTGCATTGTGAAGAGGTACACAGCAATCCAGTGATGTAATGAATATGGAAAAGTTTTATTAAAAAAAAAAAAAAATCAATAGCATTTTGAGGAGGGGGAAGAGAGGAACCAGTGAAAGCAAATTATAAGCAGATTAAACTCCAGCTTTAATTCAATAGTTTTGATGATTTACCCATATTCAGCAGCTGGATTGATGCAGGGATGCTCTGGGCTCTGCTGCAAGTTTGATTGCTCCCCCTGCCTTCTAGAGACTTCCAGAATATAGTGGGTGGGAGAATGAAATGAGCAGCTTGAATATTTATGCAACTGCAGCTAATCCCTTGGGGGAGGTGCCCAGAAGGTGGCTTGGAGAGTGTATAAATAGTCTGAAGCGTTAAAGAGCAGTGTTCTTCTGCAGAAGGATAGGTTCCCAGCCAGAAGGGGTGCTGTTGCACTTCCTGGCAGTTCAGCTGAAGATTCTTCAAGTCTCATTGAGGTACCAGCTGTGCTTAACTGGGAGGGCTATTCTGCTGCAAGTTCCTAGAGAGCTTAAAAGGGGGTTTCACTGAAGATCCAGTCTGAAGGTTCAATGAGGAGACTGTCTGTCTGAGCTGGAGGGAGATATCCAAGTCCCAGGGACACTGTGAGTACAGGCCTGAAAGGGGGATCCTGGTGACTGTTGCTGCTGGTAACTCCTAGTGCACCATTATTAAAGCTTGCCTGGCCTGGGACGTTAAAGACAAAAGAAAAACTGGCCGCACACTACCACATAGCTGTAGCAAATAAGATTATTTATTGTCACCAATAATGAGCCAGAAAGCAGAGCAGGACCAAATGTTGATGCTTTTACACGGACATCTCATTCCTAATCATAACCATGATGGTCTGGGACATTGCTTTTGGTGTCCCAGTGCTATCCACTTCATGTTCTCCTACTCAGGGAACTGTTCTGAGAAGCGTGTCCTCACATGACTGTTGTATAACAGATGTTACTACTACACCCCTCATTTAACCCAACCTATTCTCATTACCTTAATAATTGAGACCACACCAAAGTTGGAGTAATAAAGGCTGTAGCAGCCTATTTTATTTAAACAAATCTATATATTCAAATTAACATAAACATCCAAACATCTGTTACTCAACCCATAATCTACTTAGCGTTGGTCATTGCAGGAACTTCATACCCATCTGTGAGCAAGCAATATTGCACTGCGGTACCTCTCCAAGTGTATTAATAGGCCTCAAGCAGACAGACTGGCTCAAAGACAAACACTGACCGCAGTGCCCCCATTACCACTTCCCAGCTAACCTCCGTTGGCTGGAAACCACCATCAGGACCCATACCAACGATAGTTCCCAAAACACTTCTTTCTGTAATATCTTCCTTCCCCTGCAACGACCAGCTGCTTGAAAATGTGAGCGTAGTGTGTTCCTCCTCTTATTGCGCATGCACCGAAATGCATTGCATCTTATCTTGGTCCTGTGACGCCATCCCGCCCCACGCTGCGCCTCAGCAATCAGCACAGACGAGCAGCTTGCGCTCCAGGCCTCCATTCGGCCGCCGCACGAGACCCGGAAAACTCTCCACAGGATTGAACACCGGCTCCACTGCACTGGGCTTGAACATTGCTGGCACGAGCGGAGGTGCACATCCCACAGGACCCCCACATGCCGATCTAAAGACACCTTAATGTGAGTGTTTTTAATGTTACTGCTATATTAAAATCACACAGTTTTACTTCAGCGGCGCCTGCCTTTGTTTTTTATCTCTTTACAGAGACAAACACTGACCGCAGTGCCCCCATTACCACTTCCCAGCTAACCTCCATTAGCTGGAAACCACCATCAGGACCCATACCAACGATAGTTCCCAAAACACTTCTTTCTGTAATATCTTCCTTCCCCTGCAACGACCAACACCTGCCACTGCCACGACGTCCAATGTTACCCGAACCTGTTCTGAAACGAAAAACAAGAAAAACAGATACATCCAAGACACTAAACCCAACAATAGGGAGATTGGGCGGGAAATTTCCCCCACGCTGTGTTAACTCATCTGGGAGGAGCTGATCTTTTATATCTTACCCAGCCCCTCCCCCTCGACACCACCTATCCCTGCCTCTCATGTAATACAACAGTTTCCTCTGTCATGTTAGCCCTCCACTTATGACATTGCATGTACATTGCTCTGGGCTTTTCTTTCCTGTTAAGTGTTTTGGAGTATCCCACAGCCTCCTTAAGCCCATCCAAATTACTATGCAATAAACTTGAAAAAAGGCAACCCCTAGACTGTTTATTTCAGACAAAGAAGTGAATGTAAAAAAAAGGGATATACTCCAGGGGTAGAACGATAATCCTACCACTTTATAAAACTCTGGTTAGACCACCTCTGGAGTACTCTGTCCAGTTCTGGTCACCAGTCATCAGAAGGGATGTGCTGAAACTGGAGAGAGTCCAAAGAAGGGCAACAAAACAAATAAGGGGACTGGATGCCTTCAACTACGAGGAACGCCTGCAAGCATTACATTTCTTTCTGGAGAAGCAACGCTTGAGAGGGGACATGATAGTGATTTATAAATACCTCAATGGTGGTCCCAGCATAGGAAAAAAACGATTCAGTTTTAAGGAGTGTAAGAGGACACGGGGGCCACACAATGAGATTGGAGTAGAAGCGGTTTAACCTTAAACTGCGCAGGGGGGTTTTCACTGTCAGGGCAATAAGGATGTGGAACTCTCTTCCACAATGTAACTATGTGACTATGTAATGTTGCTGTTTGCCTGGCCACTGCTACACAGAGGGAAAAGAACCAGAGACACAAATCAGCAACTCCTGCGGGAGTACCGCTTCCAACTGTCCTTTTTTTTAGAAAAAAAATCGCTCTGTTCCTCTTTCTTTATTAGTTGTGTCTCTTTTTGGTCTAAGTTACGGGCATTCAGCCCTGGGTGCAAACTGCCCTATGCGTAAAGCCCTATACACACGGTCGGACTTCCATCTGACTTTTCCCTGGATTTTTGTCCGAACGGAGTTGGCCGGGCACACCCATAGCATACACACCACAGGACTTTTCTGCAAACTTTCCCCAAACTTTTTGCAACATCACGTGGTTTTTCTGCTCTTTTCTGCTCTTTACCGCCACCCTTTGGTCAACTTCTGCTATTGTTGGTTGATTTTAACATTAGTTGTTTTGTCCATCAGACAAAAGTCCTATGGTTTTCTGTACACAAGATAGGACTTTGCTCCATCGGACTTTTGTTGGGCAAAAGTTTGTCCGTTTGCAGACCCAACTTTTGTCCGATGAAAACACAAACAAAAACAAAAAAGTTTGTCCGATGGAGCGTACACACGGTCAGATTGTTGGTCCAACTTGCTCAAAATGAAGTTTGTTGGCCAAAAGTCCGACCGTGTGTACGGGGCTTTAGTATGACTAGGTGCACTGTCCAGCCCCACCCACTTGCAGCAACTCATAGAGTTTGATAACCTGCTAAAAGCAGGGCTAAGCAGTGCGCCTGTGCCCTTCACCCACAACTAAACACTGGAGCCTCATGTATCGGGACTAAACGTAGGGCATTTTGATTTAGGGATGAAGCTGTGCCAGGAGAAATCATGATGGCACACTATACCTGCGCACGTCTGACCATAATATCATGTCTATACCCAGCTAAGCTTTAGAATCACCTCTCTTCAATTAAATTGCTGTTTACGTTTTGTGGCCTTTTAATGAAGATGAATATATGAGTAAGATTGAAAGCATGCTTCAAATTTTAAAATGAGATGCTTTCTTCTAATGACCATATGGAAAAGCAACATGTTGAGGTCCTATAGAGGGAAACACCTTATTTAGCTGGCATATGTTCTGGACTGATTCAGGCAAAACATGACAAGCTCTGTCAACTGAAAGAATCAGTACATGGAAGGTGATATAAATGTCTCATCAGGCTGAAAGTAAATTTTCCCATGTATTGAAAATGCCTGAAAGGAAATGTTTATATTGTATTTAAAGCGTAACTAAGCTGCTGCGAGTCCCCAGAGCTCTGGCCAAAATGTGCACTGAATATCTGTACATTATGACACACCGTTATAGGCCAGCTATACGCAGTTCGAATCTCGGACGGTTAATCAGGAACTGGCCGGGATTTGAACCATTAATGGGCAGGCTGAATGCACCAAGTTGATAAATCAACTTGGGTACAACCAGCCTGGCGGATTCGCTTGCGTTTATTGCAAGCGGCTGCTAGTTATAATTACTCATATCCCCCGCCCGCTCCCACCACCCCCATTGGGAGAAGACATTTGCTCGGCAGGAGGGATTCCAGTGTCAGGGATTCTATCTGTGTTGATGGGGAATTGTGCAAACTTCTTTCCTGTAACCCGTGGTTGCAGGAAATAAATTTGCACTGTTTATGGCCTGCCTTACCCTTCAAAGTGCTCTTCTGTGAGGATACAATATCTGAGCTCCTCTTCATCTGTATGTAGCAAAGTCCCGGGGGCCCCTGAGGCCTAATGGGAACCTCCAGAGTTAGGGACAGCTGACATCGTTCAGTGTATAGTGGGTTGTAAGGCATGGTGGGTGTAATACAAGATGAAATCTTGGGCGCCAGACACGTTTTGAATGCAAAGAGATTTATTGTCTCTTAAACTGAACAGTGGGGAAGTGGGTTAGGGCCAGGACACCCTTAGGTAGATGCAATGTTAATTGTCAGACTCCGATACTTCTATAGGTAGACAGCTATACAGGTGAAGGCCTCCAGCCAGACACCACTTCTGTATAGATAGGATCGCTGTCTACTATTCCAAAAGTCTTGTAGCTGTTACTAACGGTAAACATATTCAACTATCTGCAACACAAACAGTTCTCTTTACCCCACACTCACTCACTGTGGGTCTTCACTTAACGAGCTCCCAGTCTCTCTCACTAGACTTCAGATCCACTAGCCACTGCATCCCCTGAGCTATTTCGCTGTAACACTCAGTATCTTCCTTAAGCATCACCGCCGCTTCACTGCTGGGTCCCTGGTTTGGCACTTACAGATACTCCTAAAGCTTCACCCCTGCTGACACGTTAGGTTCCTGGCTTGGCACTCCAAAAGTGTCACCTCTGCTGTCCCGCTGAGTCCCTGACTTGGCACTTGCTGATGCTTTCCCACTTCTTCACCGTCCCCGGCTGGCGAGAAGTCTGCTCTGGTACTGGCCTCAGCTTACTCACAATGGTCTCCGGTAGCAAGGTAGATGGTCCCTTTGTGGCGACAGCTTCCCCTCTACCTCTGGCTGGCCGAACCGTTACTTATGGTTGGACTATAAGCCTGCAGTCCCAACCCTGCACTACTTCTGGATAGGCTCACAGCCAGATGCCTCCGGGATAAGCCTTAGGTTTCTGTCCTAGCAGCCCAGGGCAATATGACACATGTCCACCCAGACAACCATCCAGGTGGTACAGAACCCCGATCACATGACTCCACCCAAATAAATAGGTTTTCCGAGCAGGCCAAGGGACCCAAGAAAATCCCTGCCCATTGGCTGAGACACCCCATTCATTCCTAATCTTTGCAATGCCCTTGTCTTGTGTAATGTCACCAGATACCCGGCCATCTAGCTACAGAAGAGAAAAGTGCAGCAATTCCAGAATTAGGGCGAAATCAATTGACCTCCTAACAATTGGCCAAGGCAACTGTCGCTTGGCAAATAAATTTAATAGCAACCCTGCCTAAACATCAGGGTGCTACATGTACAGTATATAACCACATAACCACTGTTGCCATCTTCTTCCTGGTCTGGTGCCGGTTTGCTTCTAGGTCGAGAGTTTTCAGACTTCTCAACTGGAATGAGGTACCTTTACCTTTTGTGTGTCTGCCCAGGACTTCACAATTAACAAAATTCTGGTGGTCCATAAAACTCTTGGGTAGTAGATGGTTTAGTTTCTGATGATTACATTTTTTTTTCCATTCCTTCCGTTAAGTTTTTGGTCAATTCAGGAAAGAATTCCCACATTATACCCTAATATCCCAAGCAATAGACTTAACATAGAACAAGACTTAATCCAAAACAATCATGTCACCCCAGTTCCTATGTTTTCGGTCATCGTTTAGTTGCTTAGTCTTGTTTCTACGTCCCATGCATGAAAACATAGGAACTGAGAAGCAGATAAATGACAGCGGGTGCTCTGGACCGATGAGTCAAAATGTGAAATATTTGGCTGTAGCAGGAGGCAGTTTTTTTCTCCAAAAGGCTGGAGAGTGGTACAATAGTACAATAGTGAGTGTCTGCAGGCAACAGTCAAGCATGGTGGAGTTTCCTTGCAAGTTTGTGGCTGCATTTCTGAAAATGGAGTTGGAGGTTTGGTCAGGGTCAATGGTGTCCTCAATGCTGAGAAATACAGGCAGATATTTCTCCATCATGTCATACCATCAGGGAGGTGTTTGATTGGCTCCAAATATATTCTGCAGCAGGACAATGACCCCAAACATACAGCCAATGTCATTAACCACTTAACGACCGCCCACTGTAAATATACGTCAGCAGAATGGCACCGACAGGCACAATCACGTATATATACGTGATTGCCTTTGTATAGTTGGGGGGTCCGATCGGACCCCCCTTCTTTACAGTGAGCGGTCGTTTTACCTTCGGGAGCGATCCGGCATGAGGGGACAGCCGTTCGATTCCGGCCACCCCCTCTCGATCGCTCCCGGTGAATGAGAGAGCTTCCCCTGCCTGCCAGGAAGGAGGAAGTGATGTCATCTCTCCTGGGGCGCTCACATATACCGAGCGCCGTACAGGAGAAGATGCCAGGTTAGTACACACAACACTACACTGACACCAGGACACATAGGCACATAAATCGCCCCCGCAGGCCCCCCAGACACCCCCAGATCACCCCCCAGCCCCCAGTCACAGTGTCACTGATTGCAGTGACCATTTATTTAGTGATCACTGCAATCAGTGACATTTGTGACTGTAAAAGTGTCACCAAAGTTTAGTCTTAGGTTCAGTGTAGCCCCCTAACCCCCCCCTAATAAAGGTTTAACCCCCTGATCACCCCCCAGATAACCCTTTCACCCCCTATCACCACTGTCACTAAGCAATCATTTTTCTGATCGATGTCTTAGCGTCGGTGATGCTGATCGGTAGCCAGTAATTTTTTTTAGGTTCGCCGCAGGTTTTTATAGCGTCGGGTACCCCCATATATTACCTAATAAAGGTTTAACCCCCTTGATCGCCCCCCAGGTAACCCTTTCACCCCCTATCACCACTGTCACTAAGTTATAATTTTTCTGATCGATGTCTTAGCGTCGGCGATGCTGATCGGTAGCCAGTAATTTTTTTTAGGTTCGCTGCAGGTTTTTATAGCGTCGGGTACCCCCATATATTACCTAATAAAGGTTTAACCCCCTTGATCACCCCCCAGGTAACCCTTTCACCCCCTAGCACCGCCGTGGCTATGCGATCATTTTTCTGATCGATGTCTTAGCGTCGGTGATGCTGATCGGTAGCCAGTAATTTTTTTTAGGTTTGCCGCAGGTTTTTATAGCGTCGGGTACCCCCATATATTACCTAATAAAGGTTTAACCCCCTTGATCGCCCCCCCAGGTAACCCTTTCACCCCCTATCACCACTGTCACTAAGCGATAATTTTTCTGATCGATGTCTTAGCGTCGGTGACGCTGATCGGGAGCCAGTAATTTTTTTACGTTTCGCCGCAGGTTTTTATAGCGTCAGGTACCCCCATATATTATCTAATAAAGGTTTAACCCCCTGATCGCCCCCCAGGTAACCCTTTCACCCCCTATCACCACTGTCGCTAAGCAATCGTTTTTATAAACGTTGTCTTAGTGTCGGTGATGCCGATAGGTAGCCAGTAATTTTTTTTTAGGTTCGCCGTCAGGTTTTTATATAGCGTCAGGTACCCCCATATATTACCCTAATAAAGGTTTTAACCCCCTAATTGCCCCTAGTTAACCCTTTCACCAGTGATCATCATATAAGTGTTACGGGTGACGCTGGTTAGTTAGTTTGCTTTTTATAGTGTCAGGGCACCCGCCGTATATAACCCAATAAAGGTTTAACCCCCTGATCGCCCGGCGGGTGATATCAGTTAGGTTTTAGCGTCAGAGAGGGTCTGCGTCACACCCCAGGCAGCGTCAGGTTAGTGCCAGTAGCGCTAACACCCACGCGTGAAGCATACACCCCCCTTAGTGGTATAGTATCTGATCAGCTCAATATCTGATCTGATCAGATCTATACTAGCGTCCCCAGCAGTTTAGGGTTCCCAAAAACGCAGTGTTAGCGGGATCAGCCCAGATACCTGCTAGCACCTGCGTTTTGCCCCTCCGTCCAGCCCAGGCCACCGAAGTGCAGTATCGATCGATCACTGTCACTTGCAAAACACAACACACATAACTGCAGCGTTCGCAGAGACAGGCCTAATCCCTGCGACTCCAGTGCTGTAGGAGGTAATTTCACCACCACAGTTAAAACAAAAAAAGCATATATGCCGAAGCATTGGGGCAGCAGGAGCGGAGGAGCGATTTTGCTCCTAATGCCGCGTACATACGGTCGAAATTCCGACGGAGGCTTGCCCGTGGAAAAGTCTGACCATGTGTACGCGGCATAACTTTTGCGAGAAGATGCCCCCATGCTTCGGCATATATAAATGGTGCATGTATGCCCATCATTAGAAGTGGGTGGATGAAGGGCGGTATTCTAATGGTGGGCATACCCACCGATCAATCTTTTTTTTTCGTTCAGCCAACAGGCTGCATGAAAAAAAAGATTACAATACATGTCCAACAAGGACCAGCAACGTACTGGTATGTTGCTGGACTTTGAATGTTTATACCAGAATGATGCCTGCGGGTTTAGGTATCATCTTGGCATCATTCTTTTCAGCCAGCGGCCGGCTTTCATGTAAAAGCAATCCTAGTGGCTAATTAGCCTCTGGACTGCTTTTACAAGCAGTGGGAGGGAATGTCCCGCCCCCGGATATAAAAAGCGCCATTGGGAAATTGGGAAAGCATTTTATCACACCGATCTTGGTGTGGTCAGATGCTTTGAGGGCAGAGGAAAGATCTAGGGTCCAATAGACCCCAGTTTTTTCAAAAAAGAGTACCTGTCATTACCTATTGCTATCATAGGGGATATTTACATTTCCTGAGATAACAATAAAAGTGATAAAAATAAATAAATATGGAAGCAACAGTTTAAAAATAAAATAAAAAAGCAAAATTAATAATAAAAAAAAAAAAAAAAAAAAAGCACCCCTGTCCTGCCCTGCTCTTGCCCAATGGCGAACGCAAGCGTCGGTCTGGCGTCATATGTAAACAGCAATTGCACCATGCATGTGAGGTATCACCGCGAAGGTCAGATCGAGGGCAGTAATTTTAGCATTAGACCTCCTCTGTAAATCTAACGGGGTAACCTGTAAATGCATTTAAAGGCTTTTAAAAATGTATGTAGTTTGTTGCCAATGCGCGTTTGTGCAAAATTTTAAAGCATGTCGTGTTTGGTATCTATGTACTCGGCCTAAGATCATCTTTTTTATTTCATCAAACATTTGGGCAATATAGTGTGTTTTAGTGCATTAAAATTAAAAAAAGTGTATTTTTTCCCCAAAAAATGCGTTTGAAAAATCGCTGCGCAAATACTGTGTAGAAAAAAAAAATGCAACACCCACCATTTTATTCTGTAGGGCCTTTGCTTTAAAAATATATATAATGTTTGGGGGTTCAACATAATTTTCTTGCAAAAAAAAATATGTTTTCATGTAAACAAAAAGTGTCAAAAAGGGCTTTTGTCTTCAAGTGGTTAGAAGAGTGGATGTAAGCTTCCTAATGTTGTGTATAAAATGCCAGAACAGTTCAAAACCCCCCCAAATGACCCCATTTTGGAAAGTAGACACCCCAAGCTATATACTGAGAGGCATGTCGAGTCCATGGAATATTTTATATGTTGACACAAGTTGCGGAAAAAATAATTTTTTTTTTTTTTTTTGCACAAAGTTGTCACTAAATGATATATTGCTCAAACATGCCATGGGCATATGTGGAATTACACCCCAAAATACATTCTGTTGCTTCTCCTGAGTACGGGGATACCACATGTGTGAGACTTTTTGGGAGCCTAGCCGCGTACGGGACCCCAAAAACCAAGCACCGCCTTCAGGCTTTCTAAGGGTGTCAATTTTTGATTTCACTTCTCACTGCCTATCACAGTTTCGGAGGCCATGGAATGCCCAGATGGCACAAAACCCCCCCAAATGACCCCATTTTGGAAAGTAGACACCCCAAGCTATTTGCTGAGAGGTATTGTGAGTATTTTGCAGATCTCGCTTTTTGTCACAAAGTTTTGAAAATTGAAAAAAAAAAAAAAAAAAAAAAAAAAAGTTCTTTCTTCATTTTCAAAAACAAATGAGAGCTGTAAAATACTCACCATGCCTCTCAGCAAACAGCTTGGGGTGTCTACTTTCCAAAATGGGGTCATTTGGGGGGGTTTTGTGCTATTTTGGCATTTTATGGCCTTCAAAACTGTGATAGGTAGTGAGGAGTGAAATCAAAAATTTGCGCCCTTAGAAATCCTGGAGGCGGTGCTTGGTTTCCGGGGTCCCAAACGTGGCTAGGCTCCTAAAAAGTTCCCACACATGTGGTATCCCTGTACTCAGGAGAAGCAGCAGAATGTATTTTGGGGTGCAATTCCACATATAACCATGGCATGTGTGAGCAATATATCATTTAGTGACAACTTTTTGTAATTTTTTTTTTTTTTTTGTCATTATTCAATCACTTGGGACAAAAAAAAAATATTCAATGGGCTCAACAGGCCTCTCAGCAATTTCCTTGGGGTGTCTACTTTCTAAAATGGGGTCATTTGGGGGGGTTTTGTGCTATTTTGGCATTTTATGGCCTTCAAAACTGTGATAGGTAGTGAGGAGTGAAATCAAAAATTTGCGCCCTTAGA
Source organism: Rana muscosa (assembly GCA_029206835.1). Lineage (NCBI taxonomy): Eukaryota > Metazoa > Chordata > Amphibia > Anura > Ranidae > Rana > Rana muscosa. Next base: position 343,130,251 of record CM055119.1, read on the forward strand.
AATCCTGGAGGCGGTGCTTGGTTTCCGGGGTCCCGTACGTGGCTAGGCTCCTAAAAAGTCCCACACATGTGGTATCCCTGTACTCAGGAGAAGCAGCAGAATGTATTTTGGGGTGCAATTCCACATATAACCATGGCATGTGTGAGCAATATATCATTTAGTGACAACTTTTTGTAATTTTTTTTTTTTTTTTTTGTCATTATTCAATCACTTGGGACAAAAAAAAAAAATTCAATGGGCTCAACATGCCTCTCAGCAATTTCCTTGGGGTGTCTACTTTCTAAAATGGGGTCATTTGGGGGGGTTTTGTACTGCCCTGTCATTTTAGCACCTCAAGAAATGAGATAGGCAGTCATAAATTAAAAGCTGTGTAAATTCCAGAAAATGTACCCTAGTTTGTAAACGCTATAACTTTTGCGCAAACCGATAAATATACGCTTATTGACATTTTTTTTACTAAAGACATGTGGCTGAATACATTTTGGCCTAAATGTATGACTAAAATTGAGTTTATTTGATTTTTCTTATAACAAAAAGTAGAAAATATCATTTTTTTTCAAAATTTTCGGTCTTTTTCCGTTTATATCGCAAAAAATAAAAATCGCAGAGGCAATCAAATACCATTAAAAGAAAGCTCTATTTGTGGGAAGAAAAGGACGCAAATTTCGTTTGGGTACAACATTGCATGGCCACACAATTTACAGTTAAAGCAGCGCAGTGCAAAATTCTGAATTCACCTCTGGTCCTTTAGCTACCAAATGGTCCGGGGCTTAACCACTTCCCGACCGCGTCATGGACAAAAGACGTCCACAGAGTGGTCGAGTTATCCTGAGCTCACGTCCCTGGGACGTCCTCGTGCATTCGCGCTTCCCGCGCGCCCCCTGGTGCGCGCTCGCGGAAGTGTCCGTGCTCGCCGAGTTCACGGCTCCCACTGCAACAAGGATCGCGGTGAAGAGCCAATGATAGCGGCTCTTTACCACCTGATCGCTCCCTCCAATGAGGGAGCGATCAGAATGTAAACAAACTGGGGTCAAACAGAGGTCCAGCTCTCTTCTCTCCTCACACCGATACAGCGTGTGAGGAGAGGAGAGATCCTTTTAACAGTGAGTGTCTCATATATATTCAGCAGTGCCCTTAAGTGCCACACAGTGCCACACAGTGCCACACAAGTGCCAATCTGTGCCCCACACTACCCATCAGCGCCCCTACAGCTCCCCTACAGTACCCATCTGTGTAAGCAGTGCCACAAAAATACTCATCAGTGCCACTACAGTGCCCATCAGTGCCACCAGAGTACCCATCAGTGCCACTAGTGTCCATCAGTGCCACCACAAGGCTGATCAGTGCCACCACAAGGCTGATCAGTGTCACTACAAGGCTGATCAGTGTCACTACAAGGCTGATCAGTGTCACTACAAAGCTGATCAGTGCCACCAGTGCTCATCAGTGCCACCTCTGCCACTTCAGTGCCCATCGGTGCCGCCAGTGCTCCACCAGTGCCACTACAGTGCCCAGTGCCACTACAGTGCCCCATCGGTGCCATCAGTACCACATCAGCGCCACTATAGTGCTCATCTGCACCCTCATCAGTTACCAGCAGTGCATCCTCATCAGAACCCAGAAGCACCCTCCTCAGAACCCAGCAGCACCCTCATCAGAACCCAGCAGTGCAGCCTCATTAGACCAGCCTCATCAGCACCCATCAGTGCAGCCATATCTGTTCCAGTTTTCCTACCACAGTTTGTCACCACAGCCCACAGTCACCAGTATGGCGAAAAAAATGTTTTCCGCTGAGGAGGCATACCAACAGCTTTGCTTGACTGACGAGAGCAGCGACGAGCTCTCTGAGTCTGATTCTGGTTCAGAATATGAACCTGTTATAAGCAGTGGGTCTTCTACAGATTCAGAGGAAGAGGAAAGTGTGCCCAGGAAACGAAGGCGTTCTGACATGGATCAGCAGGCTACCACAAGTAGTGCTGTGGCATCAACCAGCAGCTCAGTGCCATCCACCAGTAGCACAGTGCCATCCACAAGAAATGAAGTACCACTACAGCAAAGGCCAAGAACTAGCGGGGTGTCATCTCAGCCCCAAAGGGTTAGGACCCATGCCAGCCTTCCCTATGCCCTTGAAAATCCTCTGTGGCTTCCCCCCAATTCAGGAGCAGCAAACATCCCCCCTTTCACCGCCCAGCCAGGTGTTCAGGTGAACACAGAGAATTTTGCCCCTATTGATTTTTTTAATTTAATTTTTACCCAAGACTAGGGATGGGCCCGGTGCTCGATTCGAACCCATGTTCGAATCGAGCACCGGGCGTTCGCTCGCTCGTCGAGCCCAGAACTATTTGGGCCGTTCGCATCACATTCGTGTGATGCGAGCGGCCCCGCAATGCATTGCGGCCGGCGCGGCCGGCGCAGTGCATTGCTGGCTGATGATTGGCCAAGCATGCACTGTGACCCCGCATGCTTGGCCAATCACAGCGCCCGAAACTCGGAGAGCAATAATTGGCTACAGGCAGGACGCCTGTAGCCAATTACAGCTCAGGGGCTTTAGTACATGCCCCACCATTTAAAAGGCCGCCACGCCATCGGCCCCGGTCACATGAGTTCCGGCTTTAGGAGAGATCAGTCTGCTGATTCTGTCTTTGCTTGATACTGAAAGATTTGCTCTTCTTTGCTAAACCATTGGCTATTTCTTTGCTAAACCATTGCTACCTAAGTCATTGATCGTTCATTGCTGCTGATTGCACAGTTAGCGTGTTATTAGCTGCTGCTGGGGATTAGTCTGGTGCGTGCTTACTGTTAGTACAGTATTGCAGTAGTACCAACCGCAGTGCTGTTAGCACAGCATTGCACCCCAACAGCACCCATAGGACTTCTAGTGTGTTAGTGGCAGCAAACAGAGATCCTATATTTTCTTCTCAGCAGCACCCATAGGACTTCTAGTGTGTTAGTGGCAGCAAACAGAGCTCCTATATTTTCTTCTCAGCAGCACCCATAGGACTTCTAGTGTGTTAGTGGCATCACACAGAGCTCCTATATTTTCTTCTCAGCAGCACCCATAGGACTTCTAGTGTGTTAGTGGCAGCAAACAGAGCTCCTATATTTTCTTCTCAGCAGCACCCATAGGACTTCTAGTGTGTTAGTGGCAGCAAACAGAGCTCCTATATTTTCTTCTCAGCAGCACCCATAGGACTTCTAGTGTGTTAGTGGCAGCAAACAGAGCTCCTATATTTTCTTCTCAGCAGCACCCATAGGACTTCTAGTGTGTTAGTGGCAGCAAACAGAGCTCCTATATTTTCTTCTCAGCAGCACCCATAGGACTTCTAATGTGTTAGTGGCATCACACAGAGTTCCTATATTTTCATCTCAGAAGCAACCATAGGACTTCTAGTGTGTTAGTGGCATCACACAGAGCTCCTATATATTCTTCTCAGCAGCACCCATAGGACTTCTAGTGTGTTAGTGGCAGCAAACAGAGCTCCTATATTTTCTTCTCAGCAGCACCCATAGGACTTCTAGTGTGTTAGTGGCAGCAAACAGAGCTCCTATATTTTCTTCTCAGCAGCACCCATAGGACTTCTAGTGTGTTAGTGGCATCACACAGAGCTCCTATATTTTCATCTCAGAAGCACCCATAGGACTTCTAGTGTGTTAGTGGCATCACACAGAGCTCCTATATTTTCTTCTCAGAAGCACCCATAGGACTTCTAGTGTGTTAGTGGCAGCAAACAGAGCTCCTATATTTTCTTCTCAGCAGCACCCATAGGACTTCTAGTGTGTTAGTGGCATCACACAGAGCTCCTATATTTTCTTCTCAGCAGCACCCATAGGACTTCTAGTGTGTTAGTGGCATCACACAGAGCTCCTATATTTTCTTCTCAGCAGCACCCATAGGACTTCTAGTGTGTTAGTGGCAGCAAACAGAGCTCCTATATTTTCTTCTCAGCAGCACCCATAGGACTTCTAGTGTGTTAGTGGCATCACACAGAGCTCCTATATTTTCATCTCAGAAGCACCCATAGGACTTCTAGTGTGTTAGTGGCATCACACAGAGCTCCTATATTTTCTTCTCAGCAGCACCCATAGGACTTCTAGTGTGTTAGTGGCATCACACAGAGCTCCTATATTTTCATCTCAGAAGCACCCATAGGACTTCTAGTGTGTTAGTGGCATCACACAGAGCTCCTATATTTTCTTCTCAGCAGCACCCATAGGACTTCTAGTGTGTTAGTGGCATCACACAGAGCTCCTATATTTTCTTCTCAGCAGCACCCATAGGACTTCTAGTGTGTTAGTGGCAGCAAACAGAGCTCCTATATTTTCATCTCAGAAGCACCCATAGGACTTCTAGTGTGTTAGTGGCATCACACAGAGCTCCTATATTTTCTTCTCAGCAGCACCCATAGGACTTCTAGTGTGTTAGTGGCAGCAAACAGAGCTCCTATATTTTCTTCTCAGCAGCACCCATAGGACTTCTAGTGTGTTAGTGGCATCACACAGAGCTCCTATATTTTCTTCTCAGCAGCACCCATAGGACTTCTAGTGTGTTAGTGGCATCACACAGAGCTCCTATATTTTCATCTCAGAAGCACCCATAGGACTTCTAGTGTGTTAGTGGCAGCAAACAGAGCTCCTATATTTTCTTCTCAGCAGCACCCATAGGACTTCTAATGTGTTAGTGGCATCACACAGAGTTCCTATATTTTCATCTCAGAAGCACCCATAGGACTTCTAGTGTGTTAGTGGCATCACACAGAGCTCCTATATTTTCTTCTCAGAAGCACCCATAGGACTTCTAGTGTGTTAGTGGCAGCAAACAGAGCTCCTATATTTTCTTCTTAGCAGCACCCATAGGACTTCTAATGTGTTAGTGGCATCACACAGAGTTCCTATATTTTCATCTCAGAAGCACCCATAGGACTTCTAGTGTGTTAGTGGCATCACACAGAGCTCCTATATTTTCTTCTCAGAAGCACCCATAGGACTTCTAGTGTGTTAGTGGCATCACACAGAGCTCCTATATTTTCTTCTCAGAAGCACCCATAGGACTTCTAGTGTGTTAGTGGCAGCAAACAGAGCTCCTATATTTTCTTCTTAGCAGCACCCATAGGACTTCTAGTGTGTTAGTGGCATCACACAGAGCTCCTATATTTTCTTCTCAGCAGCACCCATAGGACTTCTAGTGTGTTAGTGGCATCACACAGAGCTCCTATATTTTCATCTCAGAAGCACCCATAGGACTTCTAGTGTGTTAGTGGCATCACACAGAGCTCCTATATTTTCTTCTCAGCAGCACCCATAGGACTTCTAGTGTGTTAGTGGCAGCAAACAGAGCTCCTATATTTTCTTCTCAGCAGCACCCATAGGACTTCTAGTGTGTTAGTGGCATCACACAGAGTTCCTATATTTTCATCTCAGAAGCACCCATAGGACTTCTAGTGTGTTAGTGGCATCACACAGAGCTCCTATATTTTCTTCTCAGCAGCACCCATAGGACTTCTAGTGTGTTAGTGGCAGCAAACAGAGCTCCTATATTTTCTTCTCAGCAGCACCCATAGGACTTCTAGTGTGTTAGTGGCATCACACAGAGCTCCTATATTTTCTTCTCAGAAGCACCCATAGGACTTCTAGTGTGTTAGTGGCAGCAAACAGAGCTCCTATATTTTCTTCTCAGCAGCACCCATAGGACTTCTAGTGTGTTAGTGGCATCACACAGAGTTCCTATATTTTCATCTCAGAAGCACCCATAGGACTTCTAGTGTGTTAGTGGCATCACACAGAGCTCCTATATTTTCTTCTCAGCAGCACCCATAGGACTTCTAGTGTGTTAGTGGCATCACACAGAGTTCCTATATTTTCATCTCAGAAGCACCCATAGGACTTCTAGTGTGTTAGTGGCATCACACAGAGCTCCTATATTTTCTTCTCAGCAGCACCCATAGGACTTCTCGTGTGTTAGTGGCATCACACAGAGCTCCTATATTTTCATCTCAGAAGCACCCATAGGACTTCTAGTGTGTTAGTGGCATCACACAGAGCTCCTATATTTTCTTCTCAGCAGCACCCATAGGACTTCTAGTGTGTTAGTGGCAGCAAACAGAGCTCCTATATTTTCTTCTCAGCAGCACCCATAGGACTTCTAGTGTGTTAGTGGCATCACACAGAGCTCCTATATTTTCATCTCAGAAGCACCCATAGGACTTCTAGTGTGTTAGTGGCATCACACATAGCTCCTATATTTTCTTCTCAGCAGCACCCATAGGACTTCTAGTGTGTTAGTGGCAGCAAACAGAGCTCCTATATTTTCTTCTTAGCAGCACCCATAGGACTTCTAATGTGTTAGTGGCATCACACAGAGTTCCTATATTTTCATCTCAGAAGCACCCATAGGACTTCTAGTGTGTTAGTGGCATCACACAGAGCTCCTATATTTTCATCTCAGAAGCACCCATAGGACTTCTAGTGTGTTAGTGGCATCACACAGAGCTCCTATATTTTCTTCTCAGCAGCACCCATAGGACTTCTAGTGTGTTAGTGGCAGCAAACAGAGCTCCTATATTTTCATCTCAGAAGCACCCATAGGACTTCTAGTGTGTTAGTGGCATCACACAGAGCTCCTATATTTTCTTCTCAGCAGCACCCATAGGACTTCTAGTGTGTTAGTGGCATCACACAGAGCTCCTATATTTTCATCTCAGAAGCACCCATAGGACTTCTAGTGTGTTAGTGGCATCACACAGAGCTCCTATATTTTCTTCTCAGCAGCACCCATAGGACTTCTAATGTGTTAGTGGCATCACACAGAGCTCCTATATTTTCATCTCAGAAGCACCCATAGGACTTCTAGTGTGTTAGTGGCATCACACAGAGCTCCTATATTTTCTTCTCAGCAGCACCCATAGGACTTCTAGTGTGTTAGTGGCAGCAAACAGAGCTCCTATATTTTCATCTCAGAAGCACCCATAGGACTTCTAGTGTGTTAGTGGCATCACACAGAGCTCCTATATTTTCTTCTCAGCAGCACCCATAGGACTTCTAGTGTGTTAGTGGCATCACACAGAGCTCCTATATTTTCATCTCAGAAGCACCCATAGGACTTCTAGTGTGTTAGTGGCATCACACAGAGCTCCTATATTTTCTTCTCAGCAGCACCCATAGGACTTCTAGTGTGTTAGTGGCAGCAAACAGAGCTCCTATATTTTCTTCTCAGCAGCACCCATAGGACTTCTAGTGTGTTAGTGGCAGCAAACAGAGCTCCTATATTTTCATCTCAGAAGCACCCATAGGACTTCTAGTGTGTTAGTGGCATCACACATAGCTCCTATATTTTCTTCTCAGCAGCACCCATAGGACTTCTAGTGTGTTAGTGGCATCACACAGAGCTCCTATATTTTCATCTCAGAAGCACCCATAGGACTTCTAGTGTGTTAGTGGCATCACACAGAGCTCCTATATTTTCTTCTCAGCAGCACCCATAGGACTTCTAGTGTGTTAGTGGCAGCAAACAGAGCTCCTATATTTTCATCTCAGAAGCACCCATAGGACTTCTAGTGTGTTAGTGGCATCACACAGAGCTCCTATATTTTCATCTCAGAAGCACCCATAGGACTTCTAGTGTGTTAGTGGCATCACACAGAGCTCCTATATTTTTATCTCAGAAGCACCCATAGGACTTCTAGTGTGTTAGTGGCATCACACAGAGCTCCTATATTTTCATCTCAGAAGCACCCATAGGACTTCTAGTGTGTTAGTGGCATCACACAGAGCTCCTATATTTTCTTCTCAGCAGCACCCATAGGACTTCTAGTGTGTTAGTGGCAGCAAACAGAGCTCCTATATTTTCTTCTCAGAAGCACCCATAGGACTTCTAGTGTGTTAGTGGTATCACACAGAGTTCCTATATTTTCATCTCAGAAGCACCCATAGGACTTCTAGTGTGTTAGTGGCATCACACAGAGCTCCTATATTTTCTTCTCAGCAGCACCCATAGGACTTCTAGTGTGTTAGTGGCATCACACAGAGCTCCTATATTTTCATCTCAGAAGCACCAATAGGACTTCTAGTGTGTTAGTGGCAGCAAACAGAGCTCCTATATTTTCTTGTCAGCAGCACACATAGTACCTATAGTGTGTTAGTGTCAGCACCCATAGGACCTACAGTGTGTTGTGAGCACACATAGGAGTTCTATTTTTTATACTATATACACTACCGACTACAATGGCTGGAAGACCGCCAAGGAGAGGCAGAGCGTGCCGAGGCAAGAACACAGGGCAGGCAGGCTCTGTTTCTAGAGACAACAGTGCTGGCCGTGGACGTGGTCGTGCATCGTCATCAGCACGTGGCCATGGGACACGCTTGTCTTTGTTTTCGGCAGCTGGACATGTGGAGCCGCATCATGCCGAAGGCTTGGTAGAATGGATGACCAAGCCCTCCTCATCCTCCTCATCCTCTCTCACCCAGGCTCAGGGTACTGGCAGAGCAGCTGCCAACGCGTACTCAATGGCATCATCAGCCACCCCTTCCCTAGACCCACCATGTCCTCCTGAGGAGTCCCCCGAACTGTTTGAGCACAGTGTTGGGTACATGCTCCAGGAGGATGCCCAACGATTCGAAGGCTCGGATGATGATACCCAGCTTGAGGAAGTCAGTAGTGTGCGCGCAGAGAGAGGGGATGCTGAAGGACAGCAATCTGGCAGTAGTGTTCCACCAGCTGCAGCTTACTGCCAGGTTTGCTCTAGTGGTGAAGAGGGAGGGGATGATGAGGTCACTGACTCCACGTGGGTGCCTGAAGGGAGAGAGGAGGAGGAGGAGGAGGATGCAGCGTCACATGTCCAACGAGGCAGGATGCCCCCTGGAGGCCAGCTAGAGGCCAGCACAGCAACTGTACCACACCGCAGAGCTCCGCCTGTGCAGGGCGCTGCCTCTGCACGTTATCACAAAAGTTCTTTGGTGTGGGCCTTTTTTGAGACGAGTGCATCAGATCGCACCACTGCTATTTGCAATATTTGTCTCAAGCGTATCTCGCGTGGCCAAAACATCAGCCGCTTGGGCACCACAAGCATGAGCAGACATATGTCGACCTGCCATGCAGCTCGTTGGCAAGCACACATAAAAGACCCACACCAAAGAACAAAGCGGACCTCTCCTTGCTCCTCATCAGCTGGGATCTCCATCCCCACTATATCTTCAGTCCTCTCTGAAAGCTGCTCTGAGAGGACTGAAGGTGTAGAATTAGGTGTGTCACAACCAAGTACTTGCAGTACACCGACGTCCGATTGTAGCAGGCAAATTTCCCTGCCCCAGCTGCTGGACCCTCGAAAGAAGTATACTCCCAGCCATCCACATGCCCAGCGGTTGAATGCTAGCTTGGCTAAATTGCTAGCACTTCAACTGCTGCCTTTTCAGTTGATAGACTCGGCCCCCTTCCGTGAGTTTGTTCAATGTGCGGTTCCTCAGTGGCAGGTTCCCAAACGCCACTTTTTCTCACGGAAGGCGATTCCGTCTCTCTACTGGCATGTGGAAGGCAATGTCTATGCCTCGCTGGACAGGGCGGTCAGCGGTAAGGTGCATATTACCGCTGACTCATGGTCCAGCAGGCATGGACAGGGACGTTATCTTTCTTTCACGGCCCATTGGGTCACTCTATTGGCAGCTGGGAGGGATGCAGGACAAGGTGCAGTAGTGTTGGAGGTTGTTCCGCCACCACGCCTCCAAAATGCTACTACTGGTTGTGACACACCTCTCTCCTCCACCCCCTCCTCTTCTTCTTCCTCCATGTCCTCTTCGAGTGCTCTGTCCTCGGAACCAGCGGTGCTCCGTAGGCGTACAAGGGGCTACGCGAGTACGCAGGCAAAAAGATGCCATGCCGTGCTTGCGCTGGTGTGTTTGGGGGACAGGAGCCACACTGGGCCAGAGGTTCTGGCAGCTCTGCAGGGGCAGGCCGAGAGGTGGTTGACGCCACGCCAGCTTAAGCCAGGAATGGTCGTTTCTGATAATGGCACCAACCTCCTCTCCGCCCTGCGACAGGGGCAGCTCACCCATGTGCCCTGTATGGCTCACGTCCTCAACCTGGTGGTGCAGCGGTTCTTGGGCAGGTTCCCAGGCTTACAGGATGTCCTGAGGCAGGCCAGGAAAGTCTGTGTGCATTTCCGCCGATCTTATAATGCCAGTGCTCGGCTGACTGAGCTGCAAAAGGAGCTGAACCTGCCCAAGAACCGCCTAATATGTGACATGCCCACCAGGTGGAACTCAACGTTGGCCATGCTGCAGCGACTGCACACGCAGCAGAGGGCCATCAATGAGTACCTTTGCGACTACGGCACCAGGACAGGGTCAGGGGAGCTTGGCTTTTTTTCCCCACGCCAGTGGAGCATGATCAGGGATGCATGCACTGTCCTCTCACCATTTGAGGAGGCCACGAGGATGGTGAGCAGTGACAGTGCATGCATCAGTGACACTGTACCTCTTGTCCACCTGTTGGAGCATACGCTGCGTGGGATAATGGACAGGGCACTTGAGGCAGAACAGAGGCAGGAAGAGGAGGACTTCCTTGTCTCTCAAGGCCCCCTTTATCCAGACAATGTTCCTTCTGTCCCACCCATCACACAGGAAGAGGAGGAGGAGGAGGAGGAGGATTGTGTGAGCATGGAGGTGGAGCCTGGCACTCAGCATCAGCAGCAGCAGTCTTTTAGGGATGATGTACAGTCCCAACAAACCAGTGGACTTGTACGTGGCTGGGAGGAGGTGGCTGGCGATCATGTCATCCTCAGTGACCCAGAAGACTCCGGACCGAATGCCTCAGCTAACCTACGCTGCATGGCCTCCCTGATCCTGCAAAGCCTGCGGAAGGATCCTCGTGTTCTTCGGATCAAGGAGAGTGACCATTACTGGCTGGCCACTCTCCTTGATCCACGGTACAAGGGTAAGGTTGCGGACCTTATCTTGCCGTCGCAGAGGGAGCAGAGGATGAGACATCTCAGGGAGGCCTTGCAGAAAGGTCTGTGCAACGCGTTCCCAGAAACTGGGAGGTTACAAACTCCTGGTCCTGGACGACGAGTTGCTGAGGCTTCGGTCAGTAGCAGAAGGAGCGGTGGGGAAGGTGGACGTCTGACCGATGCGTTCAGACAATTTTTTAGTCCGCAGCCCCAAGGTATGATCGGTTCCAGCAACCATCGCCAGCGTCTGATATACATGGTGCAGGAATACCTAGGGGCAAGGTCAGACTTGGACACCTTTCCCACCGAAAATCCTCTGGCTTACTGGGTCCTGAGGATGGATCACTGGCCAGAGCTTGCACAGTATGCAATTGAGCTACTGGCCTGTCCTGCATCCAGCGTTCTTTCCGAACGCACATTCAGTGCTGCTGGAGGATTTGTCACCGATCATAGGGTGCGCCTGTCCACCGACTCGGTTGATCGACTGACCTTCATAAAAATGAATCAGTCTTGGATCACCACCAGCTACCAGACACCTGAAGCGGATATAACGGAATAATTTATAATGTCACATCCCTTCAAGACTGCCTATGCTGATGCTGAGTGACTGTCCTGTTATGTTCACTGACTATCCTCTTCCTCCTCCTCAATGATCCATGCCACCACACCAGTGCCTAAGGCACAATTTTTCAGCCCCTGTATAACAGGGGCGTGTAATTACAATTTTTTAAAAAGATGCTTCGCAACAGGTCTGACTGCTGTGCTCAGAGTACAGTATCTGTGAGGGGTTGCAGTGTTGTGGCACCAGCACCAGTGCCTAAGGCACAATTTTTCAGCCCCTGTTGGGGCGTGTAATTACAATTTTTAGGCAATGCTTTGCAACAGGTCTCATTGCTGTGCTCAGAGTACAGTATCTGTGAGGGGTTGCAGTGTTGTGGCACCAGCACCAGTGCCTAAGGCACAATTTTTCAGCCCCTGTATAACAGGGGCGTGTAATTACAATTTTTTAAAAAGATGCTTCGCAACAGGTGTGACTGCTGTGCTCCAAGTACAGTATCTGTGAGGGGTTGCAGTGTTGTGGCACCAGCACCAATGCCTAAGGCACAATTTTTCAGCCCCTGTTTAACAGGGGCGTGTAATTACAAATCTTGATCTAATAGTTCACAGCAGGGCCCATTCCTGCGCCCACCAAGAGTAACTATGAGGGCCTACAGTCTTGTGGCAACACCGTCCACCACCACCACCACCACCAAAGGCCCAATTTTTCTGCCCTGTTCAACAGGTGCATGCAATTACAAATCTTGATCTAATAACTCACAGCAGGGCCCATTCCTGCACCCACCAAGAGTAACTGTGAGGGCTTACAGTCTTGTGGCAACACCGTCCACCACCACCACCACCACCACCAAAGGCCCAATTTTTCTGCCCGGTTCAACAGGTGCATGCAAGTACAAATCTTGATCTATTAACTCACAGCAGGGCCCATTCCTGTGCCCACCAGTCTTGTGGCTACACCAACATCTAATAGGGCAAATTTCTGCAGAGTATATACGGCAGGCCCCTACTTTCAAACATCCAACTTACAAACGACTCCTACTTGCAAACGGCAAGAGAAAACAGGAAGTGAGAGGAAATCTACCCCTAGGAAGGAAAATTCTATCCTGTTAGATTTAATTTGGGAAAAAGGTATCTCCTCTCTACTGATGCTTTATCACCAATCCTTGTTTCAATTAAAACCCCACTTTTCCAAAAACATTTGTCATTGGGACGGAAAGTGAGGTGACATGTTCTGAACAGATGTGCAAAGACAGCAAATGTTACAGGGGTGATAACCCCTCCCTATGTTCTCCAAAAAGCTTAAAAATAGATTTTTTTGGGATGTAGCTACACTTCATAATGTACCTGTTCAGATTCTACTTAAGAACAAACCTACAGTCCATGTCTTGTTTGCACCACCTATATACTGCTGTTCAGAGTATATAGGGTTGTAGGTATAGGGTTTTATTTTGGGTGCGGGGTCCCCCTTAGTATCCATACAAGACCCAAAGGGGCTGGGGTGGGGGGGGGGGTGATGGGGTAGCCATGCCATTTTTCTCAAGGATTTTCAGCCATATGGCGGCCAGGACAAGACATGACATTAAAGCCGCAAGTGGTTTTAAATGGCTTCTTTTTTTCCTTTACAAATGTCATTTTGTGCAAGGACAGTTCTAAACACGGGAAACACATGCCACTTCACAGGCATACTTTAGACACCCCCCAGGTACCATATTTAAAGGAAAATTTCACTTTTTTTTTTTCACTTTATGCATCATTAAAATGACTGCTCCCGAAAAAACTTTAGTTTTTAAAATTTCTTTTTGCATTGATATATGTCCCCTGGGGCAGGACCCGGGTCCCCAAACCTGTTTTATGACATTAACATGCATATTGGCCGTTGTAATTAGCAATTTTGATTTCGAACGTTCGCGTCCATTATAACGAATAGGGTTCGAAAATTCGCGCGAACTTTCGGTCCGTTCGAAGGTTCTGGTGCGAACCGAACCCGGGGGTGTTCGGCTCATCCCTACCCAAGACCTATTATCCTCCATCGTGACCCAGTGCAACCTCTTTGCACAACAATTCATAACTAACAACCCTGATTCAAGTTATGCCCGTCCCTATGTGTGGAGAGAATTGACAGTGGAGGAATTTAAATTATTTTTAGGCCTAACGTTCAACATGGGGCTCTCAAAAAAAAATGAAGTATACTCCTATTGGTCCTCCAAACCCATCCAGCACATGCCAGTCTTTTCATCCATTATGTCAAGATCCAGATACCTCATGATAATGCGCTTTCTCCATTACAATGACAATACCCAGTGCCCTCCCCGAAATGACCCATCACATGACAAATTATTTAAAATTCGGCCACTTCTAAATTTTTTCTCTGAGAAATTCCCCCAGTTATATATCCCCGACCAAAATATATCCGTGGATGAGTCATTGGTCCACTTCACAGGCAGGCTTGGCATCAAGCAGTTTATTCCAAGCAAAAGGACCCGATATGGGGTTAAAATCGACAAGCTATGTGACCGGGTCACTGGCTACATTTACGCCTTCCTGGTGTATGAAGGGAAGGACTCCCAACTGCATCCCCCTGAATGTCCTGAGTACATCGGTGCCAGCGGAAAGGTTGTTTGGGAGCTTATATATCCACTCCTTGAAAAGGGTTACCACCTTTATGTGGATAATTACTATACCAGCATCCCCCTCTTCCGCAACCTTTACCGGAAGGGCACTCCAGCGTGTGGTACAGTGCGAGCCAACAGGAAGGGTTTCCCGCAAAGACTCGTTACTGAAAGACTACGAAAAGGGGAGACGGCGTCTTTGCGGAATGAAGAGCTATTGGCTATCAGGTGGAGGGACAAAAGAAATGTCCACATGCTCTCAACGATACATAACGACACCTACGTGGAAATCCCCAAAAGAAACGGCCCTATCCAAAAACCAGCATGTGTTCATGATTATAATTTGTTCATGGGGGGAGTCGATTTTAATGATCAGATGATTGAACCCTATCTTCCCACAAGAAAAAGCCGCTATTGGTATAAAAAGGTCTCCATATATCTTTTCAGTATGGCCCTTTACAATACTTATGTCATTTACCGTAAATCTACAAGGACCCCCTTATCTTATTTTCAGTACCAAGAAGAAATTATCGAAGCCCTTTTGTACCCTGAAGACCCACCAGAAAGCATTCGCTCAGATTCAGTGAGCAGACTCCATGAACGCCACTTTCCTGATAAACTCCCCCCCCATGAAACAGGCCGAAAACGTCAGAAGAGATGCCGGGTGTGCTCCAAAGAAGGAACTAGAAGAGACACTGTGTATTATTGTCCCGATTGTCCTTCCCAACCAGGCCTTTGTTTTGGTCGATGTTTCCGTCGTTACCATACTTTTCTACATTATTAGGAAAGTATGGTAAACCTAATTGTCATTTACCGCCACACCCCTTATGCCACTGTACATACCGCTGCCTTCTCCGGAACTGACCCTGACCTGCTAAACGACCACGCCTCTGCCTAACGCTAAACTGTACCTACCTCTGCCTGCCCTGGAACTGACCCTGGCCTGTTATACGACCACGCTTCTGCCTAACCCTAAACTGTACCTACCTCTGCCTGCTCTGGAACTGACCCTGGCTTGTTATACGACCACGCTTCTGCCTAACCCTAAACTGTACCTACCTCTGCCTGCTCTGGAACTGACCCTGGACTGTTTGACCACGTTTTTTGCCTGCCTCTTGGATTGATCTTTTACCCTGCTATGCTAATGGGGACACAGGGGTCTCACATATGTGAGGGGCTCCAGAATTGTTTTTCTGGATGAAGAAAACAAATTTTTTAGTTTTCTCATTCCCGGATTAGGGTCTGGAGACTCGGAGGCTTCAAAGAGATTTGGGTGGGAGAAGCCTCTACCCCTGTCCCCATTCTTTCCTGGCCTGCTACTTGGACCATGTTCCTGCTTACTACCAGGACCAATATTTTGGCACTGCTGGCAATGTCTCTACTTGCACTGACCTTGGACTGTATATGGACAGTATCTCTGCCTGTACTGACTATGGACAATATTCCTGCCTGCTGCCTGGACAATTACATTCACTGACGCTGACCACGTCCCTGCCTGCTGCCTGGATCAGGGCTCTCCTTCTGTGGACAATTGCACTACTAAAACCACAGGTAATCTTTTGTTTACCATTTACTCAGCAGAATGTAGTTCAGGGTGTAATTCTTGGTATGTACATGCTATATGCTAGAAATATGAAGGGCCTTCAAAAATGTGATAGATTGTAAGGAAATTAGATGCGTAATTTATGTCCCTAGGTCACCTGATGGTGCTTCCTGGATATTGGGCCTCTATGTGGCCAGGCTGTGTAAAAGTCTCACACATGTGGTATCGCCATACTCAGGAGGAGTAAGAGAATATATTATGGGGTGTCATTTTTGCTATGTACATGCTATGTGTTGGAAATATCTTATAAATGGGCAACTTTGTGTAAAAAAAATGTGTTTTTATTTTTTTTCCACATTTTCCAAAAACTTCTGGAAAAAAATGAACAGTTCAAAAGACTCATAATGCCTCATAGATTATACGTTGGGGTGTTTGCTTTCCAAAATGGGGTCACTTTGTTGGCGTTTCCATTGTCCTGGTGCTCCAGGGCCTTCAAAAGTGTAATAGGTGTTTGAGAGATTAGATGTGTAATTTATGCTCCTAGAACGCCTGAAGTTGCTACTTCAATGTTGGGCCTCTGTATGTGGCCAGGCTGTGTAAAAGTCTCACATATGTGGTACCGCCATACTCAGGAGGAGTAGGAGAATATATTTTGGGGTGTAATTTTTGCTATGTACATGCTATGTGTTGGAAATATCTTATAAATGGACAACTTTGTGTAAAAAAAATGCGTTTTCATTTTTTTTCCACATATTCCAAAAACTTCTGGAAAAAAATGAACAGTTCAAAAGACTCATAATGCCTCATAGATTATACGTTGGGGTGTTTGCTTTCCAAAATGGGGTCACTTTGTTGGCGTTTCCATTGTCCTGGTGCTCCAGGGCCTTCAAAAGTGTAATAGGTGTTTGAGAGATTAGATGTGTAATTTATGCTCCTAGAACGCCTGAAGTTGCTACTTCAATGTTGGGCCTCTGTATGTGGCCAGGCTGTGTAAAAGTCTCACATATGTGGTACCGCCATACTCAGGAGGAGTAGGAGAATATATTTTGGGGTGTAATTTTTGCTATGTACATGCTATGTGTTGGAAATATCTTATAAATGGACAACTTTGTGTAAAAAAAATGCGTTTTCATTTTTTTTCCACATTTTCCAAAAACTTCTGGAAAAAAATGAACAGCTCAAAAGACTCATAATGCTTCATAGATTATACGTTGGGGTGTTTGCTTTCCAAAATGGGGTCACTTTGTTGGCGTTTCCATTGTCCTGGTGCTCCAGGGCCTTCAAAAGTGTAATAGGTGGTTGAGAGATTAGATGTGTAATTTATGCTCCTAGAACGCCTGAAGGGGATACTTCAATGTTGGGCCTCTGTATGTGGGCAGGCTGTATAAAAGTCTCACACATGTGGTACCGCCATACTCAGGAGGAGTAGCAGAATATATTTTGTGGTGTTATTTGTGGAATGTACATGCCATGTGAGAGAAATAACCTGTTATAATGACAATTTGGTGTGAAAAAAAATAAAAATAAAAAAAATCTTCATTTTGCAAAGAATTGTGAGAAAAAATGACAACCTCAAAAAACTAACTATGCCTCTTACTAACTACCTTGGAATGTCTACTTTCCAAAAAGGGGTCATTTGGGGGGTAATTGTTCTTTTCTGGCTTGTTAGGGTCTCAAGAAATGAGATAGGCTGTCAGTACATCAGGTGTAATCAAATTGATACATTTTCAGTGATTGGCACCATAGCTTGTAGACCCTATAACTTTCACCCAGACTAAATAATATCCACTAATTTCGGTTATTTTTACCAAAGATATGTAGCAGTATACATTTTTTCCCAAATTTATGAAGAAAAATTACTTATTTGCAAAATTTTATAATAGAAATTAAGAAAAATTCATTTTTTTACAAAATTTTCGGTCTATTTTCATTTATAGCACAAAAAAAAAAAAAACCCAGAGGCAATCAAATACCACCAAAAGAAAGCTCTATTTGTGTGAAAAAAAGGACGAAAATTTCATATGGGTACAGTGTTGCATGACTGAGTAATTGTCATTCAAAATGTGAGAGCACCGAAAGCTGAAAATTCGTCTGGTTAGGAAGGGGGTTTAAGTGCCCAGTTGTCAAGTGGTTAAGTGGTTAAGAACTATCTTCAGCATAAAAAGAAAAAATAGTCCTGAAAGTGATGGTTTGGCCCCCACAGAGCCCTGATTTTAACATCATCAAGTCTGTCTGGGATTACAGTACATGAAGAGACAGAAGGATTTGGGGCAGCCTACATCCACAGAATATCTGTGTTTAGTTCTCCAAGATGTTTGGAACAACCTACCTGCCAAATTCCTTAAAAAACTGTGTGCAAATGTACCTAGAAGAATTGATGCTCTTTTGAAGGGTTGTCATTAGAGTTGAGCGGACACCTGGATGTTCGGGTTCGACGGGTTCGGCCGAACTTCGGTAAAAAGTTTGAGTTCGGGACCGAACTTGACCTGAACTTGACCCCGAACCCGAACCCCATTGAAGTCAATGGGGACCCGAACTTCTGAGGACTATTAGCGCTTGCTTCCCGTGCTTAGAACTGTCCCTGCACAAAGTGTCATTTCTGAAGGAAAAAAAGTCATTTAAAACTCACTCGCGGCTATTAATAATTTGTCGGCTCCCGGCAATACATAGAAAAGTCATTGATAAAAAAAAAAAAGCGTGGGGGTTCCCCCAAATTCAATTACCAGGCCCTTCAGGTCTGGTATGGATATTAAGGGGAACCCTGCCGCAAATAAAAATAAATAAAAAAAGTGCGGTTCCCCCAAATATCCATACCAGGCCCTTCAGGTCTGGTATGGATTTTAAGGGGAATTCCACCCCAAATTTAAAAAAAAATGGCGTGGAGTACCCCCAAAAATCCATACCAGACCCTTTATCCGAGCACGCAACCTGGAAGGCCGCAGGAAAAGATGGGGGGATGAGAGAGCGCCCCACCCCTCCTGAACCGTACCAGGCCACATACCCTCAACCTGGGGAGGATGTCTCCATGTTGATGGGGACACGGGCCTCATCCCCACAAACCTTTCCCGGTGGTTGTGAGGGTCTGCGGGCTGGGGGCTTATCGGAATCTGGAAGACCCCTTTAACAAAAGGGAACCCCGGATCCCGCACACCCCTATGTGAATTGGTAATGGGGTACATTGTACCCCTACCATTTCACAAAGAAAGTGTAAAAATTGTAAAAAAAATACACAGACACCATTGGGAAAGTCCTTTATTAAAAAAAAAACAAAAACATTCCAGCGATGAAATCCAGTGTCCCGCAGCGATCCCGATGTCCAGCGCTGTCCAGACGAAATGTCATTGGCTGAGCCTGAGCGGACCTAATGGTTAACTTTCTCGGCAGTGTATTAAATGAATAGACCCGCCCCTTCTAATGTTCCCTATCAGGTCCGCTCAGCCAATGACGTAGTGTAAGGCTGAGGACCTGATGCGGAACGTGAGAAGAGGCGGGTCTATTCATGTATTAAACTGTGGATGAAGTTCCCCATCAGGTCCGCCCCCCGTATGTCAGACCCGGCCTACGTCATTGGATGAGCGGACCTGATGGGGAACTTCCTCCGCAGTATAATACATAAATAGATCCGCCCCTTTTCACGTTCCGCATCAGGCCCTCAGCCTTACAATACGTCATTGGCTGAGCGGACCTGATGGGGAACTTTAGAAGGGGCGGGTCTATTCATTTAATACACTGCCGAGGAAGTTCCCCATCAGGTCCGCTCAGGCTCAGCCAATGACATTTCGTCTGGACAGCGCTGGACATCGGGATCGCCACGGGACACTGGATTTCATTGCTGGAATGTTTTATTTTTTATTTTTAATAAAGGACTTTCCCAATGGTGTCTGTGTATTTTTTTTTACAATTTTTACTTTCTTTGTGAAATGGTAGGGGTACAATGTACCCCATTACCAATTCACATGGGGGGGCGGGATCTGGGGGTCCCCTTTGTTAAAGGGGTCTTCCAGATTCCGATAAGCCCCCCGCCCGAAGACCCCCACAACCACCGGGCAAGGGTTGTGGGGATGAGGCCCTTGTCCCCATCAACATGGGGACATCCTCCCCATGTTGAGGGCATGTGGCCTGGTACGGTTCAGGAGGGGGGGCACTCTCTCACCCCCCCTCTTTTCCTGCAGCCTGCCAGGTTACGTGCTCGGATAAAGGGTCTGATCTGGGTTTTTGGGGGTACTCCACGCCATTTTTTTTAAATTTGGGGTGGAGTTCCCCTTAAAATCCATACCAGACCTGAAGGGCCTGGTATGGATATTTGGGGGAGCCGCACGCATTTTTTTTTAATTTGCAGCATGGTTCCCCTTAATATCCATACCAGACCTGAAGGGCCTGGTAATTGAATTAGGGGGAACCCCCACGCTTTTTTTTATTTTTTATCAATGACTTTTCTATGTATTGCCGGGAGCCGACAAATCATTAATAGCCGCGAGTGAGTTTTAAATTACTTTTTTTCCTTCAGAAATGACACTTTGTGCAGGGACAGTTCTAAGCACGGGAAACATGCGCGACTTTACATGCATATTGCCGAACACCGGACCCGAACATACAGTCAATTGTTCGGGTTCGGGTCCCGGACCCCAAAACCCAAAAGTTCGGTACGGACCCGAACTTTACAGTTCGGGTCCGCTCAACCCTAGTTGTCATACCAAATATTGATTTGATTTGAATTTCTCTTGTGTTTATTTACTTTCCATTTTGCTAATTGAAATTATTAAAAATAAACTATTGACACTTCTATTTCTGAAAGTATGAAAGCATTCTTAATTTACTGCATTTTTTCACACCTGCCTAAAACTTTTGCGCAGTACTACATACTGTGTGTATATTATATATATATATATATACACACACACACATTTATTATGTATATTTATAAAATAAATTATAAAAACATGCATTTAAAAAAAAAATCATATTAAGATTACATAAAATTATAACGTGCTTTTAAAAGTAGCAGTGTTCATAAGGAAATTGTATACTTAGTTCTGCATCCTGACTTGGCTTAGCGGACACGGTTGAATCCGTCGTTAGGAACAGCAATAGCCATAGAAGGCGCACATGGTGGGGAACCCCACCCTACGTGTGCATGTGGGCAGTTCATACACTGTAAGCGGTCTGTTACGAATGCTTCAGAACTTTGCATTCTGTGATTGATTGCTGCTGTAGGAGGCTTTTGCACAAAAGGTAAGGGTGGGTTTGTGCCCATTAAAAACTCACATCTCTGATTAACTCCCAATCTGCCATCTATTTTGCATTTGAAAACCTCCTTCCGAAAATCTGTGGCTTCCCGTGCCCATGAGAAGCAACAATCTGTTTCATGGGTGGAAAGGAAGATATTTACATGAACATCTTTGTCATTTTTCCATAAGGAGTGATTAAGCAGACGCCTCACATGTCATCACTCTGTTAGTACGTGTCATCTTCTAAAGATAAATAATATGAATAATACATCGCCGCCTGGGCAACAGCGTCACACTGCAGCTTTCCGCAGCCCTGCCCGAAATAAAAAAGCTATTCCATAAGGCTGGCACAGGCTTGTCTGGAAAATAATTAGGAGCAACATGCTTTGTGTTTTCAACACGACAAAGTCAGATTAAAATCTTTAAGGAAAAATGTATGTGATGTAGAAGTGCCCTTGTGTAATTGGAAAATGTATTTCAGATCTGATAAGGGGCTTCACAGTGATGACAGCATGCCAAAGCATTAAGATCAAGAGAGAATTCTCGTATGTTTCATGGCGAGGATATGAATAAACCTTTAGTAGCTCTTCACTTAAAGTTGACCTAAACCCTCTGCCAACAGAAGTAATTTTCCATCCATCCCTCCAAATGCCCTACTACCAGGGCCAGGTGGGGACATAAGAGGCACCTGCATGGTATGCTGTGCTGTGGAGGGGAGCAGCAAGGGCAAAGAACCTCTCCCAGAAGAGGTGTGCAGGACTGAGATATTAAACTGATTATTCCAATTACATAGGGAGATTGCCGCTCTTAAAACTCTAATGCTACATACACACGGTCGGAATTTCCGACAAGTAAACCGTGTTTTTTTTTCCAACGGAATGTTGGTTTAAACTTGTGTTGCATACACACGGTTACACAAATCTTATCTGAAATTCCGATGGTCAAGAACGCGGTGACGTACAACACTTACGACGAGCCGAGATCAATGAAGATCAATAGGCAGTTCGGCTCTTCTGCTTGATTCTGAGCGTGCGTGTTTTTTTGCGCGTCGGAATTGCATACAGACGAACGGAATTTCCATCAAGAACTTTTTCCGTCGGAAAAATAGAGAACCAGCTCTCAATCTTTTGCTGGCGGAAATTCAGACAGAAAAAGTTGGATGGAGCATACACACGGTCGGAATATCCGACCAAAAGCACACATCACACTTTTATTGACGGAAATTCTGACCGTGTTTATGCAGCATAAGACTGGAGTTTGGTATGGTCCAAAAGAGACCATTTTACATCATAGTGATGAAAGTCACCATAAGATTGGTATATACTGTATGTATATATAATAAGTGATTGCCTGCTGGCAGTGAGTGTTGGTGGGAAGTCAGAGAAAATATTTCAGTTTCGAGAAATTACATCTTTAATAGGTTAGCTTCATAAGGGAACAAATGAAAACGGATACCTTAGACATGACCAGTGTACTCAACATATCCCCAACTCTCCAATACCACCCCATTTCCCCCCTTCCAACCCCTTTTAACACATCCCCTTATCTTACCCCATTTCCCAATAATAGACCACACCAGAGTTGGAGTATAACTGGCCATAACAGCCTTTTTATTAACGAATAAATAAATATCTCCAAATATTAAATAACTTTCAATTAAATAACTTCCCATTAACATATCTACAACCTTTTGTAACAACAGTTTTAAACTCCCAGTCTGTTGGTTTCTGACGGCACCCCAAACTTTAACACTTTCCACCACTACACTGCGGGTCCATATATTTACCATACCAGGCCTCCAGCCGTATCATTAGGGATGAGCCGAACACCCCCCTGTTCGGTTCGCACCAGAACCTGCGAACAGACCTAAAGCATGAACTTTAGAACCCTATTAAATACAATGGACTTGATTGAACGTTCAAAATCTAAAGTGCTAATTATAAAGGCTAATATGCAAGTTATTGTCCTAAAAAGGGTTTGGGGACCCGGGTTCTGCCCCAGGGGACATGTATCAATGCAAAAAGAAGTTTTAAAAAGGCAGTTTTTTCGGGAGCAGTGATTTTAATAATGCATAAAGTGAAAAATATAAAGTGTGTAAAATATGCCTGTAAAGCAGTGCTTCTTTCCCGTGCTTAGAACTGTCCCTGCACAAAGTGTCATTTCTGAAGGAAAAAAAAGCCATTTAAAACCACTCGCGGCTATAATGAATTGTCGGCTCCCGGCAATACAGAGAAAAGTCATTGATAAAAAATTTAAAAAAATGCGTGGGGGTCCCCCCAAATTCAATTACCAGGCCCTTCAGGTCTGGTATGGATATTAAGGGGAACCCTGCATCAAATGAAAAAATAAAATGACGTAGGGTTCCCCCCAAATATCCATACTAGACCCTTCAGGTCTGGAATGGATTTTAAGGGGAACTCCACCCCAATTTTTTTAAAAAAATGGCCTGGAGTTCCCCCAAAAATCCATACCAGACCCTTTATCCGAGCACGCAACCTGGCAGGCCGCAGGAAAAGAGGGGGGGACGAGAGAGCGCCCCCCCCTCCTGAACCATACCAGGCCACATGCCCTCAACATGGGGAGGATGTCCCCATGTTGATGGGGACAAGGGCCTCATCCCCACAACCCTTGCCCGGTGGTTGTGGGGGTCTGCGGGCAGGAGGCTTATCGGAATCTGGAAGACCCCTTTAACAAAGGGGACCCCCAGATCCCGCCCCCCCTATGTGAATTGGTAAGGGGTACATTGTACCCCTACCATTTCATAAAGAAAGCGTAAAAAAAAATGTAAAAAAAACACACAGACACCTTGGAAAAGTCCTTTATTAAAAATAAAAAATAAAAAACATATTCCAGCGATGTAATCCAATGTCCCGCGGCGATCCGATGTACAGTCTCCGCTCAAAACGTCATTGGCTGAGCGGACCTACACTGCGGAGGATGTTCCCCATCAGGTCCGCTGAGCCAATGACGTAGGCGGGGTTTGAGGTACGAGGGGGTGGGGGCGCCCTCGTATCTCAGACCCCGCCTACGTCTTGGCTGAGCGGACCTGATGGGGAACTTCCTCTTCAGTGTAAAAAAATGAATAGACCCGCCCCTTCTCACATTCCCCATCAGGTCCGCTCCTAATGGGTAACGTGAGAAGGGGCGGGTATCAGAACCGCCTCCCGATTGGCTGGGAGGAGGATCAGTGTTGCAACAGCGAATATTCATTCGCTGTTGTAACACCTGGGTTGGCTCATGGCGCAATGCTCTGCGCCATGAGCCCACCCTATTTTGAAGCCTATTAGGGCCTTTGGCTCTAATCAGGTGCTTAAAAAAAACACCCCCGCCACTGTAATTAATGCGCATGCCATCCTGAAAGGGGCCAGATGCATGAATAGGGGGTGGCAGGCTATGAATAGAGTGGGCGGTGCCCGGGCCCCCCCAATGGACGGGCCACCACTGACTTTGACCCATATTCAGGTCATGTTAAGATATGGCTTCTTCTTTGCTTGATAGAGCTTCACCTTGCATTTTTGGATGGCACACAAAACTGTATTCAGACAGTTATTTTTGGAAGTATTCCTGAGCCCATGCAGTGATGTCAATCACAGAATCATAATTGTTTTTAATTCAGTGCCATCTGAGGCCCGAAGATCACAGGCATTGAATGTTGCTTTTTGGCCTTGTCCCTTGAGCACAGAGATTTCTCCAGATTCTTGGAATGTTTTGATGATATTATGTACTGTAGATGATGATATACTGTATGTAAAGCCTTTGCAATTTTACATTTAGTAACATTATTCTGAAATTGTTCAACAATTTTTAATTTTTATACCTCATCATGTTACTGACCAGTTGCAAATTAACCTTTCTAGTTGCAAAAAGTTCTTCCAGCTCTTCCTTGTTAATACCACATACTTTTCCAGCTTTTTGTTACCCTGTCCCAACTTTTTGTGAGACGTGTTCCTGTCATCAATTTCAAAATTAACTTCTTATTTTCTTAAAATGGTACATTTTCTCAATTTAAACATTTGATATGTTTTCTATTTTCTATTGTAAATAAAATATGAGTTTATAAGATTTGCAAATCATTGCATTCTGTTTTTATGTAGATTTTACACAGCGTCCCAACTTTTTTGGACTTGGGGTTGTAAATGTAAAAGGAATATATTTATTTTATTGTAAGCACATAGTTATATTTTATGCAGCATCAAAACGTTAATCCTATGGAATGTGATTAATGCAGGATCATTAATTGAACATTTTGAAGTACCGTATATACTTGAGTATAAGCCGAGTTTTTCAGCACATTTTTTTTGTGCTGAAAATGCCCCCCTCGGCTTATACTCGAGTCACCTTTTTGCGCCTGATCTCCCAGACTTTGGGGACCCAGTACCGTCCGGCCGTAGGTCCCCTGGACCCCAAACTTGGCACACATGTAGCCCCATTTCTCCTCTACAAGTGTGCAAAGTTTGTTGTCTAAGGCAGTGTTTCTCAACTCCAGTCCTCAAGGCACCCCAACAGGTCATGTTTTCAGGATTTCCCTCAGATGAAACAGCTGTGGGAATTACTAAGGCAGTGAAACTGATCAAATCACCTGTGCAAAATAATGGATAGCCTGAAAACATGACCTGTTGGAGCGCCTTGAGGACTGGAGTTGAGAAACACTGGTCTAAGGGACCTACAGCCCGGGAAGCACTGATTTTTCAAATCCGGGCACCCCTTCCATAGACTCCCATGTTAAACGTCAGTCTAGTCATGGGCATGGGCACAGTGAGGCATGGGCACAGTGAGGCATGGACATGGACACAGTGAGGCAAAGTGAGGCACAGAGAGGCATGCAGATGGACACCCTAGGCTTATCCTCGAATCAATAAGTTTTCCCATTTTTTTATGGTAACATTAGGTGCCTCGGCTTATATTCGGGTCGGCTTATACTCAAGTATATACGGTAAGTTACATATAGTTACACATTGTTACATAGTTAGGCTGGTTGAAAAAAGACACAAGTCCATTTAATTCAACCAATAAGGGGGGAAAAAATCCTTAAAAAAAACAAAATCATACAATCCTATACCCACCGTTGATTCAGAAGAAGATAAGTGATGGTTCAATAATAAAGTTGACTTTACTTAGTGTGATGGTAATAGTTACATCATAAAAAGTAGCAGTATAAGCATAAATTTTAGACTTTACACCTCCTACGATTCCTGTAAAAAAAATGTCATCCATTAATTCCTGACACCCATTCCAGAGTCTGACATGAGGATGCATGCAGATAGTAAAGGCTACCCTTTAACCATTATATATCAATACCTATGAAAAAAATATGTTATACTATTTTAGAAAGTTCATCCCAAATCTGGAGACATTTCAGAAGCTGGACATCAAACTTTTGCTTAATGTATGTATCTAGCTTAGGTTTATGCTTATGAAAATTTGGTTAGGGTCTCTTCTGTTATTCATACATCCAGCTGGGTAATTGGTAGTTGTCTGAATCAGAGCTGGTCACCTGGAGCTCAGACATCAAAGAGTCAATTGTTAATTGGTCTTCAATGTCTCATCCTGCAGACGTTTTTCCCTCGGCTCCCATTGTCCAGGTTTCCTCTAGTTCTCTTTCTGGGTCTTGCTGATTTTTTTGGCTCTTTTCTGCCTTTTGGCTACATCCTCCCACACTGCATATTGCTCTTCAGAATCAACATTTCCAACAGCATTTATTTTTAAATTCTCTGGCTTCCTGTCCCCCTGAAGGCCATTGCCTTTCATGCATGTGAGTTAGCAGTTTTTTTTCCCATGTTCTAATGGGTCCAGCTCTTTTATTAAGGGCAGCTAGGTCTACTATGAATATATCTGTTGTAGAGTTTTTATGCAGCTCTTTACCATGTTTCAGATTGACATTGACTGTGCTCATTGACAATAGCAAGATGACCGTCCCATCGCTAGTTACAGGAAGGGGGTCCTGTTTTTAGCAGTGTCCACATCAGACACCCACCTGACATTAGGGTCCACATCAGTGTCTCCACCCTACATCAGTAACCTTCTTTTAGAGTCCACATCAGACTCCGACCTTACATCAGGGATCCCATCACAGCCCCCCTCATATCGAGGTCCCCATATGAGCAATACTGTGCACACCTGCTGCTGGTTGGATAAAGTCTTGTATTGGGCCGCATGTGACACGTGGGCAATAGTTTGGAGATTGGAGACCTCTGATCCAGTTCACTGTAATATATGAATTTGTTATGTTCCAAAGAGATTGACTTTGTCCATTCAAAAGATATAGGTGATAGCAAGATGACTGTCCTATTGCCCTTTACAAGAGAGGTAAAGGATGTGTGAACTCTCTTTGCAAGGCGAGAAAGGGTAAAAGCAAAGACTACATCAAACAATTGTGGAAAGATTTAAAATGTGTGGAATCTGTGGTGTGTATGAGGATGTCACTGCTGTCTAGACATGAAGAAATCATCAATAAACCAGGGCCAGAGGGAGTTATGTTACTTGTGGTTGTATGGCTTACAATAAGTCTGACTTAAAACATTCACAAGTTATGCCTTCAGACTTTCTCATTCATTCAAAGTAGATCTCAACCAAATCACGGAAATCTCATATAAGCTTTAAAATGTCAATGCCATGGCAAAAGTTGTTTTCATTTATTTTTCATTTTCAACTTTTATTAAAATAAAATATTGCAGGTTCATAGTGCACAGATGTCCCTTGTTTGGTGGCAAATATTTAAGTCCCCCTTTCCTCCTCTTTTTTCCTTAGTAGTCCCCCTCTTTTTTCCTTAGTAGTCCCTCTTTTTGTCTGATGTATAAATCTCTATACTAAATATTTTAACCAGCCTTCCAATTATTGAGTTTATTATTTTGAAAATCCAGTATCAATGAAATGCAATTGCAAAAAAAAACATATATTGGCTTAACCCAGTGGTCTACAAACTGTGGCTTGGGGGGCACATGCAGCCCTTTGCTTGCCTTTATCTGGCCCTTGGGGTACTATTTCTCCCACTGATGCAATGCATTGTTCTTCCCACTAACACCAACGATGAGGCACCATCTCTTCCACTAACATCAACTGTTAGGCATACTTCCTCCCACTGACATCAAGGATAGGGCACTATTCCTTCCAATGACACCAACAATGGGACACTATTCCTTTCACTGACACCAGCAATGGAGCACAATTTTTTTTTTTACTCCCACAAACCACCAAGCTTAAGGCATTGTTTACTCCCACTGAAACCGGGGGAATTTTCTTCCCCTGCTGGCGACAGTCTGGCCCCCCTAAAGTATGAAGTACAGGAAACTGGCTCTTTGTTTTAGAAAGTTTGTAGACCCCTAGCTTAACAGTTCATTTTTAGTGCATGAAGTCTCATGGATTGCATAACTGTGGCTATGGTGGGTATGTGTCCTTTACCTTACTTGTGTGTCCTTTATACATGTCATCACCTTTTTCTATTTTAGACAGTTGGGGGTATGAACGTCGATCCTGACTTCAGAATTCTTCTTCAGGATTTTCCTGTGGTTACGCAACAGCGCTCTCTTCTCCCAATTGTTTTCCTGTGCTTTGCCCTCTCAGGTGTACATATTCATGAAGGAGGCTACAAGGGGTGGTCATGATGTTCATTGTACAGACATTTTCCACCATTATGATCATCAGGATGCTCATTCTAAATAGTGATTAGCTCAGGCGTGTTCGAATCCTAGTCCAAACCCATCTGAGCAAGCCCACCAGGAAGCTGTCACTTGTACAGGCCAATCATCTGCGGCAGGAGCATTCCCCTTCCCGGATGTATACCATGGGTGTTTATATGTGCCATTGCAGGGAGAGCATGCCATGGTAGCTTATGATTGGCCCAGTACAATGGCAGCTTCCTGGCGGGCTAGGATTCTAATACAACTAATGTCATCCCTAGTCCTAAAGGATAGCATGCTGTAAACTGAAAGTGGCTGCCAGCTAACACGCCTATCTCAACAATCCACTGAAATTAATTCCGCCCTCGCGTGTGCTTGTTTACTTGTTTAGCCTTATCATGGCACATCAATTAACCACTTTGTACCGGAGGGACGTCCATGGACGTCCTTGAATTTGAGCCGGGATATCTGAATGATGCCTGCAGCTACAGGCATCATTCAGATATCGTCTTTTAGAGCCGGCGATTCTGTGCACCGTAAGAACGATCATAGCGGCTGGGCTGTTCCGCCGCTTGATCATTCTTACAGGTGGCGAGAGAGGACGCCCCCCCTCCCGCCGCCCTCCGGTGCTTCTACCGACTCACCTGTGCGATCAGTGAGTCGGAGAACAGATCCGCCGACCCCGGCTGCCTACCATAGAGATTTCCGGCGGACCAGATGGTCGCCGGAGTCTCTATGATCGTTCGGAGGCCAGGCGCGATGTTATGATGTCACGCCCGACCTCTGCATTAAAAAAAAAAAACGCCGCTGCCTTGGCTGGGAAGCCAGGATCGTTTTTTTTATTTTATTTCAGGCTACCCAGCCTAGAGGTGAGATGTGGGGTCTTATTGACACCATATCTCACTGTAAAGAGGACCTGTCATGCTATTCCTATTACAAGGGATGTTTACATGTAATAGGAATAAAAGTGATTAAATATTTCTAATTTTTTTTTAAAGTGTCAAAGTAAAAAGTTTAAAGTAAAATTAACAATAAAAAAAATAACGTTTTTTAAAGTGCCCCTGTCCCTGGTAGCTCGCACACAGAAGCGAACACATACGTAAGTCCCACCCACATATGAAAACGGTGTTTAGAACACACATGTGAGGTGTTGAGGCGAACGTTAGAGCGAGAGCAATAATTCTAGCCCTTTCCTCCATTGTAACTCAAAACATGCAACCAGTAAAAAAAATTAAAGCGTCGCCCATAAGGATTTTTAAGTACCGAAGTTTGGCGCCATTCCACGAGCGTGTGCAATTTTGAAGGGTGACATGTTAGGTATCTATTTACTCGGCGTAACTTCATCTTTCACATTATGCAAAAGAATTGGGCTAACTTTAATGTTCTAAAGATTAAAAGTTGCAATGACCGCCATTTTATTCCCTAGTGTGTCTGCTAAAAAAAACATATATAGTGTTTGGGGGTTGTGAGTAATTTTCTAGCAAAAAAAATACGATTTTTGCATGTAGGAGAGGAGTGCCAGAATAGGCCCGGTAAGGAAGTGGTTAAGAAGAAAAATTACTTATTTGCAAAATTTTATAACATAAACGAAAAAAAGCTTTAAAAAAAAATAAAACATTCAGGCTTTTTTTCATTTGTTTAGCAAAAAATGAAAAACCCAGTGGTGATTAAATATCACTAAAAGAAAGCTCTAACTGTCTCAAAAAAATGATACAATTTTTTATATGGGTACAGTGTTGCATGACCACAAAAATGTTATTCAAAGTTTACAAGCGCTGAAAGCTGAAAATTGGCCTGAGCAGGAATGGGGTGAAAGTGCCGGGAATTGAAGTGGTCGATATTTCTGTTTTTTTTTTTAGAATACTTCAGAATATTCTAAATATTCTGAATATTAATATTCTGACATTTATTTTGAATATTTCACAGGCCTTTTCATTTTCATTTGTCATGGTTGCTTTCAACTACACTCTTGGCAACTCTGAGATACTGGGGTCCAAGATGGCTGCCTGAGACGACTATTATAGAACCCACATAATTTTAACACGGGACATATAATGACATGTGAAATACAGTATAATGACAATCTAAAAAGTTTTTTTTTTTTTTTATTATTATTATTTGAACTAAAAAGGATGCGTAAAGGAACAGATGATGCAAAGTTGAAATTTCCAACCAATTCTTGAGTAAATTAGGCCTCTGTATGTGACTTCATATTTCAAAGCTAACAGTAAGGTTTAAATATATTCTGTAATCTGGATGCTGCAGGACGTGTGTGTCCTCCAATCATCATTCTTGCATGATATTTTTTATTTGAGAAGACTGATAAGCTCAATGCTTATCTTTTCGTTTCTGCATGCTCTGCCCCTCCAGTGAGCCATGGCCATGATATTGTGAAAAGCCCTTTGGATGTTTCACTGGGGAAAGCTTGCAGAGAATCTGGAGAATTTATCATTTTGTTGTTATAAGATAGACTTAGGCCTGATTGGTAATTTATCTGGAGGAAGCAATGAGCTTTAAACCCATAAATAAAATCTGCATATATATGGATGTGTATGGACAGGCTTTCATAAACAGATTTTTTTTTTTTCAAGGGATTTTCAGAGGTCGAGAAGAAAGAAAGAAGTAATGGAAAGATACTTTCTGTAGCCTGCTTCCTGAAAGGATTCTTGTACTGAATTGGGATGGAAATCGTTGACTTGGTTGTCAAGACAATGCAAAATGCAAAACCCCAGACAGTGAAGCTGGATAAGTTATGAAAGTGTCACCTAAGGTTTGTGTTGACTTATCTATAGCAGCTGATCTCAACCTTGGAAATAACTTTCCAGTTTAGGGAACCTCTAATTTTGTATCTACACAGCTCATGGTACATTAACGTGATGATCACTGGGAAGAACGCTTTTTACATTTGTGGCAAGTGGGAAGAGCCCCTTCCTTACAGATAGCTAAAAGATTGTTGTTTTAGTGGTTATTTATCTGAGTCAGAAATTGTTCTTTGCTCAAGGAACCCCTAGCAACCTCTGGAGGAACCCTAAGGTTCCATGGTATCCTGGTTGAGAAAGGCTAATCCATAATATTAATTAGGGAAGAGCCGAACACCCCCCAGTTCGGTTCGCACCAGAACTTGCGAACAGACAATAAATTTGTTCGAACATCCGAACACCGTTAAAGTCTATGGGACTCGAACATGAAAGATCTAAAGTGCTAATTGTAAAGGCTTATATGCAAGTTATTGTCATAAAAAGTGTTTGGGGACCCGGGTCCTGCCCCAGGGGACATGTATCAATGCAAAAAAAAGTTTTAAAAACGACCGTTTTTCCGGGAGCAGTGATTTTAATAATGCTTAAAGTGAAACAATAAAAGTAAAATATTCCTTTAAATTTCGTACCTAGGGTGTGTGTGTATAGTATGCCTGTAAAGTAGCGCTTGTTTCCCGTGCTTAGAACTGTCCCTGCACAAAGTGTCATTTCTGAAGGAAAAAGAGACATTTAAAAGCACTCGCGGCTATAATGAATTGTCGGCTCCTGGCAATACAGAGAAAAGTCATTGATAAAGAAGAAATAAAAAATGCTTGGGGGTCCCCCAAATTCAATTACCAGGCCCTTTAGGTCTGGTATGGATATTAAGGGCTTCCCCAGTGATGTGCAGGTGACCCCGCCCCCCTCTGATGTAAAGCAGGTTTCCATTGCATCAGAGGGGGGCGGGGTCACCCGCATGTCACTGGGGAAGCCCGGGTTTCCCCTTGCATCAGAGGGGAACGGGTCACGTGACGGGTGGCCCCACCCTCAGCTACTTAAGAACTGTCACTGGCTAAAGCCGCGTCATTCCCGGGGTGTCTCCGCTCCGGTGAAGAGAGGACTGTATGCTGTTCCTTGCTGCGCTGAACATCATCGTTGGAGCCTGGCCCCTGGAGAGGAGAGATCATCCATCGCTGGACCCCGGAGAGGAGACGTTGATTGAACACCTGGCCAGAACTGGGAGTAGACACACTCTTTGCAGATCAGAGTGGATGTTCCTCAGTAAGTAGGATAAAATCCAAAAGAGAAAGAAAAACTTTCCATAGTGTAGCGTTCATCCATAAAAAAGGGGTTTATTTTCACAAAGTATGCGATACAGAACTTCAAAGTAACAAGTCCTGAGATATTAAAATGCTGGTTAAAAACTCCTTGCAAGGAATAAAAAGCTCCGTATTCTGTCAATCAAACGACCGTGCGCAATGCATGCACGCGCGAACGGTCGTTTGATTGACAGAATACGGAGCTTTTTATTCCTTGCAAGGAGTTTTTAACCAGCATTTTAATATCTCAGGACTTGTTACTTTGAAGTTCTGTATCGCATACTTTGTGAAAATAAACCCCTTTTTTATGGATGAACGCTACACTATGGAAAGTTTTTCTTTCTCTTTTGGATTTTATTCTACTTACTGAGGAACATCCACTCTGATCTGCCAAGAGTGTGTCTACTCCCAGTTCTGGCCAGGTGTTCAATCAACGTCTCTGGAGACTCTCCCATTGTGGATGAAGCGTTCCTGCAGAATCATTCTGCCTTCCATGGAGTAAAGCATCACTCTACTGAGCCTGTTTTGACCCCCCTGAGAAGGGCGGTCGCAGGCTGTCTGGTAAGCCTTCATTCTTCACCTTGGTGGCGGGATCTTTACTAAGTGTTGGAGCATTTTGCCTATGATTTTCATCGGATACCTGCACTCTGTAGAACTCTTATCATCTTCAAATAGAGGAGAAGATTTCATATATTTTTCACTGACACACATGAACTTTAAATTGTTTATTTGTAGTATTCACTCATGTTTTTTATACTTTTTCTTATATTATATATTTTTTTCACTGTATAGCCATACACAGTTTTGCTCATCCAGCGCTACACCTTTTTGTATATTTATATGGAAAAAAGGTTGACCACACTCCAAAGGATTGGAAAGTTCAATGAAGTTAATTGAAATCTTCCATAGAGGTACAAACATTGACATCACAGCTCCGCCTCAAGGGAACAGCAGTTAAAGCGGAGTTCCACCCAAAAGTGGAACTTCCGCTTTAAGCACTCCTCGCCCCCTGACATGCCACATTTGGCATGTAATTTTTTTGGGGGGGAGTGGGTAATATCTTTTTAGTGGGACTTCCTGTCCCACTTCCTCCTTCCTATCTTCGGCCGCCTAGGCAACTCCTCCTCTCGCCCTAGGTGGCCCCTCCCTGCCAGCGATCTTCTGGGACACAACTCAGGACCCAGAAGATTGGCTGGCGAATAGGAGAGCGCAGCGCGAATCGCGCATGCGCAGTGCGCGCCTGGCCGTAAAGCCGTAAGCTGTCACGGCCGGGTGCCCACAGTTACGATGACGGTGGCCGAGGAGAGGAGGGGGAGAGGAGCGAGCCTCTGGGTGGCCGCATTGCTGGACCGTGGGACAGGTAAGTGTCGGTTTATTAAAAGTCAGCAGCTATTCTTTTTGTAGCTGCTGACTTTTAATAAACTAAAACACGGGTGGAACTCCGCATTGACTAAAAGGCTCAAGGTATTATACCTTCATGCATTCTGTGTGCACCAGAGCCCCCAGCCCCCCTAAAACTTATCTGAGCCCCATCTCGATTCACTGATCTGCACAAGAGCCTTGACTCTCCTGGGCAGGGCCGAGCCGCACTCCGTGTGGGAATGAACAGAGCAGCAGCTCGGGAGTGAGCCTGCTTAGGTGCTCTGAGGTAAGTGTAATATGTTTATTATTTAAAAAAACAAAAAACAAACCTTTATTGTCACTTTAATCATAACCTGAGCTGAGGGATTGTGGGCTCACCTGGAGTGGTGTTCATTCTACATTGAGCTGGTCATGTAACGTTTTTGGGTTTTCTTCCTCTTCTACTTACAGCAGCATTGTGTGGTCTTCAATACTGCAGAGAGCAGCACTGAGGTTATAATGTCAGCGCAGCTTTCTGCAGTATGCTGTCAGCCCAGGCGTAAGTAGTGACCAACTCCCAGAGGGTGTGTCCATGACACCACAAGAAATCGTTCTTAAGGCTAAGTTCTCCTCCTCCAGAAAATAGTCTATGCAGTCAAGGGGCCCCAGTTAGGGTGACCACATTTCCAAACTACCATTCCGGGACACCCCCCCTTCCCAAAAATCAGCTTGTGCTGTAAAGAATCACAGCACAGTGATTGGACACAAGAGGTGGGGTTTATGATTTCTCCAATCACAAGCAGGGGGCGGGGATTGTGCTCCTCCAGGCATTCCCGGCCAGGACAAGTATTGTCAGTGAGTAAAGCAGTGATGTGTCGACCTTTTTTGGGGGCATCAGATTGGCTCGGGGGGTTGGCTGTGTCAGTTTCATTCCGGGACACTGTATTGTCCTGGAATGAAGGTGCCCGGGACAGACCTGCAAAATGCGGGACACGTGGTCACCCTAGCCCCAGTAGGTATTATAAAACTGGGCAGCTTTGTAAAATATGCATTCATTTATTTATTTTTTGGGTCCCCCCCCTCCCCCCGAAGCCTGGCTGAAAAACCCCTGATTAGCAACCACCATGTCCTGTTTTGTTGCTAGGACATGAAAACCATTGGTCACTCACTCCCAGCATTACAGGAGTGAAAATCAACAGTTTTTGGGTCCTAGGAATAAAAATTTATGAATATTTTACAAAGGTGCACAGCTACTGGAGGGCCCTTGACTGCATGGGGTATTTTCTGGAAAAAGGTGAACTTAATTCCAACTCCTAGGTCCAATGTTAGTTTCCACTAATAATGATGGTGCTGGACAGAACTCGAGGAGTAATGCAGTGTAATGGAAATGGTAAGTAATGCATATTAGTTTTGCTCACAGCAGGGAAAAAGTATCAGAAAGTTTAAGAAACACTTCAGTTGGTCTTTATAGAACAATAAGAGG
Source organism: Rana muscosa (assembly GCA_029206835.1). NCBI lineage: Eukaryota > Metazoa > Chordata > Amphibia > Anura > Ranidae > Rana > Rana muscosa. Next base: position 343,165,617 of record CM055119.1, read on the forward strand.
CAACACATAAATGAAATCATTAAATTGCTAATGGTATCCCTGACAATTTGCATTTGTCTCTAAAGGCCATCTCCACCTTTAGCAACAAGTACAGTGCCTTGAATTAGTATTCATACCCCTTGAAATTTTCCACATTTTGTCATGTTACAACCAAAAACGTAAATGTATTTTATTGGGATTTTATGTGATAGACCAACACAAAGTGGCACATAATTGTGAAGTGGAAGGAAAATGATAAATGGTTTTCTAAATGTTTTACAAATAAATACGGTAAGTGAAAAGTGTGGGGGGCATTTGTATAGCGCCCCCCTGAGTCAATACTTTGTAGAACCTCCTTCCTCTGCAATTACAGCTGCAAGTCTTTTTGGGGATGTCTCTACCAGCTTTACACATCTAGAGAGGGACATTTTTGCCCATTCTTCTTTGCAAAATATCTCAAGCTCTGTCAGATTGGATGGAGAGCGTCTGTGAACAGCAATTTGCAAGTCTTGCTACAGATTCTCAATTGGATTTAGGTCTGGACTGTGACTGGGCCATTCTAACACATGAATATGCTTTGATCTAAACCATTCCATTGTAGCTCTGGTTGTATGTTTAGGGTCGTTGTCCTGCTGGAAGGTGAACCTCCGCCCCAGTCTCAAGTCTTTTGCAGACTCTAATGCCTTGTACACACGGTCGGAATTTCTGATGAAAAAAGTCAGACGGAATTTTTTCTTCGGATATTCCGACCTTGTGTGGGTCCCATCGGACTTTTTTACTGTCGGAATTTAGAAAGAGAACATGTTCTCTTTTTTTCCGATGGAAAAAATTCATCGGAAATTCCGTCTGTTTGTATGGAACTCCGACGGAGAAAAAAACACGCATGCTCAGATTCAAGTCGACGCATGCTCGGAAGCATTGAACTTCATTTTTCTCGGCTCGTCGTAGTGTTGTACGTCACTGCGTTCTTGATGGTTGGAATTTGGTGTGACAGTGTGTATGCAAGACAGCTCGAATGGAATTCCGTCTGAAAAATCCGTCTGAGTTTATCCCGACGGAAAATCCGATCGTGTGTACAAGGCATAACAGGTTTTCTTCTAAGACTGCCCTGTATTTGGCTCCATCTTCTCATCAGCTCTAATCAGCTTCCCTGATCCTGCCGAAGAAAAGCATCCCCACAACATGATGCTACCACCACCAGGTTTCTCACAGTGTGGATGGTGAGTTCAGGATGATGTGCAGTGTTAGTTTTCCACCACACATAGGGGGTTATTTACGAAAGGCAAATCCACTTTGCAATACAAGTGCACTGCAAATGCACCTGTAAGTGCAGTCGCTGTAGATCTCTGTAGATCTGGGGGGAAGCTCTGAAATGAGGGGAAGCTCTGCTGATTTTATCATCCAATCATGTGCAAGCAAAAATGCTGTTTATCCTTGCATGTCCCACTCAGATCTACAGCGACTGCACTTGCAATGCACTTGTAGTGCAAAGTGGATTTGCCTTTCGTAAATAGCCCCCATAGTGTTTTGCTTTTAGGCCCACATTTTGGTCTCATCTGACAAGAGCACCTTCTTCCACATGTGTCCCCCACATGGATTCTCGCAGACTGCAACTTCTTATGGCTTTCTTTTAGCAATGGCTTTCTTCTAGGGTTGCCACCTCATCCCTTTAAACCCAAACACATATGAATTACACAGGTTGTGTGGCTGATTAAGGTGAGAACTAAACTCACTTGGTGCCTTATCTGCATTTAATTAGCCTAAGAATCTGTGTAATTCATATGTGTTCGGGTGTAAAGGGATGAGGTGGCAACCCTTCTTTCTTCTTGCCACTCTTCCATAAAGGCCAGGTTTGTGGAGTTTACGACTTATGCGGCGTACACACGATCGTTTTTCATGCCATTTTTTTAACCAACGTTTTTCTCTTCGTTTTTTTTCATGTTTCCTCTCAAGCCTGTCTTGCATCCACGCGATCATTAAAAAAAAACGCTCGAGCAAAGCGCAGTGACGTACAACATGTACGACGGCACTATAAAGGGGAAGTTCCATTCGAATGGCGCCACCCTTCATGTTAGTAAACTTTGTTGAGCGGCGATTCGTGCTTTTCAGCCTCGTGGTTTTCAGTCCGTTACAGCGTGACGAATGTGCTATCTCCATTACGAACGCTAGTTTTACCAGAACGAGCGCGCCCGTCTCATACTTGATTCTGAGCATGCGCGTTTTTTTCCCCTCGTAAAAGCATACACACTATTGTTTTTCACGTCGTTAAAAAAAACGACATGAAAAACGACGTGAAAAAATAGAGCATGTTCGAAATTTTTAGTGCCCGTTTTTCACGCCGTTAAAAATGCTCTGGAGCATACACACGATCGGTTTTAATGGCCATTTTAAAAAATGGCATTTTTAACGGCATGAAAAACGATCGTGTGTACGCCGCATAATAGTTGTCCTGAGGACAGATTCCCCCACCTGAGCTATGTTTCTCTGCAGCTCCTCCAGAGTTACCATGGGCCTCATGGCTGCTTCTCTGATGAATGCTCTCCTTGCCGGCCTGTCAGTTTAGGTGGACGGCCATGTCTTGGTAGGTTTGCAGTTGTGCCATACTCTTTCCATTTTCGAATGATGGATTGAACAGTGCTCTGTGAGATGTTCAAAGCTTGGGATATTTTTTTTATAACCTAACCCTGCTTTAAACTTCTCCACAACTTCATCCCTGACCTGTCTGGTGTGTTTCTTGGCCTTCATGATGCTGTTTGTTAACTAAGGTTCTCTAACAAACCTCTGAAGACTTCACAGAACAGCTGTATTTATACTGAGATTAAATCACACACAAGTGGACTCTATTTACTAATTAGGTGACTTATGAAGGCAATTGTTTCCACTAGATTTTAGTTAGGGGTATCAGAGTAAAGGGGGCTGAATACAAATGCACGCAATACTTTTCACATATTTATTTGTAAAAAAAATTGAAAACCATTTATCATTTTCCTTCCACTTAACAATTATGTGCCACTTTGTGTTGGTCTATCACATAAAATCCCAATAAAATACATTTACAGTTTTGGTTGTAACATAACAGAATGTGGAAAATTTCAAGGGGTATGAATACTTTTTCAAGATACTGTATTTTATACCAGTATTTAGGGTGTAACATGTAACAAGTTGCTAAGTTCCCCAACCCTTGCCCCTTTGGCCTTTATATCTCATTATTATTAAAATACATAAAATGCATATATATTAGGCTTGTGCACAACGGAAAAATTCGGTTAGTTTCGGTTCGTTTCTTTTCGGTCCTGTTGATTCGTAATCATTCGTAATTTTGCTAGACGGGATTTTTCGTGTTCGGACTAATTCGTATTTTCGCAAGCGACATTTTTCGTTGAATTTTTAGTTGATTTATAATTCGTACTTTCGGTAGAGTACATTGTTTTTCGTTGATTCTGGACACAACTCCTACTTTCGTAACTTTTTTTGGGTTCGTTGATTCGTAATTTTCTGTGTCTCTCTCACGACGACGCTGCCTATTATGCCTAATGTGCTTCGAATGGATTTGTAATTTTCTAAATACATAGCGGTTATTTGTAACGATTCGAAATCTCGTATTTTACTTTCGTTTTTTACATGCGGCTATAGGCTCCGCCCCTGTACACCATTTTGAGAGGGTTCAGCACGGTGAGGGAGAAGCAGAGAGCAGAGCAGAGTGTTATTGTGCTTCGAATGGATTAGAAATCTCGTATTTTACTTTCGTTTTTTACATGCGGCTATAACCTCCGCCCCTGTACACCATTTTGAGAGGGAGTTCAGCACGGTGTGGGAGAAGCAGAGAGCAGAGCAGAGTGAGTGTTATTGTGCTTCGTATGGATTCGTACATTCGTAACTTTTTCATAACGAATTATGCCGAAGACATTCGGGCATTCGCTATTTGCGGTATAATTTATTTCGGATTCGGTCTTATTCGTAATTGCTTTGTTCGGAAATTCGAATGCTTCCGAATGTCCGAAAGTTGCTAAATTCGGACGAATTTCGATTCGTTACGAAACGAATTGCACAAGCCTAATATATATATATATATATATATACTGTAGATGGATAGGTATAGGCATGTGTGTACATCATGGAAGGCTTCCGTAAATAACCTTAATAGTAGAAGGGCCTTTTTTCATGCTCTGCTATAGCATCTGGCTTTCCAATGTGTACTTTTTAGCCTCATCCCCGCTTGTTCCCTTCCTCAACAACTTTGCAAATATTAGTAGACAAACCTGATATGTATGTTGAAATGAAACAACGCCTCTTGTGTGCTGATTGACTTTGTAATATTGTCTTGTAAAATGAGATGATATCAGATGTTTTCCAAATCTGTTCACCGGGAGCTCTGCTAATTAAAACCTTACAGATAGTGCGTCGTTATCGCAAATCAATGCCATCACTGTGCCATCTCTGTGGACCTGGAGACTCAGCATGGTCTGGATATAATATTTACAGTGTGAGATAATGTTGTGCTTTACACACGGACTCTGAAGACTTAACAGAACTTCCGAATTGCTGATTACATTGTTTATTTAAAAATTAATTAAAACTTTGTGTGACGGTAATTAATTATGGGTGACATTGGAGCAGAGAATGGTAGGATGAAGAAATACCAATCTGATACTGGGCAGCCACGGGGCTCGTATGTGAACCATTATTCTTCCATTTTGTAGGCATTAGACCTTTTGCCCGGTAAACGTCTGCTTCCCTGTAGCCAGCGAAAAGTACCTACAGGCACTGCATGAGGATACCTATGGTTCCTGGTGTAGCACACGGACCTTTTTTTTCGCCTGGCTCACTTGCAAGTCAAGGCACACCGTGATATATGCCCGTACCCTCCTGCATGAAGAGGTTAAGCGGTGTTCACAAATTTTGGGTCCTGCAGCGAGTTAACTTCTTCCACTGGTTCTCTTCCCCCGATTATGGGGTCAAGTCTTTATTTCTTCCCCCAAAGAAGCCAATGTCCAGAAACACTTTAACTCCAACAGAGAGTTTATTTTCTATTTGCTGCGTAGTAGACAGAGACAGATGAATGAAAGAAAGAATAAGTGTGAGGGATTAGATCCAGGCACAACCAGTAACCTCGTCACCACTCTATCCCGAGTGGGTTTAGCTCACCCGGATAGTCCTCTCTCACAGTCCTAGCAGCCGGTGTGGAGCTCAAACAGTTCTGTCACCCTATCCCCTCCAGGGACGGGTGCAGGAGATACTCTAACCTCTGTAGATTTTAAGAACAGGATGATGCCAATGGGCACTCTACAGGTTAGTCTTCTTGAACTAGGAATCCTTCCCTCTGACAGGTCACCAGGCCTCTCCCGAGACAGCAATCTTCCATTACTCATCTCCTCAGTGGGACCGATCCTCCCCTGGCTTCCTCTTGGTCAGAGCGGGTACCCTCCCCTGGGCACCCTGGGACTCCAATAGGTGAACTGTAGACCCAGTGAAAGGTACTGGGTCTACCTGGAACGTTGCAGCCTCGGGCCAAAGGTGCCCGAGACCTTTCGGCCAGTCATCGCACTCCCGAGGGGCACACCCCTCCCGGTCCTCCACTCTCGACTCCAACTCCTCAACGACCCCCAACAATATGACGTCTGCCCCTTATGTACCCCCTGCCCCACGCCCACTGTACCGCTGCCGAGAGAGGACACCCTAAGGTGCAGCAATGCCACCCCTGGCTCAACCCTGACCTGATATGACAGCGCCACCTACAGACCACAGGGAACCATACACCAGGCAGCATCACATAGGCAGACGCAAATACCTAGAAATCAAAGTGATCCGAGCCTGGCTACCAGCCCAGACCAACCCCTAAATTTAGGCACATAACACCCCTAAAAAGTAAAGGGCCGCTACACTGGTTTAAATCTTCATCGGGACACTATCTGCATGGAGTTTGCAAGTTCACGTTGTGCTTGCATGGGTTTCCTCTGAGCACTCTGGTTTCCTCCCATACTCCAAAGACAGACAGGGAGGTTAATTGGCTCATTTCCAAATTGGCCCTTGCATGTATAGGTATGGGGATAGGGACCTTAGATTGTAAGCTCCTTGTAAGCTGACAATGAATGTATGGAATATAAAACCCTGCATATATTGTATTTCATTTATTGCTATTTAATAACCTGTAAAAACTATAATTTACCATCAGTAGACACCCATAGTTGTAGGAGTAATGCAATGATGGTGGTGTTTTGGATACAGTTGTTTTGCTCAAGTTGAGGGTTGTACTGAGATTTCAGATACTGTAGACTGAAAGTGAAAGGAGACAGGCCAACCCATACTTCCAGGTGACCAAGCTTTGCATTAAGTCAGTGGCAATTCAAGTTCTTTTGCTCTTAATAGCAAGAAAAACGACGATTCACCATGTTAGCAAGAAATAAATATACAATTTGAAAAAGCAAAAAAAAATAATCAAAGTGTTACACTTAACGCCTAACTAAAATAAAAAAAAATACAGGCTTTGAGCTTTGACAGCTATATATTTTTTCCAATAATATGAATGCAGTAAATGTCAACATAATATATACAAGGATCAAGGTTTGAAAAAGGGGGATGCTGTCCTGAAACATGTAGCCACGCCCACACAAATTACATCACTGGTTGCTATGAAGATCCAGACCTGCATGTAACAAACGGAGGAGACCAAGCGTGTGGTTTTAAACCTTCCCGGCCGCCTTCCTGCTCCACTCTGCTTGACCCGGCCACATCCCTGCCAAACTCTGCAGATAGATATTGGCCCCTTTCCCTCCTACCAATTATACATCCCAGGGTACACTCTACTGGATCTGTTAGTTGATATGTCCGTTTCTTCATGTCATACAGTTATTTTAATAACCTAATAAGAACTTAGAAAGTGGCGCCCTCCCTCTCTCTTATTTAGTATTGTGATTTATTGGTCAGAAAATGCATGCATGCTGTTTTTAATGTGTTATGCGCGTACACACGGTCGGAATTTCCGACAGAAAAAGTCCGATGTGAGCTTTTCGTCGGATATTCCGACCGTGTGTATGCCCCATCGGACTTTTTCTGCCAGAATTTCCGACAGACTTAGATAGAGAAAAGGTTCTCTATTTTTTTCTGCCGAAAAAAAATTCTATCAGAAAATCCGTTTGTCTGTATGCAATTCCGGCGGAAAAAAAACACGCATGCTCAAAACCAATTTGACGCATGCTCGGAAGCATTGAACTTATTTTTCTCGCCTCGTCGTAGTGTTGTACGTCACCGCGTTCTTAACGCTCAAAAGTTCAGCGAACTTTTGTGTGACCGTGTGTATGCAAGCCAAGCTTGAGCGGAATTCCGTCTGAAAAACCATCCAACTTTTTTCCGACAGAAATTCCCCTCGTGTGTACGGGGCATAAGCTCCATTTTACTGCACACTGCATTTTTTTTTCTGTACAGACCCCGTCAAAGGTCAGAATCCTAACATATTTTTTTTCCTTTATTTAATATTATGATGGTTGCATTGTGCCAATGCACATTGACATGTATTTAGGTTTGTTGCTCAAAAATGCATAAACGCTGCATTTTTATACAATGTACCACATTGCACCTGTATGGTGTGAACAAGGCAAATAGAGAATGTAGAGAAGGGTGGTACCATTCTTCCCACAGGGGGCGCTGATTGAGACAAAGTTGTCATTAAAGAGGAAGTAAACCATGATGGGTTTATACTAGGGCTGTTACTGATTAAAATTTTCTTCTTCGATTAATCGTTTTTTTTTTTTATCGATTAATCAACTAATTTTGATGAATTATAAAGCACTTACTGATCTAACTACTTTTATCTGATCTCCTTGCAGGCTGATTCCCAGTGCAGCTACCAACCACTGGAAAAATGGATAGCAGGATACAAAAAACACAGAAAGGCAGCGCTCGATGGGAATAGCATTAAAACTTTTATAGTCTTCAAGTAGGTAACAAAATAAATATTGCACTGGAGATAAAATCAATGTAGCTACATAAACTGTAAAAATGTTGCGAGTAATACCAAACGGTAGCAAAAGCAGTCATAAAAGCATGTAGATAAGTATGATACTGGTATATAAATGTGTACAACGATACCACTGCTGAATCCAGATGAGGAGGGGTTAACATCAGTCCGTCGGCATGTAGATGTCCCGTGAAGGGAACTATCACAACTCCCAGTGGATGGCTGTAGAATCCCAGTTTGATAGAGGTAAGTGTCGTGATAGAGGGAAGTGTAACAGCCCTTGCGTGTGGCAGATAGTAAGGTCCCGCCGGCATGCAGATATGAAGGCACAGCAAAGGAGCCCTTCAGATGGACACGGCAAGCCCCGCCGGTGTCCGTGACGTCACCGGATCTCCGACGAAACTCCCTGAAGACCCTGAAGCCGGCGGAGAGGTGAGTACCGATCCAACAAATTTTGATCGATCAAAAAAATGTATCGATTAATCGAGGAATTAATAGTTAATTTCCACAGCCCTAGTTTATTCCCCTGCAAAGTAAAAGCATAATGAGCTAGTATGCATCCGGGGCCGGGGACTCCGGCTCTGTGACTGGCCGGAGCCGTGTGACGTCACTCTTCACTGCGCATGTGCCGATGACATCATCGGAACGCTACAAGGCAAATATCTCCTAAACTGCACACGTTAAGGAGATATTTTCAGTACATATTGGTAAGCCTTATTATAGGCTAACCTTTATGTAAAAATTGGTCAGGGGGGGTTTACAACCACTTTAAAGCAGTAGTAACCACCGCTGTGACACTTGTACCTACAGGCCAGCTTATACAAAAGCTTACCTGTAGGTACAAGGAATATCTCCTAAATGTGCACAGTTTACAGGATATTCAATGTTTCTGCAGCCCAGCCGTCCCTTCAGAGCTCTGTACCACGCAGCATGCACTGGAGTGACATCATTGTGGTTTGGACATTTAAGTGGCCAGATTCTGTGAATCCAGGTGAAGATGGAAGCCTTGTCAGTGGTGACAGCATGCCACTGCAGGGCTTAGTTTAAAGGTAAGTATTTCAAAATGTGCTAGTATGCTAGCAGATCACTGTTCTGTGACAGGAGAAGACAGAGATATTGTGTTTCTGCTAAGCAGGAACACGGATCTCTGTCTTCTTACAATACAAGCACCTCCCCCACAGTTGGAAAGCATCCCCTAGGGACACATTTAACCCTTTGCTCACCCCTGTTAACCACTTCCCTGCCAGTGGCATTAGTACAGTGACAGTGCATATTTTGTAGCACTGATCACTGTATTAATGTCACTGATGCCCAAAAAAGTGTCAAAAGTGTCACATAGTGTCCGATTTGTTCGCCGCAATGTTGCAGACCAGCTATAAGTCGTTGATCGCCTCCATTACTATTAAAAAAAATCTATAAAAATGTCATAAAAATATCCCATAGTTTGTAGACGCTAAAACTTTTGCACAAACCAATCAATTGACGCTTATTGATATATTTTTTTTACCAAAAATATGTAGCAGAATACACATTGGCCTAAATTGATGAAGAAATTAGATTTAAAAAAAAAAAAAATTATTGGGTATGCTCTAAAGGCAGAAAGTGAAAAATATTTTTTTTTTATTCAAAATTATCTGTATTTTTTTGTTTATAGCGCAAAAATCTAAAACCGCAGAGGTGATCAAATACCACCAATGGAAAGCTCTATATGTGGGGGAAAAAGGAAATACATTTTATTTGGGTACAGCGCCGCAGGACCGCGCAATTGTCAGTTAAGGTAACTCAGTGCCATAACGCAAAAAATGGGCTGGAAAAAACAGGTCCCCGTTCCCCCCTTCCCCCCTGAAAGGTGCAAATGTGACATCGGAGGGGGTGGAAGCGTATAAGCGAGAGTTCCACTTTTGGGTGGAACTCCGCTTTAAGATGGCCATGGCCAGGTATGCTGGGGGCGGGTTTCAGAGGTATTCTCAGCAAAATAAAGTCTGGAGACATAGATGGATGGCTGAGTTTGCTTTAAATCTTAACCTCTAGGCTCCAAGCACACACAAATATGTGGCCTCTTGGCAGCTGAGCCTTGGCGCCGAGAGGCTGCATATCTGCGTATATTAGGGCCGGTTCCCACTGGTGCGATGTCCGACATGGCATGTGATTCGCACAGCACTGCAGTGCAAATCCCATGCGATGTCTGTGCGATGCAAATTCAGCCATACAGAAAGTATGGCTGAATTTGCATCGCAATCGGACCAAACTCGCACAGGACCCGTTTTTTGGTCCGCAGCAGAATCGGATCGCATGGGTGTTCACACCCATGCGATCCGATTCCTGTCCGAATTTGCAGTTCACACTTTCAATTGACACTCCCAGCAGTTCGCATAGGGCAGTATGAACTGCCGCCGGGAGACATGCGGAAACACGCAGTGGATTCGCAGGGTTCCCGAATCGCTGCAGTGAGAACCGAGCCATAGCGGCGATAGAGCTGCATAGCGCTGCATAAATTGACGGCGCTATGTAAGTGCCTAAAATAAATAAATACATAAAATAAAATAGCTCCCAACTGTCCCTGATTTCGAGGGACTGTCCCTGATTTGGAGCAATGTCCCTCTGTCCATCTTTCCCCCTCATTTGTCCCTTATTTTGTTCTGATCTATAGAGTTGTATAGAAAATGCACTTTTCATCTTTCAAAAAGTGTTTCCCAGTGATAAATCTTTAATCTGATTTCTAAATTGCTGCATTTGTAAATTCCAAAAGCCAATATAAAGGATTAGTAGTGGTAAAATAAAGCACTTGTGGGTTTAACCAATCTTGTTTTTTTTTTGTACGATTCTCCTTTAAGGGGGCGTGGCAAAGGGTGTGTCCTATGCCTGCATACTTTTGCTGATAGGTGTCCCTCATTCCCATCTCAAAAAGTTGGGAGGTATGGAGCTGTGACAAGTGCGCACGCCCTGCGCGCTCCCGACACAGTGACCAGCGGCTTACGAAATACTCCTGATCGTTACTTGCGATCGGGATTTTTCCTGATCATGAAACCACCATGACAGCCAATTTCGTTGGTCATATGGTCACAAAGCCTCGCCCCGCTTTCTGGAATTCACAACCCCTTAAAGCACCGATGGGAGCCGGCGCCAAAGGGTTAAAAATTTATTAAGTAGCGTTTTTGGTTTGTGGTTCTCCCGTGTAGGGTGACCACATTTCCAAACTACCATTCAGGGACACCCCCCCTTCCCAAAAATCAGCTTGTGCTGTAACGAATCACAGCACAGTGATTGGACACAAGAGGCGGGATTTATGATTTCTCCAATCACAAGCAGGGGGCGGGGATTGTGCTCTTCCAGGCTTTCCCGGCCAGGACAAGTACTGTCAGTGAGTAAAGCGGTGATGTGGCGCCCTTTTTTGGGGGCATAAGATTGGCCTGGGGGGTGGCTGTGTCAGTTTCATTCCGGGACACTGTATTGTCCTGGAATGAATGTGCCCGGGACAGACCTGCAAAATGCGGGACTGTCCCGGGCAATCCGGGACACGTGGTCACCCTACTCCCGTGTCGTGTAGTTTCGCTTTAAGTCCATGGAAGGGATGGCTTTGTTTTTGGTAAAAAAAAGAGAAACTTTTGATGACCTTTCTCTAAAGTTAGACATTCCAGCAGTGAGTAAGTCATTCTGTTTGAAAACGGATCTACATTTGCCACATGCTGTAATTAAATGTATGCAGGACAAGAACCCAGGACAGAATATGCTGGCAGGCTCACTAAAATAAACACAGGAGATAAAAGACTACATGACAGGACATAAAGCTGTGCGCTCTGCACTCTTCCAGATTGCCACTTCTGCTTCCTTTAAGCTTCAATTTGGGTTACGTTTATTGATTTAAAATAGCTGCTGTCTTGACGCTCCAAAATTGTCAAGGGACTTCCGAGCAATAATATAAAATATATGAATTAGAGAGGCTGGAAATGCAGCGATGCAAATGTGTGTTCGGAAAGGGCTCGAAATGCATAATTGAGCAGTTACACAGTCAGTCGCTTTATCTGCGAAGAGGACAAGGGCGGCCTGTGGTTAATATCTGGGTTTAATAAAGAGATAAATAGGAAAATGGCAGCGGCTTAAAGGGGAAGTTTCAAATGTGCCTGTGCTTTGTTCGTATGCTACTAAACCCACAACAGTAAAATCAGACTGTATATGCAGTAAGGCATTCTTGTTATACCATACCTCCCAACTTTCTGAGATGGGAATGAGGGACACCTATTAGTCAAAGTATATAGGCAAAAGACACACCCCTCTGCCACGCCCTCCTTAACCACCTGCCTACCGGGCACGAAAACCCCCTTCCTGCCCAAGCCATTTTTCAGCTTTCATCACTGTCACATTTTGAACGACAATTGTGCGGTCGTGCGACGTGGCTCCCAAACGAAATTTGCGTCCTTTTTTTCCCACAAAGAGAGCTTTCTTTTGGTGGTATTTGATCACCTCTGCTGTTTTTATTTTTTGCGCTATAAACAAAAGAAGAGCGTCCAGTTTGAAAAAAAAAAAACACAATTTGTAACTTTTTGCTATAATAAATATCCATTTAAAAAAAAAAAAAAATTTCCTTAGTTTAGGCCGATACGTATTCTTCTACATATTTTTAGTAAAAAAAAATCGCAATAAGCGTATATTGATTGGTTTGCACAAAAGTTAAAGCGTCTACAAAATAGGGGATAGATTTATAGCATTTTTTTTCTTTTTTACTAGTAATGGCGGCGATCTGCGATTTTTATTGTGACTGCGATATTGCGGTGGACAGATCGGACACTTTTGACACATTTTTGGGACCATTCACATTTATACAGCGATCCCTGCTATAAAAATGCATTGATTACTGTATAAATGTGACTGGCAGGGAAAGGGGTTAACACTGGGGGGACGAGAAAGGGGTTAAATGTGTTTTCTAGATGTGTTCTAACTGTGGGGGGAGGGGACTGATTGGGGGAGGTGACCGATGGTTGTCCCGTTGTACAAGGGACACACCATCGGTCTCCTCTCCCTGACAGGACATGGATCTGTGTGTTTACACACACAGATCCACTGTCCTGCTCGGTTACTGGGCAATCGCGGGTGCCCACGCGCATCGGGTCCCCAGCGGCGTGCCTGCGGCGGCGCGTGCGTGCGCGCCCCCTAGCAGCTTTTAAAGGCAGGACAACATATGACGTCCTGTCAGAACGAGAGAGTCTTCTGCCCGCCGTCATTTGACGGTGGGCGGTAGACAAGTGGTTAAAGGAGAATTGTACAAAAAAGAAATGATTGGTTAACCACTTCAGCCCGGAAGATTTGGCTGCTCAATGACCAGGCCATTTTTTGCGATACGGCACTGCGTAGTTTTTACTGACAATTGTGTGGTCGTGCGACACTATACCCAAACAAAATTGACATCCTTTTTTCCCACAAATATTGCTTTCATTTGGTGGTATTTGATTATCTCTGCGTTTTTTATTTTTTGCGCTATAAACAAAAAAAGAGCGACAATTTTGATAAAAACACAATATTTTGTACTTTTTGCTATAATAAATATCCCCATCTTTTTTTTAAAAAAAGCTAATTTTTTTCCACGGTTTAGGCCGATATGTATTCCTGTACATATTTGTGGTTAAAAAAATCGCAATAAGCGTATATTGATTGGTTTGCGCAAAAGTCTCAGTCTACAAAATAGGGGAAAGATTTATAGCATTTTTATTATTATTATTTTTTTTTACTAGTAATGGCGGCGATCAGCAATTTTTATTAGGACTGCAACATTTTGGCGGACACATCGGACACTTTTGACACATTTTTGGGACCATTGTCATTTATACAGCGATCAGTGCTAGAAAAATGCACTGATTACTGTATTAATCTCACTGGCAGGGAAGGGGTTAACACTAGGGGGCGATCAAGGGGTTAAATGTGTTCCCTAGGGAGTGATTCTAACTGTAGGGGGAGGAGACTGACTGGGTGAGGAGAGCGATCTGTTGTTCATACTTGAACAATAGATCGCTCTCCTCACCCCTGACAGCATAGAGATCTGTCTGTTTACATTGACGGATCTCCATTCTGTCTCTGTGTGGAGCGATCACAGGTGCCCGGCGGTCATCGTGATCGCCGGGCATGCGCATCAGGTCCGTGGCACGCGTGTGCCCCCCTAGTGGTCAAAAGGTGAACCGATGTACAGCTACGATGGTTCGCCCAGGGGAGCCAACCTGCTGCAGTATAACTGCAGTGGCTGGACGGGAAGTGTTACTGAACTCACAACAGTAATATCAGTCTGTATATGCAGCAAAGCATGCTTGTTATACCATACCGCCCAACTTTCTGAGATGGGAATGAGGGACACCTATTAGCAAAAGCATGTAGGCAAAGGACAGGCCCCCTGTCACCCCCTCCTTAAAGGAGAATTTTACAAAAAAAAAATGATTGGGTAAACCCAGAAGTTCATTTTTACCACTACTATTCCGTTATATTGGCTTTTGGGAATTTACAAATGCAGCAATTTAAAAATTGGATGAAAGGTTTAGCATTGAGAAGCACTTTTTTATAGATAAATAGTGCATTGTATATACAACTACAGTGGGGCACAAAAGTATTTAGTCAGCCACCAATTGTGCATGTTCTCCCACTTAAAAAGATGAGAGAGGCCTGTAATTGTCATCATAGGTATACCTATACTATGAGAGACAAAATGTGGAAACAAATCCAGACAATCACATTGTCTGATTTGGAAAGAATTTATTTGCAAATTATGGTGGAAAATAAGTATTTGGTCACCTACAAACAAGCAAGATTTCTGGCTCTCACAGACCTGTATCTTCTTCTTTAAGAGGCTCCTCTGTCCTCCACTCATTACCTGTATTAATGGCACCTGTTTGAACTTGTTATCAGTATAAAAGACACCTGTCCACAACCTCAAACAGTCACACTCCAAACTCCACTATGGTGAAGACCAAAGAGCTGTCGAAGGACACCAGAAACAAAATTGTAGACCTGCACCAGGCTCGGAAGACTGAATCTGCAATAGGCATTAGGCAAGCAGCTTGGTGTGAAGAAATCAACTGTGAGAGCAATAATTAGAAAATGGAAGACATACAAGACCACTGATAATCTCCCTCGATCTGGGGCTTCACACAAGATCTCACCCTGTGGGGTCAAAATGATCACAAGAACGGTAAGCAAAAATCCCAGAACCACACGGGGGGACCTAGTGAATGACCTGCAAAGAGCTGGGACCAACGTAACAAAGGCTACCATCAGTAACACACTACGCCGCCAGGGACTCAGATCCTGCAGTGCCAGACGTGTCCCCCTGCTTAAGCCAGTACATATCCGGGCCCGTCTGAGATTTGCTAGAGAGCATTTGGATGATCCAGAAGAGGATTGGGAGAATGTCATATGGTCAGATGAAACCAAAGTAGAACTGTTTGGTAGAAACACAACTTGTCGTGTTTGGAGGAGAGAGAATGCTGAGTTGCAACCAAAGAACACCATACCTACTGTGAAGCATGGGGGTGGCAACATCATGCTTTGGGGCTGTTTCTCTGCAAAGGGAACAGGAGGACTGATCCGTGTACATGAAAGAATGAATGGGGCCATGTATCGTGAGATTTTGAGTGCAAACCTCCTCCCATCACCAAGGGCATTGAAGATGAAACATGTCTGGGTCTTTCAGCATGACAATGATCCCAAACACACCGCCCGGGCAACGAAGGAGTGGCTTCATAAGAAGCATTTCAAGGTCCTGGAGTGGCCTAGCCAGTCTCCAGATCTCAACCCCATAGAAAACCTTTGGAGGGAGTTGAAAGTCCGTGTTGCCCAGCGACAGCCCCAAAACATCACTGCTCTAGAGGAGATCTGCATGGAGGAATGGGCCAACATACCAGCAACAGTGTGTGACAACCTTGTGAAGACTTACAGAAAACGTTTGACCTCTGTCATTGCCAACAAAGGATATATAACAAAGTATTGAGATGAACTTTTCATCTTGACCAAATACTTATTTTCCACCACAATTTGTTAAATAAATTATTTCCAAATCAGACAATGTGATTGTCTGGATTTGTTTCCACATTTTGTCTCTCAAAGTTGAGGTATACCTATGATGACAATTACAGGGAGAACATGCACAATTGGTGGCTGACTAAATACTTTTTTGCCCCACTGTATTTAGATCAGACCAAAATGAGGGACAAATGAGGAGGAAAGAGGGACAGAGGGACTTTGGTCCAAATGAGGGACAGTCTCTCAAAATCAGGGATAGTTGGGATCTATGGTTATACTCACTGTGGATTGTGATAAGAGCTGAGGGAAGGAGAAGCAGCCGCACACTAAGCTTCCCAGTGAATGGCTGTGCAGCGGTGGCATGTCAGGACAAGTCTGATTATTGGAGGAGAGAATTCTGAGTTCCCAGCATAACCAGGGAACTGACCACGGTATGTTCTCCTGCTTAGTGTGGTCAGTTTTATTAGAGAGCAGAGGGACTGGCAGGAACACCAGGGATTTCACAAAAAGGAAGCAATACAAAGAGAACAGGAGACTTTTTCATACAATTACATAGTACAGCAGCCACATATCAGGAATGTGAAGCGTTGGGGTAACACTTGTATAAAAGGCTGGTTGATCCTGCCTTCTCTGATTCTCCCCTGCTTCCACAGTCCCCAATCCATCTCCTGATAGTACAGAGCCTTGGGTACACTCTGCACATGCTGTACGTGTGTATTGCTAGAGAGGTTTTTTTTTTGGGAGGGTGCATGCAATCAGCACAGGGTCAATCAGCATTGACAGACAGACAGAGGGTCAGGGGTCATGCAGCCTCATAGGACAATCAAAGGATAATGAAAACTCTCCCTACAAGCTTTAACCAGACACTGATAGAAGTCAGAAGACTGCTATATACTGCTGAAGAGAAAGGGTATTTAGCAGTTTATATTTACTAAAATAACTGCGTTTCCATGTTCTGTGTACTGTGGGAGACCAGATATAGTGAATGCAGAGTCCTGGGTTTAGTAACACTTTAAAGCCCAACTCTAACTGTTAAAAATACATTTCCCAGCAGTGTAAAAACTGAAAAAAAAAGCATCTTTGGCACCAATACCTCTTCTCCTGTTTTCCAAAGATATACCACTCTCGGATCCAAAACCACTGCTCTTCAGGGTTGATTGACACACGGCATCTTCCAACCCATGTTCTGTAGAACTGTCAGGGGTGGGCTCAGCCCTTCCTTCTCTGTGCTGACAGCTTCCATCTCTCCACAGTGATCCACCTGTTAATGATCCGCTCGTCAGCTCTGCCTACTTAAGGACTTCCAGTTCATTTGCTCTTCGGCTTCGCCTGTGTTAACATCACAAGAGACTTTCTTCTGCGTTCCAGTTGAAGACCTGCTTGACTGACGTTCCCTCTGGCTACAGATCCTGCTTGCTCTACTACTACCTTTATCGCTGGCTCTTGGACTTTGGCTTGGCCGACTACCCGATCCGGTTACTGAACTCTGGCTATGTTTTGACTATGCTTACTCTGTTTACCTATTTATTATTATTATTAAACAAGTGTAATTTAACTGTACTTCTGTCTCGGTCTGATTCATGGTTTCTGACAAGACCCAGGCCAAGGACACACACTCTGGGCCTAAACGTAATGTACTCCTTGTCAGCACTGTGTTTATGTATTAAAGTGTGAGGAGGAAGGGCCACCCACCACTGTCGCTGAGAAAGAAGAGGAAGGTACCCCTGACATCACTGGACCATCCTGAAGACTGCAGAAAAAAGTGTGTTAAATTATGGTAACGGAGGGGGCTTCAGGGAGAGAAGAGGAAGGATAAGGGTTGGGTCTGTACAAAATGCTATAGATGGGCTTTAATGTACATAGTCCACTGGAAAAGCTGAAACAATGGTATAGATCAGCAAGGTGTATATTTATTTATTAGGCATTGATGGGCAGACATTTGACCATCATACGTACCTGTCAGAATATGCAGATTCACATATATAAAATATATATACATTGTGTTATTGCTATGATTTATTTATTGTACTTTTGTGCTAATATTGTATTGTTCTATGTAACTTGCGCCTCTTCTGTCTGGATCCTGAAGAAGCCCAAAGAACTGGTGAAAGGCGTTGACCTCATAGACAGCAGACTAAGTTATTCATATTGGATTGAATTTACTCTTGTGTAAATATATGTGATTGTATGTATTTCCAATGAGCTACATATAGCTGATTAGTAGGTATTCTTCTCCCTATAAGTTTGGAGCATGATACTCTAATTTTATCTATTTTTAACTTTGTATTATATTTTATTTTAGTAAGAAATTGTCTCCACTGTTTTGCTGCTATCATCCACTTCTGTAGGTTACTGGAGGTTTTTACTCCGGCATATACCTAGTTTTTCCTTACATTTATTCGTTGTGTGCAGAGGAATGCAGCCAGTAACACATTTTGCCCATTACAGTCTTAATAAATAATGTCATTCAGGAAGCTGGAGAATGGCTCTCAGTGCCCCCTCTCCCCATAACAACACTGCACCCAGGACGCTGCCCCTTCCGCCCCCCTCTGTCCCTGACTTTGGTGGGGAAATGCTACTGGGGTGCGGGGATTAAAGCAAATCTGGTGTTTGAATAGGCAAACCTCCTCAAAGAATTCTTTATGTGATTTATAAAAAAAATTTTTTTTTGAGAATTCAATAAAAGAAATTCCACAAATTCAGATATATGCAAAGTAAAAGGCTGGCTGATTGCACCTGCATTTTTTGGATACAAAGAATATCCTAAAGCCTAGAGCAGTGTTTCTCAACTCCAGTCCTCAAGGCGCACCAATAGGTCATGTTTTCAGGATTTCCATTATTTTGCACAGGTGATTTGATCTGTTTCCCTGCCTTAGTAATTCCCACAGCTGTTTTATCTGAGGGAAATCCTGAAAACATGACCTGTTGGTGCGCCTTGAGGACTGGAGTTGAGAAACACTGGCCTAGAGTACTGGGAGGTTAGTCAACATGTGTGGCCAACCAAAATGTTTGCTGAGCCCTGTAGTGATGTAGAGGATGTAAGAAGGAACCAAGGTGCACAGCAGGGATCAAAGACATCAGACACTACCAGAAACGTTAAATGCCATAGAGTAGCCTTTCTCAACCTTTTCAACACAGAGGAACCCTTGAAATAACGTTCCGGTCTCGGACAATTACTACAACTCATAATACATTAGTAAGATGGTCAGTGGGAAGAATGTTCCTTACACTTGTGGTCATTGGGAGGAATCAGGCAAGCTCCGGAGAGAAGTCAGTATAGAGGAACATGTGTTATCTGTGCGGAGAGTTCCGGGGACCGACCGGGCTGCAGGTGACATGTTCAAGAATCACTTACCAGTTTGATGGGGTCTGCTGTGTGCCGGGAGCCTGCCTTCTGAAAGTTGCATTCTTCCATTCAACTCTGGGCTGGTGGATTTCCCTATCATTTATCTGGTGCTGAGTGCTGAGTATGATTGGGGGGGTTCCCCATAACTGCATGCTTGACTCAATACATACCAGTATATGAGTCTATATTTTCTGGTAAGTGTGTTGATCTCACATTATGGTGGTGGATTACACCTCTTCACGGGTGACTTCTACTCAACTTAAGGGAATCATTTCCTACGATGGACTATTACACTAAAAAAATGTTATTACTTATTTATAAAGTTTGGTTTGGAATTTTTTGAACTATGTTATATCACCTGTATATTCTGAACTTTTTATATTTCTTCACATACATTTAGTTTTGGATGCATATATATATATCTATATATATATTATGATTTGCTTGCCATTATACAATTATACACTGGCATATTATTCAAAGGATTCAAAAAAGCACTTATGAGGTAATTCACTTCATTATTTACAGAATTTATATCTTTTAATTAAGGTCTTATATTGTTTTCAGTTCCCCATATCACTTTGAGCGCTGCACTATTGTTTATTTTACATTGGGAGGAATTACCCCCTACAGATAGCTAAAAAGATCAATGGTGTCTGTGGGAACTCTTTTGAGAGGCAGAAATTGCTCATTGCTCAAGGAACCCCTAGCAACCTCTGGAGGAACCCTGGTTGAGAAACCCTTGTTGTAGAGGGTTACGGAGGCCACAGCACCAGGACAGAGGAACGTTTTGGAGCATGGGCCACTAAGAATGAGTATTTCATCCTCAAAGGTTACTGCAGAAAAAAAAATTCTGTTTCATTACAGAAGTACAATTAATTTATCTTCCCCTGCCAACACTGATTTGGCAGCCTACCAACCTTCTACAGTGAGTACGCAGGGGAGTGAGAAACGTGAGGAGACCGAAATTGAGCAACTTCATTGCTTCTCTTGTCAATTTAAGTTGAATTGCTTCCCTGTGTCTCCAGAATAGATGAAGGCACATAAACCTTAAGGAAAGGCAGCCCTGGCTGCTGGAAACATTAAAGCCTCGTACACACGACACAGAATCTCGTCGTAAAAAAAAACGTTGTTTTTCTCGACGAGCTTCTTGTCAAGCTTTCCTTGCATACACACTGTCAATTCCAAATCTCGTCGTTGGAAAGCGCGGTCACGTACAACACGTACGACGGCAGTATAAAGGGGAAGTTCGATTCCAATGGCGCCACCCCTTGGGCTGCTTTTGCTGATCTCGTGTTACCGCATGTTAGTAAAAGTTTGGGGAGAGACAATTCGCGCTTTTCAGTCTTCGTGCTTTCAGTTCGTTTTAGCGTGACGAATGTGCGATCTCCATTACGAACGCTAGTTTTACCAGAAGGAGCGGTCCCGTCTTATGCCGCGTACACACGATCGTTTTTAATGTCATTTTCAAAAACGACGTTTTTCTTGACGTGATTTTTCTTGTTTCCTCTCAAGCCTGTCTTGCATACACACAATCATTAAAAAAAACGCTCGAGCAAAGCGCAGTGACGTACAACACGTACGACGGCACTATAAAGGGGAAGTTCCGTTCGAATGGCGCCACCCTTCATGTTAGTAAAGTTTGTTGAGCGACGATTCACGCTTTTCAGCCTCGTGCTTTTCAGTCCGTTACAGCGTGACGAATGTGCTATCTCCATTACGAACGCTAGTTTTGCCAGAACGAGCGCTCCCGTCTCATACTTGATTCTGAGCATGCACGTTTTTTAAGACTCGGAAAAGCATACACATGACCGGTTTTCTTGTAGGGAAACAGGCCGACGAGAATCTCGACGAGAAAAACGAGAATCCTGACGAGAAAATAGAGAGCAGGTTTTTCTCGTCGAGATTCCCAGCAGTTTTGTCAATGAGAAACCATACACACTAACGTTTTTCTCGGCAAGAAAGCTCTCCCAACAGGTTTCTTGTCGTTTTTTTGCCGAGAAAATCGGTCGCGTGTACGAGGCTTCTGGCCCCATGTACACGGGACGCTATTAAACGTGCGTTCAGAGGCAGTTGGACGCTTTTTTCAACTGCCCCTGAACGCATTCTGGTCTGGTTTATTTCCGTTTTTAGGCAGTTGCGTTAAACAGCGTTTTTTTGAAAGCAAAAAAATGGGTTCAGACGCAAAAATAAAATCCACGTTTCAGATGCAAAATGTGGCTAAACGCGGCTAAACGCGGTCCCGGCGTTTAGCCGCGATTTAGTTTATAAGCGTTTTTAAAGGTGACCTATTTTTTTACATTAAAAACCAAAAAAATTATGGCAAATGATGAAAAACCATAAAAAATATATAAAAAAAAACTGTAATTGCTTACATTGCATTGTGGACAATCCACAACTTGTAAAACAACAAAGAGAAAGCGCCTCTTAGTGCAATTATTTAATAGCCACAACAACATGTAGGTCTCTCCTCTACACCTCATTGACGTCACACGCCAGTTGGCTTTCTCGCAGCACGGAGCTGTGCCACCTTTTCCCGCACGCCGAGATCACTGGTCGGCTTCCCTCCATCGGACACTGTGACCGCTCTGCTCAGGGCCACCAACAGATCTGCCTGCCAGGAATCACTGAGCGTCAGACTCAGGAGGCTCTACCCTCATCATCCCCTGGACGCCTGTCATCCATTGCTTACATGTACGCAGAAGCTGATAAACTGCAGTTTATTGGCGTTTTGGCGTTTTTTTAAAAAGCCCATTAACTGCACTCTATGTTAGCCTATGTGTTCATGTACACATAACGTTTTTTAGCTTTAATGAGCAGTGGAGTTAATGGGCTTTTTTCTGAACGCAAGAAATTCGCGTTCAAAGTGCCGTTTTTCGGCAGAAAAAAACGCAAAAAAACGCAAGATGCCGAAAAAACGCTCATAAACGCTCAAAAACGCTGTCCGCAAGCGTTTTCTAGCGTTTTTTGGTCCATTGAAAAAAAAAAAAAAAAAAACGAAAGAACGCTACACTGAAAAACGCTAAAAAAAGCTATTAAGAAAACGCTGATAAAAGCTAGCTTCTGTGTACATGGAGCCTTCGTGTGGATATTACATGTTGTTGTTGTGGCTATTAAATATTTGCACTATGAGGCGCTTTCTCTTTGTTGTTTTTTGTTTTCTTACCAGAGCTGGCTTCGCTCTCCAGGAAAGCTTGCCCTCAGCACTTATATGTCATCCCTCAGATGTGTCATTAACATTATTATAAAAGACTGCCTATTTCATGGACATTCCCCATCATGCTCATCCATGGACTAGTATATTTATTTATAACTATTTATATCTTTTTATGCATTAATGCTCATTCAGCCCTGATTCTCTGAATTTCGATTTCCTGAGCGCTGACACTATTTGTATAAATCCCCAACTTGTGGCAGGTGACGTGGCAAGTGGACAATCCACAACTTGTGGCAAGTGACGTGGCAAATGACAATCTGTAACTTGTGGCAGGTGACGTGGCAAGTGGACAATCCACAACTTGTGGTAGGTGACGTGGTAAGTGGACAATCCACAACTTGTGGCAGGTGACGTGGCAAGTGGACAATCCGCAACTTGTGGCAGGTGACGTGGCAAGTGGACAATCCACAGCTTGTGGCAAGTGGACAATCCACAACTTGTGGCAGGTGATGTGGCAAATGACAATCCACAACTTGTGGCAAGTGGAAAATCCACAACTTGTGACAGGTGACGTGGCAAGTGGCCAAGCCAGAACTTGTGGCAGGTGACGTGGCAAGTGTACAATCCACAACTTGTGGCAAGTGGACAATCCACAACTTGTGGCAGGTGACGTGGCAAGTGGACAATCCACAACTTGTGGCAAGTGGGCAATCCACAACTTGTGGCCGGTGACGTGGCAAGTGGACAATCTACAACTTGTGGCAAGTGGACAATCCACAACTTGTGGCAGGTGACGTGGCAAGTGGACAATCCAGAACTTGTGGCAAGTGGAAAATCCACAACTTGTGACAGGTGACGTGGCAAGTGGACAATCCAGAACTTGTGGCAGGTGACGTGGCAAGTGTACAATCCACAACTTGCGGCAAGTGGACAATCCACAACTTGTGGCAGGTGACGTGGCAAGTGGACAATCCAGAACTTGTGGCAGGTGACGTGGCAAGTGTACAATCCACAACTTGTGGCAAGTAGACAATCTGCAACTTGTGGCAGGTGACGTTGCAAGTGGACAATCCACAACTTGTGGCAAGTAGACAATCTGCAACTTGTGGCAGGTGACGTGGCAAGTGGACAATCCACAACTTGTGGCAAGTGGACAATTCACAACTTGTGACAGGTGACGTGGCAAGTGAACAATCCACAACTTGTGACAGGTGACGTGGCAAGTGAACAATCCACAACTTGTGGCAAGTGGACAATCCACAACTTGTGGCAGGTGATGTGTCAAGTGACACGCTAAATATAAGTACACTGCTGCTCTCTCAGCTGCTGCTACTCACTCTGGTCTCACAAAATCGCTGAAATGGTTAAATAATTCTGTTTTTTGAGCTTAAGGAGGGTCTTATGATGTTTCTTAACTAAACGCTTCTAGACGCAAACACAGTAAAACGCCGCTAAACGCGGCTAAAGCGCGGCATGCAAACACGGCAAAACGGGCGTTTCTAAGCGCCGGTTGCAAGCTTCGTTCAGAAGAGTTTGCACCAGCGTCCCGTGTACATGGGGCCTAGGTTTAAGGAGTTTGTTACACTCCTTTTAACTGCCCTAAAAGAGCAAGGTAAAATGTCAAAATTGGACAAGGTCAAAAAAGGGTGTGGAAGTTTTAGAGACCCTAAAAGGGGAAAAGGATGGGTCTCTGACCTCTTTGGTGACAGACCAATTCATGCTAGCCCCCCTGATTTCAAGTTCTGTCACGGTTTTATTGGATGTTTCTTACCTCATGAGTGGTAAATCGCCCAGGTCGTCTGCCCTACAAGTTCATTGCTTTGTCGGACACCCGTCTGGAAATTATGGTGAAGACAGGTCTTTAGACAATGTTAAAACATTAAGGGAATACTGGATGCTCACAGTATACCTGTGACTGGCACTATGTTAAAGCGGAACTTCACTCTCTCAATCAACATTGACTACCACTTGAGCTCCAGAAGATTTTATCCCCCTTCATGACCAGGCCATTTTTTGCTATTTGGCACTGCGCTACTTTAACTGGTAATTGCGCTGTCATGCAACGCTGTACCCAAATTAAGTTTATATCATTTTTTTTTACACAAATAGAGCTTTCTTTTAGTAGTATTTAATCACCACTGGGGTTCTTTTTTTAGCCAAAATAAACGAAAAACGGCAGAAAATTTAGGAAAAAAACAAACAAATATTTTTACTTTTGCATAAAACATATCCAATAAAAAAATAAATCAAATTTCTTCATACATTATGGGAAAACGTATTCTGCTACATGTTTTTGATAAAAAATCCCATATTGATTGGTTTACGTGAAAAGTTATAGCGTCTACAAACTATGATATATATATATACTGGAATTTTCTTTATTTTTTATACTACTAATGGAGGCGATCAGTGACTTACTGTAAAACAGGACTGCGATACTGTGACGATCAATCTGACACTAACTGACGCTGGGGGGAATTGACTAACTACCACTGACATTAATACAGTGATCAGTGATAATACTGTAGCGGGGTGTTCCCCTTTAATCAGAGACAGGAAATTCCAGAGAGAGGGGAGTCGGGGGGGGGAGGAATATAAGGAGGGGGCGAGGCCTAGCTCTTTCTCTTTGGACACGGGGCGGCAGAGAGAGATACACCTGTGCGGATCTGTGCTGTTCCAGGCCTGAAGCCTGGGGCCTGTGGAGCGAACCAAAGAGCCTTCCACCCCCCTTTGCGAGCCTAGGTGGCATCCAGACTCATCTCTTCTAAAGTTATCTGGATTGGGGATCCGATCGCAGAAGCCGCCGTGGACGAGGACCGACACAGCCGGTGGAAGTTCTGGACTGAGGGAAGTGTTCCGGAGTGGTGAGCGAGCGAAAGCTCATCTTTAAACTGTTACTTTTATACTTTGTGCCTACTAGACTTCCGAGGCCTAACACCTCCGGTGAGGGAGAATTACCCCCCCCCCCCTATTGGATTACAAATACATGGTTTTAAATACTTCAAGTGCACCACCTTTACAGATCCTGTGCCGGTGAAGATTCGTGTTTCTTCTAAGACTGAGTTTCATGGTTAGGGATCAGGCCTGATCCGTTAGATAGTTATAAGTTAGTTATCACACCACAGGGTGTTTAGGTAACGGTCGCCCCACGTGGCGTTCTGTCCCCCTTCCATTGCTGGTACACACACACACAGTATTGTGATTTATAACTGCAGGGACCTGCTTATGTGTTGTGAACCAAATGTTACATGCATGTTATTCCCTTTTATCTTACCACTAGCAGTAAAGTCAGTTATTATTTACAACATTGTCTATGAGTCTGAGTTATCAATCCACACACCCACATTTAAAGCATAAGTGATTGTTTATGTGAAATTGCTGTGGGTTAACTGTGCCAGAGCGGGTAGAGCAGATTGCCGGGGGGTTGGGGAAGCTGTACTCAGGGCCCAAATGCCCAAATCAAAACTTGCGGCTCTCTTAAGTTGAGGGTATCGCTACACGTGGGGGCTCGTAAATCCGGGATTACTGAGACAGCGGTGAGAGCCCGCCAAGACTTACCGGCATGGACCCGAAAGACATCAGAACGTGGTGTGAAGTAGCCAAGACAGATCCAAGCCAGTCAGTGGTCATTAACATTCCGGGTCAGGAATGGTCGACCGAAACGGTGGAAGGGTTAATGAAGTCAGACCCAGACACCTCACACCAGTATACGCTAGTGGAATATTCAGATGGGAAGCCAGAGGCTTGTAAATGCAAATATGCGCGGATGCCGGATTACAGATCTTATAGTTTGGCGTACGCTACTAAGAAAGAGCTATCACCAACGGGATCACCGCAAGTTGCGGCCCGTACCCCGCCAGAGAGAAAAGACGGAGCGACACCTCCGGTGACGCCTGCACCTGCCACGGCCATATCACCCGAACTGATAAAGGCGTTAGGGGATCTACTAACAAACTGTCAGAAGACAAGCACAGTGCACGTAGAGACTAGCTACCGGAGACTAAAAACATTCTCGGGGGAGCTCCCCGTCCCTGCGGGGGAGGAAGATTTTGACACTTGGGTGGAACAGGCATTACAAGCAGTAGAGGCATGGGAGGTGCCTGAAGCACAGAAAAGACAACGAGTTTTAGAAAGTTTGAAAGGTGCCGCGGCAGAAGCGGTGAAGAGCTTCCGTTTTGGAAATGCAAACTGTACAGCTCAAGATTGTCTGGCCATGCTGCAGGAAGAGTTTGGACAGCTGGAGAAGGTGACAGAGATGGTCTACCAATTTGAACATACTTTCCAGCAGCCGGATGAGAAACTGTCAGAGTATGTTAGAAGGTTGAACAGGCTGTTATACAAGATCGTCCTGAAGAAGGGAATGCTGCCCAAAGATGCAGATGAAGCACGAATGAAGCAGATCATGAGGGGAGCGCGGCGCTCAGACCCAGTCTGGCTGCACCTGAAAACCTCAGGAGGAGGAATGTCACTAACCTACTCTGATCTAATAAAAATTATTAGGGGCGAAGAGGCGCTGCAGAGAGATCAGCAGGTGGCCAGAGTGAGTGTCACCCCTGTACCAGTGTTGGTCAGTTCAGTCAAGAGCCCGGAAAGAGATGCAGAAGTCGACACTTTGAAATCACAAATGTCCCAAGTGTTGGAGATGCTGACCTCTTTGATGGAGAAAGATCAAAGAAGAGCAGAGAAACCAAGTCCAAGAAAGGAGTTGTTCCCGAATACCTCAGAACCAGCTTCCATACAGGACCGGGAAGAGATGCTATGTTACAACTGCGGGGGCAGTGGTCACTTTGCCAGTAGGTGTTCCACTCCCAAGAAGGAATGTCTACAACCAAGAGACAATAACATCCCTCAGCGGGTTTGTACTCCCATTAGGGTGGGGAAGGTCAATGCATACCGGGCTCAAGAGAGAATAAAGTCAAAAACAAACTGGATGAAGACAAGTCCTCAGAAGAAAGTGACCTCAACCCGGCCGTACCCAGAAGAATTGGTCGGCCCGTCCCCCACTGTGGCTATCCAGGTGGAAGAAGTATATACGAAGGCCCTCCTGGACACTGGAGCTCAAGTGACTTTGTTGTACAGAGACTTCTACGACAGGCACTTAAGCCATTTGCCTATACAGAAGATAGAAGAACTGGAGATATGGGGCCTGGGAACGCAGAGGTTCCCCTATGATGGTTATCTGCCCATAAAGCTGACATTCGACCCCTCTGTGGCTGGGAAGACAGAAGTGTTCGACACCCTGGCAGTTGTGTGTCCTAGACCACCCGGGGCCAGCAAGATGTCCCTCATCATAGGCACCAATACGGATCTAGTGAGAAGACTTCTGACCCCCCTGGTGAAGATGAGGAGCCATCAAGATCCAAACATCCATCCCATGCTGAAGACAGCCTACCAACGGTTAGTGTTGGAGCAGAAGACCCCAGGAGAGGGGATAGGGAAGGTGTGGAGACTGGGGAGAGAAGGAGTGGTGCTGCAGCCCGGACAGGTGGCTTGTCTCAGGGCCACTGTGAAGCTCACCTGGAAGCAGCCTGGTCCCTTTGTCATGCTGGAATCCGACCCAAGGGAAGATCACTCAGGCCTGGAAGTGATACCGGAAGTGATTCCAATCAAGGCCCTGAAGAAAGCCAGGGGAAGAGTCCCGGTGAGTGTGAGGAACTCTACAGAAAGGGCCATAGAGATCCCTGCCCGGATGCTGTTGGGACAGGTGAGTCCTGCTGTCCCAGTCAGCTGGTCAGAAGTAAAGGGGACGGGTGAAGAAGGAGATGTTTGGGAAAAACTTTCCATGGAGAACCCGAATTTACCTGGAGCCTGGAAAGAGAGAGCCAAGGCCCAGCTGACTAGATAGGAGAAGATTTTCTCCAAAGATGAGTTCGATGTGGGGTGTGCGAGGAGTGCTACCCACCGCATCCGCCTGCAAGAAGACAAACCGTTCAGGGAGAGAGTCAGGCGGGTTCCGCTGGCAGATCTGGAGGATCTGAGGGAGCAGCTTGCAGAACTGAAAAAGACTGGGGTGATTCGAGAATCCAGAAGCCCCTATGCCTCTCCAATAGTGGTGGTCAGGAAGAAGAATGGGTCGTTGAGGCTCTGCATTGACTACAGAACTCTCAACAGGAGGACCACCCCTGATCAGTACACCACGCCAAGGATAGAGGACGCCTTACAGAGTTTGTCTGGAGCCAAGTGGTTCAGCGTGATGGACCTCAAGAGCGGGTACTATCAAATCCCCATGCACCCAGAGGATAGAGAAAAGACCGCTTTCATAACTCCTGTGGGATTCTTTGAGTTTAACAGAATGCCTCAGGGCCTATCTGGGGCCCCAGCTACTTTTCAACGTCTCATGGAAAAGACTGTCGGAGATATGAACCTCATAGAAGTCCTCGTGTACCTGGACGATGTCATTGTCTTCGGGAGAACTTTGGAGGAACATGAGGCCCGATTGGAGAAAGTGTTGAGAAGGCTTAGTGAAGAGGGACTAAAGCTTTCCCCTGAGAAGTGTCGGTTCTACCAGTCTTCGGTGAACTATCTGGGACACATAGTGTCTGAAAAGGGGGTGGCTACTGATCCTGAGAAGTTGGAGGCAGTTACCTCCTGGCCAAGACCCACAACAGTCACTGAACTTAGATCTTTCCTGGGCTTCTGCTCCTACTATAGGAGGTTTGTGGATGGGTTTGCCCGTATTGCCAAGCCCCTAAATGAACTGCTCAAGACTGAAGGGGAAGAGGATGGCCAGGGACCCAGAAGACCCGGGGAGTCGGTTCAAGATCAGTGGACCCCCAGGTGTGAAGAGGCCTTCAGAACCCTGAAGAGGAGCCTCACCACAGCCCCAGTATTGGCCTATGCTGATCCCACCAGACCATACGAGTTACATGTTGATGCTAGTCATGAAGGCCTAGGTGGAGTGCTCTACCAAGAGTATGAAGAGCAACTGCGACCAGTGGCCTATGTGAGTCGGAGTCTGACCCCCTCGGAGAAGAACTACCCCACTCATAAGTTGGAGTTCTTGGCCCTCAAATGGGCAGTGGTGGACAAACTAAGAGACTACCTCTATGGGGCAGAGTTTACAGTAAAAACAGATAACAACCCTCTGACTTACCTATTCACCACTGCCAAGTTGGATGCCACAGGACACAGGTGGCTGGCTGCATTATCTGGGTTCAACTTCAGTCTTAAATACAGACCAGGGACTGGAAATAGGGATGCAGATGCCCTGTCCCGAAGATCTCATACCATGGCTGATGACTGGGAGGACTGGACTCAGGTAGCACCGGACGGAGTGCGAGCCCTTTGTCAAGGGGCTGAATTTCAAGCCAGAGGGGGCTCCAGAGCCGAGGAGATAGGAGTTACCACAGTGGGAGTCCCAAAACACTACTGCAGGGTGACTCAACTTGAAGAGGAATGCTTACCGAAGCTGTCTAAGAAGGAACTGAGGTGCGACCAATTGGAAGACCCCATGGGGAGATTGGTCTTTGAAGCATTGGAAAACGAGAGTCCAGAGAAACTTCGACATCACCCCTCCAAGGAGGCTCGTCTGCTAAGGAGAGAGCTAGACAAGCTACAGGTCCATCAGGGAGTGGTCTACCGAAGGGGCCCCTCTGATGACTCCGAGGATAAATGGCAGTTGTTTCTCCCAGAGAAGCACCGAGAGACTGTGCTGGTTGCCTTACATGACCAGCATGGTCACCTGGGAGCTGAAAGAACCTTCCAACTTGTCAGAAGCCGGTTCTATTGGCCCTGTATGAGGGCTGAAGTGGAGGAATATTGCCACTCCTGTGCACGATGCATCCAGAGGAAGACTCTACACCATCAAGCTGCCCCAATGGGCCACCTACAGAGTCAAGGCCCAATGGATCTGGTATGCATTGACTTTCTCTGCCTCGAACCCGATTTGAGTGGATTGGGAAATGTTCTGGTGGTAACCGATCATTTCACCCGTTATGCACAGGCGTTCCCCACCAGAGACCAGAAGGCTTCCACTGTAGCTAAGGTGCTTGTAGAAAAATACTTCGTCCACTATGGATTACCACAGAGAATCCACTCCGACCAAGGAAGGGACTTTGAGAGTCGCCTGATCCGGAACCTGTTGGACTCTCTGGGAGTGGAAAAGACCAGGACTACCCCCTATCATCCACAAGGAGATGCCCAGCCTGAGAGATTTAACCGGACTTTGCTAAACATGCTTGGGACTCTGGAGACAGAGAAGAAGCAGCATTGGAGTCAACACATATCCACTTTGGTGCATGCCTACAATTGCACCACCAGTGATGTGACGGGTTACTCTCCCTACCGCCTCATGTTTGGGAGAGAAGCAAGATTGCCAGTGGATCTGGCCTTTGGCATTTCTCTAGACTATACCTCTGCTACCTCCCACAAAGGATATGTAGACAGACTTAGGTATAATTTGAAAGCGGCCTATGAACAAGCCCAAGCGGCCTCAGACCAGAGAGGGGCCCGAAATAAAAGGAACTATGATTTGAAGGTTCGAGTGCAAGACCTGCAGCCTGGAGACCGTGTTCTGCTACGCAACCTAGGGATCCCAGGGAAGCACAAACTTGCTGATAGGTGGAGGTCTGAGCCTTACGTTATTTGTAGGAAACTCCCTGGACTACCGGTGTACAAGTTAAAGCCAGAGGGGAGAGTGGGACCCTTGAAGACCTGGCACAGAAACCACTTACTCCCGCTTAAAGAAGCAGTCAGGATACCTCCAGTGAGGAACCTACCGGAATCTGTTTCCATCTTGGATACTCCCAGACCCAACACTCGGTCTCAGACCTCTCGATCTAGAGGTGGACAGGCTTCTCAACCAAGTGAAGATGGGAGAGGAGAACTGGAGTGGCTATGGCCCTCCCCAACCCCGGAAAATCCCACCATAGACCTTCCACCCACTGAGGATATGCAGGATGGGACCCTGAACCCAGAAGCTACAGAGTTCATTCCATCCAGTGGCGTGCCTGAATGCTGGGAAGATATTCCGGGCCTGTACTCAGATGAAGAAGAGACAGAGGCCCCAGAACCAGTGACGATGTCAGAGAGTGTTCCTGAAACAGAGCCTGTGGCACCAGAGCCTGAAGTCCCAAGGGAGCAGAGAGCTCGCAGAGTCGTGAGGCCTCCCATGAAGTTAACCTACCCTCAATTGGGAAAGAGTTCAGAGGACTCTGTTACCACCGCTAGAAGAAGTAACGAGTGCTCCAATCCTTCCACTGTTCATTTGGTGGAGGGCAACCCCAGCTCACTCTCTGGCACAGTTAGGCAGGCCACTCATGCCAGTGTGACCTGTAGGACAGGGAATCCCACCTCTGAGTTTTGGTGGCAATTCCCTGTACCAACATCATACTCCGCACTCTCTAAAATGGTTCAGAAATGTTGTTAAAATGTTTATCTTTGGGGACCAAAGAGTTTTGGTGGGGGGAGTGTGTAGCGGGGTGTTCCCCTTTAATCAGAGACAGGAAATTCCAGAGAGAGGGGAGTCAGGGGGGAGGAATATAAGGAGGGGGCGAGGCCTAGCTCTTTCTCTTTGGACACGGGGCGGCAGAGAGAGATACACCTGTGCGGATCTGTGCTGTTCCAGGCCTGAAGCCTGGGGCCTGTGGAGCGAACCAAAGAGCCTTCCACCCCCCTTTGCGAGCCTGGGTGGCATCCAGACTCATCTCTTCTAAAGTTATCTGGATCGGGGATCCGATCGCAGAAGCCGCCGTGGACGAGGACCGACACAGCCGGTGGAAGTTCCGGACTGAGGGAAGTGTTCCGGAGTGGTGAGCGAGCGAAAGCTCATCTTTAAACTGTTACTTTTATACTTTGTGCCTACTAGACTTCCGAGGCCTAACACCTCCGGTGAGGGAGAATTACCCCCCCTATTGGATTACAAATACATGGTTTTAAATACTTCAAGTGCACCACCTTTACAGATCCTGTGCCGGTGAAGATTCGTGTTTCTTCTAAGACTGAGTTTCATGGTTAGGGATCAGGCCTGATCCGTTAGATAGTTATAAGTTAGTTATCACACCACAGGGTGTTTAGGTAACGGTCGCCCCACGTGGCGTTCCGTCCCCTTTCCATTGCTGGTACACACACACACAGTATTGTGATTTATAACTGCAGGGACCTGCTTATGTGTTGTGAACCAAATGTTACATGCATGTTATTCCCTTTTATCTTACCACTAGCAGTAAAGTCAGTTATTATTTACAACATTGTCTATGAGTCTGAGTTATCAATCCACACACCCACATTTAAAGCATAAGTGATTGTTTATGTGAAATTGCTGTGGGTTAACTGTGCCAGAGCGGGTAGAGCAGATTGCCGGGGGGTTGGGGAAGCTGTACTCAGGGCCCAAATCAAAACTTGCGGCTCTCTTAAGTTGAGGGTATCGCTACAATACTATACACTGTCACTGCACTATTGACACTGGCTGGGGCTGCACTGACTTTGGACTTGATAAAACACAGTGGACCAACACCAGCAGATGACATGTCTCCCCAAATCATCACCGACTGTGGAAAATTTGGCATTTTATTTGGTAATAAAGGTCCCAGAGTCTGCAGGAAGAGTGGAGGGGCTCAGAATCCAAGTCCAGTGTATAGTTTCCACAGTCGGTGATGATTTGGGGACCCATGCCATCTGCTGGTGTTGGTCCACTGTGCTTTATGAAGTCCAAAGTCAGCGCACCCCTCTACCAGGAAATTCTAGAGCCCTTCATGCTTCCCTCTGCTGACCATCTTTATGGAGATGCTGATTTCATTTTCCTGCAGGACTTGGCACCTGCCCACACTGCCAAAAGTACCAATACCTGGTTTAATGATCATGGTATTGGCCAGGAAACTCGCCTGACCTAAACCCTATAGAAAATCTGTGGGGCATTGTCAAGAGGAAGATGAGAGACACCAGACCCAACAATGCAGATGGGCTGAATGCCGCTACCAAAGCAATAACACTTCAGCAGTGCCACAGGCTGATCGCCTCCATGCCACGCCGCAAAAATGCAGTAATTCATGCAAAAGAAGCCCCGACCAAGTATTGAGTATATACTGTACATGGACATACTTTTCAGTAAGCCAACATTTCTGTATTAAAAAAACTTTTTTTTTATTGGTCTTATGTAATATTCAAATTTTCTGAGATACTGAATTTGGGGTTTTCACTAGCTGTAAGCCATAATCATCAAAATTAAAAGAAAGAAATGCTTGAAATATATCACTCTCACTCTGTGTGTAGCGCATCTATATAAAATATATGAGTTTCACTTTTTGAATTGAATTACTAAAATAAATGAACTTTTTGATGATATTTAAATTTTATGAGATGCACCTGTGTATATGTGATTCTGGAGAGGAGGGCCGTCCTGTGGAAGTAAATCTGCTATAGTGTGATCCTAAACTGGTTAAGAATAAGATAGGTTTATGTTTCAGGAAGAACTTGCTTATTAAAGATGCTCTTTCTGGTTTAATAAAGCTGTGGGCTTGCCCCTCCAACCAAGTCTGTCTTACCTGTCTGGGACAGGCAGGGCCGGATTTCCCACAAGACCACCGAGGCCATGCCTCGGGGCGGCAGTAAATGTGCAGGGGCGGCGCCGCGGCAAAAGCATAGTCCCCGCCCTCTCCCCCCTCCCAGGCGCGGAGGGTGGCTCCCTGTACGTCGAATGCTGGTGATGTCAGAGCTCCGTTGCTAGGAGAACAGAGAAGCGACGGATGCAAAGAGTTTGGGAGCAATGTGAGATGGTCGGAGTGATCGAGGTGAGCCTTTCCTCCCGCCTTCTATCTGTCTCACCTATAGGGACTGTCAGTGCGGTCATGTTGGAGTCAGCGGCCCCTCCTTAGTATTTCATGGCGGCTGAGTGTAGAAATAGTGTGTGTATTCTTCTGGGCTCCTGTGATCGGGATGGGCTCAGCCTATATGAGACCCCATAAGAGATGTCATCCTGGGGAGCAGTGTATAGGGGACTGTTGTAATTGCTGTGTGTGTGTCTACATTGTACCAAGGCTCCTTCACACCTCTTTTGATGCTCACTTACACTTGTGATGGGGGGTAAAATCCCTTGGTTGAGCAGCTTAATTACTGCCCCCACTTTTTTTTTCTGCAGAGGCAGTGGCTGCAATGCTTTGCAATTATGTACCATCTCGCTTTTCAAGTGAATGGGGCCATGCTGTAATTGCCCTGCAAAAATCCTGTCGTCTCGGTGTCCTGCCGAAAAAATTCCCCCGGCGCCGCCGGCGGATAAGGACCCCCCGGTCCTGCGCAGGGCGCGGCGCTTGCGCAGTACGAACCTCAACGAAAATAGCCGAAGATGTATTTGGCGGGGGGGGGGGGGGATTTTTAATGTAATTCAATTTTTTTTTTACCTAATCTCTATCATATGGGGGAGGGGGGCTCAGAAGCCTCCTATCTGATGGTGTGTTTGTGTGTGTGTGTGTGTGTGTGTGTGGGGGGGGGGGGCGGCATTGAAGGACCCGGCCTTGGGGCGGCAAAGGGAGTAAATCCGGGCCTGGGGACAGGTACACGAATCGGCCACAAGCACTGATTATTTTGGTGTGGCAGCCAATGAAATTCTAAAGGGTGTCTACAACAGCCTTTATAAATTCCCTAAATTATGCACTGCAAACTTATGAGTGGACATCGGAGATCTTATATTGTTCTTGTTTTTTTTTTGTTTTTGTACAGTAGACTTCTGATATATCATATTTTGTCATTTCCAAAACAGATACATACTTAAAGGTTACATCACGCAACCATAAACCTTTATAAACAGACCACAAACTTCCCATTAATAAAATAGATGGATGTCAGCGGGGAAAGTGCAAGCAGCAATCTACATTTAGAGGTCTGAAATGGCACTTGCCAATATATGTGTAAATAGAGATTTTGCTATTAAGTGACTGCAGACCACAGCACTCCAATAATAAAGAAATACATAGTAAAGGTCATTTTTCAATATTCATTAGTAGCAGGAAATGCTGCAGCTGGAAAATATCAAGATGAATGTAGCAATAAATTGTAAGTTACTCTGCAAGGATAATACATTTCCAAAATCCCTCTGCAAAAGAGACAGAAGAAATTAACTCCAATGGTGTCATCTTTTATATCTGTTAATTAAAATGGATCGTGTTATAGGATTTATGACAATCACGGAAAGGTGAGAGTATTTGAAGATAAGGTTAGGTGTTAATTAAAGGCATGCTAAAACAAGTCAAAACTAAAACATATGTAAACCCCAATAATGGATGTCTCCTAAGGCCTCATGCTAGGGTTGCCACCTTGTCTTCAAGTCAAACCCAAACACTTTAACAGCGCACAGCAATTTTTTTATTATAAACTATACATATATTTTGCAATTAAATAAAATTTTTAATCATATGAAGTTAATCACAAAAGTCCCCCTTTGCATCCGAGTCCACAGAGTCCCTCTTTTACATCTGAATCCGCAGAGTTCACCTATACTGTAAAGCGGGACTCTGCAGACTCTGATGTAAGGGAGAACTCTGGGGACTCTGCAGACTCTGATGTAAGGGAGAACTCTGGGGACTCTGCAGACTCTGATGTAAGGGAGAACTCTGGGGACTCTGCAGACTCTGATGTAAGGGAGAACTCTGGGGACTCTGCAGACTCTGATGTAAGGGAGAACTCTGGGGACTCTGCAGACTCTAATGTAAGGGAGAACTCTGGGGACTCTAACATAAGGGATGCTCTGGGAAACCTGATCTAAGTGGGAACACTGAGAAATCTGATGTACGGAGAGGACTCTGATGTAAGGAGGAACACTGTGACCTCTGATGTAAAGGGGAACTCTGATGTAAGGGGTGCTCTGAGAACCCTGATTTTCCTTAGTGCACTCACTCGGAGGCAGGAGAGAGAATGAGGGAGACTTCAGTCACAGACAGGGATGGATGGTGAGCTCACTCACCCCTTGGCAGTCAGCACCTCTCATTCAGATGTATCTGAGGCAGCTGGACTTCAAATTTACAGCCCCCACTTTCCTTTTCTGAGGCACAGTGCCTGGGATTGGAGTGTGGCCTGACAGAGGGGTAGGGGTGGGAGGAAGAGGAGCAGATCGAGTCCTCTCTCCTCTCCCATCTGTATGTGGGGGGATTGTTAGTGCTGTCTTTGGGCAGTGTGAAAGAGAGTGTAATAGACACTCTCAGCTTAGACAACTGGAAGCCAGCAGAGGCCATAGTCCAGTCTAAATAATGTGTCCGGGTTTCAGGCAGTTTGAAACCCAGACACATGATTCCAAACCCGAACTGTCCGGGTGAATCCCGGACAGGTGGCAACCCTACCTCATGCCCACAGAGCTTGAAAAATAATTGTTTATTAAAAGCACCTCTATGTTAGCCCATGTGTCCATGCAGGGCCACTGATAAGGCAGTACAGCCAGCCCTCCTGTACTGGGCCTGGGCCCCATCAGCTAAAAAGGGGGGCACAGGCACCTGCTGAGCAGGAGGGCCGACTGTACTGTCTTATTGCAGACACCAGTGCTCTTCTGCCTTCCCCTGCAACGCTGACAGCTTCTCCCTCCGGCTGCACTGTAGGGGAGTGGTTCTAGCACATGCACCACTTCCATCTGCTGTCCAGGCCCCCCTGTGTGCCCCTTTCCCTCGCAGGCCTTCCGACTTCCCTTCTCTCCTCTCCTGCCAGAAGCTGCTGCAGGCACACAGGGGGGGATGTTTCAGGATAGAGAGCAAGGGAAGGGGTCGGTAAATATATAATTTATTGGCCCCTTCCTTTCCTGAATAAACACACTAAGTAATCAGTAACATGACTAGGGTAGTTCAGATATACCTGCTCACTACTAAATACCCAACACAACCCCCCTTTCTTCAATAACGACACCAAAAACTGTGTTGGGGTTAAATGGCCAGTTCGGCCTTTTCTTAAACCAAAAAAACATAATTAAACATAAACATTAATAAACACTCCAGATCAAAGGAGAAGAAACTGGTTGCAGATCCTTGACGACACCGTCTCCCACAACTTTGGAGTCTGTGATACCGTTAAGCTACGTTCCAGTCCCAAGCCGCCAAACACCACCTCGAGGACTATCGGAACTGACCACAGACCCCTACCACCCTAACACCTGGTCAGTCTAAACTGAACAAGACCAACCGAAGGACTCCATACCTGAGATGGGTCCCACCGTTTCATCAATCAACCAATGTTTTCGACCCTCGTCAAGGACCCCAACCGCCAACGTTCTCTCTCTTCAAGAAACATAACCAACAATGTCACCAGGGCAGACGGGAGGGACGTTCCTCCCACGATTTCAAGTGATGCCCCCCACTCCTCCTCTGAACTACTATCGCTCCTGCTCCTCCCATCACCCTGTCTGCTCGTCCAATCAGGTTAGAGCCCTGACCTTTTATACCCAACCCCTAATTGTAACCGTATTCTATGGCCTGTTTTTACTTCCACCCTGTCATGTATGCCCT
Source organism: Rana muscosa (assembly GCA_029206835.1). Lineage (NCBI taxonomy): Eukaryota > Metazoa > Chordata > Amphibia > Anura > Ranidae > Rana > Rana muscosa. The sequence goes on from CM055119.1 coordinate 343,203,464, forward strand.
ACGCTTATCACTTTGTTCAAGCTTCGTGTATGTCTATCACTCCTGTGTCCATTCATCACTGAAGCATAGTAAACTGTGTTTACTATGTCCATAGACACCCACAGCACCGGCAAGCAACGTCCCCTGCTCCCTCCCCCCAGCAGTTTGACTGATGGTAATAGGAGCCTATCACTCCATGGCCTCCAGTGCCAGGAAGTTCGTGGAGCAGCGCTGATGGATCCTGGACCCAATGGCAGTGACAAAGATAGTAATCAGTGTTTGGGCACCACAGGAGAAGGGGTTAGTAAAATTACTGGAACTATTTTAACTGCTTGCCAACCTGATAACATAGACTGAGGCCCCATTCACACCTGAGCAATTATCTGCTTGAAGCTTGAAGCTCAAAAACGCTGGAGGAGAAAAAATCAATTATTCTCTATGGAGATGGTTCATCTCCACTCCAAGTCGCCTGAAGCCAAACGCCTGAAACACAAACAAGTTCTGGAGCTTTTTTTTCCCGTACGAAACGGCCAGATTTGGGCATTTTTTGGGGCTTTTGTATTCCCATAGAAATTAATGTAAACGCGCCATTCGTACTTTTTTGAGCATTTCCGCACGCGCGTTTTCACGATTTTCTGCTCCAACGGGACACTCTTTACGTCTAGAGGAAAAGAGAATTCATCTCCAAATATGGAAAGGTTTCTTCACAGTAAGAGCTGTGAAAATGTGGAATAGACTCCCTCCCAGGCATGTACTGGCCCGGTGGGCGGATGGCTCAGTGGGCCGGTTTAAGAGACAGCCTGTCAAATTAATGGCTGTGCGGCCCGCACAGCCATTACTTTGAGCACTTTGAGCACTTTGAGCACTGTACTGCAGGGGTGGACTGTCCGACTGACCTATCGGCAATGTGGGGCCCCATGACAGCTGCAAGACTGGCACTGGAAGCAGCTGAAATAGGACCTCTCACAGCGTGCTGTTCCCCGCCGGCCCCTCTTTCACTCTTCACTCCCATCCACCCCTGGTGCTTGCACATGACATCATCCAGGACGAACTAGAAGAGCAGAGGGGCCGGCAGAGAGCAGCGCTCCATGAGAGGTCTTATTGCAGGCATCGGGTGAGGCTCCATGATACTCTCCTGTTATCCCCCGCTGTCCCACCGTGTCCTCCAGCCTCCACTGTGTCCTCCAGCCCCCACGCTGTCCTCCAGCCCCCACTGTGTCCTCCAGCCTGCACTGTTTCCTCCAGCCCCCACTGTGTCCTCCAGCCCCCACTGTGTCCTCCAGCCTCCACTGTGTCCTCCAGCCTCCACTTTGTCCTCCAGCCCCCACTGTGTCCTCCAGCCTCCACTGTGTCCTCCACCCCCCATGCTGTCCCCCTCTGTCCTCCACCCCCCCACGCTGTCCCCCTCTGTCCTCCACCCCCCACGCTGTCCCCCTCTGTCCTCCACCCCCCACGCTGTCCCCCTGTGTCCTCCAGCCCCCACACTGTCCCCCTCTGTCTTCCACCCCCCTGTGTCCTCCACCCATCATGGTGTCCCCCTGTGTCCTCCACCCCCCATGTTGTCCCACTGTGTCCTTCACCCCCCATGGTGTCCCCCTGTGTCCTCCACCCTGCCACGCTATCCCCCTGTGTCCTCCACCCCCCCCCCCAACAGTATATATACTGTTTTTGTGCGTGTTTGCAAAATTAAAGTAGGCCGGTCTGGATGATGTCCAGGGCCAAATTTTTGTCCCAGTCCAGCCCTGCTCCCTCCAGAGGTGGTTCTGGCCAGCTCAGTAGATTGCTTTAAGAAAGGCCTGGATACTTTCCTAAATGTACATAATATAACTGGGTACTGACATTTATAGGTAAAGTTGATCCGGGGAAAATCCGATTGCCTCTCGGGGGATCAGGAAGGAATTTTTTCCCCTGCTGTAGCAAATTGGATCATGCTCTGCTGGGGTTTTTTGCCTTCCTCTGGATCAACTGTGGGTATAGAAATGGGTATATTGGATTGTACGATATTTTTTATTTTATTTACTTTATGGTTGAACTAGATGGACTTGTGTCTTTTTTCAAGATCACTAACTATGTAACTATGTAACTATTATTATTATTAATAATAATAATAGTAATAATAAAAAAATAACAACACCCAAACTCGAAAAAAAAAATACATTATTAATAATAATAAAAATTATATATGTTTTTGTGTTACGGTTAGGGCGTTTAGTTATTTATTATTATTTAAAATTTTAAGTGGTAAGGGTTAAAGTTAAGGGTTAAATATTTATTTATTGTTACTTAGTATTAGTTTATTGAATTTATTTATTTTTTATTTACGATTTTTATTTATTTGTGTATTTATTTTACATTTATTTATTCATTTATTATTATTTGTATAAGAATAATAAATAAAATAATATAAAAAAAAAAAATAAAATAATAATAAATAACCCGAACCCCAACTCCTAATTCTAACCCTAACCCAAACTGAACTTGAACCCCTTACTCTAACGAAAACACATTATAATAAATGAATAATAATAAAAATAGAAATAAAAGCTAATGGAAAAGCTAAAAAAGCTGAAATACCTAGCAAAAAATGATGCAACAGATAATAGTTTTCCCTATTGGCTAATAAAAAAACGCCAAAGCCCACAAACGCGCTAAAAACGCCCGAAAAAGCGTGCAAAAAAATGCCGGAAAGACGCTACCCTCGGGTGTGAATGCAGCCTTACAGCTGAAAGGCGGTTCTGCTGTGCCAGAACACGTGCCTAGTACGTGATCTGGCACTTTTGGGTAGGGGAGCAGGCGGAAGAGCTCTGTCCTGTCAGCGGGGAAGTGATGGATTTACTTTCCCGCAAAGCAGGGAATTAAATTGATTACTTCCCCTAGTAAAGGCACCTTACTGTGTACACATAAACACTGGCTAGGTACACATTTAACCCTTTGATCACCCTAGATGTGTAACCCCTTCCCAGCCAGTGCCATTAGTATATTTTTAGCACTGAGCATTGTATTAGTGCCACTGGTTCCCAAAAAGTGTCAGAGAGTGTCAAAAAGTTCACTGCAATATCGCAGTCCCGCTATAAGTCACGGATCGCCGCTATTACTAAAATAAGTAAAAATAAATAAAAATATCCTATAGTTTATAAAAGCTATAACTTTTGCACAAAGAAATTAGATTTTTTAAATTTTTTTATATATGTTTTATAGCAGAAAGTAAAAAATAAATATATTTTTTTTGTTTATAGTGCAAAAAAATCTAAAACGCAGAGGTGATCAAATACCACCAAAAGAAAGCTCTATTTGTGGGAAAATTGACGTTATTGGGAAACGGCACCACCTCTGGGAATTAAAGCCCACTTAAAGGGCCACCAGGAGCCACCATGAAGTGGTTAAAGACTACAGACCATTTTACCCACATGTAATAGAGAAGAGGAGAGGAGGAGGTGTTCTGTAGCCTGTCTTAGGGTTACAATGTAGCACCTCCATACATGCAGTGTAGTAAATTTGCATTGTCAACCTAGGAAGTGTGTTACTGGCAGGATCACCAGGTGAAAATAAAGGAATACACAGCCTGAAATAAGAAAATGATTGCAGTTATCTCATCTAAGGTCTGGTCATCTGCATTATATTCATTTTTATATTTTAACTTATTGACTGCATGCAAGAAACATGACCAGGATTCTGTCTTTTATCTAGGTTTGGTAATGTATGCTAGGCCACCTCAGTGCCAAAAAACAGTTTTTGCTAGTAACCAGTGCCATGGGAATATTCCTGACTGTCTCAATAAGAGGATGATCCCACCTATTGCTTTTTTTTGTAGGGTTGGAGGGCACATTATCATACTCATACCCCATTCTACTGTCTTGTGTCTATCACACCAATCTCATTTCCCCACTCTGACCTCTACCACTTCCATATCACTGCGACTCTGCCCCCCCCCCCCCCCCTTTCACTGCCTGCAGTTTGTCTTGCCCACCTTCTAACTTAAAATAGGCCCACCATAGCCATAAGGAAAACACAACTCAAATTTATAGAAAATGAAAAAGTAGAGACCAGAGAGGTTAAAAAATGATTATTATATTACTATTTACCCGTATGTTTATATACTTTCTATGCTCAATAAATGTTGTTTTGATTAAAAAATAAAGCCAAAGCGTGGAAAACCCCAACATTAATGATCTCAGAAACCAAAACCAGAATGAACCAAGCCATGACCCACTCAAAAACGGAAGCCATTACCAATGATAATATTGGAAAATTTGAAAAAATCTGGAATCCTTGGGTGACTAATTTTTTCCCTCCCAACTTTGACATCACATTATTAAGACCTTGGTAATATAACTACTAATAGCTATTTAATATACTAATATTATCAGACCAACATTATAAGATACCTCGGGGACCTTTTCGACCTTTTCTATCTTTTCTACCTTCTTCTTACCCTTCCCTCTCTTCTATCTTCGCTCTTTAGCTCTTTTTTTGTTGTTTTTTCTTTCTTAGCATATATTGTTATTATATGCAAAAATGGTAGCAACATTTTTATTTTTTTTATGTTTTTTATTTATCAGTATATTTCAGCTTTAGGGCTCCTTTGAAACAATACAAACCTTATATATTACAATAACATTATATGAGGTCGAGAAATTATGACCCTTCATTTTTTCTTTATAAATCCTTATATTACCTTACATGTTATATATTATTACTAAATCTGGTTTGTAATTACTAAATTCAACACTAAGCATATATTTTAGCAAGTCTCCAGATAATGGTCAACATATGTTAAACTTAAATTACTGTTTTTTTTCTCCTCTTCTGTTGTTGTTGCCTTCAAAAATCACTGGAGCTTGACATAAATATCTAATTTGTGTTCTCCTTAACTGCTACTATTTATAGTGACTATGTTTATTGACAATATATGCTTGTAATTTTGAAAATTTAATAAACAAATTTGACAAGAAAAAATAAAAATAAATGATTATTATATCCAGAGATATAATGTCAGGAAAGGCACATTCCTGTGCAAAGAAGATTGGTTTGTGGCCAATTTGCTGGTGCGCATTTGCGCGCGTGAGCATGCACATGTGCGTGAATGAGTGCGCGAGCGTGCGGTTGTGTGAACAGATGCACAAGCGCCCACATACGTCAGGCATGCTATTTAAGCTGCAATATGGCTTTGGGTCCTTGCCATTTGGTCTATTACATTTCTTGAATACCCGCTACCGGTTCCTGTGTTGATTCCCTCTTACCGACTTGATCTGCTCCTGATTCTATCTACCTAAACGGTGCCTATACCGACCCCTGGCTTGTCTTTGGATTTCGTCTCTGCCTGCTCCTTCTGCTTATCCACCCATCTGTCTGCCGTTACCGACCCTGGCCTGACTTTGATTATGCTTCTGCCTGCCACTTGTACTTGATCTGCCTTTCTGTTGCCAACCCAGACTGTCTGACCCTGTTTACCTGCATCTGAACCTGCTGACCTACACCAATCTCCTGTTCCAGTCTCCCAGCCTATACAGCTTGCTCTTCAGGAACACACCAGCCTGCTCTTCAGCAACGCACAGCCTGCTCTTCAGCAACACTCTGCTCTACAGCAACACTCTGCTCTACAGCAATGCACAGCCTGCTCTTCAGCAATGCACAACCTGCTCTTCGGCAACACTCTGCTCTACAGCAATGCACAGCCTGCTCTTCAGCAATGCACAACCTGCTCTTCAGCAATGCACAGCCTGCTCTTCAGCAATGCACAACCTGCTCTTCGGCAATGCACTGCTCTTCAGCAATGCACAGCCTGCTCTTTAGCTACACACTGCTCTTCAGCAACACACAGCCTGCTCTTTGGCAATGCACTGCTCTTCAGCAACGCACTACTCTTCAGTAACGCACAGCCAGCTCTTTAGCAACGCATTCACTGCTATTCAGTGTCCTGCAATGGGAGACCAGTCAGGCACTCACGCCCACTCTGTGCTCAGGCATTCTTGTCACTTTACTAGGGTTCCCGAGCCAAACGTGTAAGAAAAGCCTACCTCCACACGTCAGGATCCACCACCAAGTACGTTACATATAAGCAGCTTGACCTCAAAAGCCTACCTATCGACCAATGAAGCTACCCATCACATGGAGTACCAATGGGAAGCTTGGGATTTTCAGGAGTTGAGATCAAACTTTCAAATCAGGGCTGTAACTCTATGTGATGGGGCCCCAAAGTAAAACCATTTAGGGCCTCCCAAACTCTTTCATCTTCATGTTAAAGTGGAATTCCAGGCTTGTTGCTAACTATGCTTAACCCAGCTCAAACCCCTCTTCTAAATCGTATTCCAATTATCCTGTAGAAGGATATTGAAAGATCAGCAGGTATTTTTGGTACTTTTGGAAATAAATTCTTAGCCTGAAAAAAGTACACCTATTAAGTTACTATATCTGAGGACTTGTAAGCTGCAATATAGCATGTTCTTTGGTTTAGATATTCTCAAAATTTGCCTTTAATGCCAAAAAAGTGACATAAAAGTTGCAAAACTTTTCTGACCTCTTCAAATTTTTGGCTGAAGTTTTGGGGAAATCTCTCAACTTTGCTCAACCCTAGTCAGCATAAGCCAATGTGTATGTACCAAACCCATTCTAAGCTACATTTTTCAAGGGGGTACTTGCAGTACTAGTGCTAAAAAAATTGTCTACCACATTTCTTTTAGCACTTTTCTTTGCCAGGATGGCCTGAGAGTGATTTAGAAATCGAATAATATTTTCATGTTTTATAGAAGCCATAATGTCCCCTTTATTTCCCCTGAGTCCATGGAAAGTTTGTGTCTTGACAATAAATATATATATGTTGGCTAAATAATGGATTATTTGGTAAATAATATATAGCTTTAGTGCTCTGGAAACAAATACGGACAGTCCTCAGTGGAATCATGGACGTACCATATGTTTAAAAGGCATCAACGGTTCTCAGCAGCCATATGTAACAAGATGGCAGATTTACAGATGATACCGGCTCTGGGGTCTAGTCTGTGATGGGTGTTGAGTTTGCAAGAGAAGATGATATAATAGTGACGCAGACTCAGCTATCTTAGCTTAATCAATCTTGGAAAGCAAAGAACAAATCAGATATATTTTTACAATAACAACAACTTCCTAAGCGCTTCAATACCGGAACTTTCACCCCCTTCCTGCCAGGACAATTTTCAGCTTTCAGCACTGTCACACTTTAAATGACAATTGCACGGTCATGTATCACTGTACCCATATTATTGTTATACTTTTTTTGAGACAGATAGAGCTTTCTTTTGATGGTTCTTAATCACCACATGTTTTTTTTTTTTTTTTTTAAACAAATAAGAAAAAAAAAAATATTGGGAAAAAAACCCCAAACTTTTTTTTCGTTTCTGTTATACAATTTTCCAAATAAGTAATTTTACTTATTCACTGATGTGCACTGATGAGGGGGCACTGATGAGGCTGCACTGATGGGCACTGATGAGGTTGAACTGATGGGCACGGATGAGGCTACCCTGATGGGCACTGATGAGGCTGCACTGATGGGCAATGATAACCGTCAGGCACTGATAGGTGGCACTGATATGTTGTATTGATGGGCATTGATATGCTGCACTGGTGGGCACTGATATGTTGCACTGATGGGCATTGATATGCTGCACTGATATGCACTGATATGTTGTACTGATGGGCAGTGGGCACTCATGGGGCTGCACTGACAATCAAGGCACTGATTATCAGTGTAAATGTCCCCTATAACTGGAAAGTCAGTTAATGTCTTTCCTTTCCTCTTTAGACACTGGCAGCGCTGAGAAAAGGCAATGCCAATAACCAGCATTTGTCTACATGTTCTCAGCTGTGATCGGACACAGCTGATCACATGGTAAAGAGCCTATGTCATCAGCTCTTTACCCTGATTGTTAATGCGCTGTGTCTGAGGGACACAGCTCACCACAGATCGCTGCGCTGCGTGCTCCGATGTGAAGGATGTCATATGACGTCCAGTCAGAACAGTAAAGCACTCGACCGGCCATCAATCTGCTCTAAGCCAGACAGGAAGGTGTTAAAGTGGGTCTGTCATCATATACAGTACATATAGTATACGGCTCTGCTTGTGTTGTGTAATGACTGCACGGACAGAGAGAGGTACGTGAGCTGTCTAAGGCAGGTCACACCTGTGGGAAATTCTATGTGAAAAATTGTCATAATTCTTCTGTTAATTAGAGCCAGACCTTCCTCAGTTTCTAATTCACTCTGGAGCAGGTTGAACAAATGGACCTAAAGCAGGCCTACCCACTCTGTTAATGTGGCACACGCCACTCCTGACATTATAATGGTGCAAGAAGCTTAGTTAATTTCCCAGAGTATGTTTATGCAAAAAACATTAAAAAAATGTAGTTCTGAAGTTCCCAGCAGCTGCCCCTGCAAGAATTTTACATGTGTGGTAAGAATGTCACAGGGAGGAATAAAAGCTCCGGGGAGATATAGTTCTGGAGTTGTGCCTATCTCAGTAGAAACTGAGTTCCCAGCAGCTGCCCCAGTGAGAATTTACAAGTGTGTCCAGGATGTCACAGGGAAGAATAAAAGCTCTTTCTTGCTACAGGAACAAGGTTAAAGAATTGTAAAAAAAACGTAGTGCTGGTACATACTCTATGAAGGGGTGAGGGAAGTTTGAGAGTTGAATTGGGTCAATGCCTATACCAATCCTTTAAAGTGCTGCTAAGCAGTGTGTAAGACTTCCAGATTGTGTGCCTTAACCACTTGGCAACCTCCCTACGCACACGTACTGCGGCAGGGCAGCTGCTCTGTGCCAGATTACGTACCTAGTATGTTATCTGATACTTTCGGGTCTGGGGCACATGCACGCTGCCGACGACCCACTCCCTCTGTGATTGGACACAGCGGGAGCCAATCAGCTGTTCCGGCGGATGCAATGTCCGCCAGAATCCACCGATTATTTGAGAAACAGGCAGAATGGCGGTCTGCCTATGTAAACAAAGCAGATCGCCGTTCTGTTAGTAGGGAAGGTAGAGATCCTGTGTTTCTTGTTCATACATCACGGGACACAGAGCAGCATAGTCATTACTATGTGGGTTATATAGAATTACCTTCAGGTGCTGGCACTGGCAACTTCCAAAACAGGAAGTACCCTCCCCTATATAAGCCCCTCCCATCCGGGAGCACCTCAGTTTTTTGCCAGTGTCTAAGGTGTTGGCCAAGGTTAAAATGTATTCATCTGGGCTTGTGTACAGGTTCTCTGGGCCTTAGCAAGCTATTCCGGATCCGACCAAAAAAGCTTCATAGCTAAACGGTCGGTACCCGGGCCTTGCAGAGAAGAGCAGGGTTTTGCCTGTAATGCCTCTCTTAGGAGGGCTGGACCCTGGGATCCAGAGCTCTGGTCATACCCAAAACCAAGAGGCTATCTGTGCAGGGTGCTATACAGGTCCAGGGGAGTGGAATCCTTGGGAACCCGGTCCCTGAAGGTCTAGTACAATGCCTGCCGTGAGAGGTGAAGTTTGGGCTTCTGTGGACCAAACAAAGTCCTGCGGTGGGGAAAAGGTAAGTGGGGGCCCCTCAGGAACTTGGTTCTATTGAGGGGACCCCCAAGCCTAATATGTCTTTCTGCCTGTTACCTAAAGGTATTCCCGCTAATAGCTGTATATGCCTAAGAAATCCTAGAAATGTCTTTTCATAAAGGAAGTTTTAAAAACTGTAAACCTAGAAATGTTTTTCATAAAGGGGGTTTTTAAAAAAAAAAAAAAGACAAAGTGCGGTACCTGTGTTTGTCCACTAGAGGCCGCTGTGGAACGTCTTTTTTTCTTGGGACTATTCCTTCCATGGTGAAAGTCCAGGCAGATGAGTGAGCTCTCTATCAGGGAAGCTGCATTCCTCTGTCATGCTGCCAAGTAGTTTCCTTCCATCCCCGAGTCCTGGTGAAACAGGGACCCTGGCTCCTCTCCCTACATGGCGCCAAGAGCGCACACGTGCACGCGCGCAGCGCGCGCACACACGCTTTCTTTTTATAAGATTTAGCTTCAAAAAAGGGGGCGGAGCCTGGCGGATGACGCGCTCTGTGCGCCCAGCGCTTCTGCGCATGTGCGGGCGTCCCAGCAAGATAAAAGGACTCAGTCCACGCTGCTTGCTATGGACACAGAGCATGAAAAGGAGCTGGTAGCATGGTATAGGGGCTTACAGCGGGCGGTTGATACAGGCATCCCCAGAAAGACGCATTAGTAGACACCCACTGATGTACATAGCAGCAAATTGCATTAGACTATTTCAGTAAGGGGTGTATTGCGGCTGGAATACCTCAGCTTTGAACTAAGGAATATGCCGCCTAAAAAACTCCGAGATAAACCTCTCAGGAAGTGTAGGGGGTCTCCATCGGGCTCTGAGGATCTGGAGCAGTCATCTGCACCTTCCTCCCCTGAGAAATCAGAGGTTAATACCCATAAGGAACCCCCGGGAGTGCCAGGTACTGCGGCTGTCCTCAGTCCACCTGCTCCTGCATATACAACAGAGGAGGTTTTTGCCTCAACTCTGGAGGGATTGGAGCAGAGATTGGCAGCATTGATCGCTTCTTCTCTACAGGAAAGAAAGCGCGCCAGATCTCCATCCCCTCCATTAGAGTGCCTGTTGGCAGAGCAACAGTCCCAGGAAGGGACTGACCTACCTGAAGGGGATCAGGAGGAGGTTAACTCTGTTTTTGAGGAATCGACAGTAGATGAACCATTTTCAGCATCAAAGACTGAAAGATTGTGGGTCCAGACCCTAACTGACATGGTTCGATCTGCATTTAAAATGCCTCTTGTTGAACCATCAACTACTGCTGTCTCCTCGTTGGGGACGCTAAAAGCTCCCCAGGTTAATTGCTCCTTTCCAATTCATCCATTATTGGAAGGACTTATATACCAGGACTGGGAACATCCTGATAAACTATTTGTTCCACCTAAGAAATTTCCGGTGATCTATCCCATGGAGGAAAAGTTCACCCAGAGATGGAATGTTCCTACGGTGGACGCAGCCATTTCTTCTGTGAACAAATCACTGACATGCCCAGTAGATAATGTTCAAATGTTCAAAGATCCAGTAGATAAAAAATTGGAATCTTTATTAAAATCTGCTTTTTCCACAGCAGGGGCTGTTACACAGCCAGCAGTGGCAGCTATTGGGGTCTGCCAAGCTTTAAAGGATCAAATGAAAATGGTCCTGAGGGATTTGCCAGACCAGCAGGCCCAGGCTCTGGCTGATCTGCCTAGAGCATTATGCTTTGCGGTTGACGCCATCAAGGATTCTATCCATCAGGCCTCCCGCCTCACGCTGTCTTTGGTACATATGCGTAGGCTTCTGTGGCTCAAGAACTGGTCTGCTGAGGCTCCCTGTAAAAAGCTCTTAGTTAGCTTCCCATTTCATGGAGAACGCCTTTTTGGCGAAGACCTGGATAAATATATCCAGAAGATTTCCAGTGGTAAAAGTACTCTCTTACCAATTAAAAAGAGGTCTAGGGGTCCGTCTTTTAAGAGGACTACCTCTCCTATCCCTGGGACGTCTGCTACTAAGCAGTTCCGACGGCCTCCTCGGTCAAACTCAGGAGGTAAAAATCAGGGACAGTCACAGGGTAATAAAAAGCCCTGGATCCGAAGAGGTACTAAACCAGCCTCCAAGTCAAGCCTATGAAGGGCTGCCCCCACTCAAACGGGTGGGGGGAAGACTTCAGTTGTTCACAGAGACCTGGCGGGAGACGATCAAAGACAGATGGGTGCTCTCCGCAGTAACTCGGGGATACAAGTTGGAGTTAAAAGAGTCTCCTCCTTCCCATTTTATGTGGTCAGGCATGCCAAAAGACCCTCTGAAAAGAAGGTGTCTCCTAGTGGCGTTAGAACAACTATTGCTCCAAGGAGTAATTATGGAGGTTCCTATGGAAGAGTGGGGGTTGAGTTTCTACTCAAACCTTTTCACAGTCCCGAAACCAAACGGGGACATAAGACCCATATTGGACCTAAAGAGTCTAAACAAATTTCTAAACGTCCGGTCCTTCCGGATGGAGTCGATCCGATCGGTCACCGCTGCCCTACAGGGGGAGGAATGGTTAGCCTCGATCGACATCAAAGATGCTTACTTGCATGTTCCCATCTTTCCAGGTCATCAAAAATTTCTACGCTTTGCAGTAGAAGGGCGCCATTTTCAGTTCAGAGCCTTACCATTCGGTCTGGCCACAGCACCACGAGTGTTCACAAAAATTCTGGCCCCACTGTTGGCCGATCTAAGTACACGAGGTGTAACGATAATGGCATACCTACACGACCTGTTGTTGATGGACCACTCAGTTGCCAAGCTAGAAGTGGTAATTGTCGATACAATCAAGTATCTAGAATCTCACGGTTGGGTCATCAACCTGGACAAGTCAGCCCTACAGCCAGTGAAAAACCTGGTATATCTAGGGCTACGGCTGGATTCAGACCAGAGGAAGATTTTCTTACCTCTAGACAAGGTATCCTCTCTGAGGGGCTTGGTCCGTCTGCTTTGTGCAAAAAGACAGCCGTCCATATGCCTGTGCATGAGGCTGCTAGGAAAGATGGTGGCATCATTCGAAGCTGTGGTACGCGGAGATCATCAAAATGTCTGTGGGGAGTCCTTGGACCCTTCCACGTCGACCGGACCTGCTTTCGCAAGGACCGATATACCACCCTTCCTTACTAACTCTAAGTTTAACGGCCTGGCTATTGAATCCCACATCCTAAAGAAGAGAGGTCTCTCTAACTCTGTGGTATCAACTATAATCAATGCCAGGAAGCCTGTATCCAGGCAGATCTACTATAGAGTTTGGAAGGCGTACATCACTTGGTGCGAGGCCAGAAAATGGCATCCACGTAAGTACGTTATAGGCAGAATTCTGGACTTCCTGCAGTGGGCTGTAGACAGGAAGTTTGCCTTAAGTACTATCAAGGGCCAGGTTTCGGCCTTATCAATACTATTTCAAAGGCCCCTGGCTATGCATTCACTTGTCAAATCCTTTATGCAAGGTGTGACTCGTATTATTCCACCGATTAAAGCTCCCATATGCCCATGGGATCTAAATTTGGTTCTGTCGGTTCTGCAGAAGCAGCCATTTGAACCTTTGCGGCACATTTCCTTGGTTCTACTCACCAGAAAATTGATATTTTTAGTAGCCATATGCTCGGCTAGAAGAGTGTCGGAATTAGCCGCCATGTCCTGTAAAGAGCCATATCTGGTTATTCATAAGGACAGAGTAGTATTACGCCCTCACCCAGCCTTTCTTCCTAAGGTGGTATCGGGGTTTCACTTGAACCAGGATGTGGTTCTTCCTTCTTTTTTCCCCAAACCAAGCTCGGTAGAGGAAAAGTTATTGCATTCTTTGGATGTAGTAAGAGCAGTTAAAGCTTATCTAAAAGCCACTGCTCAGATTCGTAGAACGGATTCTTTGTTTGTTCTGCCGGAAGGCCCCAGAAAGGGTCAGGCAGCATCAAAATCTACTTTAGCCAAGTGGATTCGACAGGTCATAATACAAGCCTATGGCTTGAGAAGTAGACCGCCTCCGTTCAAAGTTAGGGCGCACTCCACGAGAGCAGTTGGAACTTCATGGGCAGTGCATCACCAGGCCTCCCTGGCTCAAATTTGTAAGGCCGCAACATGGTCTTCAGTACACACGTTTACTAGGTTCTACCAGGTGGACGTTAGAAGTCAGGAGGATGTCGCCTTTGGGCGCAGTGTGTTGCAGGCCGCAAAAGATCCTCATAACTGATAGCGCCCAGCTTATGTATGGTGTATCCCCCCCCTCATTTGGCATTGCTTTGGGACGTCCCACATAGTAATGACTATTCTGCTCTGTGTCCCGTGATGTATGAACAAGAAAGTAGGATTTTTAAAACAGCTTACCTGTAAAATCCTTTTCTTGGAGTACATCACGGGACACAGAGCTCCCACCCTCTTTTGGGGACACGTATTGCTTTGCTACAAAACTGAGGTGCTCCCGGATGGGAGGGGCTTATATAGGGGAGGGTACTTCCTGTTTTGGAAGTTGCCAGTGCCAGCACCTGAAGGTAATTCTATATAACCCACATAGTAATGACTATGCTGCTCTGTGTCCCGTGATGTACTCCAAGAAAAGGATTTTACAGGTAAGCTGTTTTAAAAATCCTACTTTTTCCTAAGCAGGAACATGGATCTCTGCCTTCCCACAGTTAAAGCACCCCCCCCCCCCCACAGTTGGCAAGCACTCCCTAGGCAAACATTTAACCCTTTGATTGCCCCTGATGTTAACCCCTCCCTGCCAGTGTCATTAGAACAGTGACAGTGGATACTTTTTAGCACTGATCACTGTATTAGTATCACTGGCCCCCAAAAAGTGTCAGATAGGTGTCCCCCGCAATATTGCAGTCCTGCTATAAATCGCTGATCACCGCCATTACTAGTAAAATAAAATAAAAAATAAAGCAAGAATAAAGAAAAATATCCCATAGTTTGTAGATATAATTTTTGTGCAAACCAATCAATATACACTAATTGGGATTTTTACCAAAAATATTTAGCAGAATACATATTGGCCTAAATTGATAAATTGATGATTTTTTTTTAAATAAATAAAAAAAAAATATTGGATGTGTTTTATGACAAAAAGTCAAAAATATTGTTTTGTTTTTTTCAAAATTGTTGGTCTTTTTCTGTTTATAGCACAAAAAATAAAAACCGCAGAGGTTATAAAATAACGCCAAAAGAAAGCTCTATTTGTGGGAAAAAAAATGACAAAATTTTATTTGGGTACAGTGTTGCACGACTGCACAATTGTCAGTTAAAATAACGCAGTGCCTTATCTTAAAAAATGGCCTGGTCATGATGCGGGGTAAACCTTCCGGAGCTGAAGTGGTTAAAATGGTTGTAAAGGCAGAAGGTTTTTTACCTTAATGCATTCTATACATTAAGATAAAAAGCCTTCTGTGTGCAGCAGCCACTTTCAGCCCCCCTAATACTTACCTGAGGTTCCTCTAGCTCCAGTCAAGCGATGTTGTAGGAATGTCCGTCCGGGACTCCCCTCCTCATTGGCTGAGACAGAAGTGCGGCGCCATTGACTCCCACTGCTGTCAATTAAAGTCAGCCAGCCAATAAGAATAGAAAGGGGATAAGGCCGGCCGGCAGCTCAATGTCTTAATGGACACAGGGAGCTGTGACTCGGCTCGGGTGCCCCCATAGCAAGCTGCTTGCTGTGGGGGCACCCAACAGGATTGAGGGGCCAGGAGAGATGAAAAGGGACCCGAGAAGAGGAGGTTTTGGGCTGCTCTGTGCAAATCCACTGCAACGGTGCAGGTAAGTATAATATGTTTATTACATTTTTAATTAAAAAAAATGAGACTTTACAATTACTTTAACCACTTGAGCCCCAGACCAATACGCAGCATAAAGACCAGGCCCCTTTTTGCGATTCGGCACTGCGTCGCTTTAACTGACAATTGCGCAGTCGTGCGACGTGGCTCCCAAACAAAATTGACGTCCTTTTTTCCCACAAGTAGAGCTTTCTTTTGGTGGTATTTGATCACCTCTGCGGTTTTTATTTTTTGCGCTATAAACAAAAAAAAGCGACAATTTTGAAAAAAATCAATATTTTTTACTTTTTGCTATAATAAATATCCCCCAAAAATATATAAAAAAACATTTTTTTTCCTCAGTTTTGGCTGATACGTATTCTTCTACATATTTTTGGTAAAAAAAATTGCAATCGGCGTTTATTAATTGGTTTGCGCAAAAGTTATAGCGTTTACAAAATAGGGGATAGTTTTATGGCATTTTTATTAATATTTTTTTTTTTACTAGTAATGGCGGCGATCAGTGATTTTTATCGTGACTGCGACATTATGGCGGACACATCGGACACTTTTGACACATTTTTGGGACCATTGTCATTTTCACAGCGATCAGTGCTATAAAAATGCACTGATTACTGTGAAAATGACACTGGCAGTGAAGAGGTTAACCACTAGGTGGCGCTGTAGGGGTTAAATGTTCCCTGCATTGTGTTTCTTACTGGGGGGGGGGTCGGGCTATGTGTCACATGACACCGATCTCGGCTCCGTGCACACGGAGCCGAGATCGGTGTCATTGTTAGTAGGCAGAGCAGGGAAATGCTTGTTTACACAAGCATCTCCCTGCTCCATACCTCCGTGAGACGATCGCGGGGATCCCCGCGGCGATCGAGTCCGCGGGACCGGCGGTCCGACTCATGGGGAAGGCAGGAGGGTCGCGAACGTGCGCCACTGGCGGTGCGCGCGCGCCCCCCACATTGGGCAGTTAAAGGGGACGTACAGGTACGTGATTGTGCCTGTACGAGCCATTCTGCCGACGTATATATACAGTGGCTGGTCCTCAAGTGGTTAAGCACACTTTAAAGCAGGGGTCTCAAACTGGTGGCCCTCCAGCTGTTGCGAAACTACAAGTCCCATGAGGCATTGGAAGGCTGATAGTTACAAGCATGACTCCCACAGGCAGAGGCATGATGGGACTTCAGGGCCAGTGTCTTTGAGAGATTAAAGGGGTTGTAAACCTACGTGTTTTTTTCACCTTAATGTATCCTATGCATTAAGGTGAAAAACACCTTGCAGTGTTCGGCCCCCCAACCCCTCTGTTTTACTTACCTAACCCCAAATTTCCGTGGGCACGATCCCGCGTCACTCTCTCCATGGGTTCTCGGGTCTTCATTGGATAGATTGATAGCAGCGCAGCCATCGGCTCCCGCTTCTGTCAATCAAATCCAATGACACGGGAGCCATAGGGCGGGGCCGAGTCATACACTCGGTGTCTATGGACGCAGAGTGTATGACACAGGAGCGCGCCCATTGCTTGCAGCGCGGTGTCCAAAGAGGCCAAGAGAGAGCTTCCCAGAGGGAGTTATCTAATGCGGGAAGGACCCCAGAACAGGTGGATCGGGGCCACTCTGGGCAAAATGAACTGCACAGTGGAGGTAAGTATGACATGTTGTTATTTAAAAAAAAAAAAAAAATTATATCACTTTAACCCTCACTTCCTCTCCAAATGATTACCTGTCACCGGGACAGGAAGTAAGGGGAATCTCCCCAGTAAGGGGGGAGGCAAAGCACCCAACTGTCCCTGATTTCGAGGGACTGTCCCTGATTTGGAGCAATTCCCTCTATCCCTCATTCCGCCTCATTTGTCCCCAATGCTGTATCCTGGCCTAGGCCAACAAGGCCCAGGCCTAGGGCAGCACTTTTCAGGGGGGCAGCACAGAAAGAGTCCCCGCCGGCTTGCGCTACACTGTTAGTGTAGCACCAGTCTTATGGGGCGGACTGGGCTGAGAGGCAAATTAGTCTAGTGCCACACTGCTTCCGGTATGCGGGTGGCCGGCATTCCACAACTGTTAGTTTTGACTGTCCTATCATCCTGGACCACAAACCTTCCTCACTGTGCTATATGTTTTCTGCTGCACCATTGGCATGGTTATATCTTCTTAGTCCTCTCCATAAAATTATCAGAAATTTGTGCTTAGAGTAGAACTGTAGGCAACACTTTTTTTTTCATTTTGGATAGAGCAATCGAGGGTTATAGCCCCTGTCAGTTTTTTTTTTTACCATCCCTTTCCCATTGCAGAGATTTCCCTTCACTTCCTGCCCCATAGCCAAACAGCAAGTGAGAGGAAATCTATGCAAATTAAGTAATCAATTGCCCCCCCCCCAGAATTTCAGGGCGGGTCTTAAACATAAAGGGGTGTGGCCTTGACAGGAAGGGGTGGGTCATATTTAAATTAATGGGTGCACGAGTTTAGTCAGGCCTAGCGCAGCACAAAACCTAAATACACCACTGTTTGTCCCTCATTTTGGTCTGATCTACAGTTGCATATGTAGCGCTACCCCCAGTTAAGAGAGCCGCTGGGTTTTGTTTCGGGCCCTGTATACAGCACCGCCAACCCCCGGCAATCGACTCAACCCACACTGGCACAGTTAGTCTAGGGATTGTTACCTCGTAACGGTCTATACCTGATTATACACAATCTGGCAGTATTGATAGATAACTACTATCTGCAAAGCTGACACTAATACCAATGTGATAAAATATACCTGGATTTACTTTGGTATAAAGGTTCAAGGTTAAACACATCACATAGCATACATGCAGAGCCCTGCAGCAATAAACATATTCATCAGTGCAGAGTGATCACCCGCCACGTGCAACTATCTTCTTTCCCTATGCGCAATATGGCGCAGCAACAAAGTTTTAACCCCCACCCTGGTCAGGCCTGACTCAGATTAAAACTCAGTCCCTTATGAGAACAATTCTTCGCATGCAACTTGAACGGTGGTGCACTTTCAGGAAACAATATTTGTAATCCAATGGTAGTAAATAACAGGGTGGGCCAAGGCAGTCACTAGGCCCAACAAAGTAAAAAGGGTAATGAAGTGAGCAAGTGCTCGCTCACCACTCCGGACGCGATCCCAGTCCGGGCTTCCACTACTGTGTTTCCGCACACAGTGTCTCCAACGGCCGGGTCTCCGGTCCAGCTGATGTCAGCAAACTCGAGCAGGAACAGGTGCCACCCAGGCTCCGCAGTGGGGTGGAAGGTCTTTGGTCGGTATGCAAGGCCCAGGCTTCAGGCCTTACACAGCAGAAGATCCGCACAGGGAGTCCTATTGCTTGCAGCGCGGTGTCCAAAGAGGCCAAGCTTAGCCTCGCCCTCTTCTTATATAGCCCCACCCATGAGTCTCTGCGGCGGCCCAATTAGGGTGCCCACGTGTCCCGGATTGCCCGGGATTGTGCCGCAATTCGCATTTGTGTCCCATGTCCCGTCACCTTCATTCCGGGAGAATACATTGTCCCGGAATGAAATGAGGACACACAGCCAACCTAATAGACAATTGCCAAACTGGTTGCTAGGGCCGCCCCGCCTGGCATCTAGCAACCAGTGACGTCACATTCGCAGAGTCTCAGAGCGAGGCCGAGAGGAGCAAGGCCTTTACCCAGTGCTGCCCTGCGCTCCGAGTCCACCCACCTCCTCTCCTTCTACGACTGCGGCAGCAGCACCTCCTGACTCCTCCAGGCTTCAGTGACCTCCCGGCAGGTGGCGGCATTCTGCAGTGCCAGCTGGCTTAGATCCACGGCTCAGCTGCCCGTCCCGACTCCCACAGCGCATTGACCGACTTCTCCTCCTCCCGCCCGAGGCCCGACTGCCTTAGGGGGGCCCCCCCAGCCTGGACCAGGGAACAAAGACTGGCGCTCAACCGCCCACCATACCAGATCAGT
The DNA here is from genome assembly GCA_029206835.1 of Rana muscosa. Taxonomy (NCBI): domain Eukaryota; kingdom Metazoa; phylum Chordata; class Amphibia; order Anura; family Ranidae; genus Rana; species Rana muscosa. The sequence goes on from CM055119.1 coordinate 343,222,688, forward strand.
CCAGATTAGAAGGTGAGTAAATGGAACCTGATTGGAGCAGGTCAGGTGACAAGTCGGGGCACTGGGGCTAGGGACAGTACAGTAATAAATGAGGCTGACAAAGTGAGGCAATAAAAAATTAAGCTGACAAGTGGGGGGCAATAAAAAATTAAGCTGACAAGCGGGGGCAAAAAAATGAGGCTGACAAGTGGGGGCAATAAAAAATGAGGCTGACAAGTGGGGGCAATAAAAAATTAGGCTGACAAGTGGGGGCAATAAAAAATGAGGCTTACAAGTGGGGGCAATAAAAAATGAAGCTGACAAGTGGGGGCAATAAAAAATATATATGTAAAAAATGTATACCACCTGTCTAAACTGGTGACCACTGTTTGCTTTTATTTTTCCAAAAATTGGCAAAAAATGATCAAAAATCATATTTTTTTGGGCTGGCGCGGGGGGGGGGGGCAGGGCATGTGCAGGGGGCAAGGGCGTGCGCGGGGGGGTGTCCCTGAATGGCAGTTTGGAAATGTGGTCACCCTAGGCCCAATGCACCCTGGGTGCCAAACGGAGTTCTGGGTATTGTAGTCCAGGGGCCTTAAAGGAGACCCCGCTACACATATAAAATGCACTTTTTAGCTTTCAAAAAGTGTTTTCCAGCAATAAACCTTTCATCTGATTTCTAAATTGCTGCATTTGTAAATTCCAAAAGCCAATATATAGGAATAGTACAGTGTAGTGGTAAAAAAAAAGCACTTGTGGGTTTAACCAATCTTGTTTTTTTGTACAATTCTCCTTTAAGGGGGCGTGGCAAGGGTATGTGTCCTATGCCTGCATGCTTTTGCTGATAAGTGTCCTTCATTTCCATCTCAAAAAGTTGGGAGGTATGAGATGTAAAAACCTGACAGAGTATCTAACCTTGCCTAACCTATCTAATGCAAATGGCGCCTCTTTAACTGTATATTTTTTAGCGACCTGCCTGTCGCTTTCCTTTAATGTCTAAAAGACGGGAGTGAGAAACATTACCTAATAGACGAAGCTTGCAGTTAGCAAGGCACATGAAGCATCTGCTTTTAAAACTAATTGAATATTTCTTTGTCTGATTATTTCAGAACAGATGTGCTGGGGACAATTCAATTACAGATAATCCCCACCGCCCAGTAGGTGTGATGTTCTCTTAGGTAATGTGAGTTCTCAGGCACGGGGTCTTCCCTGAGAGTTTAATTTACCATCTTATGAGTAAACTGTGTTGGGAAACTGAATTCATTTTATGATTTCCCTAAGCTAGCTGCACATAGAAATAATATAGCAATCCCATCAACGGTACTGTATGGCAAGTAAAATGCGCACACTAATGCCATGTACACACAACCGGTTTTCCCGTCGGAATAAACTCGGATGGTTTTTCCCGACGGAATTCCGCTCAAGCTGTCTTGCATACACACGGTCACACCAAATTCCGACCGTCAAGAGCGCGGTGATGTACAACACTACGATGAGCCAAGAAAAATTAAGTTTAATGCTTCCGAGCATGCGTCGACTTGATTCTGAGCATGCGTGGTTTTTAGTACGTCGGAATTGCATACAGACGAACATGTTCTCTATCTAATTCCGTCGGAATTTACGACGGAAAAAGTCCGATGGGGCATACACACGGTCGGAATATCCGATGAAAAACTCCCATCAGACTTTTTCCATCGGAAATTCCAACCGCGTGTACGCGGCATTAGATTCATTTAGATGCACTCTCAATATGAAGTCAAATGAAAGTGATGTGGTGTATAATCTATGCTCTGTGTTTGTACATCTTCCAGCTACTGCGAAATGACAGTTCAAACAGGTACTCATGAAAATTATATTTTTGATATCAGCATCTGCAACACTTAAGCCTCGTACACACGATCGGATATCCTATGGATTCTAATCCGATGGTTTTGTCCATCGGAAATCCGATGAAGCTGACTTCCATCAGTCTTGCCCACACACCATCAGTCAAAAAACCGACTGTTCCAAACGTAAACGTGTAAAACACTCCGATGAGCCGAGAAAAATTAAGTTTAATGCTTCTGAGCATGCATCGACTTGATTCTGAGCATGCGTGGGTTTTTTATCCGATGGACTTGCCCATAGATGATCGGAATTTGCTATCGGTTTTTGATCCATAGGAAAAATTTAAAACATGTTCTATTTTTTAAAACCGATGGAAAAAAGACCGATGGGTCCCATACATGATCGGTTTGTCCGATAAAAAAAGTCCATCGGACTGTATTCATCAGTAAAACCGATCGTGTGTACAGGGCTTTAAAGTGTCGGCTGGTATCTGTATCTCTCCTCTCCTTTCAGTTGGTGCTGCTTCTTTAGGTGTTGTCTCCGATTGCCGTATTTCCGCCATTCTCTGCTCATGTTGCCGCTCATCCTGCCGCTCGATGTCTCTAATGGCTTCCTGTATGGCGGTCTCTGATGGGCTAGCACCGTACAATGCCAACCGCTGTCGAACTCGTTGCTGAAACAAGTCTTCAACTGACCGGGGTCCTACATCACCATCCCTCTGATCCATCTCGGCCAGCTCCCTGATCATGGTGGCCCTGTTCTTTGTCCCACTGGTCCCTCCACGGCTCTCAAGTAGGTCCTTCAGTGTGGCTTTCCCGCAGGCTGCATAGCTGGTCATTCACTGTGGTGGCTTGGAGTGTCCCAGGAACTGGAGGGAAAATCCCACCGCTGCCAACCAATGTAACAACACCCCAAATATGAAAGAAGTTTAACGCCGTTTAAAGATATTCCCTCTCCTGGACACAAATTCACTGCCGATCCTCCACAGTCAGAAGACCACATAGGAATTAATCCTTCCAAAAGAACGAGACGCACTCTGTATCTTTCCAGGATGAACTGACCCTTTATTGCAAAAGTACTACAACTCTTATACACACAGAGAGAAGCTTCAGACCCTCCTCTCATCATACACCTCTGACCAGACCCAATTTACATGAGCCAATTAACTACAGTGAATGGCTAATACACATCTCACAATGAAAGGATCTGTAGCATACACAAGCAGGCAGGTGACTCATCAGCATCTCTTCAATTAACCTGTCTGTCTGCTAGTTCCACAACCTATAATTATAGGCTTAATTCCCACAAGCCACAATAGACAATAGAATGTAATCACACACCATCACCGCAAGTATTACATATTACATAAACAACCCACACACAGTATATACCCAATATATGCCCTGTATATACCATATTGGATATGGCTATCACAGATCATGGTGGGGTTCTCATTCACCCTGTGCCCCTAAGTGAGACACAGGGTGGTTTACACATAAAAGGGATTGGGGAAGCTGAAGCAAGGGTATCTCATACTGTCTAAGAGATTCTGGGTTCCCCGGGCCTTCCCGTTACATCTCTCCCCTTTCGGGAGGAGACTAACACAGGAGGCGACCCCAGACGGGTTGACTCCGAAGTTAGTCCATAGTTCCATTCCTCTAATGCCGGTATCCACACAGTACCCCAAATAAATTGCTCCAAACAGAGCATTACTTACCCAGCCAACCTCTGCCTCTCTCAGAGAAGACAGGGTGACTGGGCTAAGTCTGTCATGCTGTTGGGGATCTGGGCCGACTGCCCAGCATCCCTGGGGTATACAAGTGGAGACTGAAGTCCCATCCACTTGTGGTAGGTGAAAATCCCCCAGTGCTTGCAAAGCAAGGCTGACATCCTCCTGTCTCAGTGTCACACCATTTTCTGGGGTTGTGTCAGTGAGGACCGAAGTCCCATCCAGTACCACAGGAACTCCCTCTTCTGTTAGTTGAGAGCAGAGGCCCGCGGCACTCTGCTCTGTTGCCAGCTCTTGTGCTGGGTTGCTGTTAGTGAAGACCGCAGTCCCATCCACCGATATCCGCTCAAGTTGCAGTTGTGTGCAGAGGCCAGTAGCATTCTGCCCTGCTGCCATTGATTCAGCTGGGGGTAAAAGCTTTACCACCTCAGCTTGTTGCTGGAGAGATGGGCCAACTGCCCCGGCTCCCTGAAACTCCACAGTTGTTTCCGGTGCTGGGCAGAGGTTGCTATCACTCTGCCCTGTTGCCAGCACTTCTGCTGGGGACTCCACACCATCTTCTCTGGCTAACTGTTGGGGAGGGAAAAGGTCTGCTTCTCCCCCCTGCATCACTGAAATCCACAGGGAAAGAGGAACCATCACCTTCTCACCTCGGGCCTCCAAAACTGCCACGGGTGTAGAGCAGGGTCTGCAGTACTCTGTCCTGTTGCCAGTACTTGAGCAGGCGATGCATAATCCATAACATCCTCTGAACAGTCCCTTAAGTCCATACCTTCTGTAATCTGTGGCTGGGGAGATGAGCCAACTGCCCTAGCTCCCTGGAACTCTATATCATCCACTTCGGCTTTAGGGATGGCAATCTTCAGATTTTCCACTGCCGATTCTTCAGCCAGGATTTCAGAGTTGTCCACTGGTATTTCCTGATATTCCCAGGCAAAGGGAGCCCCACCCTGCTGCTGAGCAGAGTCTAGCAGCTGTTTGTAGGCAATCTCCAGCTCCCATTCCTGAACGGCCAGAAACTCCAAATCTTCCTGTGCCCAGTGCCCTTCCGAGACATTCAGTCTTTGCTCTCTGTGCTCCATTATTTCCTCCAAACGCAACTCCCGATCACTCCCAAAGTCAGGGTCCTCGGACAGCCTCCAATACAACAATCCCAGGCCATTATAGTCAAAGCCTTCTGTGGGGCTGTCATCCGCTGACCACTGGCACTCTTGGGCTACATACCACCGGAGGGCTCTGTAGCTCTCGTCCAACCGCATCTCTGCCCGGATCAGCCTGCTTAACTCAGCTGTCCACTCCTGCTTCGGTTGTTCCCACAATAACAGCATTCGTACTTCATACTGCGACCAGTACCTTACATGGATGGAGGGGAGAACTTTTCCCTGGTGTTGCTGCTCGAGAGCCAGCGCTTTCTTACAGAGTTCGCAGCGGATTGAATCAGACCATCCCAGCAGGACCTCCTCTGATACTGGTCCTCTATGCTGTATCTGCATCTCTCGCAACCTCCTTCTGAATTCCTTTTCCATGTCGGCTGGTATCTGTATCTCTCCTCTCCTTTCAGTTGGTGCTGCTTCTTTAGGTGTTGTCTCTGATTGCCGTATTTCCGCCATTCTCTGCTCATGTTGCCGCTCATCCTGCTGCTCGATGTCTCTAATGGCTTGCTGTATGGCGTTCTCTGATGGGCTAGCACCGTACAATGCCAACCGCTGTCGAACTAGTTGCTGAAACAAGTCTTCAACTGACCGGGGTCCTACATCACCATCCCTCTGATCCATCTCGGCCAGCTCCCTGATCAAGGTGGCCCCGTTCTTTGTCCCACTGGTCCCTCCATGGCTCTCAAGTAGGTCCTTCAGTGTGGCTTTCCTGCAGGCTGCATAGCTGGTCATTCACTGTGGTGGCTTGGAGTGTCCCAGGAACTGGAGGGAAAATCCCACCGCTGCCAACCAATGTAACGACACCCCAAATATGAAAGGGGTTTAACGCCATTTAAAGATATTCCCTCTCCTGGACACAAATTCACTGCCGATCCTCCACAGTCAGATGACCACTTCCCATAGGAATTAATCCTTCCAAAAGAACGAGACGCACTCTGTATCTTTCCAGGATGAACTGACCCTTTATTGCAAAAGTACTACAACTCTTATACACACAGAGAGAAGCTTCAGACCCTCCTCTCATCATACACCTCTGACCAGACCCAATTTACATGAGCCAATTAACTACAGTGAATGGCTAATACACATCTCACAATGAAAGGATCTGTAGCATACACAAGCAGGCAGGTGACTCATCAGCATCTCTTCAATTAACCTGTCTGTCTGCTAGTTCCACAACCTATAATTATAGGCTTAATTCCCACAAGCCACAATAGACAATAGAACGTAATCACACACCATCACCGCAAGTATTACATAAACAACCCACACACAGTATATACCCAATATATGCCCTGTATATACCGTATTGGATATGGCTATCACAGATCATGGTGGGTTTCTCAGTCACCCTGTGCCCCTAAGTGAGACACAGGGTGGTTTACACATAAGAAGCATTGGGGAAGCTGAAGCAAGGGTATCTCATACTGTCTAAGAGACTCTGGGTTCCCCGGGCCTTCCCGTTACAGTTTGTATAGCCAAAATACTTTTCTTTCTCGTACATCACGGGACACAGAGCGACATAGTCATTACTAATGGGTTATATAGTTACCGTCAGGTGCTGGCACTGGCAACTTCCAAAACCGGAAGTACCCTCCCCTATATAAGCCCCTCCCATCCGGGAGCACCTCAGTTTTTTGCCAGTGTCTAAGGTGTTGGCCAAGAAGAAACATGTGTTTTTCACTGAGCTTGCGTACAGGTTCTTTTGGGCCTCAGTAAGCTATTCCGGATCCGACCAAAAAAGCTTCATAGCTAAACGGTCGGTACCCGGGCCTTGCAGAGAAGAGCAAGGTTCTGCCTGTAATGCTTCTCTTAGGAGAGCTGGACCCTGGGATCCAGAGCTCTGGTCATACCCACGACCAAGATGTTTTCTGTGCAGGGTGCTATACAGGTCCAGGGGAGTGGAATCCTTGGGAACCCGGTCCCTGAAGGTTTGATTACAATGCCTGCCGTGATAGGTGAAGTTTGGGCTTTTGTGGACCAAACAAAGTCCTGCGGCGGGGAACAGGTAAGTGGGGGCCCCCAGGAACTTGGTTCTATTGGGGGACCCCCAAGCCTAATTTGTCTTTCTGTCTGTTACCTAACGGTATTCCCGCTAATATCTGTGCATGCCTGTAACTACTAAAAAAAATGTAATAATTTTTAATGGTGGTCAAGAAAAAAAAAAAAAAAAAAAAGAATGTTTTTTTATATATGTTTAGTATATTAAACTGCGGTACCTGTGTTTGTCCACTAGAGGCTGCTGTGGAATGTTTTTCTTGTCATATGGACTAGTTTCTTCTCAGAGAGCAAAGTCCAGGCAGCTGGTGAGTTCTCCTACAGGAAACTGTTTCCTCTGCCATGTTGCAGTGTTCGTCTATCCCCCGGCCTGCGGCAAAGGGGGCCCTGGCTCCTGTCCCTGGTTTCCATGTTTGAAAATTAGCGCCGAGGCGCACGTGGCCGCGCGCGTGCGCGTGCATGCGCCTCTATATATAGAGGTGGCCGGAAAAAGGGGCGGGGCCTGGGGGATGACGCTCTGTGCGCGCCGCAGCGCTTCTGCGCATGTGCGGGCGTCCCAGCAGGTTTTTAAAAAAGCCACATTATTGCAGTAAGCTGGCTATGAAGTACAGAGACAGAGCTGGCAACATTTAAAGGCATACAGCAAGCGGTTGATACAGGCATCCCCTAGAAAGGCACATTAGTAGACACCAACTGTTTATTATAGCAGCATTTATGCTAGACTATTATCAGTAACTGGTGTATTTTCGGCTGGAATACCTCAGCTTTGTGGCTTAGGAATATGCCGTCTAAAAACTCCGGGACTAGAAATTCCAGGAGGAATAGGGGGTCTCCATCGGGCTCTGAGGATCTTGGGCATGCTTTGGCTGCACCAGTCTCCCCTGAAGAATCAGAGGTTAGTGACCGTAGGGCACCCCCAGGAGTACCTGGTACTGTGGCTGTCCCCAGTTCACCTGCTCCTGTGTATGTAACAGAGGAGGTTTTTTCCTCAGCTCTGGGAGGGCTGGAAGAGAGATTGTCAGCACTAATTGCTGCTTCCCTGTCACAGGAGAAAAGCGCTCGATCTCCGTCTCCTCCCTCAGAGTGCCTGTTAACAGAGCAACAGTCCCATACAGAGAACGACCTACCTGAGGGGGATCAGGATGAGGTTGATTCAGTTGTAGAGGAATCAACAGTGGAGGAGCCGTTCTCAGCATCACATGCTGAGAGGTTATGGGTGCAGTCCCTGACTAATATGGTCCGATCAGCATTTAAAATGCCACTTGCGGAGCCATCCTCCTCTTCTGTCTCCTCGTTGGGGTCGCTAAAAGCTCCCCAGACTGTTTGTTCTTTTCCGATCCATCCTTTACTGGAGGGGCTCATTTACCAGGATTGGGAGCATCCTGACAAAATATTTACTCCCCCCAAGAGATTTCCGGTGGTCTATCCTATGGAGGATAAGTTCGTCAGAAAATGGAAGGTCCCTACAGTGGACGCAGCCATCTCTTGTGTGAATAAATCACTGACATGTCCGGTGGAAAATGTCCAAATGTTCAAGGACCCAATAGATAAAAAATTGGAGTCCTTATTGAAATCTGCTTTTTCTACAGCAGGATTGGTGACACAACCAGCAGTGGCAGCTATAGGGGTCTGCCAAGCAGTGAAGGATCAGTTGAAACAGGTCTTAAGGGACGTGCCAGATCAGCAGGCTCTTGCTCTAGCTGATCTACCTAGAGCCTTATGCTTTGCGGTGGACGCTATAAAGGATTCAATCCATCAGGCCTCCCGCCTTACGCTGTCTGTAGTACATATGCGCAGGCTTCTATGGCTCAAAAACTGGTCTGCTGAAGCTCCCTGTAAAAAATTGCTGGTCAGCTTCCCATTTCATGGGGAGCGCTTATTCGGGGAAGACCTGGACAAGTATATCCAGAGAATTTCCAGCGGTAAAAGTACACTCTTGCCGGTCAAAAATAGAGTTAGAGGTCCCTCTTTTAAGAGGCCGGCTTCTCCAGTCCCTAGGACATCGGCTGTGAAACAGTTCCGACGGCCTCCCCGGTCAAATCCCGGAGGTAAAAATCAGGGACAGTTGCAGGGTAACAAGAAGCCCTGGAGCAGGAGAGGTACAAAACCTCCCCCAAAGTCAAATGCATGAAGGGTTGCCCCCACCCAATCGGGTGGGGGGAAGACTTCAGTTGTTCACAGAAACCTGGCGGGACACGATCCGAGACAGATGGGTGCTCTCCGCAGTAAATCTGGGATACAAATTGGAGTTAAAAAACTCCCCTCCTTCCCGCTTTATAAGGTCGAACGTGCCAAGGGATCCCCAGAAGAGAGGATCCCTCCTGTTGGCACTGGAACAATTATTGCTTCAAGCAGTAATTATAGAGGTCCCCCTGGAAGAATGGGGGTTCGGGTTTTACTCAAACCTCTTTACAGTTCCGAAGCCAAACGGGGACGTGAGGCCCATATTAAATCTAAAAGGGCTAAACAAATTCCTACATATCAGGACTTTCCGGATGGAGTCGATCCGATCGGTAGCCACTGCCCTACAAGGGGAGGAATGGTTAGCCTCGATCGACATCAAAGATGCGTATTTGCACATCCCCATCTTTCCAGCCCACCAAAAATTTCTACGCTTTGCGATAGAAGGGCGCCATTTTCAGTTCAGAGCCTTACCCTTCGGTCTGGCCACAGCACCAAGAGTGTTCACAAAAATTCTGGCCCCATTATTGGCCAATCTAAGAACACGAGGTGTAACGATAATGGCATATCTAGACGACTTGTTGCTGATAGACCACTCAGTGGAAAAACTAGAAGTGGTTGTTCACGAGACAATCAAGTATCTGGAATATCACGGTTGGATTATCAACCGAGACAAGTCAGCCCTAAAACCAGTCAAAAGTCTGGAATACTTGGGGCTAAGGCTGGATTCAGACCAGAGAAAAATTTTCTTGCCTCGAGAAAAGGGGTCGTCTTTGAGAGATTTGATCCACTTAGTGGGTTCAAAAAGACAGCCATCCATACGCCTGTGCATGAGGCTGCTGGGAAAAATGGTGGCATCATTCGAAGCAGTACCCTACGGTCAATTCCATTCAAGGAAGTTGCAAAGGGCCATACTGTCAGCCTGGAACAAAAAAGTTCAGGCTCTGGACGTACCAATGTCCTTGTCCCCTTCCGTTCGCAGAAGCCTCCGTTGGTGGTTGGTTCCCCGGAATCTGGAAAAAGGGAAATCCTTCAGTCCGATTTCTTGGAAGGTGGTCACTACAGATGCCAGCCTTTTAGGCTGGGGAGCAGTACTGGAGCAATGGTCTCTCCAGGGCAGATGGTCGGATGCGGAAAAGGCCCTGCCCATCAATCTCTTAGAGATACGAGCAGCCCGGTATGCCCTAGTAGCATGGACATCCAAACTCCAAGGGTCCCCTGTCAGAGTTCAGTCAGACAATGCCACAGCAGTGGCATATATCAATCGTCAGGGGGGCACCAGGAGTCGTGCAGCCCAAAGGGAAGTAAATTACATCCTGAGATGGGCAGAAAGATATGTCCCAGCCATATCTGCGGTATTCATTCCAGGGGTGGAGAATTGGAAGGCGGACTTTCTAAGTCGCCAACAATTATGCCCAGGGGAATGGTCCCTTCATCCCGAGGTTTTCCGGACAATATGTCAGCGGTGGGGAACACCGGATGTAGATCTGCTAGCATCCAGGTTCAACACGAAAGTGGACAGGTTTGTCTCTTGGACAAGGGATCCCCTAGCGTGCGGCTCGGATGCCCTAGTGTTCCCTTGGGATCAGTTCAAGCTGATATATGCATTCCCACCGCCACAATTGTTACCTCGATTACTCCGCAGAATCAGGGTAGAAAAGAAACCAGTGATTCTGGTGGCTCCAGCGTGGCCCCGAAGAGCATGGTACGCGGAGATTGTAAAAATGTCTGTGGGGAGTCCTTGGACCCTCCCACATCGTCCGGACCTGCTTTCGCAGGGACCGATATACCACCCTTCCTTACCAGCCCTAGGTTTGACGGCCTGGCTATTGAAGCCCACATTCTAAAAAGGAGAGGGCTCTCTAATGCTGTGGTGTCTACCATGATCAATGCCAGGAAACCGGTATCCAGGCAGATCTACTATAGAATCTGGAAGGCGTACATCGCCTGGTGTGAGGCCAGGAAATGGCATCCACGTAAATACGTAATAGGTAGAATTCTGGACTTCCTACAATGGGCTGTAGATAGGAAGCTTGCCTTGAGTACTATCAAAGGTCAGATTTCGGCCTTGTCAATATTTTTTCAAAGGCCCTTGGCTTCGCATTCACTAGTCAAAGCCTTTATACAAGGAGTGATGCGTATTAGTCCTCCGGTTAATATTCCCATATGTCCATGGGATCTAAACTTGGTTCTGTCGGTTCTACAGAAACAACCATTTGAACCATTACAGCATATTTCCTTAGTGCTTCTCACCAGGAAATTGATTTTTCTAGTAGCCATTTGTTCGGCTAAAAGAGTATCGGAATTAGCAGCTATGTCCTGTAAGGAGCCATATCTGGTTATCCATAAGGACAGAGTAGTGTTACGTCCTCATCCAGCCTTTCTTCCTAAGGTGGTATCGAGTTTTCATTTGAACCAAGATGTGGTTCTTCCTTCTTTTTTCCCCAAGCCTACTTCGGTAGAGGAAAAGTTATTGCATTCTTTGGATGTAGTAAGAGCAGTTAAAGCTTATCTAAAAGCCACTGCTCAGATTCGCAGAACGGATACTTTGTTTATTCTGCCGGAAGGCCCCAGAAAGGGTCAGGCAGCGTCAAAATCTACTTTAGCCAAGTGGATTCGACAGGTCATAATACAAGCCTATAGCTTGAGAAGTAGACCGCCTCCGTTCAAAGTTAGGGCGCACTCCACGAGAGCAGTTGGAACTTCATGGGCAGTGCATCACCAGGCCTCCCTGGCTCAAGTCTGTAAGGCCGCAACATGGTCTTCCGTACACACGTTTACTAGGTTCTACCAGGTGGACGTTAGAAGTCAGGAGGATGTCGCCTTTGGGCGCAGTGTGTTGCAGGCCGCAAAAGATCCTCATGTCTGATAGCGCTCAGCTTATATATGGTGTATCCCCCCCCTCATTTGGCATTGCTTTAGGACATCCCATTAGTAATGACTATGTCGCTCTGTGTCCCGTGATGTACGAGAAAGAAAATAGGATTTTTATAACAGCTTACCTGTAAAATCCTTTTCTTGGAGTACATCACGGGACACAGAGCTCCCGCCCCTCTTTGGGGACACTTATTGCTTTGCTACAAAACTGAGGTGCTCCCGGATGGGAGGGGCTTATATAGGGGAGGGTACTTCCGGTTTTGGAAGTTGCCAGTGCCAGCACCTGACGGTAACTATATAACCCATTAGTAATGACTATGTCGCTCTGTGTCCCGTGATGTACTCCAAGAAAAGGATTTTACAGGTAAGCTGTTATAAAAATCCTATTATTTTCGTCTTGGATAGAGGGCAAAGGCTTAGAACCCCTGTCAGATTTTGATTGCCATGTAGATTGGAGCACTACAATTAAAATTAGAGTTTTACATTTTATTCTAATAAAACAGTTCTGCATATGTAAGCAATGCATTTTGGGGAGTGCCCCCTTCTGCGGGGCTTTCAAGAAATTATGATTGTGTAGGTTAGGCTAAGTAATGCATGGTAAAGGAAATACATTGCAATGTGTGCAGGCATGCCCCGGAGCAGCTGATTTTGGAAACCTAATTTTGATTTAGGATGTCAAAACCATCCACTGAGGAGCAAGCATGCACATACTGCAATATTTATTACCTCTACCATGCATTACTAAGTCTAACCTACACAATCATCATTTACTACAAGCCTTGATGAAGGGGGCATTCTCTGACCCCCTAAACACGTTGGGATTGATTTACTTAAACTGGAGAGTGCAAAATCTGGTGCAGCTCTGCATAGAAACCAATCAGTTTCCAGTTTTGTTTTTGTCAAAGCTTAACAGAACAAACTAAAGTTAGAAGCTGGTTGGCACCAGTTTTAAGTTGTTGCACTCTCCAGTTTTAGTAAATCAATCCTGTCGGCTAGATACGCAGATCCTGTTTTAATGGACAAAGCTTTAACCACTTCAATACCAGGCACTTTCGCTCCTTCCTGCCCAGGACAATTTTCAGCTTTCATCGCTGTCACAATTTGAATGACAATTGTGTGGTCATGCTACACTGTACCAACTAAATTTTTATAATTTTAGTCCCACAAATAGAGCTTTCTTTTGGTGGTATTTGATCACCACTGGGGTTTTTATTTTTTGCAAAAAAACCTAAAAAAATTGGGTTTGTTTCTTAGTTTCTGTCATAAAATTTTGTTTTGCCCTTCACTGACGGGCACTTATGAGTCAGCACTGATGGGCACTGATGAGTTGGTACTGATAAGGTGGCACTGATGGGCACTGATGAGGAGGCACTGATATGTAGAATTGATGGGCACTGATAGGCGGCACTGATATGCAGCACTGATGGGCACCAATAGGCAGCACTGATATGCAGCACTGATGGGTACTGATAGGTGCCACTGATTAGCACTGATAGGCGGCAGTGATTGGCACTGACAGGCGGCACTAATGGACACTGACAGGCGGCTGTGATGGGCACTGACAGGTGGCACTGATATGTGGTACTGATTGGCACTGACAGGTGGCACTGATGATGAGGTACTGATGTGTTACTGACAGGTGTTACTGCTGGGCACTGATTGGCACTGTAATGGGCACTGATTGGCACTGTGGTGGGCACTTGCTAACTTTATTATTGTGGCACTGCTGGGCACTGATTGGTAGGCGATTGGCACATTTGAGGGGGCTGTGCTGATAATCAATGTGATGATAATCAGCACAAACTCACCCCTCTGACAGGGAGAGCCGCCAATCGGCTCTCCCTGTCAGCGCAAACCGAGGAATGCCGTTTACCAGCACTTCCTGGTTCACGCAACGATCAGCTGTGATTGGTCACAGCTGATCATGTGGTACGAAGCCTCTGACAGTGGCTCCTTATCACGATCAGAGATGAGGCATGTCAGACTGACACACCGCACTCGCCGCACTGTGCAACACCACGGGCGCGCGCCGGCATATTATCCTGCTGGACGTCATATGATGTATATGCTATAGGCTGGGCAGGAAGTGGTAAACCTGGACACTCATTTTGGTTGTGGCGCTCCATTCTTTGCTTAATTGGTTCCAGTCTGGAGTTTCCTTACAGAACCTTCAGCTGCCCAGGTGTGGGTGGGTGCAGTGTGGTGCAGCGGCAATAACACACACTCAGTCCAGGTGCAAATTTTGGACCCACCTCTGGGGTTTTTATTTCTTGCTAAACAAACTAAAAAAGACCAACATTTTTTTTTTTTTACGTTTTTTTTCGTTTCTGTCATAAAATGTTGTTTTCCCCTTCACTGACGAGGCGGCACTGATGGGCACTGATGAGTTGGCACTGATGGGCACTGATGATGAGGCACTGATATGTAGAATTGATGGGCACTGATAGCTGGCACTGATATGCAGCACTGATGGGCACTGATAGGCTGCACTGATGGACACTGATAGGTGGCACTGATGGGCACTGACAGGCGGCACTGATGGGCACTGACAGGCGGCTGTGATGGGCACTGACAGGCGGCTGTGATGGGCACTGACAGGTGGGTGTGATGGGCACTGACAGGCGGCACTGATTGGCACTGTAGGTGGTACTGATTGGCACTGATGATGAGGTACTAATGTGTTACTGACAGGTGTTACTGCTGGGCACTGATTGGCACTGTAATGGGCACTTATTGGCACTGTGGTGGGCTCTGATTGGCACTGTGGTGGGCACTGATTGGCACTGTGGTGGTCACTTGCTAACTTTATTATTGTGGCACTGCTGGGCACTGGCTGGTAGGTGATTGGCACATTTGAGGGGGCTGTGCTGATAATCAATGTGCTGATTATCAGCGCAGACCCCCCCCCTCTGACAGGGAGAGCCGCCGATCGGCTCTCCCTGTCAGTGCGAACCGAGAAATGACGTTTAACAGCACTTCCTGGTTCATGCGATGATTAGCTGTGATTGGTCACAGCTGATCACGTGGTAAGAAGCCTCTGACAGAGGCGACTTATTACGATTGGAGATTTCCCCCAGGATCTAGCACCATGGTCTCTCCTCTTTCGCAGATTTTTATTGCTGTCTGTGTCCCCATTGGAGATATTCACCCTCTCTCCCTGATCATCATTGTCCCTGGGAAAAAAAGTGAGGGAAAATCTAAAATGTTGGGTTGTCACCAGTGGCGTCACTAGGGTTGGTGTCACCCGGTGCGAAAAAAAATGGTGTCACCCCCCAACAACTATAGTCCCCCCTCAGTACAGACCCCCCTCCACTAACTACAGACCCCACTCCCACAGTATAGATCCCTTCCCTCAGTACAAACCCGCTCCACTAAGTACAGACTCTCCGCCATCAATATAGACCCGCCTCCCTCAGTATGAACCCCCACCTCAGTGCAGACCGCTCCATCAGTACAGACACCCCCACCTCAGTGCAGACCCCCTCAGTTACAGACACCCCCCCTCAGTTACAGACACCCCTCAGTACAGACACCCCCCTCAGTAACAGACACCCCCTCGTACAGACTCCCCCTCGTACAGACCACCCCTCAGTTACAGACACCCCCTCAGTTACAGACACCCCCTCAGTTACAGACACCCCCTCGTACAGACACCCCCCTCAGTACAGACACCCCCCTCAGTACAGACACCCCCTCGTACAGACTACCCCTCAGTTACAGACCACCCCTCAGTTACAGACACCCCCTCAGTTACAGACACCCCTCGTACAGACACCCCCCTCAGTACAGACACCCCCCTCAGTACAGACACCCCCTCGTACAGACTCCCCCTCGTACAGACCACCCCTCAGTTACAGACACCCCCTCAGTTACAGACACACCCTCAGTTAAAGACCCCCCTCAGTTACAGACACCCCCCTCAGTTACAGACACCCCCCCCTCAGTTACAGACACCCCCCTCAGTATAGACACCCCCCTCAGTACAGACACCCCCCTCAGTACAGACACCCCCACCTCAGTGCAGACCGCTCCATCAGTACAGACACCCCCACCTCAGTGCAGACCTCCTCAGTTACAGACACCCCGCTCAGTTACAGACACCCCCCACAGTACCAGACACCCCTCGTACAGACACCCCCTCAGTTACAGACACCCCCCTCAGTACAGACACCCCCCTTGGTACCAGACCCCCCTCAGTACAGACACCCCCTCAGTTACAGCCCCCCTGGTGCAAACTCCCCCTAGTGCAGACCCCAGCAGTACAGACACCCCCTCCCCCCATCAGTAAAGATGCCCCCCTTACCTTACAGACCTCAGAACAGAGCGGCAGATACACACAGCGGTGTGTCTCTCGAGCGCGGGCTCCTCCTCCTCCTCTGTGGATGTAAACAGAGAGGAGGCAGAGGGGGCGGCGGCTTCCTTCCGCTCCGCTGAGGGACACAGCCGCAGCGTGAGCCTAAGGCACAGGGCAGCGGGCAATGTCAGTGTGGTGCCGCTGCGCTACCCACGGGTGTCACCCCTCTGGTGGGTGTCACCCGGGTGCGGCCCGCCCCCCCCGCACCTGGCTAGCAACGCTAGTGGTTGTCACTAGAACAAAGAATCCTATCATGGGGACAACATCTCCAGTAACAACTGTCTATAAGTAGACTTCCCCCTTTTGGCGATATTACCTCTGGTCTTCTATGGAGTCTCCAGAAAGGGAAGTAAAGGGAAACCTCTCCAAAAAGGCAACACAGGCAACAACAAAAAAAAAACTATGCATAAACTTTAAAGGAACATTTCCATGAGATAAATATTTAGGCTGTCATTTTTATTCTTTCATTCTTGGGTATGGTTAAAGTGGATGTAAACCCCATTCATGAAATTTGAGCTGGGCACATATATCTGCAGTATTTTGTTATCTCTCTGCAAGGAGCTAAGTCCCGTAGCTCTCTCCTGACCCGTTGGTCTGTTATCAGCCTGATAACTCCTGACAAATTCTCGGACACATCAGATAAAAGCAGCCTGAAATGTCTGTCAGGGTAGGTTGCTAAAATCGATTAGCAGGGAGCTGTCCCTGTTACAAAACACCTCTGAGAGTCTCTGCCTATGATGAGAGGGGGTGTGTGCCTTTCCTCCAATCAGCAATTTTAGCTATCTTGGCTGTATACCCAGACATCACACTCTGTGTTAAACAGGAAGAGAAAATTTCCTAACACAATCTGAACATTCTAAACAGTATATAAATGTGAAGACAGCAGATATACATGTAAAACCTATGTAGGGAGATTTGGTTCATCCCTTTGTATCGTCAGGCTGTTCACTTCACTGGGTGTATGGAGGGTTTACATCCACCTTAATATCCACTTGGAGAGATCCTGGGAATGCGGAGAATCCCAAATCTAGCAAGAAAACTGCATTGTACTGAGATTTGGGAAATTGGAACATCCTATCCCCTCTCACTGACTGAGTAATTCATTTCAGGAGAAGGGGCTCATGATCAGAAGCAGAATTGGGTTGATTGGAACCATTGTAAGATCTTTTCGAAAAAAAGATTGTGTTGGGACCACCATGTGATGGTTTTCCCACATTCCTCCTGCAATGTACTGAGATTTGGGAAATTGGAAAAGCCTATCCCCTCTTTCTGACTGAGTAAGTTATCTCAGGAGAAGGGGCAGGTGTACAGAAGGGGAGCTGGTTTGATTGGAACCATTCGCAAGATCTTTTCATGTATGTTGAAAAAGAGATTGAGTTGGGAGGACCATGTGATGATGAGATGGTGTTTTCCCATCCTGAAGAAATACAGCAAAGTTAGATTATGTGGGACCTGTTACTGCAGAATAGTAGGTAATCGAGAGCTCTAGAAGTAGTACTGAGTTGTAGCATAGTGTAATAAGGAAAGAGAACCTAGCTTCAGTACGTACAACATCTCAAGTTCCTTGTACATTTACCAGCTCCAAGAAAAGGTTGTCCTACTGTAAAAGGAATCATTGAGTAAAAGTCTTGTAGAGCATCCATGGTGCGTTAATTGCGCCTTTTTAAATCAGTGACACAGAAAGTATTAGTGTGGGAGCATGACAGCCAAGCAACTAGCAATGGCAGCTCACATGTTTCTCTCATTTCCTTTAGGCCTGCTCTTACTTTGTGTTGGAATGCTATGAAAGTCGAACCCCATGACTTATATACGTTGCCTTGCCTTTTATTGTTAAGCCATTTTACAGATTAGGATAACCTTTGCCCTTGAATATGTTTCTTTTTATAGCAGGACTTATAACCGTACTACAGATGTCCCTCTCTTCCAACTTTCAATCTTCATTTATATAAAAATAAAGCGGAATTGGCTGCACGCAAAGGGATGTGATTTAAAGAATAATTCACCATCATTCTCCACGCTTCACAGGTCAGTTTGTGCTTTCTGTTGACACAGTTTAGAATTGAAATAGAAGCGATTCTCTTTTTGCATAATCAGAACTGCTGGGTAGTAATCTTGTGGCCGAAGATAGAATAAACTCCTAATATTGCCATAAGACAAGCCAAACAGTGGAGATACTCAGAAGTAGACTTTCCATTTATTTCTATGAAGAATGCTAAAATAGACAGGTGAAGGAAGGAAGTCCCTTAGCTTACAGTGCATCTAACCTGAATTAAAAAGTAATATATCTTACCTTATAGGTTACCAGACCTTAGATATGGTAGTTGCAAATGGTTCCTATTTTCAGTCTTTTTTCCCTTTACAGTTACTTGGTGATTCAGCCAGGAACACAATTCTTGTTCTAGGGCAGCAACTTGTAAGCACCCCGTAGTGAATAGAGGTAGATGTGACAGTAATTTAGGCTACAGGCTTACATGAAGAATGTAATTACTCCCATTTTACTTACAATACCCGAGTCAGTCTATAACACAGGTTTCTGGCTCTTCACATGGATACTTTTCGTGAGGGAAAGTACACAGCTTGAGCCCTCCTACCAGTCCCCGATACACGCACAAGGTCCATAATACACTTTACCCTCAGGCAAGGATAGGAGCCATATACAGGTACCTGATATGTCTATCAACAAGGCCTTGTTAATATCATGGTTACAGTCCTGATCCCTGGGCGTAACTCTGCCCCACAACCAAGGACCAGTGTCAGTAGCCCAGTTGCCCAGGAATGGTGCATCTTGGACCATTCCAACCACCATTCCATCAGAAACCACTATTGGCTCGTCACCAGTAGTGATGAGCCGAACACCCCCGGGTTCGGTTCGCACCAGAACCCGCGAACGGACCGAAAGTTCGTACGAACATTAGAACCCTATTAAATACAATGGATGCGAACGTTCGAATTCTAAAGTGCTAATTATAACAACTATTATGCATGTTATTGTCCTAAAAAGGGTTTGGGAACCCGGGTTCTGCACCAGGGGACATGTATCAATGCAAAAAGAAGTTTTAAAAACGGTCGTTTTTCGGGAGCAGTCATTTTAATGATGCATAAAGTGAAAAAAAAAAAGTCAAATATTCCTTTAAATATCATACCTGGGGGGTGTCTAAAGTATGCCTGTGAAGTGCCACGTGTTTCCCGTGTTTAGAACTGTCCCTGCACAAAATGACACTTCTAAAGGGAAAAAAAGCCATTTAAAACTGCTTGCGGCTTTAATGTAATGTCTGGTCCCGGTAATATGGATGAAAATCTTTAAGAAAAATGGCATAGCTACCCCATGACCCCCCCCCTACCCCAGCCCATTACCAGCCCCTTTGGGTCTTGTATGGATATTAAGGGGAACCCCGCACATAAAATAAAAAAGGCCCTATATACTCTGAACAGCCGTATACAGGCGGTGCATACAAGACAGGGACTGTAGGTTTGTTCTTATGTAGAATCTGTTTGTAATTTTGAACAGGTACATTGTTGAAGTGTAGCTCCAGCCCAAAAATCTATTTTTAAACTTTTTGGAAAACATAGGTAAGGGTTATCACCCCTGTAACATTTGTTTTGCTGTCTGTGCCCCTGTTCAGAACATTTCACCTCACTTTCCGTCCCAATGTCAACTGTTTTTGAAATGTGGTGTTTTTCTTGAAACAAGGATTGGTGATAAAGCATCAGTACAGAGGAGACACCTTTCTCCCATATTTATTCTTACAGGAGAGAATTTTCCTTCCTAGGGGTAGATTTCCTCTCACTTCCTGTTGTCTTCTTGCGTTTGCAAGTAGGAGTCGTTTGTAAGTTGGATGTTTGAAAGTAGGGACCTGCCGTATATACTCTGCAGAAATAGGCCCCTTAGTTGTTGGTGTTGGCACAACACTGTAAGCACTCACAGTTACTCTTGGTTGGTGCTGGAACGCCCTGCTGTCAACTATTATATCAGGAATTTTAATTACATATAATTGTTGAACAGTGGTAGTAAAAATTGGGCCTTTGATGGTGGTGCTGGTGCCACAACACTGTAAGCCCTGACAGTTACTCTTGGTGGGTGCAGCAATGGGCCCTGCTGTGAATTATTAGATCAAGAATTGTAATTGCATGCCCCTGTTGAACAGGGGCTGAAAAATTGGGCCTTTCGTGGTGGTGGTGGTGGTGGTGGTGTTGCCACAACACTGTAAGCCCTCAGAGTTACTCTTGGTGGGTGCAGGAATGGGCCCTGCTGTGAATTATTAGATCAAGAATTGTAATTACATGCCCCTTTTGAACAGGGGCTGAAAAATTGGGCCTTTCGTGGTGGTGGTGGTGGTGGTGTTGCCACAACACTGTAAGCCCTCAGAGTTACTCTTGGTGGGTGCAGGAATGGGCCCTGCTGTGAATTATTAGATCAAGAATTGTAATTACATGCCCCTTTTGAACAGGGGCTGAAAAATTGGGCCTTTCGTGGTGGTGGTGGTGGTGGTGGCGTTGCCACAACACTGTAAGCCCTCAGAGTTACTCTTGGTGGGTGCAGCAATGGGCCCTGCTGTGAATTATTAGATCAAGAATTGTAATTGCATGCCCCTGTTGAACAGGGGCTGAAAAATTGGGCCTTAGGCACTGGTGGCACAACACTACAACCCCTCACAGATACGTTACTTGGAGCACAGCAATGAGCCCTGTTGCAAAGTATTGCTTCAAAAATTGTAATGACACGCCCCTGTTAAACAGGGGCTGAAAAATTGGGCCTTAGGCACTGGTGCCACAACACTCCAACCCCTCACAGATACTGTACTTGGAGCACAGCAATGAGCCCTATGGCAAATTATTGCTAAAAAAATTGTAATTACACGCCCCTGTAAAACAGGGGCTGAAAAATTGGGCCTTAGCCACTGGTGGCGGCACCCATAAACAAAAATGATCTTCCAAGCTATCATCATCAATCGTATCATTGAGGACTCGGAGGAGGAGGATAGCCAGTCAACATAACAGCACAGGCACTCAGCATCAGCATCAGTCTTGAAGGGATGTGACATGTTAAAATCAATTAGTCTGTTATATCAGCATCAGGTGTGTGGTAGCTGGTGGTGATCCAAGACTGGTTCATCTTGATGAAAGTCAGTCGATCAACCGAGTCGGTGGACAGGCGCACCCTGTGATCCGTGACAAATCCTCCAGCAGCACTGAATGTGCGTTCCGAAAGAACGCTGGATGCAGGACAGGCCAGTAGCTCAATTGCATACTGTGCAAGCTCTGGCCAGTGATCCATCCTCAAGACCCAGTAAGCCAGAGGATTTTCGGTGGGGAAGGTGTCCAAGTCTGACCTTGCCCCTAGATATTCCTGCACCATGTTTATCAGACGCTGGCGATGGTTGCTGGAACCGATCATACTTTGGGGCTGCGGACTAAAGAATTGTCTGAACGCATCGGTCAGACGGCCACCTTCCCCACCGCTCCTTCTTTGACTGGCCGAAGCCTCAGTAACTCGTTGTCCAGGACCAGGAGTTTGTAACCTCCCAGTCTCTGGGAACGCGTTGCACAGACCTTTCTGCAAGGCCTCCCGGAGTTGTCTCATCCTCTGCTCCCTCTGCGAAGGTAACATAAGGTCCGCAACCTTACCCTTGTACCGTGGATCAAGGAGAGTGGCCAGCCAGTAATGGTCCCTCTCCTTGATCCGAAGAATACGAGGATCCTTCCGCAGACTTTGCAGGATCAGGGAGGCCATGCAGCGTAGGTTTGCTGAGGCATTCGCTCCGGAGTCCTCTGGGTCACTAAGGACGACATGATCCGCAGCCACCTCCTCCCAGCCACGTACAAGTCCACTGGTTTCTTGGGACTGTAAATCATCCCTAAAAGACTGCTGCTGATGATGCTGAGTGCCAGCCTCCACCTCCATGCTGACACAATCCTCCTCCTCCTCCTCCTCTTCCTCTTCCTGTGCGATGGGTGGGACAGAAGGAACACTGTCTGGGTAAAGGGGGCCTTGAGAGGCAAGGAAGTCCTCCTCTTCCTGCCTCTGTTCTGCCTCAAGTGCCCTGTCCATTATTCCACGCAGCGTGTGCTCCAACAGGTGGACAAGAGGTACAGTGTCACTGATGCATGCACTGTTACTGCTCACCATCCTCGTGGCCTCCTCAAATGGTGCCAGGACAGTGCATGCATCCCTGATCATGCCCCACTGGCGTGGAGAAAAAAAACCAAGCTCCCCTGACCCTGTCCTGGTGCCGTGGTCGCACAGGTACTCATTGATGGCCCTCTGCTGCATGTGCAGCCGCTGCAGCATGGCCAACGTTGAGTTCCACCTGGTGGGCATGTCACATATAAGGCGGTTCTTGGGCAGGTTCAACTCCTTTTGCAGCTCAGCCAGGCGAGCACTGGCATTATAAGATCTGCGGAAATGCACACAGACTTTCCTGGCCTGCCTCAGGACATCCTGTAAGCCCGGGTACCTGCCCAAGAACCGCTGCACCACCAGGTTAAGGACGTGAGCCACACAGGGCACATGGGTCAGTTGTCCCTGTCGGAGGGCGGAGAGGAGGTTGGTGCCATTGTCGCAAACCACCATTCCTGGCTTAAGCTGGCGTGGCGTCAACCACCTCTCGGCCTGGCCCTGCAGAGCAGACAGGACCTCTGCCCCAGTGTGGCTTCTGTCCCCCAAACACACCAGCGCAAGCACGGCATGGCATCTTTTTGCCTGCGTACTTGCGTAGCCCCGTGAACGGCTACGGAGCACCGCTGGTTCATAGGACAAACCACAGGAAGAGGCCATGGAGGAAGAAGAAGAGGAGGGGGTGGAGGAGAGAGGTGTGTCACAACCAGTAGTAGCATTTTGGAGGCGTGGCGGTGGAACAACCTCCAACACTACTGCACCTTGTCCTGCATCCTTCCCAGCTGCCAAAAGAGTGACCCAATGGGCCGTGAAAGAAAGGTAACGTCCCTGTCCATGCCTGCTGGACCATGAGTCAGCGGTAATATGCACCTTACCGCTGACCGCCCTGTCCAGCGAGGCCAAGACATTGCCTTCCACATGCCGGTAGAGAGCCGGAATAGCCTTCCGTGAGAAAAAGTGGCGTTTGGGAACCTGCCACTGAAGAACCGCACATTGCACAAACTCACGGAAGGGGGCCGAGTCTACCAACTGAAAAGGCAGCAGTTGAAGCGCTAGCAATTTAGCCAAGCTAGCATTCAACCGCTGGGCATGTGGATGGCTGGGAGTGAACTTCTTTCGACGGTCCAGCAGCTGGGGCAGGGAAATTTGCCTGCTAGAATCGGACGTCGGTGTACTGCTAGCAGAGTGGCCGCAAGTACTTGGCTGTGACACACCTAATTCTACACCTTCATTCCTCTCAGTGCATGTTTCAGAGAGGACTGAAGTTATAGTGGGGTTGGAGATCCCAGCTGATGCGGTGCAAGGAGAGGTCCGCTTTGTTCTTTGGTGTGGGTCTTTGAGGTAGGCTTGCCAACGAGCTGCATGGCAGGTCAACATATGTCTGGTCAGGCATGTGGTACCCAAGCGGCTGATGTTTTGGCCACGCGATATACGCTTGAGACATATGTTGCAAACAGCAGCTGTGCGATCTGATGCACTAGCCTCAAAAAAGGCCCACACCAAGGAACTTTTTGAATGACGGGCAGAGGCAGCGCCCTGCACAGGCGGAGCTCTGCGGTGTGATTCCGTCGGTGTACTGCCCTTACGCTGGCCACCAAAGGGCATCCTGCCTCGTTGGAGATGTGCCTCCTCCTCATCCTCCTCCTCCTCCTCCTCTCTCCTATTAGGCACCCACGTGGAGTCAGTGACCTCATCATCCCCTCCCTCCTCATCACTGGAGCCAATCTGGCAGTATGCTGCAGCTGCTGGAACATGACTGCCAGATTGGTGTCCTTCTTGAGCATCCCCTCTGTCTGCTCTCACGCTACTGCCTTCCTGTAGCTGGGTTTCATCATCAGACCCTTCGAAACGCTGGGCATCCTCCTGGAGCATGTACCCAACACTGTGCTCAAACAGTTCGGGGGACTCCTCAGGAGGAGGACATGGTGGGTCTAGGGAAGGAGTGACTGATGATGAGTCTGACATTGATACCAGGGAAGAGGACGCTTTGGCAGCTGCTTTGCCAGTACCCTGAGCCTGGGTGAGAGAGGATGAGGAGGAGGAGGAGGGCTTGGTCATCCACTCTACCAAGTCTTCGGCATGATGTGGCTCAACATGTCCAGCTGCCGAAAAGAAGGACAAGCGTGTCCCATGGCCATGTGCTGATGACAATGCACCGCGTCCACGACCAGCACTGTTGCCCCCAGACACAGAGCCTGCTTGCCCTCTTTTATTGCCTCCTGACTGTCTGCCTCTCCTTGTTTGCCTTCCAGACATTCTAATAGATGGCCTGCAGGGAGATGGGAAAAAAGCAATAAGGGCTACCTTCAGGTGTCCTTCTCTGTCCCTTTACTTAAGGATTTCTAAATATGGTTGAGGATTATTGCTTTTGCACAGAATAGCACAACGACAATTTCCCTGACTGTCCAAAAAACAAGGATTTCAAAGATGGTTGATGAGGAATGCTTTGGCACACTATAGCACAAGGAGAATTCCCCTCACTTTCCTTCTTTGTCCCTAGAAACAAGGACTGGCACAGTGAAAGAAACTGACACTCTCCCTACCTACAGTTTTCTGTCCCTAGAAAAAATGTTTTTTTAAAGCACACTATAGCACAAGGAGAATTCCCCTCACTTTCCTTCTTTGTCCCTAGAAACAAGGACTGGCACAGTGAAAGAAACTGACACTCTCCCTACCTACAGTTTTCTGTCCCTAGAAAAAATGTTTTTTTAAAGCACACTATAGCACAAGGAGAAATCCCCTCACTTTCCTTCTTTGTCCCTAGAAACAAGGACTGGCACAGTGAAAGAAACTGACACTCTCCCTACCTACAGTTTTCTGTCCCTAGAAAAAATGTTTTTTTAAAGCACACTATAGCACAAGGAGAAATCCCCTCACTTTCCTTCTTTGTCCCTAGAAACAAGGACTGGCACAGTGAAAGAAACTGACACTCTCCCTACCTACAGTTTTCTGTCCCTAGAAAAAATGTTTTTTTAAAGCACACTATAGCACAAGGAGAATTCCCCTCACTTTCCTTCTTTGTCCCTAGAAACAAGGACTGGCACAGTGAAAGAAACTGACACTCTCCCTACCTACAGTTTTCTGTCCCTAGAAAAAATGTTTTTTTAAAGCACACTATAGCACAAGGAGAAATCCCCTCACTTTCCTTCTTTGTCCCTAGAAACAAGGACTGGCACAGTGAAAGAAACTGACACTCTCCCTACCTACAGTTTTCTGTCCCTAGAAAAAATGTTTTTTTAAAGCACACTATAGCACAAGGAGAAATCCCCTCACTTTCCTTCTTTGTCCCTAGAAACAAGGACTGGCACAGTGAAAGAAACTGACACTCTCCCTACCTACAGTTTTCTGTCCCTAGAAAAAATGTTTTTTTAAAGCACACTATAGCACAAGGAGAAATCCCCTCACTTTCCTTCTTTGTCCCTAGAAACAAGGACTGGCACAGTGAAAGAAACTGACACTCTCCCTACCTACAGTTTTCTGTCCCTAGAAAAAATGTTTTTTTAAAGCACACTATAGCACAAGGAGAAATCCCCTCACTTTCCTTCTTTGTCCCTAGAAACAAGGACTGGCACAGTGAAAGAAACTGACACTCTCCCTACCTACAGTTTTCTGTCCCTAGAAAAAATGTTTTTTTAAAGCACACTATAGCACAAGGAGAAATCCCCTCACTTTCCTTCTTTGTCCCTAGAAACAAGGACTGGCACAGTGAAAGAAACTGACACTCTCCCTACCTACAGTTTTCTGTCCCTAGAAAAAATGTTTTTTTAAAGCTCACTATAGCACAAGGAGAATTCCCCTCACTTTCCTTCTTTGTCCCTAGAAACAAGGACTGGCACAGTGAAAGAAACTGACACTCTCCCTACCTACAGTTTTCTGTCCCTAGAAAAAATGTTTTTTTAAAGCACACTATAGCACAAGGAGAATTCCCCTCACTTTCCTTCTTTGTCCCTAGAAACAAGGACTGGCACAGTGAAAGAAACTGACACTCTCCCTACCTACAGTTTTCTGTCCCTAGAATTTTTTTTTTTTTAAAGCACACTATAGCACAAGGAGAAATCCCCTCACTTTCCTTCTTTGTCCCTAGAAACAAGGACTGGCACAGTGAAAGAAACTGACACTCTCCCTACCTACAGTTTTCTGTCCCTAGAAAAAATGTTTTTTTAAAGCACACTATAGCACAAGGAGAATTCCCCTCACTTTCCTTCTTTGTCCCTAGAAACAAGGACTGGCACAGTGAAAGAAACTGACACTCTCCCTACCTACAGTTTTCTGTCCCTAGAAAAAATGTTTTTTTAAAGCACACTATAGCACAAGGAGAAATCCCCTCACTTTCCTTCTTTGTCCCTAGAAACAAGGACTGGCACAGTGAAAGAAACTGACACTCTCCCTACCTACAGTTTTCTGTCCCTAGAAAAAATGTTTTTTTAGAGCACACTATAGCACAAGGAGAAATCCCCTCACTTTCCTTCTTTGTCCCTAGAAACAAGGACTGGCACAGTGAAAGAAACTGACACTCTCCCTACCTACAGTTTTCTGTCCCTAGAAAAAATGTTTTTTTAAAGCACACTATAGCACAAGGAGAATTCCCCTCACTTTCCTTCTTTGTCCCTAGAAACAAGGACTGGCACAGTGAAAGAAACTGACACTCTCCCTACCTACAGTTTTCTGTCCCTAGAAAAAATGTTTTTTTAAAGCACACTATAGCACAAGGAGAATTCCCCTCACTTTCCTTCTTTGTCCCTAGAAACAAGGACTGGCACAGTGAAAGAAACTGACACTCTCCCTACCTACAGTTTTCTGTCCCTAGAAAAAATGTTTTTTTAAAGCACACTATAGCACAAGGAGAAATCCCCTCACTTTCCTTCTTTGTCCCTAGAAACAAGGACTGGCACAGTGAAAGAAACTGACACTCTCCCTACCTACAGTTTTCTGTCCCTAGAAAAAATGTTTTTTTAAAGCACACTATAGCACAAGGAGAATTCCCCTCACTTTCCTTCTTTGTCCCTAGAAACAAGGACTGGCACAGTGAAAGAAACTGACACTCTCCCTACCTACAGTTTTCTGTCCCTAGAAAAAATGTTTTTTTAAAGCACACTATAGCACAAGGAGAAATCCCCTCACTTTCCTTCTTTGTCCCTAGAAACAAGGACTGGCACAGTGAAAGAAACTGACACTCTCCCTACCTACAGTTTTCTGTCCCTAGAAAAAATGTTTTTTTAAAGCACACTATAGCACAAGGAGAAATCCCCTCACTTTCCTTCTTTGTCCCTAGAAACAAGGACTGGCACAGTGAAAGAAACTGACACTCTCCCTACCTACAGTTTTCTGTCCCTAGAAAAAATGTTTTTTTAAAGCACACTATAGCACAAGGAGAAATCCCCTCACTTTCCTTCTTTGTCCCTAGAAACAAGGACTCGCACAGTAAAACACACTGACACTCTCCCTACCTATCCTCTTTCCCTAAACTAAAGGAATCCAGGTTAAGCAAGAAAGAAATAAATGTCACTGTCCCTGCCTATGCTTGTCTTTCCCTGCTCCGGAACACACTACACTAGGCCGCCGTGCTGGCGGCCTTTTATAGTGTGGGGCGTGTACTAAACACCCTCAGCAATAATTGGCCACAGGCATCCTGCCTGTGGCCAATCATTGCTCTCCTCGCTGCCGGCGCTGTGATTGGCCAAGCATGCGGGGTCACAGTGCATGCTTGGCCAATCACAGCGCCTGGATGACACTGCGATGGTGTAGTGCATTGTGGGCCGTTCGCGTCACTCGAATTTGGCGCGAACGGCCCAAATCGTTCGATCTTCGTCGAACGATCGAACAGCCGATGTTCGAGTCGAACGTATGTTCGACTCGAACACGAAGCTCATCCCTAGTCACCAGTCCTGTGCTGGCTGTACATTACTTTTCCAACCCCCTTCAGTACTTGTAGGCCATGCTATGGCATAATGAGGTCCATTCTCATTTCTCTGTGCGAAACAGAAAGGAGACAAAAGATGCAAGAAACAGCTTTACTTGACTTGACTTGACTCATATAGTGCAAGAAAAATTCCAGATTATAGGAAAGATAACAGTAGACTAACATCAGGCTACTATGGCTCAATTCCCATAGTAAACAAGAGGGGAATTATGTGATGCTGATTGGTTTTCTCAGTTTTTCAAGAGTGAGACTCTCCAACACATTTGATTTACAGTCCCAAACCAAGTCCATAATGATGGAATCTCGCACCTGAGAAGGGAAAGTGCTCAAAGGGGAAAATCACAAGGCTGACTACTACCCATGCCTCTGTCCCCTTTTCAAGCTGTATCCCATGTTAAAAAAACCTCAGCAGAAAGGGGCAGAGGGGACTATAGCAAGGAAGAAAGGGTCAGCACATAGAACAATAACAAAATAAATGTTCAGTTAACTAACATGGAGAGCAGCATTATCATTCTAGGTTGCTCTCCTCATCCTCATTTCATAGATGGGGGGGGGGGGGGTGTATCGTAATTCACAAAAGATAGCTGGGAGTGCTAAAACATTGGTGGTTATTTACTAAAACTGGAGCATGCAAAATCTGGTGCAGATCTGCATAGGAACCAATCAGCTTCCATTTTTTATCACCAAAGCTAAATGAAACAAGCTGAAGTTAGAAGCTGATTGGCCACCAGGTACAGCTGCACCAGATTCTGAGTGCTCCGGTTTTACAAAATCTCCTCTATTGTTTGAAATGTAATTTCAGTATTCAAGAAGTCACAACTTCACTTCGATGTTACTGCATCCATGATACAGAGGCAGTCACTGTTTGTGTATGCAGACAGCAGCGGGTGCTGTGGCTGTCTGAATACAATAGCGGGCAGTGAAGATTCTTTCATCCACACTGTTTAGCATGGAAGACTGAATCTATTGATTTTCCAAGAGAAACCTACACGTGTATGGCTAGGTTAAGTGTCCTTTCAAATCTCGGAAGATAGGATGGTCATCCACGTCAATTATTCTATTTTCTCAGCCAATATTCCAATATAAAGCAGGTTCTAGAGGTATCTTCTGGATGCATTAAAAATGCACATGCCACAATTGTCCTATAAAGATGACTCTGTTTGTGACTGCATGTCTGTGGACAGTGTCTGGTACATTCTCACCAACACTGATATCCGCCAACTGACAATCCCTCTATTAAGACCCTGAACATTCCACGTAACTGAAATTTGCTATAACACTCTTGATAAAAAGTATCTATTTCTAGTAAGTTCTATTTGCTAAGATCATATAACATATCAGTTGTCTGATTCTTCTTCTTTTTTCCAGTCTTGGCAGATGAGACCAGATGTGATTTCTGGCTTAGCTGCTCCACAATGTCATAACATTCAGCACGGCTGCAGCTGTACACTGGCTCACTGAGCTGTAATTACAGAGAGGGGAAAATATATCTTGAAATTAAAGAATATTGCACTTGTAATAAGAGTGTTTATAAGAACCACAAACAAACTGCTTATTAGGTTAATGTGGGACTAAACAGTAAACAGAGTCTGTCGCGCGTTTTCCCAGACAATCTCAGCTGCGGTTACAGTTTTGTTAAAGCGGTTGTATACCCGCTGCTGCTTTTTTCTTTTTTTTTTTCATACCTGAAAGGCAAAAGGCATAATGAGCTAGTATGCACCGCATACTAGCTCATTATGAAATACTTACCTTATAATGAGGCGTTGGTAACTTACCTGGTCCACGCCGAGGGAGATGTCATCTTGCCTTGTCGTGTCTTCCGGGTATCGCCGCTCCAGCGCTGTGAGTGGCTGAGCGGCTTTAACCGAGAATCCCTGCTGCGCATGCGCCGCTGCAGTCAGCGGGTCATTGCGAGGGGAATATCTCCTAAACCGTAAAGGTTTAGGAGATATTCTTTTTACCTACAGGAAGCCTTATTATAGGCTTACCTTTAGGTAAAAGTAAAAAAACAGGGTATACAACCACTTTAAGGCAGTTGGCTTTTGATAGCCTTACCAACATGGTCCTGTATACTACAAGACCCCATTCACATGGACGCTGTCAGGCAGAAAAAACAGGTGGTTGAAGTGCATTTTTAGCTCACCTTAGCTATCTGTCAAAACCAGTGTGATAGGTGCTAAGAATAGATACATTTAGTTATGGCTTACTGTATCCAGTGGAGCTGCAGTTTGTTTTTATGCAAATTTAGTTATGCTTACTGTAATCAGTGGAGCTGTGTTAATCATTCTGGCTTTTTCACAGTTTCACCTGCTGCAGGTTTTATTGGTCTTTCTGCTTTCCAGAGAACTGTGAATTGTTCTGGAACATAGGTGTTGAACAAAGCACAAATATTTATACAGCTCTGGCCAATCCCTGGGAGGGTGGCCCATATGGCTGCTGGAAGTCTGTATAAATAGTCTGAGACACAGAGCTTCCAGGTCTTTTTCCTTTAGAGGGGATGCTTGCCACCTTTACGCCATCTTGCCATGTGCCTGCGGGGTGTTGAGGCCTCAGGTAGGCATCTTGAAGGCCTGCTTTACTGGAAGCCATGGAAAGCTAACTAAGGGACTGTCGCCTGAGGATCTAGTCTGGTATTACAGGGAGAAAGTGTTACATGGATAATGGAAAGAGGCAACCAACTTTCCAAGGACATTTGTGATCCTAGAGTCTTTAAGCTGAGACCATTCTCTCATGGGTCAGAGTCAGCTGTGTGTGTAGAGGAGACAGCGTCCAGTGTACTTAAGAGCTCATTCAATTTAAGTCCCTGTTAAAGGAGTTTGCTAAAGCCCCGTACACATGGTCGTACGGTCAGACTTTTGGCCAACAAACTTCATTTTGAGCAAGTTGGACCAACAATCCGACCGTGTGTACGCTCCATCGGACAAACTTTTTTTGCTTTTTTCTTGTTTTAAACGGACAAAAGTTGGGTCTGCAAACGGACAAACTTTTGCCCAACAAAAGTCTGATGGAGCAAAGTCCGACCGTGTGTACAGAAAACCATCGGACTTTTGTCCGATGGACAAAACAAATAATGTTAAAATCAACCAACAATAGCAGAAGTTGACCAAAGGGTGGCGGTAAAGAGCAGAAAAGAGCAGAAAAACCACGTGATGTTGCAAAAAGTTTTGAGAAATTTGCAGAAAAGTCCGAGCGTGTGTATGCTATGGGTGTTCCCGACCAACTCCCTTCGGACAAAAAACCACGGAAAAGTCAGATGGAAGTCCGACCGTGTGTATGGGGCTTTAGCCTGTTCACCAGAGGAAGGTTACAACCCTGAAGTTTGCTACAGGTGCATAGTTCTACAGAAGATAAGTGTCCTCCCATTTGAATATAGTTTTTGAACTATTCCATCCAATTCCCTAACCCTATCCAAGTTACCCAAAAAATAAAAAAGCAAAACAAAGAAAACTCTTGGACTGTTTATTGAGCCGATGAATGACTGACCATGTGCCTGGCTTTGGGGCAACTGTTGGCAAAAGGTACCCTGGGCCTTTTTCTGGCGGCTTCTACGCTAGTAGCGCTACACCATTAAATAGCTGCTGGTCAACCCCATTACCATTGCTATGTGACGCTTCAAAAACATAAGGCAATACTGACTGCTACTACGCACCATTGAAGTGAATGGAGCCATGCAGAAACCGTGATGCAACCACATCCTTCTTTAGACAGGAGGCAGCATATTGCCTCCTGATTGCCTGCTAACCGCGTTCCAGCCACTATTGACAAAGCAATCTACTGCAGATCAAAAGTCAGCAGCTAGGTCCATGTGAAAGAGGCCTTAAGTAGTTATAACGATCTAGCACTGCAGACAGGAGGGTGCAGTACCGAAAGTACAAAAAACGACACTAGTACGTTTTTTTTCATTATATTTTTGCATTGCATAAATACATATTTAGGTTTATAGGCAAATCCAGCAGTAGGACAAGAAACAAAGGTTGCACAGGGTATTAAGAGGAGTTTGAAGACTCTCTGTTGCTCAAGTAAGAAGCAGCCATTTTCTTTGTTTCTGTGGGCTCCTTCCTGATGATCAAATTCATTGGTAGCTATACTTAAAGTGTAAAACCCAAATTATATTTTTTTAAATATGGATAGAGTTTTGGATAGAAGTGTCCTCATAGCCTGTTCGTGTGAGAACTCAGTGGCATCGCTATGGGGGTGCAGGGGGTGCGGCCCGCACCTTGGTGACACCCGCAAGAGGTGTGACACCATGGGCATAGCATTAGGGATCGCAGGGGTTGCAGTGGCGACCCCAACCTTTCTACCTGTCACTTGGGTTGCAATCTTCTCAGCAAGGGTTGACAGACATAAACAAAGCCAGGCTGGAAGTTGCGGCTGGCTATAGACGAGTATCCTTCCCCCCCGATGGATGCTGTGCCTGGGTTGGTAAGCTCCTCCTCCCATCTTCGGACTGCACTCAGCCTTACTCAGCCTCAGACAGGACAGCTCCTACCTGCACTGCCCACAGCTGAGAATGAATTCTTGTACAGAAAATCTGCAATCTAAAGTAAATGCAGTGTAGTGCAATATAAGATCAACATATAAACAAATAAAAGTTCCAAAACATATTGAAGGTATTTAAAAAATTCAATATAAACATGTCCAATTATTTCACAAGAATGACAAAGTCTTGTGAAAAATAATAATACAGAATATAAGTGTGAAAAAACGTTTAAAACACCATGTCTTCACAATGTTTTTTATGTTATTATAATTAAAGTATTTGTAATAAAATGTATTATTTTATTGTTTTGCAACATGTAGAGATGAGCCGAACACCCCCCGGTTCGGTTCGCACCAGAACATGCGAACAGGCAAAAAATTTGTGCGAACATGCGAACACTGTTAAAGTCTATGGGACACGAACATGAAAAATTCAAAAGTGCTAATTTTAAAGGCTTATATGGAAGTTATTGCTATAAAAAGTGTATGGGGACCCGGGTCCTGCCCCAGGGGACATGTATCAATGGAAAGTTTTTTGTTTTTATTAAAACAACCGTTTTTTCAGGGGCAGTGATTTTAATAATGCTTAAA
Organism: Rana muscosa; assembly: GCA_029206835.1. Taxonomy (NCBI): domain Eukaryota; kingdom Metazoa; phylum Chordata; class Amphibia; order Anura; family Ranidae; genus Rana; species Rana muscosa. The sequence goes on from CM055119.1 coordinate 343,255,892, forward strand.
GTGAAACAATAAAAACAAAATATTCATTTAAATATTGTGCCTTGTGGGTCCCCTTAGTCCGCCTGTAAAGTAGCACATCTTTCCGATGTGTTTTTAATAGTCCTAGCAAAATTACATTTCTAAAGGAAAAAATTTAATTTAAAATTACTTGCGGCTGTAATGTATTGTCGGCTCCCGGCAATATAGATAGACCCCCCCCCCCAAATCCAAACCAGACCCTTATCCGAGCATGCAACCGGGCAGGCCAGGATGGGGGGACGATGAACGAGCACCCTCCTCCTGAACCATACCAGGCCACGCGCCCTCAACATGGGGAGGGTGCTTTAGGGTCAACCCCAAAACACCTTGTACCAATGTTGATGGGGACAAGGGCCTCATGCCCACAACCCATGCCCGGCGGGTGTGGGGGTCTGCGGGCGGAACCTTATCGGAACCTGGAAGCCCCCTTAACAAGAAGGCCCCTAGATCCCGACCCCCCAATGTGAATGGGTAGGGGGTACCCCCACCCATTCACCAAAAAAGTAAAAACGACAGGAGACAGTTTTGGACAATTCCTTTATTTCAAAAAAATAAAAATGTGTCCATCTTCAACACCGGCGCCCGGACCCCAAAAATAGAAAAAAATAAAAGCTCTGCCTCGATGTGAGGCGTTCCGCCGACTGCTGTCTCTTGGCTGTGACAGCTGTTATATAGGCAAGGGCGGGGCCACCCGGTGACATAAACGGGTGACCCCGCCCCCTCTGACATCACATTATGTCATAAGGGGGCGAGGTCACCCAGTTACAGCTGTCAGCTGTCACAGCCAAGAGACAGCAGTCGGCAAAACGCCTCCCATCGAGGCAGAGCTTTTTGTTTTCTCAGTTTAGGCCGATACGTATTCTTCTACATATCTTTGGTAAAAAAAAATCGCAATAAGCATTTATTAATTTGTTTGCGCAAAAAGTTATAGCGTCTACAAAATAGGGGATCGTTTTATGGCATTTTTATAAAAATTTTACTAGTAATGGCGGCGATCAGCGATTTTTATTGTGACTGCAACATTATAGCGGACACATCGGACACTTTTGACGCCATTTTGGGACCAATGTCATTGATACAGCGATCAGTGCTATAAAAATGCACTGATTACTGTAAAAATGACACTGGCAGTGAAGAGGTTAACCACTAGGGGGCGCTGAAGGGGTTAAGTATGTCCTAGGGAGTGCTTCTAACTGTAGGGGGGATGGGCGTTGTGTGACACGACAGTGATCACAGCTCCCGATTACAGGGAGCTGTGGTCAGTGTCCTGTCACTAGGAAGAATGGGGAAATGCTTGTTTACATGAGCATTTCCCTATTCTTCCTCACCGTGAGACGATCGCGGGTATCCCCGTGGACATCGAGTCCGTGGGACCCGCGGTCCCACAATGCTGCATCTTAAAGGGGACGTACAGGTACGTCCATCTGCCCACAGGAGCCATTCTGCCAACGTATAAGTAAGTGCGTGCGGCGGTCCTTAAGCGGTTAACTCCTAGGTTCTTATCAGGGAAAGGGAGCTGCAAAGAAAACTGCTCTATTGTGCTTTCTCTTTAGGTAACTCACAGTTCTCTGGGAACCATATTCATGTGATAAATATGTATTAATATTTAAAGCAAGGACTGTATATACAGTAGATAATGAAACAACAAATAAAAATCAAGTTTTTATGTATAGAAAGGGAGACACTGATGGGGAACAAGGAAGTGGTGCTGCGCACCCCGGTAAAGGAGATAGGGGAAGTTTCCCCCGCTAGGGGTTTTCAAGGCAGCAGAGATTAGGACAATGAATGGTTAAAATAAATCTTTATTAGTGAAAACCAATGGGGTTACACCAGTAAAATTCAATCAAGATGTGAGCTCTGGTACATGATTTAAAATTCGAAATACAAAACAATGTAAACATTATGTAACATAAACCATCGCTGCTAAGGTGCAATGTAGATGACTACATATATCTTGACGCGTTTCGACCCTATTAGGGTCTTCTTCAGAAGATATGTTGGCTGTAAGGAAAAATGCATTTAATATATCATACAAGTTTTAAACCATATACCTTTAAGCTTTAAAAAGGACAATTAAATAAAATGGACTGAGAAAATTAATCAAATTAATTGATTATGTTAAGCCTCATAGCATCAATAAATAGATAAGAAGGTAGAACGCTGGTTTTAAACTTTTATTTCTTTACATTTCTTCAGTTACTTCCTGGTTTCTAGGCAAATTATGTCATACATCTCAGGAGTCTTCAGGAGGCGAGGAGAGGAGGAGGGTTTTTTCCGCTAACACACTCTCCTGCATGCATGCTTGAGCTAAGGGCAGATGGATTCCAGGAAGTAAATGCTACATGAATCATCGGCGGCTATTGCGGCATCGCACCGATTGCCAAAAGTATTTTCTGTACTACTTTTGGTGACTTCTGGTGCAATTTCAATAGACATCTGTGCAGGAAGCCGCACAGATGTCTCTGCAATCGCCCCCCGAAGTCGGACTGACATGAAATGAAATTCAGCTGAACTCGCACAATTTCAATCCTGCAGCAGTGTGAACCTAGGCTTAAAGTGTTACTGAACACACAACAGTAAAATCAGTCTGTATATGCAGTAAAGCATGCTTGTTATACTCACAGTGGAACCTAAGGGTTCTCCGCATTGTGTAAAAAGGCTGTTTGATCCTGTCTTCTCTGATTCTCCCCTTCTCCCAAAGTCCCCAATTCATCTCCTGATAGAACAGAGCCTCGGGGGCCCTCTGCACATGTTCAGTTTGGTGTGTATTGCTAGAGAGATTTTTTTCTTGGGAGGGTGCATGTAATCAGTACTGTCCAGACAGAGGGTGCAGGGGTCCTGCAGCCTCATAGGACAGTCAGAGTAGAATAAAAACTTCTTCTACAAGATTTAACAAGTGCTCGGCAGGACACTGATAGATGTCACAAGACTGCTATATACTGCTGATGAGAAAAGGTATTGAGCAGTTTATATTTACTAAAATAATTGTATTTCCATGTTCTGTGTACTGTGGGAGACCAGATATAGTAAATGCAGGGTCCTGGGTTTAGTAACACTCATTTCTAAATGTAGCGCCCTGCTCCTGTTGACCAGGCGCTATCATGTAAATGTAGTGGGTCATCTTAATTGTACTAATGTTCAGAATGTAATGTTTATGTTAGGGTGACCAGACATCTCCGGTTTCAGGGGACAGTCCCCGGATTGAGGACACTGTCCCCGAACCAAGTCTGTCCCCAGTTCTGTCCCCGGATTGGATTTGAACAGGGGCTGGGGCAATTTCAAAGACAGTCAGTGCAGAATTAAAAAAAAAAAAATCTGAAATACACACCCCTGCTCCGCCTCCCCTACTAGCTTAGGGGGAGTATTTTTTTCCATTATCTGTGCCCCCCTCCGATGATCATGTTCTGGTCGGAGCGGAGGGAATATTTCTTCAGTTTCGGGTGCCCATCCAGCTCCGCTGACATGTTCTCCTGCCTTGGCTCAAGTCCTCACCAGCCGCCTGCCTATCTCCTTGCCTTTCCTTCCTCCACTCCCCACCCAGTAGTAGCCGGGGCCCGGAGAGTAAGACTTGACAGGCTGTGAGGCGGGCGGCGACGGACAGAGAGTCGCTGATTGGCGCCATTACTAGTAAAAAAAAAAATATGTCCCCGGATTTCGGTTAAAAAATCTGGTCACCTTATGTTTATGGCTAAATTAGCCTCTGCTCCAGCTTTGGCTGTGTTGGGAGCATTTCCCACTGTCGCCGGTAGGTGTCGTTGTCACCACCAGCCAGTGTTGGAAATACAACAGGCTGAAGTCCCTTTCCCAGAAACAGCCCAGTGGGAGTGTTTTACCGCTGTGCATTCTGGGAGAGGATACTTAAGAGGCAGATGCCATTTTTCTCTCTCTCTGACCTCATGGCCCGCCTGGCCTAAGGTATGTGACAACTCCTCTTCTGCCTCGGGGCCCTGCTGGCCCAAGGCTACGTTACTGCAAGTAGGCCCGGAATTCTGTCTGGGGCCTACTGGTTCAGGGATGGTCCTGTGCTGTCTTGCCTGCGGGAAGAAGCCGAGCAATTGGAAGATCCAGGGAAGGACTCTTCTTGGAGAGGACCGAGCAAAAAGGCTGGTATCTCAAAAAGAGCCTGGTCACTCCATTGGAGGATGCATCCTAACCAATCTACCTCACAGTACTGCTGGATGGCTTAAAGGACTTTGGTACTGTGTAGCTGTGTCCGCTTTGTCAATTACGATTACTAAATCCTGTGGCAGAGGATTGTTCAACCATTTACTACTATCATCAAGTCTGTGGCAGACTTTTGTCCGTGCGTCATTCCAGCTTCTAGGCCGGTGAGAGAGGCCTATCCGGGTGAGCAAGGTCCGTTGACAGCAAGTGTACTTGTCTCCGGGATCTCAAGTTCCTCAGTGATCCGCACCAGGTATCTGAATTCCCCTAACCCTCCATCCCTCTACTGCTGCAAGTTGTGTTTAATAAATAAGCATTGGAAAAAGACTAAGTGACTGGTGTATGCATTTGTGGGCACATTGCCCAATTTAAAGTGCCAAGCAAGTTTTGATACGGTGAACTGTGGGGTAACGGCAGGACCAAAAATAACCAGCAGCTCCTACGGGGGTAGTGCTACATAAATGATTTCTATAACATAGCAAATCTTGAAATTTTACATTTAGGTCCATTTTAACCACTTGCCGACCATATAACTTACATATGTGGCGGAAAGGCATCTCTGCTGCGCAGGATCACGTACCTAGTACGTGATCCAACACTTCCGGGGCTGGGACGTGTGTACGGGCCACCGGTGGTCTGCTCCCGCTGTGATTATACACAGCAGGAGCTGATCTGTGGGTACTGTGGACTTAATGTCCGCTGGCACCCGCCGATCATTCAACACAGAGGCAGAACGGCAATCTGACTATGTACACAAGGCAGATTGCCTTTCTGTTAGTAGGGAAGGCATGGATCCTGTGTTCCTGCAAAACAAAGCAGGAACATGGAACCATGCCTTCCATAGTAAAAGCACCTCCCCACAGTACACAATCACTGGCTAGGTAAACAGATAACCCTTTAGTCGCCCATGATGTTAACCTCTTCCCAGCCAGTGTTATTAGTACAGTGACAGTACATATGTTTTAGCACTGATCACTATATTGGTGTCACTGGTCCCCAAAAAGTGTATGTTATGCCATGTACACACGATCGGTTTTACAGATGAAAACAGTCCGATGGACTTTTTTCATCGGACAAACCGATCGTGTATGGGCCCCATCGGTCTTTTTTCTATCGGTGAGAAAAAATAGAACATGTTTTAAATATTATGGGAAAAAAAAATGATAGCAAATTCCTATCGTCTGTGTGGAACTCCATCGGACAAAAAACCCACGCATGCTCAGAATCAAGTCGACGCATGCTCAGAAGCATTGAACTTAATTTTTCTCGGCTTGTCGAAGTGTTTTACGTCACAGCGTTTGGGACGGCCGGATTTTTGACTGATGGTGTGTAGGCAAGACTGATGGAAGTCAGCTTCATCGGATTTCCGATGGAAAAATCCATCGGATTAGAATCCATAGGAAATCCGATCGTGTGTACAGGGCTTTAGTGTCTGATTTGTCTACGGCAATATCGCAGTCCCGCTATAAGCTGTTGATCGCCGCCATTACTAGTAGAAAAAAAAAAAAAGTCCAAAAATACAGTATTAGGGTTGTCCCGATACCACTTTTTTAAGACCGAGTACAAGTACCGATACTTTTTTTCAAGTACTCGCCGATACCGATTACCGATACTTTTTTTCAATGTCATGTGACAGTTTGAAAAATGGGGACTGATAGGTGGCACTTATGGGCACTGATGGATGGCACTTGTGGGCACTGATAGGTGGCATTTATGGGCACTGATAGGTGGCACTTGTGGGCAGTGATAGGTGGCACTTGTGGGCAGTGATAGGTGGCACTTGTGGGCAGTGATAGGTGGCACTTGTGGGCAGTGAGTGCCCATAAGTGCCACCTATCAGTGCAATCAGTGCCATCTATCAGTGCCACCTGATAGGTGGCACTGGTAGATGGCACTGATTGCACTGATAGGTAGCACTTGTGGGTACTGATAGGTGATTGGCACTGAAATGCTGCGGGGGGGGGGGGGGGAATGACACAGGATTTAAAAAAAAAAAAAACTGCTGCAACGCCCATCTTGGTACACCCTGCACTCGGCTGCAGTAAGCAGCAGCAGACATCTTGTTACACCCAGCTCGGGCTGGGTGTAACAAGATGTCTGCTGCTGCTTACTGCAGCTGAGTGCAGGGTGTACCAAGATGGGCATGGGGACGTTCAGCCGCTGACGGCGACCGAATGTGACAGCACCGGTCACCGATCCTGATGTAGCTGCGCCCTGAACCCCTGCCAGCTTACCAGGTTCAACTGCAGGCGAGGGACTCGCTCTCCGCCCGCGGACTCCGTCCACCGACTGTGCCCGCCCTCTCCAGCCAGACTCCGCCCGCACTTTCCTCTCCCGCCTTCCCCAGCCACTGACTCCTCCCGCCCTCTCCGGCCAGACTCTGCCCAGACTTTGCCCGCACTTCCCCGTCCTCCCTAGCCACTCACTCCTCCCACCCTCTCCGGCCAGACTCCGCCCGCACTCCCCCACCCTCTCCAGCCACTGACTCCTCCCGCACTCTCCGGTCACAAAAATAAATAAAAAAGTATCGGTGAAGCATCGGGAGCATTTGCGCGAGTACAAGTACTCGCGCAAATGCTTGGTATCGGGACAACCCTATACAGTATATCCCAAAATTTGTAGACACTATAACTTGTGTTTAAACCAATCAATAGACGCCTATTGGGATTTTTTTTTTTTTACCAACAATATGTAGCAGAATACATATTGGCCTAAAGTGATAAAGAGATATGATTTCTTAAATTTTTTTTATTGGATATGTTTTACAGCAGAAAGTAAAACATATTTTTTTTTTCAAAATTGTCTTTTTTTTTATGGCGCAAAAAAATAAAAACGCAGTGGTGATCAAATACCACCAAAATAAATCTCTATTTGCTGGAAAAACAGGACATACATTTTATTTGGGTACTACGTCGCACGACCATGCAATTGTCAGTTAAATCAACGCAGTGTGGTATCGCAAAAAATGAAGGGGGTAAATCTGTCGAAGGTCAAGTAAACCAGCTGCTTTGCTTTGTATGGGGAAAGGACAGGCTCCCTTTAAATTTGGTATACTTGAAGTTAAAGTTGTACATTTCAGAGTCTCCATGCTGTGTTATGAACAATGGCTAGATTATAAGGCTGCGTTAAATTGAAATAGAAAATGAAAATATATGTGCTGGAGATTATTTTCCTGTATAGAAACTCATAATTCTAATGCAAATACGGCATATTCCCTCAAGCCTGGAAATGCCATCTTTGCCTAAATCAGTTATTTTTTTCCCCCACTTTGCGCTTTGGCTCATTATAAAACACATTTAGAGAAGCTTTTAGCTTTAATTGGACATTTCCAAGGCACATTGATTAACAGGCTTCACAAATGCTGTAAATGAAAAGAAGCTGTTCATTTAGAGTCACTACACTTTTGAGTTGTTAGCAAATTGTATTGTGATTACAGTAAATCTTGTGTATAGTGTGTGTCAACTTTAATAAAGAACCCTCTTGCTGTGAAACTTGATATTTATGTTTATTAAAGAAATGAAAGTGCCGAAAGAGATTGCTAATTGTTTCTGAAGCAGGATCTCCGTCCACTGCCTGAGTTTCTTACGAAAAGGCAGCGAGCGCTCTGAACTGGTCCCTCTGTGGAGTTCTGCTCAAAGACACAGCAGGGGTTCATGGGGGCAGGCCACTGTGATCTGCATACTGCTGGATCACAGGACGTTCAACCTATTATATTAAAGGAAACCTGTAAAGCCCAAATACAACCCCTCTCCACCTGAGATGCTGGACAGCTCCCTGCCTGATTCCCAAGAACGACCTTGCCTTTTGTCTCTCTTGAGCCTTGAACCCTTTGCTTCTCCCATGAACTTCCTATTTAAGTCCACTCCTTGTGAAAGTCCCCAACACTTTTGAATGGTATGGAAAGGGGTTTGGGACTTTAAATGAGGCGCGCATAGACATGCGTCTCCATCCCTGTGGCGTAGCCGAAAAAATGGGAAAAGGTTGGGACTTTATATGAGGTGTGTGTCCCAAGATTGATGCAGTGAATATAACCTATGTATGAATGCATTGATCCATAAACCAAAGGTGAATGCACATTTCAAGATAAACTTTAATAAAAACATCTATCAGCAGTTGTAACCATGTTGTAAAATGATCAAAGCGTTACATTGATACAGTTGCTTCAGCAGAAATACAGCAATTAGGCATAAAACGGTAAAACAAAGTTAATAAGGTACATGATGTTGAATGTTGAAAAACAGTAAGGTTGCCACACAGCGTGCTCGACGCGTTTCGTGAACCATCACTCATCAGGAGCAAGTGCCAACCATCCATAAACATGGCTACCCTAGTGAGCACTGGGTGCCAACTGCCAATGGGCCATCCCAAAGATGTCCACCACGGGAGCTGAGGGGGCCATACTGATGCACAAGGGGTAGCAGATAGTGGACCGACCAGAAGGAGCGAAGTATCCATAACAGTAACATTGGTGGTCAATTGACCATCCGGGAATATCTTGAATTGAAAAGTGAATGAACAATGTTCAAAAAAGTCCAAAGGACTCCAAACCAGCGGTCCTCTGCAATGGGGTGAGAACACCCCCTCGATCGTGCACTTTTGAATGGCCTTTTCCTGACAATCCTCTCCAGGCTGCAGTCATCCCTGCTGCTTGTGCACCCTTTTCTTCCACACTTTTCCCTTTCACTTAACTTTCTATTAATGTGCTTTGATACAGCACTTTGGAAACATCCAACTTCTTTTGCAATTACCTTTTGAGGCTTTCCCTCCTTATGGAGGGTGTCAGTGATGGTTTTTTGCACAACTGTCAGGTCAGCAGTCTTTCCCATGATTGTGATTCCTACTGAACCAGACTGAGAGACCATTTAAAGGCTCAGGAACCCTTTGCAGGGGTTATGGCTTAATTAGCTGATTAGAGTGGGACACTTTGAGCCTAGAATATTGGATCTTTTCACAATATTCTAATTTTCTGAGATTGTGGATTTGGGGTTTTCATTAGCTGTAAGCCATAATCATCACAATTCTGACAAATCACGTTGTCATGGATATGCAGTAATGTTTGTCTGCCATCTTACCTTCCTCTTGTGTTCACCTTAGAGGTCAGACTCTCCTCACCTGGCTGCTTTTATAATCTTCTCTCCTCCCAGCCTGGCTCCACCCCAGGCCCTATCACAGGACTCTATATTAACCTGTGCACTGCAAGTCTGCCTTGCTGATCAACGTGTTTGTTTAAGCATTGTGTGTTTGGGTACCTGCCTGCCGTGCGCTACATCTGTCTCTGTGTTTCGATATTGGCTTGTTCCCGACTATCCCTGTCTGCTTGTGACCTTGACCTTCGGCTTGTCCCTCGTTTATCCTTGTCTGCTTGTTGCCCTGACCTTGGCTTTTCCCCTCACTATTCTTGTATCCTGTGCTGCTGATTCCTCTCTATCCTCCTTACCCTATGGAGCGTGAGCTAGGGGACTCTGGGGGCCGCGACCTGGACCCAGCTGCAGAGTAACATCCTCACCACTAGAGGCTCTGGTGAAAACCTGCTGGATCTTAGACTCCACGTCCTGGGGAATCATGGGCTCTAGCTCCCTGTGGATCCCTGTTGTACTCCACTGGTCCCGTTTTCCACAACCATTCAGTGTCCCATCCGCAGCAGTCAGCCATAGGGTTCACTACCTTGTGGTGCACTCCTGACCCCCAACGGTGTGCATCTGTCATCTGGCCACAGGTGACCTGACACACGGCTTGAACTATCTTGCTTTGCATGTAAAGTTCCACCTTTTAAGTTGAATTGGTGAAATAAATGAACTTTTGCACGATATTCAAATTTTTCGAGTTTCACTTGTATGTGGGTTATACGCCACCTATAAGTGAATGGACACTGGTACACTCAAAAGACAGGAAGTCCCCCTCCCTATATAGCCCCTCCCATGCAAAGCAATTTATATATATATATATCCCAATAAGAGGGGCGGGACCTCTGTGTCCCGTGATGTACTCCAAAAAAATGATTTTACAGGTAAGCTGTTATAAAAATCCTATTTTCTTTATCGTACATCACGGGACACAGAGCACCATTGTCATAACTATGTGGGATGTCCCAAAGCAATGCCTTCTGAGGGGAGGCTGACACAAAGCAAAATGGCCTCCGCCAGGCGTGAGGACCTATACTGCTGCCTGGAGCACACTGCGCCCGAAGGCAGCATCCTCCTGCCAACTTATATCCAACTGATAGAATTTTGTGAATGTATGTACTGACGACCAAGTAGCGGCCTTGCAAATCTGAGCCACAGAGGCTTGGTGATGCACTGCCCATGAAGCACTGACTGCCCTGGTAGAGTGTACTCACACGCTCACGGGCCACCTCTCTGTCTCCAAGGCCTATCTGATTTTTCACCACATGGCAATGGCCACCCTTCCTATTCCTGCCTAAATAAAAAAATAGACTAGACTTGAGCAAACCTGCGCCCTCTAGTGGCTGGGGAAAAAATAGCAGCCCGCATAGTAAGAGCACATGCTATGGCATGATTGAACAGCACACTGCTCCCAGTGGTTACTGGGAAAAACAGACAGTCAGATCTTTCTCTTTTTAAAAGAGAAAACTGCAAACAAATGCAGACTCACCATTCCTCGCTGCAGGACTCTGAAGATAACAGGAGCCCATTCTTCTCTCATCATGGTGAGCTTTGTCATGACAGACCTTCAAGGACTGGGTCCCTTTTGTATATAGGGTCCACTCCCCTGGACCTGTCTCACACCCTGCCAGAGCAACTCTTTGGTATAGTTTTCACGTGACCAAGGTGCCGACTCAAGAGAAAATATCCCACCAATCACAGAAAGAGTTTGACAGTCACCACATCCCTAATTGGAAGAAAGAAAACAACCCCCCTGGGAAAAATGGGACTTTAAAAGTGACTGACAAACCAATGGTAAAGAGTACAAAAATATATTTTTGAAGGAAGAGAAGGAAGAAAAATAAGGAAGAAAAATAAGGAAGAAAAATATAAAAGAAAAAAATAAATAAAATAAAAATAATAGAGACACATCTTACATCAGACATTCCACCCATCAATGTGATCAGACAATGGCCAAAAATTGGCTAAAAAATAGTGTGTAGACCAGTCAAGGCGTCACAGATATTCCAGCGAGGATCACAATGTCCGCACACGGAAAAAATCTGGATATGGGGAAGGATGGTTAGGCTTAAATCTCAAAAGAAAATACAACTATTGCCCATAATGGGGGGTGTATTAGGTATATAGATAACCTACCGAGATGTAAGATAAAATAAGGATAATTATGATGGACCCATAGAGGAGTCTCTTTGCTGAAATATCAAAAAGACCCAGAGGATAAGGCAATGGTCCTCGGATACACCTGGTATATCTGTATAAATAACAAAAACCAGATAGAGTCACTCTATAGCTTACTGCAAAATAAAAGATATATAAAGTCATAGTGTATGAGTAAAGCCCATATATAAGGTCACGATACCTGTAAAGAATTCCCAGAGATGCGTGTTCCTCTGACAATCAGAGAAACCGACTACAGGAGAGACATCTATGTGTAGACAAGAAAATAAAAAAAAACTCAAAATATAAAAATATGTACTATAAAGTACTGGAAAATAATGAGAAAAATAGAAAATGTATCTCTCCTCTAAGTATTAGTCCAACTATAATGGAGACACAGAGGATGAGAAAACACATATATCCACATACATCTAGAAAGTTTCACCTACCAGTCTTTCAAAAAATCGAAAAGATTGTGTCAGTGGTGTAGTAGACCGGATAGTATGTTCCGCATACGCCCAGAGGAAGAAGCAATTGGATCCTCAGGAATATGAAGTATGCCTATGCGGATAACATAAATATATCCAGGTAAAAGTACAGCACTGTACATGAAAAATAATAAGGCACAGGTAGAGTGGAGATGGATGCTAGTATAGTATACCTGGGAATGAGTATGCAGGTAACAAGGATCTCAGACGGTGGCGCCGTTGCTGCACCGAATATGGTGCTGACAGATCTTATATGGAGCGGCGAGGTGCGTAAAGGACGCCCGCGCCTGCACAATGGGCTTACATTGTGCCCGCGAATCTACGTGGTGGATGTAGGTGGAACGCATCGCAGTGGGGATGACATTGCTAATGCGTGCGTCGCGGTAATATGACGTAGAGCATACGTCACTATACAGAGGAACAGAGCTATAGTGTGCCAGATGGGACAAAAAGGTCCCCTGCTTTGAAAGCGCGGAGCCCGGACCCAACACAGACAGCACTGGAGACGAGCACTGCGCTAGAAAAGCACCACCGCCGATCCATGAGTGATTCATGGAGAAAGAGAAGGGGCATCTACGTCAATCGACGCACACTGCCCCTACCAGCGCTGTGTGGAAAACTGTGTAGGCACAAAAGGTCAATCAGAGAGATGGAAAGTAAACCAAGAAAGATGGCAAATATGTGGTAAAATACTAATCACATGATGGGGAGCTGATGTAGAAAGAATGAAAACACAAATAAGAAATAAAATGAGTATCAAAAAGAGGATATTGGAAAAACCAATAGTGAAAAAAAAAAGGGGGGGGGAGGGGGAGGGAGAAAAGAGGGGAAAAAAGAAGGATGACAGAGAAGGAGAAAAGAGATAGGGGAGAAAGGAATAATTAAAGAGTACCAAAGGAGTTGGGGGGAAAAAACTAAAGATGGGTGCAGATAAGGGAAGACCTGAATATATGATAAACCATGAAATGGTATTATCACTAAGTATATGGTAAAAAGTCAAAAATATAAAAGTACATAGCAAGGACATGGTGTACCATTGTGATTTTTCAGAGCTTGGAATAGGTATACTGCGCAAAGAAAGAGAAGACTTTTTCAGTTTATACACATATATAGCATAACAACTATACATATAACCATGTATCCGCATTTACATGTAGAGGAAAAGGACTTTCCACATGCCAAATTGCCAATACAGGAAAAACAGGAAAACATGTAAGTGTGGTTGAAAGATAAATATTTATGATGATAGCACCAGTATATCATATGTTGATATTTAGCAATGAAAATTGAAGAGGAGGGGGAGCAAATACATATTTACTCCTCTCATCCTCCTGAGGAGTATCCCTCCAAAAATGGTCGGTAGCTAATGATGTCATTTAGACCGGGAGCTCTAGTAGCATTCAAATTGAGTATCCAACGGGATTCACGTTGCAACAATATTCTGTTCCAATCTCCACCACGTGAATTTGGGTGGATTCTATCTAATATTAGGAATTTTATTTTTGGAATTTTACCTCCATGGAGGTCTCTGACGTGACATCCAAGGGGTAAATCTGGGCATGCTTTCCTCATCATGGTGATGTGGCGAGAGGCTCTTTTGGAGAATTGCTGTTTCGTTTTACCAACGTAGAATGCCACACATTGGCATATTAGGAGGTAGACCACGCCAATGGTCTTGCAATTGGCGTAGTGTAGGGGTTTAAATGTTTTTCCATTTGTCAAAATTCTGTTATCTCCAATGTACATGTATTGGCAGAAACTGCAGCCTCTGCATCAAAAAGTACCAGGACGCTTACATGGATCTGAGCGAAAGTCACTGGTGTATTCACTTTTGACTAGTGTATCCCGTAGTGATTTTGTTCTACGATAGGAAATTGAGGGTTTTTCAGTTATAAAGGGACTATTTTGCAATTATCTTATTGATCACATGGTTTTGTTTGGTATAGCGAGTGATCACTCTAAGAGTATTAGATTCTTTCTCCTTCAAACATAAAGTTTTGGATTTCTTAAAGAGCAGATCTTGTCTTGGTTGTAAGATTGCTCGTTTATAGGCTTTTTTGAGGCATGTAAGAGAATAGCCACGAATAAGTAGTCTATCTCTTAATTCATTTGCCTCTCTATGAAAGACCGTGTCTTGCGTGCAATTGCGTCGCAGTCTTAAGTACTGTCCAAAGAGAATGGATTGAATAAGTGGCATTGGATGGGCACTCTCAGCATGTAAGATGCTGTTGCATGCTGTTTCTTTCCGATATAAGGAAGTTGTTATTGTGCCATCGTGATCCTTAATGATGGTAATGTCCAAAAAGTTTACCTGTGAGGCACTGTACATCATTGTAAAATTTAAGTTATAATGCAGCGTACACACGACCGTTTTTAATGTCATTGAAAAAAACTGAATTTTTCTCGACGTAATTTTTCGTGTTTCCTCTCAAGCCTGCCTTGCCTACACACTATCGTGGAAAAAAATGTTCGAGTAAAGCGCGGTGACGTACAACACGTACGACGGCACTATAAAGGGGAAGTTCCATTCGGATGGCGCCACCCTTCATGTTAGTAAAGTTTGTTGAGAGACGGTTCGTGCTTTTCAGCCTCGTGCTTTTCAGTGCGTTACAGCGTGACGAATGTGCTATCTCCATTACGGACGCTAGTTTTACCAGAACGAGCGCTCCCGTCTCATACTTGATTCTGAGCATGCGCATTTTTTTTCACGTCGTTAAAGCCCACACACGGCCGTTTTTCATGACGAGAAAAACGACGATGTAAAAAACGACGTGAAAAATTAGAGCATGTTCCAATTTTTCTCGTCGTGATTCTCTGCGTTTTTCTCGTTGGGAAAAATGCTGGAAAGCCCACACACGATCATTTTTAATGACCATTTTAAAAAAATTCATTTTTCTCGTCATTAAAAACGCTCGTGTGTACGCGGCATAAGAGTTGGAATTCATAGTAGTAATACATAATTCAAGTAATTCTGGTGATCCTGCCCAGATGATCAAAATGTCGTCTATATAGCGATGCCAGCCGATGATATGCTCAGTGAACACGAGCCAGGCATCGCTAGATAGAAAAGCTTGTTCCCACTCCCCCAGGTACAGGTTGGCGTAGGATGGAGCACAGCACATCCCCATCGCTACACCCTGTACCTGGAGGTAGTGGGACCCATCAAAAGAAAACACATTATGCGTAAATACAAAGTGGAGAGCTACAACTAGGAATAAGTTGAAGGGGCGATTGTCGTGGTGGGATTGTGAAAGGACCCGACCAATGACATCGATGCCCTTCTGGTGCGGGATGGAGGTATACAGAGCTTCGACATCCACTGTCACCAGGAGGGCATCGGATGGAATGATCATGCCATCGAGTTGCTGTAGCAGATGTATAGTGTCCTTCACAAAGGAAGGGAGGCTGCTTACAAATGGACGTATCTGTTCGTCTATGAATTTACTTAGGTTCTCAGTAATTGAGCCACACCCAGATACTATGGGGCGCCCTGGAGGAGGTATCTTGTTTTTGTGTACTTTCGGTAAACTGTAGAAAGTAGGTATGACAGGATATATTGTACGCACAAAATCCCAGGTTTGTTTTCCAATCACTTTATTAGTGTACGCTTCATCTACCAGATTGTAAAATTCGTGTTCGAATTTGTCAATGAGTGAGCGTGATATTTTATTGTACCAAACTGGATTATTTAAAATTTCCAAACACATGTTCTTGTATTGTTCATTGTTCATAACTACAATGTTGCCTCCTTTATCGGCCGGCTTAATTGTTAGTTGTGTCTGCTTGGTAAGATTGCTTAGAGCTTGTTTTTCATTGCTGGACAAATTAGTTGTGTTTACAGGGTGACAGTAGATATTGTAAACTTCTTTAGTGGTCATAGTTAGAAAAGCTCCCAAGTTGATATTCGATACTATAGGTGGAAATTTATCCGATTTTTTCTTTAAAGTTGACTGTATTCAGGGTTTTTTAGAGATGTTTGTGGACAGCAAATTCTCTAAATCAATCCTGTCAATCAGGTTAAGACCACCTTGGTCTTCGGCTAGTTCAAGAAGGTTTTCTAGATCTAATTCATCCTGTGTTTTAACCTCTATTGTGGGGGGTTCGATTTTATTGTACATACTTTTAAGCAGTAATTTTCGTGCGAATAGCTGTAAGTCTTTAACCACGTCAAATTTGTCCATATCAGACTCGGGGCAAAACCTTAAACCTCTCGAAAGTACAGAGACCTCATCATTAGAAAGTTTGTAATCAGACAGATTGATAACATTAAGGGAATTCAAAGATTGTGGAGATTCTAGCTACAGGGGAATCTCTCCCTGTCCCGTGTTCACTTCATTAGTGTTAGTAGGAAAAAGACCAGAAACCCCTTGCCCAGATTGGCCACCACGTGATTCAGTTACCTGAAACCCAAGAGAATTGTGCTGAGAAGTAGAGACAGCCTCCACCATACGTCTTTTGTTAAGTTGAGCCTCCGTGTTGGGTGATTTCCATTTTTGTTTTTGTGTCTTTTTCTTTTTAAGTTGATTTTTGCTTGTCATTTGTGAAGAGGAGGATAAAGATGAATTAAGAGATGTATTGGAGTCATTGTATGTTTTGCCTTTTTGTAGATTAGTAGCTCTTGGACGTGAGCGAGAGTTTGTAGTCTGCCAACGATATGCTCTGCTTTCCTGGAAAGCAATTTTGTCCCTCCAAAATTTTTGAATTTTTTTAAATTTATTTTTGCCGACTCAGGGTCCAGCTCTCAAAGGAGAAGCATTACAGGCAGAAACCTCACACTTCTTCCACGAGGCTCGGGTACCATCTACTTTGGCACTTTCAGGCACTTTAGATGGTCCTGATTGCAAGCTGAGGTACTCCCTGTATGGGAGGGGTTATATAGGGAGGGGGACTTCCTGTCTTTTGAGTGTACCAGTGTCTATTCACCTATAGGTGGCGTATTACCCACATAGTTATGACTATGGTGCTCTGTGTCCTGTGATGTACGATAAAGAAAGCATGTTTGCTCATTGAAGGTTTTACTAATCTTTTCCAGCTGCCCTCCTTTATAGGTGAAGGTTGTACAGTAGTGGATAATTTAAAATCTGTTGGTATTTATCCCCTGGTGGTTCAGAAAAAAGTGTTTAAGGAAATTGAAGAAGGAAGAGTGGAGGGACCTTTTGTGCATCCGCCATTCAGAAATTTTTGCATTTCACCATTAGGTACGGTGCCTAAGTGAGAGCTAGGATCCTTTTCGCATCATTCATCATTTGTCCTTCCCAAAGAGCGGGTCTTTGAATGATGATATCAACGGGGAGTTGTGTTCGATGTCATACGCAACTTTTGAGGAGGCAATCATCAAAATGAGGTCTTTCGGTACTGGGGCTTTACTGGCTAAATCGGATATAAAATCGGCTTTTCGTCTCCTGCCTATTTCACCGGCAGCGTTTAATTCATTAGGTTTCTTTTTTGACGATTGTTATTTTTTTGACAAATGCCTCCCGATGGGAAGCTCTTTGTCCTGCGCATTTTCCACTTTCCTTCACTGGGTGCTTTGTTGTCAATTAGGTTTGGATAGTGTGGTGCGCTATCTGGATAATTTTTAGTTTATAGGACCGCCAGGAGATACTTTGTGTTTTAATCTGTTGCAAGCCTTTCGTGACATGGCCCAGGAGTTTGATATTCCGCTGGCGGAAGAAAAGACGTGTTTGCCTACCACATTATTGAAATTTCTAGGTATCCAAATTGATACCCGCAGTATGGAGTTTCGGTTGCCAGAGGCAAAGCTGTTGAAATTAAAATCATTATTGGCTTTGGTATTGCAAAAAAAGAAAATACTTTTGAAGGAGATACAATCACTATTGGGTGTCCTGGCTTTTGCTTGCAGGATTATGCCAGTGGTTTCGGGTTTTCTCCCGGAGATCAATAGCGGGCCTGAAGTCGCCTTTTGCTCATATTAGACTGACCAGACCGGATTATAAACCATGCACCCGACCAAGGACCGTGCCCCCGGACCATAGACCATGCCCCCGGACCAAAGACCGCGCACCCGGCCTATAGACCGCACAACCGGCCCATAGACCGCGCACCCAGCCCATAGACCGCGCACCCGGACCAAAGACCGCGCACCCGGGCCAAAGACCGCGCATCCGGACCATAAACCGCGCACCCGGACCATAGACCACGCACCCGGACCATAAACCGCGCACCCGGGCCATAGACCGCGCACCGGGGCCATAGAGTACAAGACCCAGTCAGGGGACGAAGGATATTTTTCACAAAAGCCTGCACTCCAGTGAGGCTGGAAAAAAACTCCACGCCACTTTTTTTTTAATTTGCTTGGAGTTCCCCTTAAAATCCATACCAGACCTGAAGGGTCTGGTATGGATATTTGGGGGGAACCCCACGTAATTTTTTTTTGTAAATTTGACGCAGGGTTCCCCTTAATATCCATACCAGACCTAAAGGGCCTGGTAATAGAATTTGGGGGGACCCCCATGCATTTTTTTTATCAATGACTTTCAATTACTTTTCTCTGTATTGCCGGGAGCCGACAATTCATTATAGCCACGAGTGCTTTTAAATTACTTTTTTTCCTTCAGAAATTACACTTTGTGCAGGGACAGTTCTAAGCACGAGAAACGAGTGCTACTTTACAGGCATACTATACACACCCCCTAGGTACGAAATTTAAAGGAATATTTCACTTTTATTGTTTCACTTTAAGCATTATTAAACTCACTGCTCCCGAAAAAACGGCGGTTTTAAAAAAAAAATTTGCATTGATACATGTCCCCTGGGGCAGGACCCAGGTCCCCAAAAACTTTTTATGACAATATAAGCCTTTAAAATTAGCACTTTAGATTTCTCCCATAGACTTTTACAGGGTGTTTTCCGCGGCTTTTCGAATTTGCCGCGAACACCCCAAATTGTTTGCTGTTCGGCGAACAGGCAATGTTTGAGTCGAACATGAGTTCAACTCGAACTCGAAGCTCATCCCTAGTTGCAAGTTTACATTCTCTTTAGCATATGTGCAGATTTTGAAACCCATGTATTTAGGTGCTTGCAATCAGCAATGTCAAACCCTTTTCAAAGTTTACTGAGAATAATTTTTGTTTAGTGACAGTGGCCAGAGGGAATGAAGGCGCCTTGCCACTTCACAGCAACCAAAAATTGAGCAAGTTCCTATCTCACCTGTAGTGTTTGCAATTAAAATTGGTGTCAGACTGAGTTTCACATTACCCAAACAAGTTGTGAGAAAAGAAAACAAAAGCTTGTATAAGTTTCTCAATTAGCACCTGGTGTCGTGGATGATGCCACCCTAGGAGAGCTGCCAAAGGCTTAAAACCTGTGTAAAAAAGAAAAGGAACAAAAGCTATGCGATAGACAAAAGTCTTGCGTTCAAATACTATATTACCAAAAGTATTGGGCCGCCTGCCTTTACATGTACATGAACTTTAATGGCATCCCAGTCTTAGTCCGGAGGGTTCAATATTGAGTTGGCCCACCCTTTGCAGCTATAACAGCTTCAACTCTTCTGGAAAGGCTGTCCACAAGGTTTAGGAGTATGTATGGAAAAGTTGGATGGTTTCCAGAAACAGACAATTAGGTCTCCCAGTCCCAAATGAGCAAAAAAAGAAAGGGGGATGAGGAGAGACAAAGCTCTCGCAACTAATGGGATTTTAATGGGAGACACCAGTTCTGTTTGTAAGGTGGGCACATAAGACACGATTGAATTAGAAAAGTATACATTTATTAATACATCATAAAAGATACATTAGTTTACATAGACCGTAAGGGAATTTGGAAACAAGATACTTTGTTGTGCAAATAGCCAACATGTTTCACACAGTTGTGCTTCATCAGGGCCTTGCACTCATCTTTAGTTCCCTCTGGTCTGTACAGGACATAAAAATATGTCATTAGTATCAAACAATAATTATACTGATAACAACAGTGCATAAAAGTTTATTTATTACATAGTATTAACTACGTGTTAGCCGTGAGAACTGCTACATGCTCATCTAGTCTGAAAAAGTTGAATGGATCACACACAGCTTAGCACATGTGTCAATGCGGATAGGACAACCACTGTAACTATCCCGGTGGGAGTCAGATCCACCGGGTAGGTACGTGAGGATGTTAGATCGTTTCAGCCGACCAATCAATGGATTATAAGATTCTAGAAATTCAAAAATGCATAATGAAAGCAATATGATAATCATAATGATGATGATATGCTAGTTAACTTAGACCAAAATGACTGGATACACGTAGCAGTTCTCACTGCTAACACGTAGTTAATACTATGTTATTGTAGCACACCAATCCTTTTGCCCCCGCTTACCTTCACCTGCGGGGGGGTAGGACACACCATGCCACAAGCCCGTGTCCTCCTTATCAGAGGTCAGGCAATGTTTACAGATTTGGGTCCTGCAGCGAGTTACCTCCTTCCACTGGTTCTCATCCCTAGAATGTAGGGAAAAGTCTATATTCTTTCCCAAGAAGGCCAATGTCCACACGACTTTAACTCCAACAGAGAGTTTATTTTCCTTTGCTTCAGTTAACGGGAAATTGAAGAGAGAAAGAAGCTAGCAAAGATAGGAGGTAGATTCAGGCACACAACACTTGACTCACTCGTCACCACTCGATCCCGAGTAGGTTTAGCTCACCCGGATAGATCCCTCTCACAGTTCTAGCAGCCGGAGTGGAGCACCAACAGTACTATCACTTTGTCCCCTCCAGGGACGGGTTCAGGAGATCCCCTATAGCAGCAGAATCCTGTTATTCCTGAATCCAGAACTTTCCTTAACCCTATGTAGAATTTAGAGAACAGACAATGCCAATGGGCACTCTACAGGGTTAGCTTTGTTAAGTAAGGAATCCTTCCCTCTGACAGGTCACCAGGCCTTTCCTGAGACAGCGAACTACTATCACTCGTCTCCTCTGTGGGACCGATCCTCCCCTGGCGTCCTCTCGGTCAGAGCGGGTACCCTCACCTGGGCACCCTGGGACTCCAATGTGCCGATTGTAGACCCAGTTAAAGGTACTGGGCCTACCTGGAATGTTGCAGCCTCGGGCTAAAGGTGCCCGAAACTCTTTGGCCAGTCCACGCACCCCCATGGGGCACACTCCCCCCGGGTACTCCCCGGCACTCCCCGACACTCCTTTCTAAACATGGCGTCTGCCCCTTATATACCCTCTCCTGGCATGCACAGCAAGCGAAGCCCCGCCCACTGCACAGCAGCCGAGAGAGGACATCCAATCACGCCACTGTGTCACCTGAGGTTCGACCCTAGGCCTGGGCAACAGTGCCACCCACAGGCCAAAGGGGAACCGTACACCAGACAACACCACAGTAGAGCAGAGTCCAGTATCAATTAGAAGGCCTGAGCCAAACTATCGCCCAGGCCGTCCCTTAAATTTGGGCATAGCGACCCCCTAAATTTAGGGATCCGCTACATAATAAATAAACTTTTATGCACTGTTGTTAGCAGTATAATTATTGTTTGATACTAATGACATATTTTTATGTCCTGTACAGACCAGAGGAAACTAAAGATGAGTGCAAGGCCCTGATGAAGCACAACTGTGTGAAACATGTTGGCTATCTGCACAACAAAGTATCTTGTTTCCAAATTCCCTTACGATCTTTGTAAACTAATGTATCTTTTATAATGTATTAATAAATGTGTACTTTTCTAATTCAATGGTGTCTTATGTGCCCACCTTACAAACAGAACTGGTGTCTCCCATTAGAATCCCATTAGTTGCAAGAGCTTTGTCTCTCCTCATCCCCCTTTCTTTTAAGGTTTAGAAGTATGTCTATGGGAATGTTTGACCATTTTTCCAAAAGCCCATTTGTGAGGTCGACACTGATGTTGGACGAGAGGGCCTGGCTCGCAGTCTCTGCTCTAATTCATCCCAAAGGTGTTCTATCGGGTTGAGGTCAGGACTCTGTCCAGGCATTCAAGTTACACCCCAAACTCGTTCATCTATGTCTTTATGGACCTTGTTTGTGCACTGGTGGGCAGTCATGTTAGAACAGGAAGGGGCCATCCCCAAACTGTTACTACAAAGTTGGGAGAATAAAATTGTCCAAAATGGTATGCTAATGCCTTAAGAGTTCCCTTCATTGGAACTAACGGGCTAAGCCCAAGCCGTGAAAAACAATACCACACCATAATCCCCCCTCCACCAAATGATTTGAACCAGTGCACACAGCAAGGTCCATGAAGACATGGATGAGCAAGTTTGAGATGGTGGAACTTGACTGGCCTGCACAGAGTCCTGACCTCAACCCGATAGAACACCTTTGGTATGAGTTAGAGACACGCCTTCTTGTCCACATCAGTGACTGACCTCATAAATGCACTTCTGGAAAAATGGTCAAACATTCCCATAGACATACTCCTAAACCTTGTGGACAGCCTTCCCAAAATAGTTGAAGCTGTTATAGCTTCAAAGGGTGGGGCAACTCAATATTAAACCCTACGGACTAAGACTGGGATGCCTTAAAGTTCATGTGCGTGTAAAGGCAGGCTTCCCAATACTTTTGATAATATAGTGTATATCTGAGGGAACAATCTACTTTGCCAAATAAATTCTCCCTTTACAGCATTGGAGAGTGAAAAGGAAAATATGATTGGTTGTTGTAGGACTTACAATCTTGTTTGAGGTAATTCTTTGTTCACAAGTAGAAGGGGATTTCCAGCTACTGTTTAAAACAAAACTTAGGTAAAAAAAATAAAACAAAAAAACTGCCGTCAATCAAGAGCTGCCCCGCAGTACTTAATTTCCACCACAAGATGTCCTTAGTCTTTGGGGTCAAATGACAGTCAGCATCATTCAACACACTTTCTCAGAGCCAAGTCAGTGGGAGTTGAGTAGAACCTCCTTCCAATAACTTTTTATCATAGAAGTTTAAAGGATGAGTTCACCTTTTATAAAAATAAAAATAATAAATGCACATAATTTTGCATGTAAAAAAATGTGCATTTATAATTTTTTTACACTACACCCATGATTACAGATTGCAGGTGCAGTGTCAGGCTCCTACAGACTCTAATTCAGCTGTCTACCTGTACCTCCCATACAGACAGACAGTAACTGAACTGCAGGAAGAATTAATAAACTACGAGAGCGCTTACCATAGTTAATTGAGAACTACAAGCTGTTGGCAGCTGACGGTACTTGTAGTTTATTAATTCACAGAATTCTGTGAACAAATGAGGTGGCTGTGTCCCTGCACTGTTTTTAAATTGTGATAGTGTGTGTGGTGAAAATATCCCCCGCCAGTGTGTAATGGCATTGCTCCGCGAGTGGAAATTACAACAGCCCCTTTATTCTGTTATGGTGCCGGGCTCTCCCAAGGTGCAAAATCTAAGATGACCTTCATCTGATCTCCTCATGGCAGAGTCCAGAAATCCTAGAGGTCCCTGTTTTGTTTTGTTTTTTGCTGCAAACTAGCGCCAAGTCACGACCCTCAGGATCACCCCACCAAGGGGGTTACTGGAACAAAAGGGCTACAGTGCGGAGACTGTTCACTATTTGGCAGAAAATAGAGTAGTTGGGTCCAGGCAGAGATCATGGCAACCGGCAAACAAGAGAGTACTGGGGTTCAGGCAGGGGTTGTGGCAGGCTAAAGCCAAACAAGTAATCAGGTCCAGGCAGGGGTCATGACAGGTGGCAGACAAGAGAGTAGTCAGGTCCAGGCAGGCGGCAGGCAAGAGAGTAGTCAGGTCCTTGCAGGTATAAGGCAAGAGAGTAATCAGGCCTGGACAGGTGTCAGGCAAAAGAGTAGTCAGGTCCAGGCAAGTGGCAGGCAAGAGAGTATCCAGGTCCAAGCAGGTGTGAGGCAAGGAAGTAGGCAGGTTTCAGGCAAGAGAGTAGACAGGTCCAGGCAGGTTGCAGGCAAGAGAGTGTTCAGGTCCAGGCAGGTGTCAGGCAAGTGTGTAGCCAGGTCAAGGCAGGTGTCAGGCAAAAGAGTGGTCAGGTCCAGGCAGGTGGCAGGCAAGGTAGAAGTCAGGTCCAGGTAGGTGTCAGGCAAGAGTGTGGTCAGGTCCAGGGAGGTGGCAGGCAAGAGTAGCCAGGTCCAGACAGGTGTCAAGCAAGAGAGTAGTCAGGTCCAGGCAGGTAGCAAGCAAGGTAGAGGTCAGGTCCAGGTAGGTGTCAGGCAAGAGTGTGGTCAGGTCCAGGCAGGTGGCAGGCAAGGTGTGGTCAGGTCCAGGCAGGTAGCAGGCAAGAGTAGCCAGGTCAAGGTAGGTGGCAGGCAAGGTTGTAGCCATGTCCAGGTAGGTGTCAGGCAAGAGCGTGGTCAGGTCTAGGCAGGTGGAAATAATGACAGAACGTCTCCTGTGCATAAGTGTGATAGCCTGGTACAGGTGTAAAAGATGACACCACCTCACTGGGGAATGCTTCAAGCCTTGCTGTCCTCTAGGACTGGGGATGTCCTGAAGCCACTACAAAAAAACAAACAAAAGAGGGTGCACCAGCCTAGTGCATTATCCCACATCATTTATTTAAGATTATCAAGAATACTACTCACAAACATGTGAATTAAAATAGCTCATCAAGCTACTCGTCTATAGCCCAGTAGTTCTAGACTTGGCACACTCTAGAGTGCAGGGGGACCTCTCCGGGATCCTTGATGGCAGGTCCAGGCAGGTGTCAGACAAGAGAGTAGCCAAGTCCAGGTAATTGTCAGGCAAGAGTAGTCAGGTGTCAGGCAAGAGTAGCCAGGTCCAAGCAGGTGTCAAGCAAGAGAGTAGTCAGGTCCAGGCAGGTGTCAGGCAAGAAAGTAGCCAGGTCCAGGCAATTGTCAGGCAAGAGTAGTCAGGTCCAGGCAGGTGTCAGGCAAGAAAGTAGCCAGGTCCAGGCAATTGTCAGGCAAGAGTAGTCAGGTCCAGGCAGGTGTCAAGCAAGAGTTGCCAGTTCCAGGCAGGTGGAAGGGAAGAGAGCAATCAGGTCAATCTAGGTTGGGAACAAAGAGGCAACTGGTAGTTAAGTATTATAGCTTTTAAGCCCTCAGGTAGCTGCCGATCATAAGACATAGCACCAGCCATCCCAAAGGCTGGAGCTGAAATACCATTCTGGTTGGAGGACATGCATCGTTATGGGATCTCTGGAAGTCCTGGAGGTAGTGGAGGTCCTAGGAAGCCTTAAAATCCTGGTAGAAATCCCTGCCAGAACTCCTGGAAGACTCAGCAGAGATCCTGTGAGGTATTCTGGAAGAACCAGCAGGGATCATGTGAGTAACCCATTCACAGTATCCTGGTGCAGAGAGAGGCACTGACGTCGTCATGTAGGCAGTAGGCACCACTCTCTGCATTGGTGAGGAGGACCACTCAGCCCAGAGAAGCGATAATAAGGGAATCTTGCTCTGTCATGTAACTGGTCTCAATACTTTGGAATAGGTAACTATTAAAACATCAAAAGCATAAAATACAGCCAGCTGGGTCATATAGTCGGGCAGGGGATGAGTTATGGGAGAGCACAGAGCTCAGAGTTGGCCTTTAATGTAAAGTATGCTAGTTTGTAGTTTATAAGTACTGGACTGGTTAACAGGGTTTTGATACACATTATGTACATCCGTACAAATGTGTTATGTTATAATACAAGACATTAACAAATTTCTAAATTATACTGCTCTATATTTTAATGATGACATTAATTTCCAATTTTAAAACTTTCCATGGGAAGAAGCTTTATGACGCGTACACATGGTCGGAATTTCCGATGGAAAAAGTCAGATGGGAGCTTTTCGTCGGATATTCCGACTGTGTGTATGCTCTATCGGACTTTTTCTGTTGGAAATTCTGACGGACTTAGAGAGCAGGTTCTCTATTTTTCCACCGAAAAAAATCCAATCAGAAATTCCGATCGTCTGTAGCAATTCCGACGGGCAAAATTCCGACGCATGCTTGGAAACAATTTGACGCATGCTCGGAAGCATTGAACTTAATTTTCTTGTCGTAGTGTTGTACGTCACCGCGTTCTTGACGGTCGAAAGTTCAGAGAACTTTTGTGTGACCGTGTGTATGCAAGCCGAGCTTGAGCAGAATTCCGTCGGAAAAACCATCCAAGTTTTTTCCGACAGAAAATCAGTTCGTGTGTACGTGGCATTAGACTCCAGACTATGCCATACCACCTACCTCATAGCAGATGGCAAAGTCACATTTTGAAATAGCTGCTGATTCACAATAATTGCAGGTGGAAAACAAAATGTTATTAAATATCTGCTCTCCTGTGAAGGTGGGAATGTGTTATAAGGAGAAAAAAACTACCCACAGCTGTCAGACGTCATTTGCTGAGTGCTCGCTTACTGAGCTATATATCGCGACTGGGCTCTGACAAAATGGAGTCCCTGTGAAAAACCGAGATCACATGACACATATAGCACAAAGCCTGCTGATAGAGTTAGAACAAAGGAAGCATAATTCGTATTGTGTTCAATGCAGAACTCTTGTCTCTCATTGTGTGGGCTTTAATGGCATTTTCCCATGAATACTTCTATACATCACGAAGGCTATAGTTTCGGTAATCAATTGGAGCATTTGTCATGTGTATACTCATTTGAGATTTTCTATTTCCTATTGATCACAGAGAATTCTTAAAGCTGAAGTTTAGCTAAAAAGCTTTTTTTCTCTCTAATGGTAGTTATATTATTTACCTGGATTGAAGTATATCCAACAATAGGCAGGTTGCTGGTTCCTGTAGAAATCTTCTCTACAGAGCCGCCCTATCCTCTCCCTGCTAATAAACACCCCTTCCTGCCCTCTCCTCCATTGGGAAAAGTTCTTTCACTGATTGACACCTCGCAACATTATCTGTGAATGGCAGAGAGAATCCTGTGACTGATCACACTCTCCTCATTCATAGATACCCTTTTCTGCCATATAGGTGGGTTTCATGTCAACTATGCTAATCTATAAGCGGCATAAAATGGGTTTTAAATAGGCAAAGCTGTGGGCAGTGGGCAGTGGCACCTTGCTCAGCTTTGGGTTCTACATTCTATGGGTGAGTTATAGCCTCTTTCTCAGCTTACATCCTCCATTCTCACCACTATTCTCTGGGATTTGTATTTCAGTTTTACATTTAGAAACATATGGGAGATGTCCTCAAGTTAGGGTGACCAGACATCCCCGGTTTCCGGGGACAGTCCCCGGATTGAGGACACTGTCCCCGGACCAAGTCTATCCCCGGTTTTGTCCCCGGATTGGATATTAACAGGGGCTGGGGCAATTTCAAAGACAGTCAGTGCAGAATAAAAAGAAATGTCTCAATTACACAACCCCTCTCCTACTAGCTTAGGGGGGTGTATTTTTTTTCCATTATCTGTAGCCCTTTCTGATGATCATGTGTTGGTCAGAGCAAAGGTAATATTTCTTCAGTTTCGGGTGCATGCTCATCTAGCTCCGTTTGCATGTTCTTCTCCTTGGCTCGGCCAGCCGTCTGCCTGCTTATCTCCATGCCTTCCCTGGTGGAGTGATCTTCCTCCGCTCCCCACCCAGTAGTAGCCGGGGCACGGAGAGTAGGACTTGACAGGCTGTGAGGCGGGCGGCGACAAGCAGAGTCGCTGATTGCCACTATTACTAGTAAAAAAGTAAAAATATGTCCCCGGATTTCATTTTAAAAATCTGGTCACCTTACCTCAAGTCCACCACATTTTTTGAAGCGTTCCCCGGCTTCATGTTCAGAGCTTTAGGCACACCTACATAATGACTATGTAGCACTGGCCCTGACCTCCAAAGGCCTAATGGTGACCTCCAGAATCAGGGAGAGCTGACATCCTTCCTTGTAGAGTGGGTTACTGGGCATAGTGGATGTAATGCAAGATGGAATGATTGGGCGCCAGTCACTTTTTGGATGCGAACAGAAGAGATTTATTCTCTCTTAACAAGAACTGGAGGAGAGAGGGTTCGGGCCAGGACACCCTGCAATGGTAATTGGCAGACTCCGAGATAAAATAGGCAGACAGCTATACAGGTTAAGGGCCTTCCAGTCGGATACGGTCACTGTATTTGTAGAACTACTTCAAGATCCCAGTCGTCACTGGATCCCCTGAGCTCTTCCACAGCTAACCCGATGTATACTTCTCAAGCGTCACCCCCGCTAACCCACTGGGTCCCTGGCATGGCACTTGCTGAAGCTTTCTTACTTCTTCACCATCCCCAGCTAGTGAAAAAGGCTGCTCTGGTACATCTTTCACACTTCCATAAACTGGCCTCTGATAACAGGAAGGATGATCCCTTAGTGGCGGCTGCTTTCCCTTTACCTTTGGCCTTGATTCGTGATTGCCGCTGGCACTCGAAATGATCGTTCCCGATAGCAACAACTTGGTTCCCCATCCGGCTGAACCTCTGCAACTTGCTTGGACTCCAAGCCTGAAGTTCCAACCCCTCGCTGCTTCTCCTACTCCTGGATAGGCCTCAGACAGCCTAGCAAGCAGGTACTCCCGGGATTAGGGATGAGCTTCGAGTTTGAGTCGAACTCATGTTCGACTCGAACATTGCCTGTTCGCCCGTTCGCCGAACAGCGAACAAATTGGGGTGTTCGTGGCAAATTCGAAAAATCTATGGGAGAAATCTAAAGTGCTAATTATAAAGGCTTATATGCAAGTTATTGTCCTAAAAAGTGTTTGGGGATCGGGGTCCTGCCCCAGGGGACATGTATCAATGCAAAAAGAAGTTTTAAAAACGGCCGTTTTTTCGGGAGCAGTGATTTTAATAATGCTTAAAATGAAAAAATAAAAGTGAAATATTCCTTTAAATTTCGTACCTGGGGGGTGTGTATGATTTGCATGTGAAGTGGCGCATGTTTCCCGTGCTTAGAACTGTCCCTGCAAAAAATGTCATTTTTGAAAGAAAAAAAGTCATTTAAAACTGACTCGCGGCTATTAATGAATTGTCGGCTCCCGGCAATACATACAAAAGTCATTGATAAAAAATAAAAAAAAGCGTGGGGGTTCCCCAGAATTCAATTACCAGGCCCTTCAGGTCTGGAATGGATATTAAGGGGAACCCCGCCGCAAATTTAAAAAAAAATTGACGTGGGGTTCCCCCAAATATCCATTCCAGGCCCTTCAGATCTGGCATGGATTTTAAGGGGAACTCCACCCCAAATTAAAAAAAAAATGGCGTGGAGTCCCCCTAAAAATCCATACCAGACCCCTTATCCGAGCACGCAACCTGGCCGGCCGCAGGGGAAAAGGGGGGGACGAGAGAGCGGCCCCCCCTCCCTCCTGAACCGTACCAGGCCACAAGGGCCTCATCCCCACAACCCTTGCCCGGTGGTTGTGGGGGTCTGCGGGCGGGGGGCTTATCGGAATCTGGAAGACCCCTTTAACAAAGGGGACCCCCAGATCCCGGCCCCCCTATGTGAATTGGTAAGGGGTACATTGTACCCCTACCATTTCACAAAGAAAGCGTAAAAAAATGTTTAAAATATTAATAGCCGCGAGTCAGTTTTAAATGACTTTTTTTCTTTTAAAAATGACATTTTTTGCAGGGACAGTTCTAAGCACGGGAAACATGCGCCACTTCACATGCATATCATACACACCCCCCAGGTACGAAATTTAAAGGAATATTTCACTTTTATTTTTTCATTTTAAGCATTATTAAGATCACTGCTCCCGAAAAAACGGCCGTTTTTAAAACTTTTTTTTGCATTGATACATGTCCCCTGGGGCAGGACCCGGGTCCCCAAACACTTTTTAGGACAATAACTTGCATATAAGCCTTTATAATTAACACTTTAGATTTCGAACGTTCGAGTCCATTGTATTTAATAGGGTTCTAAAGTTCACACGAACATTTTGTCTGTTCGCAGGTTCTGGTGCGAACCGAACAGGGGGGTGTTCGGCTCATCCCTGCCCGGGATAGGCCTCAGGCTTCTGGCCTAGCAACCGGGGAATTTCAACACACATCCACCCAGACAGCCGACCAGGTGGCACAGAACAGCGATCACCAGACTCTTCCCAAATAAATAGGCTCTCCCAGCAGGCCAAGGGACTAAAGAGACCCCTGCCAATTGGCAGAGACAACCCATCCACTCATAGTCTGACTTTGCTAGGCTCTTGTCAATCCAATGTCACCGGCAACAGTGCCACCCAGTGATAGAAGAGAGAAGTGCAACAAATCCAGATTTAGGGAGAAAAACCAGTGGATCCTTAAACTATATTCACTGCTACTTTTTAACTGAAAACACCAAAAAACAGAAATAGAAACAATGTTGTAAGTCTTGTGACCATCCTCTACACTCACTTGTCTCTACAGTTATACACACTTTAGCCAAGAATATTTAGGTTAAATACAGATCCTGTTCACCACTGATAATGATGAATTAAAATCAAACTCCAGTTTGTAAAAGAGGGGTCTATGGGACTTTATATGAGGAGATGACATAGTCATCAACCTCCATCCCTATTAAATATACAAAAGAGAACAAGGAGGCGGGGCTTTAAATGAAGTACGCGGATGACACAAGTGTTGTGTGGAGTTGTAATTGACATATCTATAATATGTGTAAAAGAGTAGGACATTTGTCTCATAATAATTCATATTCGATAGAAAATGAATATACTACACATATAATTAAATACCTGCATGGAGTAAGATATTGAATGAAAAATTGTATTTCATACATAAGTACATAAGTCATAAAAAATCCAAAAAATGGATAGCACATGATACATATAGAAAAGCCCAAAATTTGATAGCACATGATTGGAATTAAATTATTAAAAGATTTGTCATTCTATTTAGATGGCATTTAAAGAAAGTCTGTATTGATAGCTCCTGATGAAGAGGACCTTGTCCAAGAAACGCATTGAGCTGCAAAGACTACTATGCACAATTACTACAGTATCTGGATTGATTGTTTTTATATACAATTGTATTTTACTGCAATTCATTGTTACATGGATTGAACTTGTTAAAAGTTTATCAAATTTGAATAAATGTAAATGTAGCGGGGTGTTCAATTTAAGGGAAGTGTCTGAGTGGTAACCAGGCTCAGACACAGTAAATTCATAGGATTCATGGACCATTTTTGTTCTCA
This sequence comes from Rana muscosa, assembly GCA_029206835.1. NCBI lineage: Eukaryota > Metazoa > Chordata > Amphibia > Anura > Ranidae > Rana > Rana muscosa. The sequence continues at coordinate 343,286,880 of CM055119.1, forward strand.
GGGGTTAATGCTGGTGATGTGTTCCCTGTGGCCGGTGGGTGGTGCTGCCATTCTGGGCCAGGGTTGAACCGCGAGTGCAGTGCTGTGCCTTTTGTGTCCCCTCTTGGCAGCCGTACAGTGGGGCGGGGAACCTGCTGTGCATGCCGGGGGAGGGTATAAAAGGGGCGGCCATCTTCTGAGAAGGGTCTTCTTCGTCCGTCCACGCCCAGGCACCTACAGCCTGGGAGTGTGTGTGTGTGGTTCGTCATCTCCGGGTGCCCTAGGCCCGGAGGCCTTGTTCCGGTTCCACCTCAGGCACCTTTAGCCTGGGGTGAGGTACTACCTCACCGCTCCTGTTCGCCTGGGCATGGAGGCCCAGGAGTTGCAGTAATGGCCTGGAGCCCAGCAGCCTTCGGCTGGGGTCCGCAAGGGATCGAGGAGTCCAGGGTGCCGCCTTGTGAGGGGACCCGCACCCTAAGAGAAGGGAGGACCTGTTCCGAAGGACCAGTGCTGTGGACATGGTGAAGGAAGGGGTCTGTTGACTCTCTGGGGGGATGTCTTCTCCCAGAAAGGGGCTATGTCCTAGGAAGGAAATCAATATTCACCAGGTCAGTGGCAGTGACCATATTCACCCGGTCAGTGGTAGTGACCCTGTTTGCCAGGTCAGTGGCAGTGACCTTATCCAGCAGGTCTGTGGCAGAGACCAACTTCATGGTCTGTGGCAGAGACCATGTGCCAAAACTGTTTGAGAATCTGAACAGTCCTAAGAGCTTGAGCTACGTTTGTGCCTGGACCTCCTCCACACCTTAAAGCTGTCCTGTGTCTTTGCTCCAACCTTTTATCTATCCAAGAGTATATGTGTTGTGCAAGTGGAAAATAAATATTGAGTTGGACTTTCAGCTGAACAAGACCACTACCATTGGGATTTTTGCGAGTTTATCATCACACTACTAAGATTTGTTTTGACTAGAAACTGTTTCATTTTCAAAGAGTCCCACTTCCTCCAGGTGCAAGGTGTGGCTATGGGCACCTCATGTGCCCCGGCCTATGCCAACTTGTACCTGGGGGGGTGGGAACGAGACCTATTTTCGGATGAACTACTGTCGATGTACACTAGCCATGCACTCTGCTGGCTAAGGTACATCGACGATATTTTTATCATTTGGACAGGTACATCTACCCTACTCCAGACATTCATTGAGATCCTTAACGATAACTGCTACAATTTGAAATTTACCTTTGCATGTGTAGCGGGGTCTTCAAAGTTAGTGGGATACACCTGGGGGTAGAGAGACCCAGGTGTGTAATTATGTCAGGGATTAGACCCCTTTTTGTTATTCGTGGAGGATTGGGTGGTGTAATATTCTCTTCGACCAGTGGGTGTCAGTGTACCTACAGGCTCGAGGTAGAATCACTACCACAGTGCTACCCTTCTTTGTCTCTTCCTGGAGATGGTACGGCTGGGGCGGGGAACCCGCCGTGGTGTCGATGGGAGGATATAAAAGGGGGAGACGCCCTCGCCACGAGGTCTGTCTGTCTTTTGGGGGAGGATCATCTCTTCACGCACCCAGGCACCTCAGGCCTGGGTGCGGGCGGTGTAGGGTTCCGGCCTAGGCGCCCTAGGCCTGGCCGGAATGAAGATGGAGTCCATCCCAGGCACCTTCAGCCTGGGGTGAGGTACTATTGAGGAGGCCTGGGACCCGGTGACTCCGACTGGGTCCCGCGAGGGTCAAGTTGCTCCAGGGCGCCCCTTGCGAGGGGACCCGCATCTGAGGTGAGGAGGCTGGGGAGGTCACCCGTCCGAAGACCCGGTGCAGTGTCAACCCGGTGACGGATGGGCCTTCGGTAACTCCCTTGGAGGACATCTTCCCCTGATAGGGGCTACAGCGCAGCGGAGGAGCTTTAATCAAGACTCCTGCAACCCCTGGTCATAGCACAGGGAGTGTAGGGACTAGGAACCAGTACAGTGCCTCGACCTGCTCCCCCATCGTATCATGCCGTTGCATTTGACTGTATGTGGAGATACGCAATAAACCTGAGTTTGGACTTTGATGGGTGTATGGACTCTGTTGATGGGAACAAAGGGAGATTCTGGCACGGAAGGACTGACCCTCATAACCAGCACACATTTGGCCCGAGGAAAAGATTGGTACTGGCCTTCACCTCACCCACAGCCATGGGGAGGACATGGGCCGTGGCGCACCTCACTCTGTCGCTCGACATACCCCTAGTTAAAGAGGTCGGGGTGAGGCCGCTACACATATGATACCCATTGTATCACCTTTCTAGATTTAACGATCTCTAAGGATATCAATGGTTGTCTGGCTTCCACGCTGTTTCGCAAGGAAACAGCCGGAAACACTATCTTACATGCAACCAGTGCTCACCCTGTAAGTCTAATTCAAAGCATACCTTATGCACAATATTTAAGGCTACGCCAAAATTGTACACACACTAGATATTTTATAGTGCAGGCAAGTCTATTGCGTGACCGCCTTAGAGCACGAGGCTACACAAAATCCCTTCTACGGAAGGCCTATAATCGAGCTCTATGTCAGCTACGCAACTCGTTACTCTAAAAGACTAAAACAAATAAGACCGACCAGGTGGTTAGATTTATTACTAGATATTCTAGCCAGCACTATGAGTTGCGTAATATACTACCTAACAATTGGTCACTTCTGACAGATGATCCCATCCTTACTAAATACATACACAATAAACCTGACATTACATTTAGAAGGTCACGCTCACTACGTGATAAACTGACTTCGAGTCACTATCTACCTCTATGCAACTCCAGGGAACCCCTTAATGGCATTACCAAATGTGGTAAGTGCGCATTCTGCCCATGGATTAACAATGGCACTAGTTTCATACTTCCCAATGGGGAAACGTTTATACCCAATTTTCATGCCAATTGTGAGACACAGGGTTTAGTATATCTAATGTCCTGCCAGTGTAAGGCTTTTTATGTGGGTAAAACCATTCGACAATTTCGTGCCCGTATCAAAGATAGGGATGAGCTTCGAGTTCCAGTCGAACTCATGTTCGACTCGAACATTGCCTGTTCGCCCGTTCGCCGAACAGCGAACAAATTGGGGTGTTCGTGGCAAATTCGAAAAATCTATGGGAGAAATCTAAAGTGCTAATTATAAAGGCTTATATGCAAGTTATTGTCCTAAAAAGTGTTTGGGGATCGGGGTCCTGCCCCAGGGGACATGTATCAATGCAAAAAGAAGTTTTAAAAACGGCCGTTTTTTCGGGAGCAGTGATTTTAATAATGCTTAAAATGAAAAAATAAAAGTGAAATATTCCTTTAAATTTCATACCTGGGGGGTGTGTATGATATGCATGTAAAGTGGCGCATGTTTCCCGTGCTTAGAACTGTCCCTGCAAAAAATGTCATTTTTGAAAGAAAAAAATGCATTTAAAACTGACTCGCGGCTATTAATGAATTGTCGGCTCCCGGCAATACATACAAAAGTCATTGATAAAAAAAAAAAAAAGCGTGGGGGTTCCCCAGAATTCAATTACCAGGCCCTTCAGGTCTGGAATGGATATTAAGGGCAACCCCGCCGCAAATTTAAAAAAAAATTGACGTGGGGTTCCCCCAAATATCCATTCCAGGCCCTTCAGATCTGGCATGGATTTTAAGGGGAACTCCACCCCAAATAAAAAAAAAATGGCGTGGAGTCCCCCTAAAAATCCATACCAGACCCCTTATCCGAGCACGCAACCTGGCCGGCCGCAGGGGAAAAGGGGGGGGACGAGAGAGCGGCCCCCCTCCCTCCTGAACCGTACCAAGCCACATGCCCTCAACATGGGGAGGATGTCCCCATGTTGATGGGGACAAGGGCCTCATCCCCACAACCCTTGCCCGGTGGTTGTGGGGGTCTGCGGGCGGGGGGCTTATCGGAATCTGGAAGACCCCTTTAACAAAGGGGACCCCCAGATCCCGCCCCCCCTATGTGAATTGGTAAGGGGTACATTGTACCCCTACCATTTCACGAAGAAAGCGTAAAAAAATGTTTAAAAAAACACACAAACACCTTGAAAAAGTCCTTTATTTAAAAAAAAAAAAACAAAAAAAAAACATTCCAGCGGTGAAATCCAGTGTCCCACGGCGATCCCGATGTCCAGCGCTGTCCTTCATTGGTTGTGCCTGAGCGGACCTGATGGGGAACTCCCTCTCAGTATTTTAAATGTATAGACCCGCCCCTTCTAAAGTTCCCCATCAGGTCCGCTCAGCGGACCAGATGCGGAACATGAGAAGGGGCGGGTCTATACATGTATTACCAAAGTGAGAGCAGTTCCCCATCAGGTCCGCCCCCTCGGTATGTCGGACCCGCCTACGTCATTGGCTTGAGCGGGGAACTTCCTTCACTGTGTAATTTAAATTTACATAGTGAAGGAAGTTCCCCGCTCAAGCCAATGACGTAGGCGGGTCCGACATACCGAGGGGGCGGACCTGATTGGGAACTTCTCTCACTGTGGTACTACATGTATAGACCCGCCCCTTCTCATGTTCCGCATCTGGTCCGCTGAGCGGACCTGATGGGGAACTTCAGAAGGGGCGGGTCTATACATTTAAAATACTGAGAGGGAGTTCCCCATCAGGTCCGCTCAGGCACAACCAATGAAGGACAGCGCTGGACATCGGGATCGCCGCGGGACACTGGATTTCACCGCTGGAATGTTTTTTTTTTTTTAAATAAAGGACTTTTTCAAGGTGTTTGTGTGTTTTTTTAAACATTTTTTTACGCTTTCTTCGTGAAATGGTAGGGGTACAATGTACCCCTTACCAATTCACATAGGGGGGGCGGGATCTGGGGGTCCCCTTTGTTAAAGGGGTCTTCCAGATTCCGATAAGCCCCCCGCCCGCAGACCCCACAACCACCAGGCAAGGGTTGTGGGGATGAGGCCCTTGTCCCCATCAACATAGGGACATCCTCCCCATGTTGAGGGCATGTGGCTTGGTACGGTTCAGGAGGGAGGGGGGGCCGCTCTCTCGTCCCCCCCTTTTCCCCTGCGGCCGGCCAGGTTGCGTGCTCGGATAAGGGGTCTGGTATGGATTTTTAGGGGGACTCCACGTCATTTTTTTTTTAAATTTGGGGTGGAGTTCCCCTTAAAATCCATGCCAGATCTGAAGGGCCTGGAATGGATATTTGGGGGAACCCCACGTCAATTTTTTTTTAAATTTGCGGCGGGGTTCCCCTTAATATCCATTCCAGACCTGAAGGGCCTGGTAATTGAATTCTGGGGAACCCCCACGCTTTTTTTTTTTTTTTATCAATGACTTTTGTATGTATTGCCGGGAGCCGACAATTCATTAATAGCCGTGAGTCAGTTTTAAATGCATTTTTTTCTTTCAAAAATGACATTTTTTGCAGGGACAGTTCTAAGCACGGGAAACATGCGCCACTTCACATGCATATCATACACACCCCCCAGGTATGAAATTTAAAGGAATATTTCACTTTTATTTTTTCATTTTAAGCATTATTAAAATCACTGCTCCCGAAAAAACGGCCGTTTTTAAAACTTCTTTTTGCATTGATACATGTCCCCTGGGGCAGGACCCAGGTCCCCAAACACTTTTTAGGACAATAACTTGCATATAAGCCTTTATAATTAACACTTTAGATTTCGAACGTTCGAGTCCATTGTATTTAATAGGGTTCTAAAGTTTACACAAACATTTTGTCTGTTCGCAGGTTCTGGTGCGAACCGAACAGGGGGGTGTTCGGCTCATCCCTGATCAAAGATCACGTATACTATTCCGCAGGAGGAAAAATGGTGACCTCTGTAAGCAGACATCTAGATCTCTACCATAGATTTGACACTTCTTTGATTTCATTCATTGCTCTTGCAGTAATTCCTCGTGACCCACGAGGAGGTAACTGGGACAAACAAATACTCTGTAAAGAAACTCTCTGGATAGAACGCCTGAATGCACTATGTGCTCCGGGTATTAATGAAGCCCATTCTTATAAACCGTTTCTCTAATTCAATCAATCCTAGGTAGTATTTATTTACATATGCTAATAACATCTATTTTAGTTTCCTTGTTCTAATTTTCATTCCCACTCCTTCCCTCCCCCATCCCCTTGTCCCCTCCCCTTTCATAATTATCTATTCCACGACTGTTTCCTTATCCCATTAGTTACACTCTCAATTTTCATGGTCTTCTATTTAATATTCTTTTCAGAAACTGGGAAATACTTTGCCTATATTGCTGTAACTTTATGTATATCATTTATACGATTATAACAGTCTGACATATACTGTTATGTTTGGCCGGTTATAACAGACATATTGTTATGCCTGTGGTAACGGCCACTCATTTGAGATCTGAGATATATGGGTTTTTTGATTGATTTTTTTGCATTAGTATCAATTGACATGTTTTGTATATTGTTTACGTTATGTGGAACAGTCATGCCGGCCGGTATCATTCATTGCGGCATTGGACATGACCCTCATGACCCCTGGACTCGTTTTATCATGCGGCCACCCAGCGTCATCTAGACACCTCCCTTCCCTCCCTCCCATTCCCTCCCCCTTGAGGTTGATGACGCATCCATGTACCCTCCGAGAGCGTCCTCCCTGCTCTCGGCTGGTTGCCTGGTTACCTCGCGCTTACGTGATGTGCGCCGTTCATGGGCCCCTCCCATTGAATGAGCGACTCGCGTCGCACTTGGTTGTTGGCCGACGCTGATGACGTCACCCCACCTCGATGGGCTGACTCATCAGCGATGGGACATGGCTACTTAAACACGCTGCGTCCAGCGTGTCAACTAGGTTATCCATTACTATTACCCGGTCGTTCTGCTGCCAGCCGTGCCGATTTGCAGGTACACACCATTTAGCTTTGTTCCTCTGTGAAATGTTTATTGCTGTTTGTACATGGTCCTTTTAGGCTAATGCCTGTGATCTTACAGGGCTCTGCTGTCTCCCTATACTTGTTTTTTGCAGCTTCTTGAATTATCTGCATACCATCTACCTCTTTGCCACTATTCAGGCTAACTGCTAGCCAAGTGTTTAATGGTAAGGATATGTTTGCTTACCTAGCTATTAACATTATTCTTCTATATTAAACTTCATTGTTATTAGTATACTGATGGTCTCCCCTTCTATTATTATTTCTTTTTCTTTTTTTCAATAGTGAATCCATTTATCTTCTAAATCATTGGGGTTAACCCACTGATAACTTGAAACTACGGTTTCCTATTTTCTGTTAAATTACATATATACCCCATGCTATCCTCCATCAATAACTTTTGGAGACCACCAGATCCTGGTTGTTGATCTACTTATTCCCACTTCAGTGGTTTAGGGTGAGTACCCTATGATCTACAGTGTTATTATAGGCAAGCCCTCCATATCAATTAGCTAATTAAACCAATTTTTATTTTGATATAGCATCTATTTGGCTTGTGCCTTGTCGTCGGCTCGGCTGGCATCGGTCCTGATTGGGAACTTTACCCTCAACTTCATTCCTTCCCACACCTTACCCTTCCCTACCTCCCCTTATCCTCTCTACCCCTGCCCTTCCCCCATTCCCCCCTCTCCTAGCTTCTTTCCCTTCCCTCCTCCCCCTTCCCTCCTTACCCATCCCCCACCTTCCCCATCCCTCTTCCATCTAGTTACCAGCCCAATTTGGTAGGGCTTTCCAAGAATATTGGAATTTTACTCCAGTGACAATCAAGTTTAAAGTTTCCTGAGTGTGAGTACAACTTATTGAGTAAATGTTGAGTTTTTATCTCTATTCCAAATATTTCAATACTCTTCTACTCCTATATAGATATATTATATGCTCCAATGAGCATTCTAATCAAATTATATACCTACCAAATCTCCCTTGTTGATGATATTTACATTTAACTTTATTAATTGTTTTTCACTGTTTACCATGCCCCCATGATTTGTTCGAGCCCTTTTGTTGCACGGGTTTCGTGTTTCCCTGTCGTATTATGAACTGCTGTCCGGCTGCTTAGTTCTTTCTCTTGTAAATAATTTTATGTATATTTTTGTAAGCATTTACTAGGTAACTATGATATCTCTAACATATTGTATTTTCATCTAATAGCTTTGTATGTCGTTGCTTTCTGAAGAAGCGTGTTTTCACGCGAAACTGGTTAAAGCTGTGGACCTCACTGGGTACTACAACACTAATCTTCACTGTCGGTATTTAATCAACTGCTTGGACCACATGGCATTTGGAGAGCAATTCTCCTATAGATCCTAATGTTATTATATATCCTATACCCTTCAGTGACTGTACCTGGTTGGCTCATACATATATTTGCTTAATGGTTCTAAGAAAATCTTTTTAATGTTATTGTTGGTAACCAATAAAATTGTTATATTTTTCTACAAACTTATTTTCGTTAATTTGACCTATAAAGTCCAAAGTCCCCCACAATTCCCTTTTTCTTTTTCAGCTGGTGTGGACATTTACGTTACTGGGGAAGTCAAGGACTTGCATCTACACACTGTAGAGGTGAGAATCATTCTCAGGAGGACTTTGTGCTCCGGCTGCAGACAAGGCCCAAAAACAACACCGCCTAACCTCTTAACACAGGAGGGTACGGGCTTGTGGTGCGGTGTGCCCCTTTCTCCTAAGAGGAGCCGAAACAAGACAAGGAGAAGGGAGTGTGTGCGCTACATAAATTTTACCCAAAAATATGCTGTGCCTTAAAAGTCCCACGTTTCTACTATTTCAATAGTTTCGATATATATGAGAAAAGTCCATTTGAGCCTTTGATCCTGGCTTCTCTGAGGCCTCCTAGAGCAGCTGTTCAGGCCACAGGCTACATAGCAGCAGCAGCCTCTGGACCTTTGGAACCTTCCTGGGGAGAAGGAACACTGCTCTCCAGTGTCTCTGACTATTTATTCACTTTCCCTCCAGGGATAGGCTGGAACCTGATAAATATTCAGGTTGGTCAATTTGGATCTCCCACCCTAAGCTCTGGAAGCTTTGTCCAGAGCCAGGGGGAAGCAATCAAACTCCCAGCCTGTGAGACCTTAAACAGGCCCAAACAAACAATTACTGCTCACCAATTAACCACTTGCCGACCGCCGCACACACATATACGTCAACAACATGGCATGGGCAGGCAAATGGGCGTACCTGTACGTCCCTTTAAATTTGCCACCCAGTGGGCACGCAGGTGCGCCCACCGCGTACCTTGCGAGTGTGCTCGCAGGTCCCGGAAACGTGATGTTCCCGAGCGGTCCGTGATTGCGGTCGACAAAGGCAGAACAGGGGGATGCCTTTGTAAACAAGGCATTCCCCTGTTTTGCCTAGTGACATGTCACTGATCTCACCGTTTCCGTGATCGGGAACGGTGATCGGGAACGGTGATCAGTGATGTGTCACTGGTAGCCACGCCCCCTAACAGTAAGAATCACTCCCTAGGACTGACTTAACCCCTTTAGCACCACCTAGTGATTATCCCCTTCACTGCCAGTGTAATTTTTACAGTAATCAGTGCATTTTTATAGCACTGATCGCTGTAAAAATGACAATGGTCCCAAAATGGTGTCAAAAGTGTCCGATGTGTCTGCCATAATGTCGCAGTCACAATAAAAATCGCTGATCGCCGCCATTACTAGTAAAAATAAATTATTAATAAAAATGCCATAAAAATACCACCTATTTTGTAGACGTTCGTTATAACTTTTGCGCAAACCAATCAATAAACGCTTATTGCATTTTTTTTACCAAAAATATGTAGAAGAATATGTATCGGCCTAAACTGAGGAAAAAATATGTTTTTTTATATCTTTTTTGGGGATTTTTATTATAGCAAAAAGTAAAAAATATTGCATTTTTTTCAAAATTGTCGCTTTATTTTTGTTTATAGCGCAAAAAATAAAAACCGCAGAGGTGATCAAACACCACCAAAAGAAAGCTCTATTTGTGAGAAAAAAAGGACGTAAATTTTGTTTGGGAGCCATGTTGCACGGCCGTGCAATTGTCAGTTAAAGCGACGCAGTGCCGAATCGCAAAAAGTGGCCTGGTTTTTTGGCCAGCGAAATGGTCCGGGGCTGAAGCGGTTAATACTTAAAAAAGAGATCCCAGAGTAAGAGAGATAAACTAAAGTGTCAGTACAGCAAAAAATGCTTGCCTGAGCTCTGGTTAATAATTTTACATTTTAGACAGAGCCCTTAAATAAGGGGATGAGTCACTGTGATGAGTTACTGTTACTATTTTACATGTATGGGCAAATGTCAGTATGAGTTATTGAGGTCTGTACACAACAAGCTTCACATTAAACAAGCAATATGTAAAAAAACAAAAATACATTTGTAATATATTTTCTTAGTCCTGAACATAGTCCTGAACTATGTAGCAAAGAGTATACTGTATGTTCCCTTTAAGCAAGCTGAGGCATTTTGGAACAGCTATCTTTGTGATCTAGCTAGAGCTGGCTGCAGTTAAGGACAGATAAAGCCAGCATAACACATGGGTGCAGTTCTTGTCTCTGGCACCCAGGGTACGGTAAATTATGCTGTCAGTCTCTCCCTGTGTGTACACTGCTTTGTCAGCTACAGATGGAGTATCTCTACAAATGCATTACACTTGCCAGCTCCCACCGATGCTCTGGGTAAAAAACAATCACTTGCTTAATCTTTCTTATAGCTGCTGACTGCACCCGCTGATCACCTCACCTTAATTAATTAAAGAATTTATCTAGCTCTTGCTATGGGAGCAATTCCGTTTTTTTTTTTTAAATTCCTGTAAATTAAACCTGCTTGCCTTTTCCCTTTGCCCCATCGCTCACCCTAATCTTCTTTCGTCAACAAAATTAAGTTAATGCTCATTTGCTATCGAGGCGTAAGTATGGGAAAAAGCCAGAACTGAAGAGCAGACCTGTATTCATTCAAAATAAATTTAGTAGAGCTAATAAGACTTGATGTTTCAATTCCCAATGTAAGGCAGCACTCTCAATGTTTTTACTGATGTGGTGACAGGCGATAGGGTAGGTATGGTCGGGGGTCATCATTCTTTGGCATTTTGATGATAAGCCCACAGGATCAGTTGAACACTGCTGGTCAGGGTTGGAGGTTCAGGTATTTAATGTTACAGATTAAGTCTTGTGGCATGTTAGCCATCAGCCATAGCTAAATGTTTGTCAGTTATATGCTTTATTAGCTAAAACTGGCCATTCAATAAGCAAATTTTGGCCAATTCCTGATGAACTGGCTTACATTTTTTCAGCAGGTGCCCTTGCTGGTTCTGCTACATTTGACTGAATTTTGTCAAAGGAACCCACTAGAATTTTTTGAGCAAACAGCAGCTGTATCCAATCAGATGCAGCCTCTGTTCTGGTATTCCAACAGCCACAGGCAGCGGCTGTCACAATACAATAGACCAGCAGTAAGATTCACCCATCTGTCCGCTATTTAGTGTGGATGGGGGAATCTATTTTTTTTTCTATTTGTTTAGATCACAGGCAGTATATAGCTTTACTTAAAGGGGTTGTAAAGGTTTAATTTTTTTTTTTAAATAACAAACATACCATACTTACCTCCACTGTGCAGTTCGTTTTGCACAGAGTGGCCCGATCCTCATCTTCTGGGGTCCCTCGGCTCCTCCCCGCAAGAGCTTACCCCTCTCTGGGAAGCTCTCTCCCAAGGGGGTTAGCTTGCAGGCACGCTCCCGTGTGATACAGTCGGCGGCCATAGCCGCCGACTGTATCACTCGGGCCCTGCACCCCTGCGCGCCGCGTCATTGATTTGATTGACAGCAGCGGGAGCCATAGGCTGCGCTGCTATCAATTATCCAATGAAGAGCTGGGGGAAAGCAACGCGGGATTGTGCCCACAGAGATTCGGGGCTCAGGTAAGTAAAACGGGGGCTCGGGGGGGCCGGAGAGTGCAAGGTGCATTAAGGTGAAAAAACACAAAGCTTTACAACCCGTTTAAGGTCGGGTTCACACATATGCAAATTGGATGCAGGTTTCCCCCGCATTCCAATTCGCATGACAGGCGAGTTTGACCGGCTCTCAGTGGAGCCGGTTCACACAGGTCTGGGGTGGCCACAGAGCAGATTGCAAAAGGGTCCCATTTGTGTTTGGGTCCAGTTCAGGTGCGAATTAAGACAAAATTCAGACCTGTATCACACCTGAACCAGTGAACAGACACGCGCCGGACCCCAGGCACAAACCCGCAGCTGAGATTCCTCTTTGAAGTGAATGGCTGTCCAGACCTGAACAATGCATGCAGAATAACAGAAACCATCTCCTGACCTCTAGTGTGGTGTTGAGAGACTAATGGACCTCCCCTTGTTCCACTCCAGAAACACATCAGACCACTATGCTTTGCTACCCTCTTAAGCCTTGGGAAGCCCCAAAAACAAATATACTAGAAAACAAAGAGAGGATGCAACAGCCTAGTGCATTACCATTGCAAACCATTTATTAATTTAAAAAAATAGACAATTATTATACTTACAAACACAAGTGTGTAAGCTCATCAACAAATCCAAAATGTCAAATTCAGAGAGTGCCTATACACGCTATCATGAGTGGAAAATACTCAGGTCTAGTATGGCTGATGCATTTCAAGGGCAGTCAACTCATCTGAGCAATCTCTGACTATGATGAAGAGGGGACTCTTCTTGAATCCTGGGACCTGGAGTCCAATCCCTGGGCCCACAGGGGCCAGAGCCCAATCCCGGGGGCCTGTAGGGGCCAGAGCTCAATCCCAGGGGCCCGCAGAGGCCGGAACCCCATCCCGGGGCCACAGGGACCAAAAGGTCCGTCTCGGAGCCAATAGGAACAGGCCATCCAATCCCAAAGCCGGGCAGATTGTGGCTTCCCAATCCCAGAGCACATAGAGGCCACCCTCCACCCCCAGTGTCCAAAGAGGCACCCACCCCCCAGTGTCAATAGAGGCCACCCCCCCAGTGTCCATAGAGGCTACCCCCCAGTGTCCATAGAGGCTACCCCCATGTGTCCATAGAGGCAACCCCCCCCCTCAGTGTCCATAGCATAGGTGTGCGCAGCCTATTGCATTAGGGTGTGCACCACAAAGCCCAAACACACACTACCGATCGCTCACTATGTTCATTCAGAAAGGGAAGGGGCTGGTAAATTACATATTTAGGGGCCCCTTCCCCACTCCTAAAACATCCTAGCAGCAACAGCCGATAGGAGAGGAGGGAAGCTGGCAGCGATGCGGGGGGAAAGATGGGAGCCAGGGCAGAAGGGGGAACCTGTGCTTCTCAGGGTGTGCCTGGGCACACCTGGCACACCCTGTGCGCACGCCTATGGTCCATAGGCATTGCATCTCATGTCTCTGGATTTAGAATTTTGGATTTGTTGATGATCTTGGACACCAGGGCCGCTGATAGGGGGGGACCACCAATCCTCCTGTAGGGGGCCCAGGTACACAGGGGGGCCCAGACAGCAGAGGGAATTAGTGTAGTCGGCTGGAGGAGAAATTACAGAAGGATGCCCTATGCGTCTCTCTGCAGCAGCTGGAAGACGGGTTCTCTCCCTCCTGCTGGCTTTCAGCTGCTGCAGGGAGAGACACAGACACAGGGAATTGTTCTTGTAATTGCTTCCACCTCCCTGTTCTGCCTGCTTCTGATTCCCCTGTGTGTCACTGTGCTGCCCCCCATGGCAATGCCTGCTTACTTGTTTCGTACTAAAATAACAAATTGTAAAAAAATATTTTTTTAATTGTTAAATAAAATCATTTTAAAAAATGTAAACTTTTTTTAAACTATAAAAAAAAATGTTTAAAGATTTGACAAAAATATTTAAAAAAAGGGCTAATTCACACAGTTTCTCTGTTATGTTTGTGTCTGCTAATGATTTTTGGGTGAAAATATTGTTTTGCTAAATTTCGGGGGGAGGGGCCCTGCCCCGTAATTTCTAACAGCAGCCCTGTTGGACACACTTGTGTTTGTGAAAATAATAACTGTCTATTGCTCAAGGCTGGTGCGCCCTTTCTTCATTTTCCTGAACTATGCATTAAGGTAGAAGGTCCCATGCTACCCTTACCCAGGCGCATCGTTTTTTTGCAAGAGCTCGAGCAGAGCAATGGAACGGCAGGGAACTTGGCGAATGTTAGTGTATGTGAGAGTGGGGGAAATGGCTTTCATGAGACTCCCTAATAGGCGAGGCGACCAGTCTCTTTAACGTACTGAAGCCTGTGAATGACAGGTCCACTTTGAATATAAAAAAAAGCAATTAAATGATTACTGCAGTCAATACACACAGTCAGCCTCGTATGCCAAGTCTTAAGAACAAAGTGGTATGGCTGACAGACTGACAGCTTCTATATATGTAATATCCCAGTCCATTTTCACACGATAGACCGTGTCCACCCACACCGACAAGATTGCTTCAGGCTTGTGCCACTTTATTAAAATTGAAAAGGAAAAGACTTGGAATACTCAGAAAACCGGAGACAAATTACAATTTAAATTAAGGTGTCAAAATAAAGTTGCGGGTTCATATCAGACCTGGTTTCTTCCCACGTCGACGGCGGCCCACGGATTCGAGGAAAGGGTGCCGCGGCTCTCCCGCCGCTCGCCGACCAAATAACAACACTCTTGTAAACAGCTCTCTGCCATGATTGGTCTTGACATTTTAATTTGCTGCTTGTTAAGTGCCCATTTTCAATGAACTGAGCACACTAGATTGGAATAAATTCCTGCATGTTATTGCAGCGGGTTGGCGAAAATTGCTTATCATGTTCCTCAAACTTTTTATTTATATTTTTTTACTTTTTTTTCTTTTTAACGTCAAATCTGCTCATTTATTTCTCTAAAAGCAGCAGCGCCAGGCGCTTTGCAAATTTGCATCAATTTAGATTCCCGTGCATGTTCCTCTAGAGGGGAGAATGATTTTTTTGCAGTACATTGTTGCCTAGGAAATCTATGCCAACGATGTGATAAGATTTTAGGATCTCCTTCCTAGCTGTGAGACTTGTAAACACTGAATGGCTAAACACCTGTCAGAGCAGGATAATGTAAGATAAAACTTACAAGAGAGATATTTTCTATTGGTTTAACCCCCTTGGCACAGCAAGGCATGCATGTATTATCTTTGCTCAGTAGGCAGTAGATGCTCTCAGTTATTGATTACTATCAATGACCATAATCAGCTGAATAATTACAGCCAATTAATGCTTTATCTAAAAAAAAGGAAAAAAGCAGTGCAGTGTTAAAAGTAGAGCTGTACACTAAGGTTAAATGGAATGTACACCGATCAGTCTTACCGTCCACCATAATCCATCTAAGTGTAGCAGGGTCTCTAAATTTATGTGGGACACCCAGGTGTGGAAGTATAGGAATAGTGGACCACTTGTGTTCGTGGAGGATTGGATGGTGTAATAATCTCCTTGGCCTCTGGGTGGCGGGGTACCTGGAGGCTCAAGGTAGATTTGCCATTACAGTGCTAGCCTTTTTGTCCCTTTCCGGAGATGGTACGGCGAGGGCGGGGAACCTGCCGTGGTGTCGATGGGAGGAGATAAAAGGGGGAGACGCCCTAACCACGAGGTCTTCTGGAGGAAGTTCTTGACGCGCCCAGGCACCTTAGGCCTGGGTGCGGGCGGTTCTGGATTCTGGCTCAGGTGCCCTAGGCCTGACCGGAATGGAGTCGGAGTCCATCCCAGGCACCTTCAGCCTGGGGTGAGGTACTGAACTAGGAGGCCTGGGGTCCAGTGACTTCGACTGGATCCCGTGAGGGTGGAGACGTCCGAGGGTCCCTGAGGTGGACGGGGCCCATGTCTGAGGTGAGGAGGCCGGGGAGGTTACCCGTCCGGAGAGTCTGGAGCAGCATCAACCCAGTGACGGATGGGCCTCTGGTAACTCCCTTGGAGGGACATTTTCCCCTGATAGGGGCCGCAGCGCAGCGAAGGTACTCCTATCTACGTTCTCTTGAGTCGCTGGTAGAGACTCTCAGATTCTAAGTCCTTTCTAGCTGAATGCTATAGTAACTGCTGGCGAGATCGCAGTGGTTTAGTTAATAACCAGGATAGTGCCTCGACCTGCTCACCCCCGTATCAAAATGTTATCAAGTCGCAACCAGTTGGCTACTGAAGCACTGTTTATTGTGAGATGTACAATAAAGCAAGAGTTGGACTGTGATCGGTGTGTGGAACTCTGGTTAATGGGAGCAGAGGGAAGTGTTGACACAGCAGGACTGTATTCCAGACAAAAGCACATAGGCCCGAGGAAGTATCTGGTGCTGGCCTTCACCTCACCCACAGCTATGGGGAGGACATGGGCCGTAGCGCATCTCACCCTGTCGTGTGACATACCCCTAGACAAAGGAGATGGGGTGAGGCCGCTACATAAGCATTAATATTATTATTATACTAGATTTATATAGCGCTGAGAGTTTACGCATCACTTTACAACTTGAGGGTAGACAGTACAAATACAATATACTTGAATGCAACAGGAATCAGAGGGCCCTGCTCGTTAGAGTTTACAATCTAAGAGGAAGGGTCGAGAGATACAAGAAATAATAACTGTGGGGTGATGTGCTGATGGAGAAAATAAATGTACAGTTGTTAGGTGGGGGCCAGATATGCTTCTCTGAGTAGATGAGTTTTCAGGGATCGTCTGAAAGCAGAAAAAGTAAGAGAAAGTCAGACAGATTGGGGTAGAGCATTCCAGAGGATGGGAGAGGCTCGGAAGAAGTCCTGAAGGCGAGTTTGGGATGAGGTGACAAGGGAGCTAAAGAAAAGGAGGTCTTGGGAGTAGTGAAGAGGAAGATTTGGTTGGTATTTTGAGACCAGGCTAGTGATGTAGCTAGGGGCCAGGTTTTGGATGGCTTTGTAAGTTATTGTTAGTATCTTGAATTTAATTTGTTGGTTGAGTGGCAGCCAATGGACAGATTGGCAGACGCTGAGCGGTTTGTAAGGTGGATGAGCCTGGCAGCAGCATTCATAATGGACTGAAGGGGGGATGACCTATTTAGAGGTAAGCCAATGAGGAGGGAGTTGCAGTAGTCGAGGCAAGTGATGACCAGGGAGTGGATTAGAAACTTTGTGGTGACATTGGTTAGGAAGGGGTGTATCTTGGAGATGTTGCAGAGATTGAGGTGGCAAGCTTTGGACGGTGATTGGATGTGGGGCCAAAAGGATAGTTCAGAGTCCAGGATTACACCTAGGACCTTGGCATGGGTGCTAGGTGGTCTGTTACACTTAAAGGCCTGTAAGTTGGGAGGTGGAACCTCCATGAATCAAACTTGTTTTTTTCCAGCACTTCCCACAGATTCTCGATTGGATTGAGATCTGGAGAATTTGGAGGTCAAGTCAACACCTCAAATTCAAGGTTGTGTTCCAATCCAAAAACCATTCTTGAATATGTCAGACCAGACCACCTTCTTCCATTGCTCTGTGGTCCAGTTCTGATGCTCATGTGCCCATTGTAGGTGGTTTTGGCTAAGGACACAGGTCAGCATGGGCGCCCTGATTGGCCCCATGCCCAAACTGAGAACCTCTCTGTTGGAGCCAGCATTAACGTTTTCAGCAATTTGAGCTACAGTAGCTCCTCTTTTGGATTGGATACAGGCCCGTCTTCGCTCCCCACATGCATCAACGAGTCTTGGTTGCCCATAAATCTGTCACCAGTTCATTAGTTTTTCTTTTCTTGGACCACTTTCGGTAGGTTCAGACCACTGCAGATAGGGAACATCCCACAAGAGCTGCAGTTTTGGTGTTGCTCTGACCCAGTTGTCTTCCCATTACGATTTGGCCCTTGTCCAAGTCGCTCAAATCCATTTTTTCTGCTTTCAACACATCAGCTTCAGGCACAACATGTTCACTTGCTGCCTAATATATCCCACTCCCTTTCAGGTACCATTGTAATGAGATAATCCAATGTTATTGACTTTACCTGGCAGTGGTCATAACGGTATGGGTGATTGGCATATAATCTTATCAAGGATGTTTAGGATAACCCCTTTATGGCCAGTGTTAATGCTTTAGCATACAAAGACATTTTAGACAGCTAGGAATTTCCAATCTCAAACATTTTGGGAAAGGACCTTTTCTGTGTCCCCGTACACAAGCCAGCTCTATAAAGACATGGTTTGATGAGTTTAAATGGTATGATAGGGGAGCTTTACTTTTATAAAACCCCTCCAAATGTATTTTTCAAATTATCTCGACTGGACAGAGCCTAAGTGATCAAATTATTTTGTTTAGCTCCGTTGTTCTCGGACGACGCCATATGACATTGCCCCAGTCTCACTGCGCTTGTCACTGGGACATGGCGTGACCCTGATCTTGGTAAAGAGCCGGTGGTGAGGCTCTTTACCCATGTGATCAGCTGTGTCCAATCACAGTTTATCACATGCAAACAAGGAAATGCCGGTTGTCGATTCTCCTGGCCTCACTTTTACAGAGTGTGAGGAGAGCCGATCAGCGGTATTTCCTCACAGGGGAGACATGTACAGATAATCAGGGCACTGATCATCAGTGCCCTGATGATCAGTGCAGCCCCAACAGTGTCCAGCAGTGATGCCAGTCTGTGCCCATCTGTGATGCCAATCTGTGCCCGTCATTGATGCCAATCTGTGACCATCAGTGACGCCCATCTGTGCCCATCAGTTAGGTCAATTTGTGCCCATCAGTAATGCAAGTCAGTGCTGCCTTTCAGTGCCCTTCAGTGCCTGCTCATCAGAGCCCATCAGTGCCGCCCATCAGTGCCCATCAGTGCTGCCTAACAATGGCTGCCTATCATTGCCCATAAGTGCCACCTATCAGTGCCCCCTATCAGTGCCCTACAGTGCTGCATATTAGTGCCTCCTCATTAGTGCCACCTCATCAGTGCCCTTCAGTGCCGCCTCATCATTGCCCATCAGTGAAGGAGAAAAATTACTTTTCTGACAGAAGCTAACAAAAACGTTTTTTTCTCAAAATTTTTGGTCTTTTTTTCGTTTTTTTTAAGCAAAAAAAGAAAACCCAGTGGTGATTAAATGCCACCAAAATAAATATTTGTGTGAAAAAAATGATAAAGAATTCATATGGGTACAGTGTTGCAAGACAGCACAATTGTCATTCAAAATGTGATGTGACAGCGCTGAAAGCTGACCTGGGCAGTAAGGGGGTAAAATTGTCCGGTATTGAATTGGTAAAAACAAGTTCAGCCTTTACTTATTTTCTTTCCAATTCCCTTTTCCTTGGACCTTAATACTTAGTAATGAAGGCACCCTCAGGTTTACTATTTAAATGACTGTAGATATATTCATTCCTGACATATTATAACTTATATCTTATCCATTCAATCTCTGGTACATTGGGGGAAGACTGAATGAATCTTTTCTTTATCAGCACAATTGATTCTTCACACATAAAGAGCTATGGCAGAAAGTCATACATAATGTATGTCAGCTCCCATATACTGTTGAGTGAGAGCATGATAATACAATAGAATGTTTCCATGTACAGTCGCCAGCTAATGTCTGCTGAATATTATCACTGCAGATTTCCATTTGGTGGAAATTCACAGAAACATAGAAATGTTACATTTAAACCCTCACATATACCCAGTGAAGTGACTGGCGTCAGGTGATACACAGAGATAAAACAAATCCTCCTACATAAGTTATACCTGTTTATCTGCAGTCTTCTCTTCTCTTCTCTACATCTGTTCAAAGTGTAGAATTTATAAAGCTTGTCTGAGTTGTCAGAAAAAAAGGCGGGGAGGTGAAATTACACATTACAGAGCTCAGTGAGAAGAGCTCTGAGAGCTGATTGGAGGGAAGGGACCCCCCCCCCTCCTTCGCACAATCACAAAAGTGATTCATGCTGATAGCAGAGGAACAAAGCAGGAGACAGAAATTACACTTAGTGCTCTTAATTGAGACAAGTACACACTATAGGGATATGCTTTGTTCATATTTCATGTCTGAGGTTTACTATCACTTTAACCACTTGCCGACCAGCTACCGTCAGCATACTGCAGCAGGTCGGCTCGTTCCCGCAAATCGCTGTAGCTGTACATTGGCCCTTTAAACAACTATAGCAGGCACGAGCACTCGTTCCATGGCGGGATGCCCGATGCGCGTGGCCGGCGGCCGCGATGTCTGCTGGCCACACACGATCGCGGGCACGACAGCCAGAACGTGGATGTGTCTGTGTAAACACACAAATCCCCATTCTGACAGGAGAGGAGAGAGAGTCCAGCCCCCTCACAGTTAGAATCACTCCCTAGGACACACTTAACCCCTTCCTCTGTTCCTAGTGGTTAACCCCTTCCCTACCAGTGACATTTACACAGTAATCAGTGCATTTTTATAGCATTGATCGCTGTATAAATGTCAATGGTCCCAAAAATGTGTCAAAAGTGTCCGATCTGTCCGCCGCAATATCGCAGTCCTGCAAAAAAAAAAAACCCAGATCACTGCCATTACTAGTAAAAAAATAAATGATGAAAAATTTCATAAATCTATTCCCTATTTTGTACACGCTATAACTTTTGCGCAAACCAATCAATATACGCTTATTTCAATTTATTTTACCAAAAGTATGTAGAAGAATATACATCTGCCTAAACTTATGAAGAAATTTATTTTTTTTACATTTTTTTGTTTATAGCGCAAAAAATTAAAACCGCAGAGGTGATCAAATACCACCAAAAGAAAGTTCTATTTGTGGGGAAAAAAGGACGTCAATTTTGTTTGGGCACAGCAATTGTTAGTTTAAGTGACGCAGTGCCGTATCGCAAAAAATGGCCTGGTCATTAAGGGGGCAAATCTTCCTGAAGTGGTTAAATTGAAGCTGTTACCAATTTTAAAGTGGAATGCCGTTGTAGCACCCTCTTAGTATAGGATGCTAGGTAAGTTTCGTTTTTGGTTCCTTCTCTAGTCAAGGGAGCAGTGATTAATTATTCTGGTCTGTTCAGGGTTTCACAGGCTGGGAGTTTGATTGCTTCACCCTGCCCCTTGAAGAATCTTTCAGGGCACAAAAAGGGAGAGTCAAATAAACAACCTGAATATTTATCATTGCCTAGCCAATCACTGAAGAGGAGTGTCCAGAAGGTGGCTGGAAAGTTGATAAATGGTCTAAAGCCCTTCCAAAACATCTGGGGGGGACTTTGCCCTAAAACAGCTTGCGGACTGTATAGCTGTTCTCTGAGGTCTCGGCTGTGGCAAAGCTGAAGTGATCTTTCTGGGGAGCTGGCTGTGGGACTTCACCACAAGGATACTGATCTGGAAAAAGTTTTGTCTCCCTCACTGGACCGTGTCTGGAGAAAGCTGGAAGGAGTTATAAGTAATGACCCTGAATTGTGGTTTCTGGTGACTGTATGCTTTTGGGATGTAAGTGCCAGAGGTAGCTGTGAACTGAGACAGCTCTCATAGGATCTCAGAATACTGGTCATTCCCCTGTCCTCAACAGAATCCTGGAGTGGGAGCCTAGAGAAGAGTGTCCTCTTGTTATTGGAGTATCGCATGTTCTAACCCCTCTCCTGTTTAAGTTCTTCAAGCAATACATTTCAAAAAGACATCCTCTAAACCAGTGGTTCTCAACCCTGTCCTCAAGTAACCCCAAAAGGCCATGTTTGCAGGTTTTCCTTTATCTTGCACAAGTGCTTTAAATCAGAGTCAATGGCTTGGTATTTTGGACGGCTATTTTAGAGAAATTTCCAAAACATGGCCTGTTTTGAGAACCACTGCTCTAGACTGAGTTATTAGAGCTGGAGTGTATGTACTTGTGCTTGTGGTGGTGAGCAGCTATTACCAGCAGCCCCTGTGGGGGTAGCACTACACTAGGAATTAATTTTATTGCCAACTCATGGGCAATTGGGCCAGCTTGGGCCAGCTTGGCATTATGTAGTTATCCATATTATATATCTTGAGGGCCCATGAGAAAGCTGAAAACCACTGTAACAGACTGTGCTACATACAGTGATATACATCCTGAAGAAAAACAAGGTATAATCCACCTGGATGCACAAAGTAGTTGTGATGATATGTACAGTTTTAGTAACACATGTCAAAGGTGCAAAATTGTTCTTAGGCATTACGATTTGTTTTACCCTCATGCCGCGTACACACAATCGGAAATTTCGACAACAAAACCGTGAATTTTTTTCCGACGGAATGTTGGCTCAAACTTGTGTTGCATACACACGGTCACACAAATGTTGTCGGACATTCCAAACATCAAGAACGCGATGACGTACAAGACGTACGACGAGCCGAGATCAATGAAGTTCAATAGGCAGTTTGGCTCTTCTGCTTGATTCTGAGCATGCGTTGTTTTTTGTGCGTCGGAATTGCATACACACGATCGGAATTTCCGACAGGAACTTTTGCCGTCGGAAAAATAGAGAACTTGCTCTCAATCATTTGTTGTCGGAAATTCCGACAGCAGATGTCCGATGGAGCCTACACATGGTTGGAATATCCGACCAAAAGCTCACATCGAATATTTGTTGTTGGAAATTCCGATCGTGTGTACGCGGCATTAGGCATGAAGGGGTTAAGAAGTAGACTATAACCATTACAACTGCTTGAAGAAAAATAACCGCCATTTTTTCTTTTTTTGACTGGAGTTCCTCTTTAGATGACAAATGAAATTGCCTTGGGAACAACGTGAAAGTCTCTCCTTTAACCACTTCCCGACCGCGTCATGTACAAAAGACGTCCACAGCGCGGTCGAGTTATCCTGAGTGGACGTCCCAGGGACGTCCTCACAGAATCTTGCTCCCGCGCGCCCCCTGGGGCGCGCTCCAGGATATGTCCGTGACCGCCGGGTCCGGAAGACCCGGCGCATCACGGATCACGGTAGATGGCCGCTAATCGCGGCCGTTTACCACGTGATCGCTCCGTCAAATGACGGAGCGATCACTTGTAAACAGACCGGCGTCATTTGATGACGCCGGTTCCTCCCTCCCCTCTCTGTACCGATCGGTACAGTGTGAGAGGAGAGGGGAGGGAGCGGATCATGTCCGCTCCCTCCCCCATGTCAGCTGTGGGCTGGATCTGTGACAATTGCAGTCACAGATCCAGCCATCCATCCATCCCTGCTCAGACATCCCTGTGCAATACTCTGCCAATACTCTGCAATACACCCTGTGCAATACTCTGCAATACACCCTGTGCAATACTCTGCAATACACCCTGTGCAATACTCTGCAATACCCCCTGTGCAATACTCTGCAATACCCCCTGTGCAATACTCTGCAATACACCCTGTGCAATACTCTGCAATACACCCTGTGCAATACTCTGCAATACCCTGTGCAATACTCTGCAATACCCTGTGCAATACTCTGCAATACCCTGTGCAATACCCTGCCCATACTCTGCCCATACTCTGCAATACCCTGTGCAATACCCTGTGCAATACCCTGCCCATACTGTGCAATACCCTGCCCATACCCTGCCATACTCCGCAATACTCCACAATACACGGCAATACTCCACAATACCCAGCAATACTCCACAATACGCAGCAATACTCCACAATACCCGGCAATACTCCACAATACCCTGCAATACTCCACAATACCCGGCAATACTCCACAATACCCGGCAATACTCCACAATACCCAGCAATACTCCACAATACCCAGCAATACTCCACAATACCCAGCAATACTCCACAATACCCAGCAATACTCCACAATACCCAGCAATACTCCGCAATACCCGGCAATACCCGGCAATACCCCGCAATACTCGGCAATACCCGGCAATACTCGGCAATACTCGGCAATACCCGGCAATACTCGGCAATACTCCTCAATACCCGACAATACTCATCAATACCCGGCAATACTCCTCAATACCCGGCAATACTCCTCAATACCCGGCAATACTCTGCAATAACCACTTCCCGCCCGCCGGCCGTTATATGACGTCCTTGACTTTGTGCGGGGATATCTGAATGATGGGAGCAGCTACAGGCATCATTCAGATATTCGCTTTTTCAGCTGGCGATTCCCTGCACCATAAGAACAATCATAGCGGCTGTTCCACCGCTTGATCGCTCTTACGGAAGGTGAGAGGGGATGCCCCCCCTCCCGCTGCCCTCCGGTACTTCTACCGACTCACCGCTACGATCAAAGCCAAGATTGTTTTTTTTTTTGTTTTTTTTTCAGGCTTCCCAGCCTAGAGGTGAGATGTGGGGTCTTATTGACCCCATATCTCACTGTAAAGAGGACCTGTCATGCCATATTTCTATTACAAGGGATGTTTACATTCCTTGTAATAGGAATAAAAGTGATCCAAAAAAAATTTGGGGCGGAAAAACATGTCAAACTAAAATAAATAAAGTAAAATGAACAATAAAATATATATATATATTTTTTTTAAAGCGCCCCTGCCCCCGCGAGCTCGCATGCAGAAGTGAACGCATACGTAAGCCCCGCCCACATATGAAAACGGTGTTCAAACCACACATGTGAGGTATCGTTGCGAACGTTAGAGCGAGAGCAATAATTTTGGCCCTAGACCTCCTCTGTAACTCAAAACATATAACCAGTAAAAATATTTAAAGCGTTGCCTATGGGAATTTTTAAGTAGCGAAGTTTGGCGCCATTCCACGAGCGTGTGCAATTTTGAAGGGTGACATGTTAGGTATCTATTTACTCGGCGTAACTTCATCTTTCACATTATGCAAAAACATTGGGCTAACTTTACTGTTTTTTTTTCTTTTAGGCACAAAACAGTTTTTTTCCGTAAAAAACGCGTTAGAAAAATTTCTGCGCAAATACCGTGCAAGATAAAAAGTTGCAATGACCACCATTATATTCTTTAAGGTCTTTGCTAAAAAAACATATATAATGTTTTGGGGTTCTATGTAATTTTATAGCAAATAAATGATGATTTTTACATGTAGGAGAGAAATGTCAGAATTGGCCTGGGTTCTCCAGAACGCCTGAAGGTGCTCCCTGCATGTTGGGCCTCTCTATGTGGCCACGCTGTGTAAAAGTCTCACACATGTGGTATCGCCATACTCGGGAGGAATAGCAGAATGTGTTTTGGGGTGTAATTTGTGGTATGCATATGCTGTGTGTGAGAAATAACCTGCTAATATGACAATTTTGTGGAAAAAAAAAAAGAAAAAAAAATCTTGATTTTTGCAAAGAATTGTGGGAAAAAATGACAACTTCAAAAAACTCACAATGACTCTTTCTAAATACCTTGGAATGTCTTCTTTCCAAAAAGGGGTCATTTGGGGGGTATTTGTACTTTTCTGGCATGTTAGGGTCTCAAGAAATGAGATAGGCCGTCAGTACTTCAGGTGTGATCAATTTTCAGATATTGGCACCATAGCTTGTGGACTCTATAACTTTCACAAAGACCAAAAAATATCCACCAATTTGTACTTATTTTTACCAAAGATATGTAGCAGTATAAATTTTGGCCAAAATGTATGAAGAAAAAATACTAATTTGCAAAATTTTATAACGGAAACCAAGAAAAATTCATTTTTTTACAAAATTTTCAGTCTTTTTTCTCTTATAGCGCAAAAAATAAAAAACCCAACAGTGATTAAATACCACCAAAAGAAAGCTCTATTTGTGTGAAAAAAAGGACAAAAATTTCATATGGGTACAGTGTTGTATGACTGAGTAATTGTCATTCAAAATGTGAGAGCACCGAAAGCTGAAAATTCGTCTGGTTAGGAAGGGGGTTTAAGTGCCCAGTTGTCAAGTGGTTAAAAGATGTACCATAAAATTCATCTGGGCTTAATGAGAAATCATTTAGTGGCTGTTGCTGCAAAGGTAACAATGAGCTTTGATTAAAATTAGCGAGCTGTTTGGTAATTCTGAGTCAAAACAAAATCGTGAGCTTTATTTCTTGTTGTGATCATAAGAAGAGCGCGTCTGCTAATAGAGTCATATTCATAATGTACTAATTACATTTCGGTTCTGTAGCATTGTACTTTGTTCCCTCCTGCTGGAAAATCCAAGAGGATTATTAAGAACACCTTGAAAAGCACAGCAACAATAGGCCAACGTATTACATTGCAACAAATACATCAAAAGGACACGGGGTTGTGGGCAGATGGAGGCTTTCGAAAACCCAAATTATCCACTTATCTGACAGATTTTCTTAATGTTCTCTGACTTGAAAAGAATCTGTTACATTTCCAAATATGTTATTCCTTAATTAGTTTTTGTAAGAATTTAATTTTTTATTTTTTTTTGCAATATTTAAGCACCAGAAAGCTACCATAGCTATTGGATGGTGGTACATTTTGAGATTGGGTGAAATAAGTAGGGAAAAGTTGTTGGGGGAGTTTTGGATCCATCGCCTCCTCCCCACCATGGAGCTTCTCCTACAGTCAAAACTAACAACCCCCTGCGCCTATGGTGGATGTTCCAGCAATGGAGGACCTTAAGTCTTCGACATCTTCAAGCTAGACAAGACTGCCCCCCTGAGGACTGGGGAAGCCCAAAGAAAACAAAAAACAGACACCAGCCTTGC
This sequence comes from Rana muscosa, assembly GCA_029206835.1. Taxonomy (NCBI): domain Eukaryota; kingdom Metazoa; phylum Chordata; class Amphibia; order Anura; family Ranidae; genus Rana; species Rana muscosa. The sequence goes on from CM055119.1 coordinate 343,313,281, forward strand.
GCATTACCTTAAAGCAGAGTTCCACCTAAAAGTGGAACTTCCGCTTTAAGCACTCTTGACCCCCTGACATGCCACATTTGGGGGGGGGGACGGGTACCTACCTAGTTTTGACAGGTACCCAGCTCTCACGTCCGGTCACGTCGCCCCTCCCTCCCTGCAATCTTCTGGGACATATCCCAGAAGACTGCCCCGGCCATTAAGGACGCGTAGCGCAACTCGCACATGCGCAGTGCGCACCCGGCTGTGAAGCCGCAAGCTGTCACAGCCGGGTGCCCACATTTGCAATGCAGGTGCCGCAGAGAGAAACGAGGCTTCGGACGGCCGCATCGTTGGACCATGGGACAGGTGAGTATGTGTTTATTAAAAGCCAGCAGCTATACTTTTTGTAGCTGCTGGCTTTTAATAAACACAAAAACGAGTGAAACTCCGCTTTAAGGCCTGGTTCACACCTATGCATTTTTTAGTGCATTTTCAGTTTTGCAGAAACACACTACAGTCCATTTAACATGGTTTTCTATGGGTCATGTTCACATCTATGCATTTTATGGAAAGGGCCAGGGACTTTTTTCTGGTTTTTGGTTCCATAGACTTCAATGGATAAAAAAGGTGCATTGTAAAACGCAAAATGCACCTGGAATATACAACTGCAACCTGCATAGGTGTGAACCAGGCCTTAAAAATCTTTTTATTAAAGAAATACAACAGATATGTACTCACAGCACATGATATTAAGCTGATCAATATTCAGTGACTCGCACACTCTGGTCCACTGCGCCAATCCCAGTGTAGGGAAGACACTTCCAATGGCTGACGTGTTTTGAGGTTAGGTAGCCTCTTCTTCAGAACTTCTCCTACAGTATAGGGCCCTGGTGCCCAACCAGGGGCCGCATGAAGCCCATTGACAATTTTTGTGCAGCTTTTGAGGCCTCTACAGACACTAATCTGTATTTCCCTATTGTCCTGTTACAGCAATGATTTATAGCAGTCTCATGTAATATGTCTCCACTTCTATAGCATGTTTACAGTCTCTGAAAGTCTCCTGCAGCATGTCCACAGTCTCTGACCATCTCTTGTATTGTGCCATTAGTCTTTGACTATATCTTGTTATACAGTGTCCCTGCTGTCTCTGACACTGAGGAGTGAAAAGCCTTAACGGGGGACTCAAGAAGAGGAGGTAAGGAACTGCTCTGTGCAAAACAAGTGTAATGACACCCCGAGTATGAAAGAGGTTAAAGCCGTTTAGGATATTCCCTTTCCAAACACAAGGCAGCTACTGATACCCCAGTCAGGCGAACAAGACCCATAAGAATAATTCTCCCCCAATAACGAGACACAGCTCTGTGTTGAGGTTCAAGCAGGACTGACAATCTTTATTGAAAAGACTACAAGTTTTATACACAGTCAAAAGAGGAGGTGCATCCATATTCTGCTTATATTACTCTGAAAATACTCCTGTGACCAGACCTAATTAACATAAGCTAATTAACTAATCCCTTTAAGCAGCCTGGCTGTCTTCTAAACTACAATACACATTATCACAGGACTCCTTTATACAATACAGGGTCAATTAGCACAAGCCACCATGAAAAGATCCTTAGAAGTTAGCCTGGACTCATCTACACCACAACAGACAGACAGGTGGCCGGAGTCGACGACATCAGCACCTTCTAACAGCATGAATCAGTCAGTCTTTACATATCCTGGAATGCCCATATTAGGAGTTACTTCCTGTGCATAGACCTCACAGCACACAGGGGACACATCTTCATATTTCTTGAGAGATATTGTTAATGAATATTACTGTCTCATTTTAAGTAGTCCAAGATATATTTTCTCAGTGACCCTATGCCCCTAATGGACATAGGGTGATTTAGACAATAAGAGGTGCATGGGGAGCTGAAGCAAGTGTATCTCCTACTTTCCAAAAGTTTCTGCGTTCCACGGCCCTCCCGTTACAGTAAGTATAAAATCTTTTTTCTTTTAATTTAAAAATTAGCCTTTACAATCACTTTAAGCGATACTAAAAAAACAATTAGGGTTGTCTGCAGGAATTATAAGGTGAATACACCTTAAACCTAATTAACTAACCACTTCCCTTTACAACATTTTTTATTTATTTTTTGTTTTTTAGTAAAGATAACCAGGGATCTACACTGTATTACATTACATATTAAAATGTAATGATCTACTAAGTGCCTCCTAACTTTATGCTATTCTTCCCCTAGTCTGAATTAACGTCACCATATATCATGCACCAATTCAGTAGGATTTCTGCCCATGTTACATAGCCAAGGCTTTTATTATGTGTGGAATGTGGATTGTTTGGTAGGAGCTTGCAAGTCTGAGTGAGGGTTCGTCAGTACCAGAAGACTCTAGCCCACCTTTATACTTATTTTACCAAAGTGGTTCCACTGCTCAGATTGCCACACTACATTATATAATTTCTGTGTAAAAAACCCAGTGATTCCATGTTTGGGGTGGTATGTAACCCACATCGCAATGCTTTGGGCCTGAATAGCCCCAGTACTGTCATATGGGAACTGGGTGCATGCTATCCATTAGGCAATAGTCAATAATACCTAGTTCAGCCCATGCATGGCCATTGATGGTAAAGGTAAGTGTGTCAGCCTTGGAGGTTTCCTACATTTTGAGTGGTAGTGTCACGTACCTGGTCCTGAAGCCGAAATGACGAGAGGGCTTTCCTTGCAGCTGAAAGTTTAGTGTCCCTGAAGGTGGAAACAGGGAACACGAAGCCCGAAGAAGAAGGGGTTGCATATGAGAGGTGTAGGTGTGGAGATCTCTCTGCAGGTGGATACCAGATGTGGTGAGCAGTAGGATCCAGGAGAGCTGATGGCTGTGCGGGCTGCACACAGCAGGAAGCATGTTACAGTGGTAAGTGCAGCAGGCTGGATACAGCAAGTAAGTACTGCAAGCTGGAGCAACAGGTGAGTACTGCTAGTAGGTAGGCTTGGTATAGCAGGTAGGCACCAAGGGTGATTACAGCAGACAGGGCAACGCAGAAGGCGTAGTCAGGGACGGTTGCAAAGGTCAGTAAGCCAGTGGTCAGCAGACAGGAGATCAGAGATGTGGTCAGGCAAGCCAAAGTCATACACAGGACAGGAGAAAAGAGCAGATCTATGGGCAATCTAAGGTCAGAGCCGGGAAAGAGACAAGAGGTATCCAAGGGCAAGCCAGGTCAGTAATCAGAAGTATAAGCAAAACAAGGGAACAGGAAGCAGGAAGCTGAAGACCAGTCAGCAATGTCCATGTGCAACAGTCACTCTTTTAAAGGCCAGAGGGCGCCAGGCTCTGTCGTGTGCGCCATGGCAAACATGCGTTCGCACGTTCACCTCCAGTACGTATGCACGTACTCCTGTGCAAACTGGCATGGCCATATTGGAAATTGGCCACTGTGCCAGGCCTACAGGCATCTCTTCTCTGGCTATGCTTGGCTTCATGGTGAGGCGGTGGTCACTCGGCATGTGGAGTTTGACAGGTGGCACCGCCTGTCAGGTTTGTCTATTAGGGCTCATTTACACTTGCTTCGTCTTCAACACACACTAAAGCGCCTACCACTTTAACATGCTTTTTTGATGTGTTCTTGATACTTCGGTGGAGCTTCAATGGTGCTTCGATGATGCTTCAGTGGTGCTTTTTTTAAGCTTGGCAAATGCCCTGTGTGTGTTGATATCTCATACCTGTGATTTCTCCAAAACAAAGTGAAGCTAAAGCTGAATTAAAGCCTCTCAAATGCTTCAGGTGCTTTCAGCAAGTTTTGCCCTTGACTTCTATGGAAGCTTTAAAGACGCTTTGAAGCACCACTAAAGCGACATGGGGTATAATTTTTTAAGCAAAGCCAAATCAAAGTGTTAAAACTGTTCCACAATGGAAAGTGACATTACAGGAAATAAGCTAATTTTAACGTCCCACAGCCGCACTGCAGAGTGTTTGCGAATTGTCACCATAGACTTGAATGGGAGGCGTTGAAAGACTTCAAAAGCCTTCTGAATTGACATGAGGCTTCAATTTTGAAGCAAAGCAACACTAACGCTTCATGATTTGATAATGTGAACAGCACTGTATGCTGTCCATTGTATCATTTGCATAGGCGTTTAAGGGGCCTTTTTAACGCCTTTTAAATGCCTGCTTTTAATGCCAGTGTGACCTTAGCCTAAGTAATATTCACAAGGTGGCAACATCGCCTCCTGAATGCCTGTAAACTGGCTCTAAACCATCTCTGAAAAAGTGATCCACCACAGATGGCTTTTAAAAGGGGCGGTAGAGTCTGTTGCCCATGTTCCCATTCTTCTCTCCAGTTTCAGAAAGTTAGGTGATATACAGTGAAATAAAATGACACCACACAAAAAGAAATAAGAAAAAAAGGAGAGAAAAAAAACCAAACAGCCAACGTGTTTCAGGGGCAACACCACCCCCTCTTCATCAGAGCTCAACACCAGAGAAAACAGTACGATCACAGATCTATATTTCTATCAGTTTTTTTTTAGGCTAAGCCCTACCCCCTTCCTATCAATATCATGGCAAAGTTAATAGCTGTACTGTTGCTTCACACAGCAGGGCTAAGTGTATGAGTACTTCCTGCCCACAGGTTGGGGTGAACGAAAATTAATCTATCAGCCAGATTACTGTACAGCACCAAGATCCATTCATGCCCTCGTTTTCTTGAGAGACAACAGTATAGCCCGAAGCAAAAAATAAATAAAAAAAATTAAGTGTAGGGCTACCATGGCTGGGGGGGGGACTGTGGAATCAGGGACAGAGAGGGTTAACAAAAGTTCAATATGTAGGCACTTACTGGTTGGTGGGTTTTCAGTGGGGAGGAGGGGCTGAAAGGGGGTCTTGTGGGAGGTCTGCCATGTATCCGGTATCCAAGGAGAAGACACGTGGAGGAAGAATGTTTCCACCCGCCCACCCCTACACTGGATTGGCTCTTCTTTAAGTGGTCATGTTGGCCTGGCGGTTGGGGTCTTTAGAGGCATTGTTAAAATCTGATGTGCTTACCATGTTAGGGACCTATCTAAGGTATGGAGTCCCCCTGTGGAATGGCAGTTAATTGTGGGTTAACTGGAAGTTAAACGGTGAGGTTGTCCCCGAGCCAGTGTCGTGCGGCTGGGGACCGCGTAAGTGTTACGCAGATACAAAAGTGGATACGTGATACTTGGTGCCTCCAAAGATCGGCAACCTTAAGTTTATTGTGATTGTATTATTATTTTGGTTCCAGTTTTAAGGAAATGTTTGTTCTATTTGCTTCTTGGTAAATAAATGGCCGTTTCGGCCAGTTTTACTCCAAAATGTGGTCATGGTTTTATTTCAGTTTAACCACTTCAGCCCTGGAAGAATTTATCCCCTTCCTGACCAGAGCACTTTTTACGATTCGGCACTGCGTCACTTTAACTGACAATTGTGCGGTCGTGCGACGCTGTACCCAAACAAAATTGATCTCCTTTTTCCCATAAATAGAGCTTTCTTTTGGTGGTATTTGATCACCTCTGCGGTTTTTATTTTTTGCGCTATAAACAAAAATGAGTAAGCGTCAATTCGTGACGTGAAACGCGTTAGCCACCCTTCCCTGCATGCACACTATCTGCATTTGTTGTTTTGGATTTATGGATTTATTTTGAATTTGGATTTTTTACTTGAAATTTTGGAATAAATAACTGTCTATACAGAGTGCGGCAGTCCAGGGTTTCTTTTTCTCCCATAAACAAAAAAGGAGCGACAATTTTGAAAAAAAAAGCAATATTTTTTACTTTTTGCTAAAATAAATATCCACAAAATATATATATATATGAAAAAAAAAAAAAGGTTTTCCTCAGTTTAGGCTGATACGTATTCTTCTACATATTTTTGGTAAAAAAAATCGCAATAAGCGTATATTGATTGGTTTGCGCAAAAGTTATAGCGTCTACAAAATAGGGGATAGTTTTATGTCATCTTTATTATTATTATTATATTTTTTACTAATAATAACGGCGATCTGCGATTTTTATCGTGACTGCGACATTATGGCGGACACATCGGATACTTTTAACACAATTTTGGGACCATTGTCATTTATACAGCGATCAGTGCTATAAAAATGCACTGATTACTCTGTAAATGACACTGGCAGGGAATGGATTAACAACTAGGGGCAGAGGAAGGGGTTAAGTGTGTCCTAGGGAGTGATTCTAACTGTGAGGGGGATGGGCTACGAGTGACACGACAGTGATTACTGCTCCCGATCACAGGGAGCAGTAGATCACTGTCCTGTCACTAGGCAGAAGAGGGAAATGCCTTGTTTACGAAGGCATCTCCCCGTTCTGCAGCTCCATGACACGATTGCGGGACACCGGCGGACATCGAGTCCATGGGTCTCGCGTGCTCGTAGTGGGCGCGCGCCCGCGCGGCGAGATTTTTAAAGCAACGTACAGGTACGTTGCTTTGCCCAGTCGAGCCATTCTGCCAACGCATATGGTCGTTAGGCGGTCGGCAAGTGGTTAAGTGGGGTAAAAAGGCAGGGCAAGATAACGGTCATTATTCAGGTGGGTGCTGATTACATTGGTGGTACCTTTGTCATGAAAGCTTACTAGACACCCACAGAGAAAATTACTGTACACACGTCAATAGGTAAGGCTTTTCTTGCGATATCAATTACCGGTGGGCTTATCAATGACCCCCACCCCCATTATTGGCCACAGGGCATGGGCCCCCTGGAGCCCATTCAGAAGCGGGGGGGGGGGGTGCCACGAGTTGAGAAGCAGGGGGTTTGGGTGCTGACGAACACAAAAAAAAACAGATGAACAAAAAAACTAAAACAAGGGGGGTTGCCATCCAGGGCCCTGGGGACCTCACCACCTTCTCCGCCTGCTACGAAGACTCATCCCGTTCATCCCGGAAAAAGACAGAGCAGTAGTAGTCGGAACCATTATCAATTCACGGCTTGACTACACTAACTCACTTTACCTAGGACTACCCAAATACCAAGTTGCACGCCTACAAGTCGTCCAAAACACAGCGGCCAGACTGGTAACAGGGAAAAAACCCTGGGAATCAATCGCACCGTCCCTGAAAAGCCTCCATTGGCTAGCCGTAAAGGATCGGATCACATTCAAGACCCTCTGCCTCACCCACAAATGCGCACAAGGAAACGCTCCTGAATACTTATGCGAGAAAATAAAACACTACACCACTACTCGTGACCTTCGATCAACTAACCAAAACCTCCTCCACATCCCCAAGACCCGCTACAAAGCCAAGGGAGAACGAAGGTTTGCTGTCCAAGGACCAAGGCTATGGAATGCGCTACCCACAAATATCCGCATGGAAGAAAACCATCGGGCCTTCCGGAAAATACTAAAGACCCATCTCTTCTAACGATCTCAACGACACTGGATGCAAAGCGCCTTGAGGCGATTTAGTTCGCAATTGCAGCGCTATACAAGTTACTCACTCACTCACTCACTCACCTCTGGGCCCCTTACAAAAAAAAAATATATATAAAAATAAAGATTTTATAAAAAAAATAAAGGGAGGTTTCCATCCGGGCCCTGGGGACCTCTGGGCCCCTTACAAAAAAATAAAAAAAAATAAAAAAAAAAAAAATTAAATAAATAAATAAATAAATAAAATTAAATAAATAAATAAAATTAAATAAAAAAAATTATAATAATTTTTTTTATAAAAAATAAATTAAAAAAGGGAGGTTTCCATCCGGGGCCCTGGGGACCTCCGGGCCTCTGGGGACCTCTGGGCCCCTTACAAAAAACAAAACAAAACGAATTAAATAAAAAAATGAATAATATTTTTTTTTTATAAAAAATAAAAATAAAAAAGGGGGGTTGACATTCGGGGCCCTGGGGAACACCGGGCCCCTGGGGACCTCTGGGCCCCTTACAAAAAAAAGGGGGGCCATCCGGGCCCCTGGGGACCTCTGGGCCCCTTACAGGTGTACTGCCTGTACCCCCCTGATGGCGGCCCTGATTGGCCATAAACCGCTCAGGTAATTTAGCAGCCTCCGCTCCCATCGATCAGACAGAAGGAGCTTTTTGCGGCTCGACATGTCCTCTGAATTCTTTTGTGCAATACATGTGCTTCTACAGGATATTAAAAATGTTATGATCCACAAGTGAGTCATAACCAGCAAACCAATTACATCTCTCCCCTCTCTTTATTCCAGGCACATAGAAAAGAGTACCATCCAGACCGAGATGATATTTCCAGACTGCATCTGATGTTCCTTTTACACGCTGTGCTCTTTGGACTTTTTAAAATATTTGTATCCCGGCAGCAGTTTTTTTTTTTCCTTCGGATGTGATTACTATGATTATTGCATGCCTTATTGGAGCGAGCTATTGTGGCAATTATTTTGCCTCTTGTTTACCGTGTTGCTTAAATATTGCGTTTTGTTTTGTAGCATTGGTTAACGGTAAAGATGCTCAGTAATATTTTGCCGATGGATATTCAGAGCTTAGTATAAACTTGTTTTTCTATACAGTTGCTGTGTTTTTTATGTGACACAGGTAATGATTTACTACACAGCAGGCAGTAAAGCAAAGCTGAGAACTAGATAGTGTTTACCCCTTGATAAAAAAAAAAAAAGAAGATGTTTACAATAAAATTTTATAGAGTCTAATGGAGAGTTTCTCCTGCAGCGTTTTAAAAATGCATGCATTTATTTTACATGGGTTTTGATGCCGTTTTGCATGCAATATTATTGGGTCAAAGGAAGGTGTGCTATGCATTGGTTTGTGCAACCTATTGCATTAGGGTGTGCACCCCTGGGCACAAACACACGTGTGTGTATATAAGCAGAGCCATTGACTGTGTCAGTAGAGGAGAGATTGGTGTCAGTAGGGCAGTGGATGGTGTCAGTCGTTTTTTTATTTTTATTCGTTTTTACAATTTTATTTTTGTAATTATTTTTTACAATATTATTTTTTAATATTTAAAAATAAAATAAAAATTAGGAGCCCCATTGGGGAGCTTTGGTGAAATATCAGGTGTCTAAACCAGTGGTCTCCAAACTTAGACCTGGGGCTCAGATGCGACCCTTTGCTTGCCTTTATTAGGCCCTTGGAGCACTATTCCTCTTACTGATACGAGACACTATTCTGCCAACTGACATCAACTATGGGACATCATTTCTCCTACTGACATCAACAATAGGGCACTATTCATCCCATTGATACCAATGATGGGGCACTATTCCTCCCATTGACACCAATGATGGGCCACTATTCCTCCCATTGACACCAATGATGGGGCACTATTCCTCCCATTGACACCAATGATGGGACACTATTCCTCCCATTGACACCAATGATGGGGTACTATCCCCCCCCAATGACACCAATAATAAGGCACTATTTCTCCTACTGACACCAACAATGAGGCACTATTCCTCCCATTGACACCGATGATAGGGCACTATTCCTCCCATTGACACCAATGATGGGGTACAACCCCCCCCCCCGTGACACCAATATTACGGCACTATTTCTCCTACTGACACCAACAATGAGGCACTATTCCTCCCATTGACACCAATGATGGGGCACTATTCCTCCCATTGACACCAATGATGGGGTACTATCCCCCCCATGACGCCAATAATAGGGCACTATTTCTCCTACTGACACCAACAATGAGGCACTATTCCTCCCACTGACACCAATGATGGAGCACTATTCCTCCCCCTAATACCAAATGTGGCAATATTTACTCCAACTGATGCCAGGAAAATTTCCACTCTCGCTGGCCACAATCCGGCCCCCGTGAAGTTTGAAGGACAATAAACTGTTTAGAAAGTTTGGAGACCCCTGGTCTAAACAGACCCCTGATGTCTCCCTTTTGAGACTGAGAAAGGCACAGAGGACAGAGAATCTCTTTCTCTGCAGCCTCAGCTGAACTGGACAGTGAACAAATGAGAAGTGCTCTGTGCTGATTGGCTTCATGTTCATTCACAAACTATGCTTCAGTTAAGAATGAACACATGAGTGATCGGTACAGATCATTCAGAAGAGGAAGGGGCTGATAAATGAAATATTTACCAACCCTTTCTCAGCTCTTTATCCTGAAACATCCCCCACAGCAGCGGGCATGAGAGGAGAGGAGGGAAGTTGACAGCACTGCAAGGGGGGAGAGACAGGGGTCGCCAGAAAGGAGGGGGAATCGGCACAGCATGGGTGATTAGGGTGTGCCCAGGCACACCCGGCACATGCTGTGCGCACACTTATGGTGCTATGGGAATAGCAGGAAAATGTTTTGCAAAACCACAACCCACAAATAATGTGAGACTGGAAATTATACCATTTAAAATAACAGTACAGCACTTGCCTTGCAGTTTCTGTGTGGTTTGAGCAGGGGGAAGACTGGGCTGTGGGTCAGGGACATTTGCCCCCTTGGCTAGTACTGATATTGTAATTGGCCAATACCAATAAAGTATATTGTATATTGTATAATGTCTTCTAGGAGTTTTCTTGCTCATATAATGAATAGTACAGGCAATAAGGCACTTTTCAACCAAAACAGTAGAAACAGGCTGACAGTCAGACCATGTGTACAGCTGCTTGTCTATCTCACGACCGTCTTTTGTCCACGAAAACCAGCAGCCGATTAGCGGTTTCAAGCAATGGCAAGTACTGACCGCTGGGGTGGGGTGGGGGGAGGAGGTACCAGGCTTTAAGCAGCCCATTTTTTTTCTTTCAACCCATTGGTAAAATTAATAAAAAAAGACTTGATTCCAGGGCTGGAATCCTGCAGGAACGCATGGGTGGGTGATGGAAGGACAGGGAGGGATGTAAAAGCCAGCTAGTGGCTGAGGAGGTAGCAGGGGGCAGGCTTGCCCTGCATCCTAGCCAATGGGTGCCTTGTGTATTGACAGTCCGGATGGAGCTGTGTAGCCGCTACTGAGGTGAGGAACAACAAAGATAGGTGAGAGAAGACATTCCTGCGCACACTATTATAAAATACACAGCACACATTCCTATCCTACAGAAGAGACACGGCTCCTATCTGTACACAACGACACTCATCCCAGGAATGTCACACAGGATACAAAGTCCACTGAGCTGTACACAGCCAGTCCTGGTACTGACCCCTCCACACACCGACACCTGACACTGAGCACTCATCACCGCCAGTCTACACCGAGCACTCCTCCTACACCTCCCCTCCTCCCCCTACTACACTTCATACCTCCTGTTCTGGACTCACCGCACACCACCGTACCACACCGCCCTGGGAAAATCAATGATCCCCTGTATACACACTCTGGCCCAGAGGGGGCTGTCTTTTCCATACCACTGATCTGAGCCAGCCACATAACAAGGGTAAGGATAGTCATGATCCGGTCTCGGGCAGGGGGGGGTTCATGCACAATGACATCATGGTGCCGCCCTTTAGAAGGCCCATCGGAGACACCAGTGAATCAGCGGTCAGGCTGTGAGTAGAGTAGTCCAGGGACCAGCCAGGACATGACAGGACTGAAGGTGATCATCTCCCCTATCTGTACATGTACACAAGTTCTCTTCATCGCTCTGTGCTTTTAGCTGTGTCCTTACTCTCTGACCCCATCTATTGTAGTAGGTCTGCAGTCTCTTGTAGCATATCCTCACAGTCTCTGACCATCTCCTTTATCATGTCCGCATACGCTCTGACCATCTCCTGTATCATGTCCACATACTCTATGACCATCTCTTGCAGCATGTCCGCACACTCTCTGACCATCTCCTATAGCAAAAAATCCATCAGAGTGGATGTACAGAAGTCGATCGGTAGATCAACTTCTGTGCAACCACCATGCCCATACATGGATTGAAAGTCGGTTGATCCCTGCTGAACTAGATGAATTTTGATCAATGTATGTCCTGCTTTTTATGTGGCAGTGTACTAAAGGACTGCTTCCTTAAACAGGTCCCCTCAGGCTTCCACAATGGCCTTCCCAGAGATCAGTGGCAAGAGGCGAGGGCGTCATGATTGAGATTACTCTTGACTTTTGCCAGAAAGACAATAGATTAAAAAGCTGTGGTTTCCATGGCTATAGATTTCAGTGGCAACAGTGGTGCACTGGAATTCGCAAGTTCTGGTAATTACGCGTACTTCTCTCTATGCAATGGAGGAGTGTTAAGGTTCACGTAAAGTACAGTAGTGATGTCATTCAGTCACTCAGGCCTACCCTTACCTACCCTCTTATAGCCCTGCTTTATTGTTTTGGCTATTAGAGTGTCCATTTTTGAACTAAGTAACATCATTACTACTACTACTAACAGATCCTGCTTACTCAGCAGATTAAAACCATGCTTGGTGTAAGAAAGCTGAACTGTGATTCCTTAATAATGTTTGTTCTCTTCTAAGAATAATAAGTGACAGATGCGAAAGTTGCCTGTTTTTAAAAAAAACGAAATAACTGGCAGTCTTCTCCTGCATCCTTTATGTCGTACTGCATTCCAGGCCATATGAGCAATAACAGAAAATAGATGCTTATTTTCTTAATAGGGTTACAATGTCACAAAGCTGTAAAATATGCTGCATATAAATAGGCACTCTTGGGGGCGAATGCTTATCTTTATTTGTATCAAATGTGTTATTATCATAAAATAACACATAAGCCTAGCAACTGGAGAACAAAATTGATCTCTTATTCAGCATGGTCTAAGTCAGGGGTCTCAAACTCAAATTACCTGAGGGCCACTAGACAAGTTTTCGTATCCCATGGGGGCCGCGTGCAAGCTTTCAAACTTCAAAAACAACATTAAACTATATATAGTGACAGTTACTGCTTGCTACCAGTCACTGCAGCCTCACCGGTGCCCATCAAATGCAGCCTCACTGTGCCCTTTAAATGCAGCCTCACTGTGCCCATCAAATGCAGCCTTATCAGTACCCACCAAAATCACGCCTCACTAGTGCACATCAAATGCAGTCTCATCAGTTCCCACCAAATGCAGCTTAACAGTGCCCACCTAATGCAGCCTCACAGTGCCCACCAAATTCAGCCCCACTGTGCCCATTAAATGCAGCCTCACTGTGCCAATCAAATGCAGCCTCACTGTGTCCATCAAATGCAGACTTATCAGTTCCCACCAAATGCAGCTTAACAGTGCCCACCTAATGCAGCCTCACAGTGCCCACCAAATTCAGCCCCACCGTGCCCATTAAATGCAGCCACACCAGTGCCCATCAAATGCAGACTACCAGTGCCTGTATCAGACATTTCAGCGATCTCCCGCTGTGTAACGGAGCTTGCATTTGAACTGCCCGGGAGGCCACTGTAACAGAGTCCCGCCTCCTAGACCAGCTTCTATGATACACAAGTTACACTGATTCAAATTTCCAGGATTGGATCAGTGAGCGACCTATCATAGAAGCTGGTCTAGGGGGCGGGACTTTGTTACAGTGCCGCCGAACAATTCAGACCCAAGCAACGTGACACAGCAGGAGATCCCCGCTTTGTGTGATGTACACAAGGAGAGGAGGAGGAAGGGGAGCATTCTGGCAATTCAGCGCTCCCCCTTTACCTCAGCTTGTGGCGCCTGGACCCGCCCAGGATTGGCCCTGCCCTGCAGTCACAGCACAAAGCGGTCCCAGGGCAGGCGGCCTACTGGGAAATTTCCAAGTATCCTGGTAGGTTAGTCCAGCCCTGATCCTGGTGGACCAATCCTGGGGGCCATTTGTACCTGGTCCACGGGCCGTAAATGGCCCACGGGCTGGTACTTTGAGACCCCTGGTTAAGTGAATTGGTTCCACACAAATCAAATGTAGACTGAGAATACACACACAATTCCCATATGGGGTAGACAGGCCAACCAATTGTAACGTATGCTTTGGTATATAGCGAAAGTCTCTCAAAGCTAGGTGCCCAAGTATTACAAAACTTTATTGAAACATTATTACTGCCTCGCCTCGCCACATAGTCCAATCTGAGAATGCTTTGCATTCATTCAGAAAATTAAAACCATTCTCTGAATGGTGCCTGTCCTGAGTGGCAAATCTCCTGTGTAAAGAATGCATCAGGTTGGCTGCTCAGCATGGGACATGGAAGCAAGTGGAGATCACTGGAATAGTGGAATATACTTCAGTGATTTCCAGCTTCCAGGGGCATTGGCCAGGTATGGAATATATATAGTTACATTGGTCCATGTATAACATGCTGGTGCTTAGAATTCTTTAATTTGAGTTCTGTTTTAAAGAATATCTAAACCCTTCCTTAGATGTGGTGACTGCATTTGTTTCCTTTTTATAAGATCTCCATAATTTATCCTCATCTCTATAACCCCTCCTTGTCTCTACAATCCCTCTTCATCTCCTGAACCCCTCCTCATCTCCATAACCCCTTCCTTTCTACATGACCCCCCCCCCCCAATCTCTATAACTTATCCTCATCTCCATAACCCATCCTCATCTCTATAACCACTTCTCATCTTTATAACTTCTTGTTGTCTCAATAACCCTTCCTCATCTCCATAATCCAACCTCATCTCCATAATGCATCCTCATCTCTAAAACTCATCCTCGTCTCCATAACTACTTCTTATTTCTATAACCAATCCTTGTCTCTATAACCCCTCCTCATCTCTTTAACCACTCCTCATCTCTATAACTCCTCCATGTCTCTATAACCCCTCCTCATCTCTATAACCCCTCCTTGTCTCCATAACTTCTCCTCAACTCTATAATCCCTCCTCATCTCTATAACCCCTCCTCATCTCTATAACTTCTCCTGGTCTCCATAATCCATCCTCGTCTCTATAACCCCTCTTTGTGCACAAGTAGAGAGCACAGGAAGTTATCAGCTCACAAGATTTCTGACAGAGCCCACAGGTATTTTTGCAGTTAGTGAACAGATATAACAATTTTTTTTAATAGTTTATTCAATGGACCAAAAGGAAGCAATTAAGAGAAGTTAATTGTTAGGACATACACACACTTTAAGGCAGCCTTGATGCGAGATTCTGTCCCAGCGGCACAAAATGTTATAGCTAAAAGGACAATGCATTGTGTACTGTCGCATGTTTAGATCTCTATAATAAAGATACTAAGATCTATTGATTTGTAAATTATTAGCAAAATGGTATGTGACCCCCACAGAGGATGCAGAGGCTTGGAGCGGAGGCCCCCCCAACATGTTGAAGGGGATGCAATGCCCCAGGGACCTTTGTGCACCTATGGTGGGAATGCGCAATGATCCAGCCATATTGGTAGGGAATCATTGGGGGGATTTACCAAATAACAGCAGAGCATATTCAGAGAGACCCTTGGAAATGTTTGTTCCACGATATGGAAAAAACGGTCGCTCAGTATAAGAATACTCTAGTCCCACACTTGTTAAATGTAGCCAAAAGTTTGATCCCGAAACTATGGAGAACTCCAAAAGTCCCTACTATGAAGGAGTGGGTAGTAAAGGTGGATTGGCTGAGATCAATAGAAGAAACAATGCATACAATCGAGGACTCCCTAGAGGTATATTTCATTATATGGGGGAAATGGCTGAAGTTCAAAAAATCGTTATAATATATGACTATGCTGGATGTCTAAGGGGCCTAATGTAATGCTTCAGCTAGTGTAACTATAACGGTTGGCGTGGATCACAGCTTCGGAAGTCTATGAATATGATATACTAAACAGTTAACTTCAATTTGACAGACATCAGGAAGGAAGACTCAGATAAATTTGAAAATCAAGTGGTTTTATTTATTGTGGTAATACACAGCCATAAGGGGGAGCACCAGAGGTAACTTGAGTGTAGTAGCAGTACACAGGAATACAGTTTATAGTAAACGAAAGGATACTTGCTGTGAGTGGACTTCTGGTGTTGGTGTCACCCAGTGGCTTCTGGAGAGATATACTGGTCTCCTATTGTAGTGGTATATGTAGGGAGTTCTGCCAGAAGAGTAGGCTGACTGAGGGTAGGTCAGTGGAGAGCCTCTGACTACCAGTAAGGAAGGGGCTCTGACCGGCCCAAAAGCTGGAAGTTGGAGGGGCTCTGTCCGGCCCAAAAGCGAGGAGGCAGACCGGGCTCTGTCTGGCCCAAAAAGAGAGATGGCAGTCGGGGCTCTGTCCGGCCCAATAGAGAGATGGAAGTCGGGGCTCTGACCGGCCCAATAGCGAGTGAAGGCGGCAGTCTTCTGATGGAGGTATTTGCCTGGCATCAGGTTCCTAGCACGAACGTCAAGCAAATGGTTGGCGGCGGCTGTTTAAGTAGGAATAAGAGGAGGAGCCGGATGATGTCGCTGTGACGTCATCTATCTGCGACGGAGTTGGTGGAGATGTCGGAGCCCCAGTGGAGAGATAAGAATATTACAGGATAAGAACATCACAAATAAGCAAAATAAGGGATGGCAGAGTTTAAGAAGAGATATGATCATTTAATAAAAGAGGGAAGATGCCCCAGAGAGACAGGGGTAAAGGGAATTTAGAGGAGGGGGGGGGGGGTTGGATTGCATTTTTTTTTTTTTTTGGGGAGTGGGGTATGGGATATGGGAAATACACAAGTAACAATGAAACAATGTAACGATGAAGTTAAATTTTAGATATGCCTGCTTGGTATGTAACTTTATAACAATTAAAAGATAATAATAATTAAAAAAAAAGATCTATAGATTTGTTTATTAAACAAACCTGTTATGGTGAAAGAGGGACTTTTATTTTGTACCACATATATTTGATAAATTTTCTGATTTGGGATAGTTAGAAAATGTATGCCCTGATTTTTAATTCGACCAGCACTTCTGTTTTTTATATGTTTAATTGATTACTTTGCGTTCTTCAGATCAGAGAGGGAGCATATGGTAGGGAAGGTGCGACGGGGTGGTTATGTTTTTCGAAATATAGTTCGACTTCAAAGCCCTGACACCTGCTTTGTATCTAGCTGAGAGAAGCCACATGCAAAATTACACTAATGCATGTGAGACATAGTCTGCTACAGGGGAAGAGCGGTGGTATTATCCCCCAGTACGGCTGCCTGTCATACCATTTACTCAAGGCTGCCGGTGCTTAAGCGGAGATCACTGGAGGCAATGCATTAAGATCTGAAAGGAACAGTATATTTTGCAATTAGTAGAGCATATGCAAACAGCAGTGCACCTCTCTGACAGTAATTACAAATCAGTTATAATGCAGCAACAAGACATAATGATAACTGCACACTAAATATTCAGATTTTAACATGCGGGAGCCACACTGGGCTGCCCAATTACCTGACTTATTAAGTAGTCTGAATAGCAATGATGCTGTGAAAAGTGCAGTAACCCATAGCGACCAAATAGAAGTAATTTTTCATCCTCTAGAGCAGCGAAAGATTAGTTTTTTTCTGTTTTTTCACGGGTTGCTGCAGTATGTGCATTGCTCTTTTCTTTATTTAATAATCCAAGAACACCTTTATAAAAAGTAAATCCATCAGCCATTTTGAACATTTAAAATAAGTTGATCGCCTAAGGGCACCACAGGGTGCTGCTAATATTCTTTCACTGGAAAACAAGTCCTCCTTAGATGTTGGTTCTACTTTGTCACATTGCTTGAGCAAAGCGCGGTGACGTACAACACGTACGACGGCACTATAAAGGGGAAGTTCTATTCGGATGGCACCACCCTTTGGGCTGCTTTTGCTGATCCTCATATTAGTAAAGTTTGGTGAGAGACGATTCACGCTTTTCAGCCTCCTTCAGTCCGTTACAGCGTGACGAATGTGCTATCTCCATTACGAACGCTAGTTTTACCAGAAGGAGCGCTCCCGTCTCATACTTGATTCTGAGCATGCGCATTTTTTTCCCCTCGTAAAAGCATACACACTACCGTTTTTCACGACGTTAAAAAAAACGACGTGAAAAAATAGAGCAGGTTCTAATTTTTTTTTAGCCCATTTTTCACGTCGTTAAAAATGCTCTGGAGCCTACACATGATCGTTTTTAATGACCAATTTAAAAAATGGCATTTTTAACGTCATGAAAAACGGTTGTGTGTATGCGGCATTACAGCCAGGAAACGGGTGACTGCTAGCCTAAACAAATATCCTTGCCCTGCCCTCTGGGGTGTATCTGCTGTCTTTGATCATGAATTCTTTAACCACTTGCCAACCGCCTAACTGGGAATGTGCATCATTTCGACGTTTAAATACCATTGGTAAGGCAGCAGCTAGCTGCCATAACCTAGTATTATTTTTTCCTTAGGTGACCTGCTTTCAGATAAAAGTGGTCCCAGCAGCACACTTTCCAAGATCACTTTTATAGGCAGCGGGAAAGGTGCTTCCCGGTCAATTCCCAGCTTACCAGAGCAGTCGTAAGCTCTGAACCGATCCAATGCGCTCTATGGCTAGGGAGGAAGCCTAGCCATAGAGCCCACTTGGCTCTATTCCCTTGAAAGACCAGAGCGACTTTTGACGTCACTTCCAGTCCTCTGGCAGATAGACAGGACTTTTTTGATTTTATTATTGTCAAAATTAATTTATTTTTTATTTTTTTATTTTAAAGGTAAATGAGAGATCTGGGGTCTTTTTGACCCCAGATCTCTTAATAAAGAGGACATGTCATGCTTATTTGTATTACAAGGGATGTTCACATTCCTTGTAATAGGAATAAAAGTGATCAAAAAATTAAAAATTAAAGAGACAGTGTAAAAAGAAAAAATTCAATAAATAAGAAAAAAAAAAGAATTTAAAGTGCCCCATCACTCCGAACTCGCCCGCAGAAGTGAACACTTATGTAAGTCGCGCCCGCATATGTAAACGCTGTTCAAATCACACACGTTAGGACCTCCTCTGTAACTCTGATTATTATGGTGGCCAACTATTTCTATGGCATATAGGAGGGGTGCTTTTTGAGAATGGTGTTTTAGATCACCATAGTTTTTAAGATATCATTTTGTACAATAAATAATGGAGAATATGTATAACCAACAAAGGGTTGCAGTTTCTTCTGTTTTTTTGTTTTTTTTGTTTGAGAGATTTTTAATAGTTTTGCATGTAGAGTCCTTTAAACAGTTATAAAACGAGTGAATACAGGCGATCCCCAGGTTACAAACAAGATAGGGTCTGTAGGTTTGTTCTGTAAATCAGAACGGGTAAATTTTTTAAGTGTAGCTCCAGCCCAAAAAAATATTTTTATGTTTTTTTGGATAGAATAGAGAAGGGTTAACACCCCTGTAACATTTGTTTTGCTGTCTGTGTCCCTGTTCAGAAGATTTCACCTCACATTCTGTCCCTATTAGGATTTTGAAAAATTTGGGTTGTTGTGGAAACAAGGATTGGTGATAAAGCTTCAGAGGAGACACCTTTTCCCCCATGATGATTCCCCATGATAATGCTTACTGGAGTGAATTTCCCTTCCTAGGGGTAGATTTTCTCTCACTTCCTGTTGTCTCCCTCTGTCTGTAAGTAGGAGTCATTTGTAAGTCGGATGTTTTTAACCCGGGGACCGCCTGTATATCTGATTGAATACTGGTAACTGCAAATGACACCTTTAATATAATGTTGTATTGGTGTAACACAGAGGGTCTACCGCCCTACGAGACATGCACCCTCATATTGTAACATCATAAAAGACCTATCAATGAAGGCTTCAATTTACAGTATCCACGTCATGGCATATCTATTGGTAGATTATCACATTCAACTGGACTTGCTCTGTAATGCTGAGGAGTGGACATTTCAACTACCCTCATCCAAGTGACATTAAATTTAGGATGCCACTTGGATGAGTAGTGAGACATCTTTAACTTTACAGAACGAGTCCAATAAAATGAGAGAAATTACTACTAGCTATCATAATGGAAAGATAGCTGCAATGCACTGCACAAACTGTTGGCACTGTATAAATTGTGTATAATCAGAACATTACCATTGACATTCATCATTTGAGATTGATGCCCTTTTCTTCCTTTTTCAATTTCATAAGATATAACATCCCTAAAGTAATCAGACGGGCAGAACATTATCCCATCCTATACCAACATAGATGTTAAAATTAATGTGATATATGTTTTGTATGAAATGTGGTAATAGTTCAAGGTCAAGGTTGATAAGATGCTCAAGGTTGATATTTTGTTGATCAGACTTTTGACAATATCATCTTTGTTCCCTATACACCTATGCTTTTTAATGAAAGAAATGTTCAGAAATGACAGAAGCATATTGGTTTATGTAATCTAAGATATTTTTTGATTGGATAATGTCCACTCACAAATAGTAAGCGGCAGTCGGCTGTCTCTCTGTCTTGTTGGGTTAAAGATAATAATAGTAGTCAAGACACCTCTTATCCTCTTGTAGCGCCCTGCTCCTGATGACCAGGCGCTAAATGTTAAATTTAGTGGGTGTCTGAGATGGTATTAGCTCAGACTTTCTAAATAATTAAGGCTAAATCAGCCTCTATTCCGGCAATGGCTGTGTTTGGAAGGACTTCCCACTGTTTGCCTGTAGGTGGCTTTACCACCCCAGGCCAATGTGGAAGACAAACGGGCCAAAGTGCATTGGGTGTCTTTCCCCGGGAATAGTTCAGTGGGAGTGGTCTACCAGCTGAACATGCTGGGGAAGGGTACTTAAGGGGCAGACGCCATTTTTCGAGGCTCTTCTGTGCCTCGTGGCCCTCCTGGCTCGAGGTATGTGTTACTGGGAATTCAGCCTCTGAGCCACGTTGGCCCGAGGCTACATCTATGCCAGGTAGGCCCAGTTGTCCTGACTGGGGCCTACGCTTGAAGGAGATCCTGTGCTGTCCGTCCTGCGGGAGGAAGCCACTCAATGGAGGAACCAGGGGAGGACCTGTCCAGGAGAGGACCAAGCAGAAGGCTGGTATCTTGCGGAAGGCCTGGTGACCCTATTGGAGGATGCACCGTAGCTAAAGTAACCTTACAGTCTGCCGGGTTGGCTTAAAGGCTCTTAGACTGTAAGGCTGGATATCCGGGTACTAAAATCCTGTGGCAGAGGATAACTGAACGGTTCAACTTAACCATCTTAAAGGTCTGTGGCAGAGACTGTTCTTTCTTATTAGTTTGTGCATCATTCCGGCTGCTAGGCCAAGTGAGAGGGGCCTATCCGGGTGAGCAATACCCACTCGAAGGAGAGTGGCGAGTGAGACTTTGTATCTTAGGAGTTTTCTCCAGTGATCTGCTGTGTGTGCCTGAACCTTCCCCTAACCCTCCATCCCTCTACCTATACAAGTTTATTTGGAAATAAATCCTGAAGAAAAAGGATTCATAACTTGTGTGGACATTGAAGTTACTGTAGACTCTCAACCCCTAGACAACGAATGTTGAGGTAACGTGCAAGGCCCAAATCTAAACCAGCAGCTCCTACGGGGGTGTGCCACACTCTCATTCCTCTTTTATTTGACTTAGCAATTATTAAAGTTTCAAAGCAAAGGATCAGCAAGCTAGACAATTGCCATTATCTGAAGAAGAGCTCACCAACAGGAGCCTCCATGTCTCTCTCACGACTGGTTTCTTTTACAGTGGACCTACCATCAGATATCATTTTCATGTTAAGTGCAGGCATATTAAGTAATGTTTAATGCAACACTTCCAGGTGTTTATTACTAGGGATGAGCTTCGAGTTCGAGTCGAACATGGCCACGCCAGCTTAAGCCAGGAATGGTGGTTTGAGACAATGGCACCAATCTCCTCTCCGCCCTCCGACAGGGACAGCTGACCCATGTGCCCTGTTTGGCTCACGTCCTTAACTTGGTGGTGCAGCAGTTCTTGGGCAGGTACCCGGCTTACAGGATGTCCTGAGGCAGGCCAGGAAAGTCTGTGTGCATTTCTGCCGGTCATATAATGCCAGTGCTTGGCTGGCTGACCTCCAAAAGGAATACAACCTGCCCAAGAACCGCCTAATCTGTGACATGCCCACCAGGTGGAACTCAACGTTGGCCATGCTGCAGCGGCTGCACACACAGCAAAGGGCCATCAATGAGTACCTGTGCGACTAGGGCACCAGGACAGGGTCAGGGGAGCTTGTTTTTTTTGCCACGCCAGTGGGCCATGATCAGGGATGCATGCACTGTCCTGTCACCATTTGAGGAGGCCACGAGAATGGTGAGCAGTGACAGTGCATGCATCAGTGTTACTGTCCCTCTTGTCCACCTGTTGGAGCACACGCTGCGTGGAATGATGGACAGGGCACTTGAGGCAGAACAGAGGGAGGAAGAGGAGGACTTCCTTACCTCTCAAGGCTCCCTTTATCCAGACAGTGTTCCTGCGGGCCCGCCGATCACACAGGAAGAGGAGGAGGAGGATTGTGTCAGCACGGAGGTGGAGCCTAGCACTCAGCATCAGCAGCAGTCTTCAAGGTATCATTTACAGTCCCCAGAAACCCATGGACTTGTATGTGGCTGGGAGGAGATGGCTGCGGATCATGTTGTCCATAGTGACCCAGAGGACTCCGGACTGAATGCCTCAGCAAACCTACGCTGCATGGCCTCCCTGATCCTGCAAAGCCTGCGAAAGGATCCTCGTATTCGTGGTATCAAGGAGAGGGATCATTACTGGCTGGCAACCCTCCTTGATCCACGTTACAAGGGTAAGGTTACGGACCTTATCCAGCCGTCGCAGACGGAGCAGAGGATGAAACATCTTCGGGAGGCCTTGCAGAAAGGTTTTTGCAACACATTTCCAGAGCCTGGGAGGTTACAAATTCCTGGTCCTGGACACGTGTTGCTGAGGCTTCGGTCAGTCACAGAAGGAGCGGTGGAGAAGTTGGCCGTCTGACCGATTCGTTCAGACAATTTTTTTGTCCGCAGCCCCAAGGTATGATCGGTTCCAGCAATCATCGCCAGCATCTGATTCACATTTCCCACCGAAAATCCTCTGGGTTACTGGGTCTTGAGGATGGATCACTGGCCAGAGCTTGCACAGTATGCAATTGAGCTACTGGCCTGTCCTGCATCCAGCGTTCTTTCGGAACGCACATTCAGTGCTGCTGGAGGCTTTGTAACCGATCACAGGGTGCGCCTGGCCACCGACTCGGTCGATCGGCTGATCTTCATAAAAATGAGCAAGACCAAAAGACCATTCTTTCATAGAATTAGGGACCATGTGTCCCTGATTAAAAACATAAGAATGGAAACTCCCATCAGCCGACACAGTGGCATTTACCACTCTTTTGATCTTTCAAAAATTAAATTCTTTGCCTTGGAATATTTGCCTACAAATTAAAAAGGGGGAGATGTTGACAGGGCTCTCCTTCAGAGAGAAACTAGATGGATCCATTCCCTGGCAGCCACCACGGTTCCAGGATTGAATGAATCCATCAGCTACAAGCCGTTCCTCTAATTTAGGTTGTAATACATTAACATTCTGCAAGAGTTTTTCTTTGACCCCATTTAACTTGGGGTTACAATTCTCAAAGTCCACTCTTGGACTCTACCAATTTATACCTATGTAAACCCTATTGATGCTGAGACTCTGACAATATGACCTGTGGGTAATTTTGAACTTTCCCTTTTTATATATATCAAAATTGTTATGGAGGCTACTCAATTAATAATATTTTGAATGTTGAAATATCTGTTATAGACTTCATTCAAGATATCTTGTTGCCCTTGTTTTTTCCTTGGATCAGGTGACCACACGGACGCCCAGAGCGTCGGTCCATTGGCTGCCAACAGGCATCAGTCGTCGGCGCCAACGTGTCCTCTCTTATTGACCAGTTTTGTATTTTCCCTCTAATTTAGAGGTAGAAATAATATTCCCTTAATATCTAATGTCCTCTCATTCCCTAGTGGCGTTTTTCCATCTATGGTGAGGCTTTGCAATGCTAGGTTTCACTACGGTTCTATACTGACAGTCCTGTGGGCTCAGGGAGTGTATGGAAGCATCACTTCCTCTGCACCTATGAACTTACAGCATCATTTTCTGCTTTCATCACAGGAAATTGATGTCACTTCCGGGTTGACTGATCATGTGACAGGACGCATCTGAAAGCGTCTGCTCACACCCAATTGATTGGCACCAACGGTGGCCAATTGGCTGGGAGGAGGCCTGTACTTAAACCCCCAGCCAGAGGACTTTGATTACGTTCTGGATGTCAAGGGGGAAAGACACACATGAAGGAGGATGCCCTATCTGGTGAATATACTTCCACAATCAGCAAGTACCTTTTCATTCTGTTTTTGGACTTTTGCTGACTGGCTTTTCCTATGATTCTCAGATCTTGGTGACATATCTGTGAATGGGGAAATATTCCAGAAGTTTTTGGACTCTTCCTATCTATGTCTGAACCCATGATCCTGCCAGTAACCAATATACAGGTTGGTTTTTGAGAACTTTCCTCAAATTGAGGGTTTTTCTCTATAGGGGTTTTTCCTTTTTTTGATTTGCCTTATTTTTGACAGATCTTGGCTGGATCTTCAGAATAATATTTAGAAGTATACCAGTTATCAACTTCATTCCTTGTCATCAGAATTAAAAAGGTACATAAATTCTTGATTGGTGGTTCTTTCCAGCTAGGGGCACTTGAGAAATATTTTCAATTTATACCTTTTCTACTTTAAAACGTCTGAATTCAATCCAAAATCTGGCTTCTTAATTGGGCTCATTTGTATTTAATTACTGGCCTCTGTGGTACACCAGATGATCCATGCTTATACAAGGGTTTCGTTGATCTCCGGGCCTCCACATCCATCAATTGGTGATTGACATCACCTGTAGGTAATTATCAAATCCTACTTAGGTCTGTTCTTGAAGTCTTAGCTTGTGTATTTGTATGTGTTATTTTATTTTGTTTATATTTTTTGTTTATGTGTTTTTGATTTGATGTTTTCTATCCTAGCAGACAGTGCTTGACTAATCCAATCTCCTGAAGAAGCTATTCTATTGGCGAAACAAATGTAGAGAAATTGTTCAAAGTCTGCACTTTCAACATATTTGTATTGTATATTGGATGGATATTTTATCTTTCTGTATTTTGATACTATAATAAATTTATATTTTTTGATATTTTTTGTGTATTTTTGCACCCTAAAAATCCCATCTTCACCTTAATTTATCGAATTTAAGGGATGAGGTGCCAATCAATGCAGTTGACGAGTTGACTTTTATTCTTCATAAAAATGAATCAGTCTTGGATCACCAGCTACCAAGCACCTGATGCTAATGTAACCAAATATTTTTTTTTTTAATGTGAGATCCCTTTAAGACTGCCTATGCTGATGCTGAGTGACTATCCTTTTATGCTGAGTGACAATGCTCTTCCTCCTCAATGTTCATGTTGATAGCTTGTAAGAACATTTTTGGTTCTGGGCACCGCCACCAGTGGCTTAGACCCAATTTTCCTGCCCCGTTTAACAGGGGTGTGTAATTACAATTTTTGCTGCAATACTTTGCAGCAGGGCTCATTCCTGCGCTCCAACTAGAGTATCTGTGAGGGGTTGACGTGTTGCGGCACCAGCACCAGTGCCTAAGGCCCAATTTTTCTGCCCCTGTTTAACAGGGGCGTGTAATTACAATTTTTGCTGTAATACTTTGCAGCAGGGCTCCCTCCTGCGCTCCAACTATAGTATCTGTGAGGGGTTGCAGTGTTGTGGCACCAGCACCAGTGCCTAAGGCCCAATTTTTATGCCCTTGTTTAACAGGGCCGTGTAATTAAAATTTTTGCTGTAATACTTTGCAGCAGGGCTCATTCCTGCGCTCCAACTATAGTATCTGTGAGGGGTCGCAGTGTTGTGGCACCAGTGCCTAAAGCCCAATTTTTCTGCCCCTGTTTACCAGGGGCGTGTAATTACAATTTTTGCTGCAATACTTTGCAGCAGGGCTCATTCATGCGCTCCAACTAGAGTATCTGTGAGGGGTTGCAGTGTTGTGGCACCAGCACCAGTGCCTAAGGCCCAATTTTTCTGCCCCTGTTCAACAGGGGCATTGTAGGAGAACTGATAGGAACTCTCCTGCGCAGGCGCGCGTTCGCCAGCAGTCTCGGAATACTGGCGCGCGCACCCCCGGGCTGCAGCAGCCCTTCCAGAGTGCTAGTACACATGCGCGTGCGCGGGGACGACGTGCACGCGCGGGTGCGCGCCCCTAATCTCCTTTGGCGCCAGTCTGCAAGGATCTCACCTGCTGGTGGTAATGCATGTTCCACTGACTGTAGTACCGGTGTCCACCAGCGGGTGTATTCCGGCAGTGTGGGACAGGCAGCACTTCCTGCCCTCAGCTGTGACCTGAAGCCTGATTACAAGACTTCCTATCTATTTAAGGAAGTCCTGACTCTCAAGCAAGTGCTGACTGGTCTTCAGCTGTGTCCTGAAAACTTCCTGGTTCCTGTTATGCTGCTTGATAACCGTTGCTGACTGTGGCTTTCCCTGACTCTGTCTTTGGACTCTGAAACACTTCCTGATTACTGGCTTCTGATCCGTGCCGCCTGTCTGTTGCTGAACCCTGGCTATCCTCCTGACCTCTGTTCCTGTGAGCTTCGTTCCCAGAACCTGCAAGTGGGTTGGAGTTCCCCTCAAACCTCTACCCATCCTTCAAGTGTTCCTGTGTTCAGTGTCTGTCCGGCTGTCTGGGTCTTCAAGCCACATCTGTTCCAGCAAGTCCTGCAAGCAACTTCCTCAGGCACTCGTGTTCCTCCTGGCCCTAGCCACCATCTGTTCCACCCTCAGTGGGGCTTGGACTGGAGATACAAGAGAGGCCGACCTCATCATATCAGACTCCTACCAGGTACGTGACAGTACCAGTCAGCCAGGGATGGAGTCTGAAAGGGAGGTCTCTCCACCAGAGGACTTGTTTGAGACAATCTCTACACTCACACATGTCGTGCAGAGTTTACAGAGCGATCTCAGTCGCATGGAGGAGCGACTCTCTGACAAGATAGGAGTCGCATCAGCTTGCGTTTCTCCCTCTGTCGCAGATCCCTCTGCTCAAACCGATTCAAGTTCCTTCCATGGAATTATTCCTCTCCCGGAACCCAGAGTGCCTATTCCCGAACGATTTTCTGGAGATCGTACGATGTTCAGAACCTTCCGGAACTCCTGCGAGATCTACTTCTCCCTGCTGCCCCGGACCTTTAGATCTGAAGACATTAAAGTGGGATTTGTGATCACCCTTCTCGTGAACGAACCACTCTCCTGGGCTCATCACCTCCGGGAGCAGCATGACCCAGTTCTGGCAACCACAGTTTCGTTCTTCTCGGCTATGGCTCAGCTATATGCTGACCCCTTCCGCCAGCAGTCTGCAGAATCCAAGCTTGGCAGGTTACAACAGGGGTCAAGGCCTGTTGAGGAGTATATCACTGACTTCCGTGTCCTGAGTGCTGACACTCGATGGAACGATCCTGCTCTTCGCCATCAGTTTCGGCTTGGTCTTTCCGACACTCTCAAAGATGAACTGGCCAGAATTGAAGTTCCTACATCCTTGGAAAGACTGATTAGCTCAGCCATCCAAATCGACCGGCGACTACGTGAGAGGCAATACGAAAAGACTCAAGGAATCCTTTCTGTGACTTCTACACCCAGCATATCTGCTGCCCCGTTGAGCACATCTTTTGGAAAGAAGGCTCAGCATAAGACATGCCACAGGAGTTTCCCCAGATCGCCTCTTTCCCCGGCGGAACGTCTCAGACGATTACGTGCCAATCTATGCCTCTATTGTGGAGAAGCAGGTCACTTCATACAGACTTGCCCGGCAAAAAACAGTAGAACCTGCCTTCGTCAGCTTCCTGTGGAGCATCCTTCTGTAGAGGTTCGGTCTCACATCTCTCTCCCAGTTAATCTTTTTGTTGCCGGAAGGACACTCTTAGTATCCGCCATAATAGACTCAGGGGCCTGCAGCTGTTTTGTGGATTCCTCATTTGTTTCTTTACACCAGCTTCCCGTGTGCCCCAAGAAACAGGGATTCCGGGTTCACCTGGCCGATGGCTCTGGTATTAAATCAGGCCCGGTCACACAAGAGACTGCACCTATTTCCTGTCAAGCCTCCTCTGGTCATCATGAATTCCTTCGGTTGGATGTCATAACCTCACCTATGTTCCCCATCATTCTTGGCATTCCCTGGCTAAAGGCACATAATCCGCACATTGATTGGCTTACAGGAGACGTCACCTTTTCCTCCAGCTATTGCCAGACGCACTGTTTCCCTGAAAGGACTGCTAGTACCACTCCTCTCCTGAGTCTACAGCCTGACCCAGAAACCATTAATCTGGTTCCTGCTGCTTACCACGAATACCTGGACATATTTAACAAGAAGGGTGCGGACACCCTTCCACCCCATAGGACTTATGATTGCCCTATTGATCTCTTACCAGGGGCGGAGATTCCTTTTGGTCGGATCTATCCCCTCTCCGAACCTGAACTGGAAGCCTCACGTGTCTATATCGACGAGAGTTTGAAAAATAAGTTCATTCGGCCCTCCACGTCACCAGCAGGTGCCGGTATCTTCTTTGTAGAGAAAAAGGATCACTCCTTAAGACCTTGCATTGACTACCGGGACCTTAACAAAGTTACAGTCAAGAACCGGTACCCCCTTCCGTTAATTCCTGAACTTTTCCAGAGGCTGCGGGGTGCACGGATATTCTCCAAGCTAGACTTAAGGGGTGCGTATAATCTCGTCAGAATCAGGGAAGGGGACGAGTGGAAGACGGCTTTTCGAACTCGCTTTGGCCACTTCGAGTACTTGGTCATGCCATTCGGGCTCTGCAACGCCCCAGCTACGTTTCAACACCTAGTGAATGACGTTTTTCGGGATTATCTTGATCTATTCGTCATAATCTACTTGGATGACATCTTGATATTCTCTGAATCCATGGAATCTCATCAAGCTCATGTTAAGAAAGTGCTGGCCCGACTCCGAAAACACTGTCTTTATGCCAAAGCCGAAAAGTGTGACTTTGAGAAACAAACTGTTAATTTCTTGGGACTTGTCATCTCTGCCGACGGTATCTCCATGGATCCGCAGAAAGTTACTTCCGTTCTGGAATGGCCTGCCCCTACAGACAGAAAAGCTGTTCAGAGGTTTGTGGGGTTTGCTAATTTTTACAGAAAATTCATCAAGAACTTTTCTGGTATCATCGCTCCCATCACACAACTAACTAAGCAACACATCCCTTTCTGTTGGACACCAAAAGCTCAAGAGGCCTTTGAACAGTTAAAACTTTTATTTACCTCAGCTCCCATCCTGAAGCACCCTGATCCATCCTTGGCCTATGTATTGGAGGTTGATGCTTCTGAAAGTGCAGTCGGGGCTATATTGTCCCAACGTCAGGGCCCGAAATCCTTACTCTACCCTGTGGCTTTTTTCTCCAAGAAATTAAATCCTTCCGAGAGGAACTATGATGTGGGAGACCGGGAACTGCTGGCCATCAAGGCCGCACTTGAAGAGTGGCGGTACCTCTTGGAGGGTGCTGCCCACCCAATCCTCATATTCACGGATCACAAGAACCTAAAGTACTTGAGAACAGCTAAGCGATTAAGACCTCGACAAGCAAGATGGGCGCTGTTCTTCTCCCGTTTCTCATTTCATATTACTTTTCGTCCTGGTTCTAAGAATGGCAAACCAGATGCCCTGTCCCGTATGTTTAATGATCCTGTGAGTCCCTTGGAGCCTGATACCATTCTCCCGGCCAAGAATTTTTTGTTTCTTCAAGCTGATCTGTTATCTCAAATTAAGACCAGTGTGGTTAACCAACCACCCTCCCAGGACTTGGCTCTTCAATCAAGGAATGGCCTTTTCTTCCATAAGGAACAAATCTTTGTCCCGGAGCAGTTTCGAGTGTCCATTCTGAGTCGCTGTCATGACCACCCTCTAGCAGGACATTACGGGATCCGCAAGACTGCCGATCTGGTCTCCCGTACCTTCTGGTGGCCCGATTTAATGCAGGACTGTAAAAATTACATTAGATCCTGTATTACATGCCTTCAAAACAAAACCGACAGAACTAAAACTTGGGGTCTCTTGGCGCCTCTTCCCATACCTCAGAAACCATGGAGTATGATCTCAATGGACTTTATTGTAGAACTCCCTCCGTCTGAAGACTTCACTACCATCTTTGTCGTGGTAGACCGCCTGACCAAGATGGCGCACTTTGTACCCTTACAAGGAACTCCTTCCGCTACTGAGACTGCACGGTATTCCTGATAGCATTATCTCCGACCGTGGGGTGCAGTTCACCTCTAGATTCTGGAGGGCTCTATGCGAAGCACTTAATATTGAACTCTGCCTCTCTACAGCTTACCACCCACAAACCAATGGACAGACTGAGAGGACGAATCAAACCCTTGAACAGTATCTACGGTGTTTTTCCTCTTTTGCTCAAGATGATTGGTTATCCCTCCTTCCGCTTGCGGAGTTCTCATATAATAATACCATCCACTCAGCAACCAAACAGTCCCCCTTTTTTGCCAATTTTGGGTACCATCCCTCTTTTCTGCCGGAAATACCTGTTGAGTCTTCTTTACCTGCTGTGCAAGACCGATTAGACTTCTTCAGTACTAACAATCAGGTTTTACAGGAGACGATCTCCAAGACCCAGGCTAGCAACAAGAAGTTTTTCGACAGAAAGAAGAGGGGTAACCTGGATTTAAAACCTGGGGACAAAGTCTGGCTGTCCACGGCAAATCTAAAGTTAAGCTGTCCTTCTAAGAAACTCGGTCCAAAATTTTTGGGCCCTTTTCCTGTCAAGCGGAGGATCAATGCAGTAGCTTTTGAATTGGTGCTACCCAAAAGCATGAAGATACATCCAGTATTCCACGTTTCTTTGTTGAAACCCACCACGCCTAATCCCTTCCCTGATCGGGTGTCTGGAACCCCTCCTCCAATTCTCATCGAAGGTAATGAGGAATTTGAAGTGGAGGCCGTGCTGGACTGTAGACGTAGGAGTAACCAGATGCAGTTCCTTGTTAAATGGAAGGGCTACGGCCCTGAGGAAAATTCTTGGGAACCAGCTTCTGATGTTCATGCCCCAAGACTGGTACAAGCCTTCTTTCAACGCCACCCGGAAAAGAGAGACTTGAGGGGCATCCGGAGGCTGCCCCTAAGGGGGGGGCAATGTAAGAGAACTGATAGGAACTCTCCTGCGCAGGCGCGCTTTCGCCAGCAGTCTCGGAATACTGGCGCGCGCACCCCCGGGCTGCAGCAGCCCTTCCAGAGTGCTAGTACACATGCGCGTGCGCGGGGACGACGTGCACGCGCGGGTGCGCGCCCCTAATCTCCTTTGGCGCCAGTCTGCAAGGATCTCACCTGCTGGTGGTAATGCATGTTCCACGGACTGTAGTACCGGTGTCCACCAGCGGGTGTATTCCGGCAGTGTGGGACAGGCAGCACTTCCTGCCCTCAGCTGTGACCTGAAGCCTGATTACAAGACTTCCTATCTATTTAAGGAAGTCCTGACTCTCAAGCAAGTGCTGACTGGTCTTCAGCTGTGTCCTGAAAACTTCCTGGTTCCTGTTATGCTGCTTGATAACCGTTGCTGACTGTGGCTTTCCCTGACTCTGTCTTTGGACTCTGAAACACTTCCTGATTACTGGCTTCTGATCCCGGCTTCCACTGACCCTGCTTCTGATTGATCCTTTGTACCGTGCCGCCTGTCTGTTGCTGAACCCTGGCTATCCTCCTGACCTCTGTTCCTGTGAGCTTCGTTCCCAGAACCTGCAAGTGGGTTGGAGTTCCCCTCAAACCTCTACCCATCCTCCAAGTGTTCCTGTGTCCAGTGTCTGTCCGGCTGTCTGGGTCTTCAAGCCACATCTGTTCCAGCAAGTCCTGCAAGCAACTTCCTCAGGCACTCGTGTTCCTCCTGGCCCTAGCCACCATCTGTTCCACCCTCAGTGGGGCTTGGACTGGAGATACAAGAGAGGCCGACCTCATCATATCAGACTCCTACCAGGTACGTGACAGGCATGTAATTACAATTCTTGATCTAATATTTCACAGCAGGGCCCGTTCCTGCGCCCACCAAGAGTAACTGTGAGGGCTTACAGTGTAGTGGCAACACCACCACACTGTCCACCACCAAAGACCCAATTTTTCTGCCCCTGTTCAACAGGGGCATGTAATTACAATTATTGATCTAATATTTCACAGCAGGGCCTGTTCCTGCACCCAACAAGAGTAACTGCGAGGGCTTACAGTGTTGTGGCAACTCCAACACCTAAGGCCCAAATTTCTGCAGAGTATATAGGGCAGGCCCCTACTTTCAAACATCCGACTTTCAAATGACTCCTACTTACAAACGGAGGGAGACAACAAGAAGTGAGAGGAAATCTACCCCTAGGAAGGGAAATTCTCTCCTGTAAGAGTTAATATGGGAAAATGGGTCTCCTCTCCACTGATGCTTTATCACCAATCCTTGTTTTCCTAAAAAAAACAAATTTTCTAAATCCAATTGTCATTGGGACAGAAAGTGAGGTGAAATCTTCTGAACAGGTGCACAGACAGCAAAACAAATGTTACAGGGGTGATAACCCTTCCCTATGTTTTCCAAAAAGCTTAAAAATAGATTTTTTGGCTGGAGCTACACTTTAAAAATGTACCAGTTCAAAATTACAAACAGATTCTACTTAAGAACAAACCTACAGTTCCTGTCTAGTTTGCACCGCCTGTTTACTGCTGTTCAGAGTATATAGGGCCTGGGGGCCGCATGCCTTTCCTTTTTTTAATTTGGGTGCAGGGTTCCCCTTAATATCCATACAAGACTCAAAGGGGCTGGTAATGGGCTGGGGGGAGGGGGGTACCCATGCCATTTTTTTCAATGATTTTCATCCATATTGCCGGGACCAGACATTACATTAAAGCAGCAAGCAGTTTTAAATTACTTTTATTCCTTTAGAAATGTAATTTTGTGCAGGGACAGTTATAAACATGGGAAACATGCACCGCTTTACAGGCATACTATAGACACCCCCCAGGCACGATATTTAAAGGAATATTTCACTTTTATTTTTTCACTTTAACCACTTGCTTACTGAGCACATATAGCCCCTTCCTGCCCAGGCGAAATTT
Organism: Rana muscosa; assembly: GCA_029206835.1. Lineage (NCBI taxonomy): Eukaryota > Metazoa > Chordata > Amphibia > Anura > Ranidae > Rana > Rana muscosa. The sequence continues at coordinate 343,346,182 of CM055119.1, forward strand.
CAGCTTTCAGCACTGTCACGCTTTGAATGACAATTGTGCGGTCGTGCGATGTGGCTGCCAAATAAAATTGACGTCCTTTTTTTCCCACAAATAGAGCTTTCTTTTGGTGATATTTTATCATCTCTGCGGTTTTTATTTTTTGCGCTATAAACAAAAAAAATACTGACAATTTTGTAAAAAAAATTCTCAGTTTAGGCCGATATGTATTCTTCTACATATTTTTGGTAAAAAAAATCGAAATAAGCGTATAGTGATTGGTTTGCGTAAAAGTTAAAGCCGACAAAATAGGGGATAGATTTATACAAAAAAAAATGTTCTACTAGTAATGGCGGTTATCTGCAATTTTTGTCAGGACTGCGATATTGCGGCAGACAGATTGGACACTTTTGACACTATTTTGAGACCATTCACATTTATACAGCGAACAGTGCTATAAATATGCACTGATTACTGTATAAATGTGGCTGGCAAAGAAGGGGGCGATCAAGGGGTTAAATGTGTTCCCTGGGAGTGATTCTTACTGTGGGGGAGGGGACTGACTGGGGGAGGAGACCGATCTGTGTCTCTATGTATAAGGGACCCACCATCGGTCTCCTCTCCCTGACAGGACGTGGATCTCTGTGTTTTAAAAACGGCAGTTTTAAAAGCTTTTTTTGCATTGATACATGTACCCTGGGGCAAGACCCCGGGTCCCCAAACCCTTTTTAGGACAATAACTTGCATATTTGCCTTTAAAATTTGCACTTTTGATTTCTCACGTTTGAGTCCAATAGACTTTAACGGTGTTCCAAAGTTCGCGCAAACTTTCGGTCTGTTTGCATGTTCTGGATGCGAACCGGGGGGTGTTCGGCTCGTCCCTATTTATTACCTTTCACAGATATCTCCCCCATGACAGTTGCAGTCTCCAAATACACCTCTGGGAGTGATTGTCCCTGAGGGCTGGTTATCTCTGCAGTTAACCATTTACACCTAAAAACAATAGCAGCCACTATTATCAGAAACATGCACCATATACAGTATTTGCTGTAACAATTCTGAAACGTCTCAAAAGTGTCTATGATATATGCTGTCACTCCAGACAGGAATGTGGCAGAGATTTAATAAATAAAAGTACACTTTTTACAGACACGGGAATTCTTTAAGTGATGTTTAGAGCATTTAGAGATAAAGCTTAATATTTTTTTATATCGTTTAATGAAAAGGCAAAACAAATCTTTACAGGAAAAGAAATGACAAAAATAGACAATAAGTAACAGTAAAATAAATGTGAATAAGAATGAAAAAGGTACTTAGATTGGAGCTATACTTAATTAATAAAAAATTGTGAACAGGCAGGATTTTGTTATGTAAAAGAGATATACTATGACTCTTATGCATTAAAGTATTATTACCTGCTTGTCTGCAATGTACACTGTGCTGCATATGGCATCTGCAGAAATGAATGAATTTTGGCATCTGACAAGCTGAGTTGTCACCTGCGCAGATCCGGGATTGATGTTATTCTGGCCCAGCTAATCAAAATGGGTGAGCATCAGAACATGAAAGAAAATCAGCCAAATATATTAAAGGCTGAGGAGGGTGCTTGTGGACGTGCTGTCCACAAGCACCCTCCCCAGCCTTTAATATATTTGGCTGATTTTCTTTCAGGTTCTGATGCTCACCCATTTTGATTAGCTGGGCCAGAATAACATCAATTACTTCATTGCTGGAGTAAAGGTGAGTATAGTTCTGCTTTAACAAGGTTTTCCCTTGTTTGTGGTTCTGGTAGAATAAACAATAGCTGCCACTATTATCAGAAACATGCACCAATTACAGTATCTGCTGTAACAATTCTGACCTCAAAAACGTCTGTAATATATGCTGTCACTCCAGACAGGAATGTGGCGGAGATTAAATAAATAATAGTACACTCTTCACAGACACAGGGATTCTTTAAGTGATGTTTAAAGCAGTTAGAGATAAAGCTTAATGTGTTTTTTATATAGTTTAATGAAAAGGCAAAAAAACAAAAAACAAACCAAAAACATGCAAACACAAACTTTACAGGAAATAAATTATAAAACTAGACAATAAGTAACAGTAAAATAAATGGGAATAAGAATAAAAATGGTACTTAAATGGCTGAGGATCAGAACCCGAAAGAACACTAGTCAAATATTTTAACGGCTGGGAAGGGTGCTGGTGGACACTGCATCGCTGGAGTGAAGGTAAGTATAGTTCGGCTTTAACAAGTTTTTCCCTTGTCTGTGGTTCTAGAAGAATCCAATTCAATGTAGCGTAAGTCTACTGGCTCTCAGAGATGACCTTCAAAAAATTTAAAGCTACAGCAGCCAACTGCAGCAGCTTTTTGTCAATCTTCTAGAGGGCATCACTATCCAATCAAAAGAGCTTAGAGAAATAAAATATTTTCAGTTGACCATCCCACAATGTCAGTTTTTCTAACTGTATCAATATTTTTATATGACCATGTATTCAAATCTGATAATTAATATATTATTACACAGCATGAAATTACAATTTTATAGACATTAAATTTGATCTATCAGCACTTATAAAATATGTTTAGACTTTGGTCCTGACATTTAAAAAAAAGACAATGCTTTTCAATGCTCTGCTGAAATATTTATATATGCCATAAAGCCTCTGCTTAGGAAAGTTTTCAATGCTATTAGTAGGCTGTTGGCCTGAGAGACATTTTGCAAAGGGGGTTTAAATACCTGGACCTGGATCGTGTCAGAGATGTTGTGTGTACCGGAAGGTTTTAATGACTAATTTTGCAAAAGGCTCATTAAAGGTCTCTGGTTTTCAGATTCTACTTAGTGCTGTTTATTATAGCCACTTAGCTGTTTATGGTGGTCTCACTGACAACTTTGTAGTTTCTGGCTAAGCAGAATTTATGAGAATTTATAAAACTCCCTGCCCTGGTATGGAATTTATGATACTATGCTTTTGTCTGGATAAGAATTTAGGCTGAGCTGTTTAATGTTATGATTTGGTTGTGGAATTTAGAATTTAGAGTTTTGGGTCCTGCTGCAGACTCCAATCTTGCTATTAAATTACAATGGTGCAGTCTTTTTACTTGGGGAAAGGATACTAGGAAAATGATTCCTCCTGTCTGCAGCAGACTGATACCTTTTCAGTGTAGACAAAGCCACTTGACTGGAGCTTAAAGTGGTGTTCCAGCCGCAATTTATTTTTTAAAGTCAGCAGCTACAAACACTGTAGCTGCTGACTTTTATTAAGGGCACTTACCTGTCCAGGGAGCCCGCGATGTCGACCCCCCGAGGCCGATCCGTCCATCGGATCGGGTGCCAGCACTGCCATCCTAACGAAGGGAAACAGGCAGTAGAGCCTTGCGGCTTCATTGCCCGTTTCCTACTGCGCATGCGCGAGTCGAACCTCGCTTTGTGAATGGGCGGCTGTCTTCTGGGACACACACAGGTCCTAGAAAACAGCACGCCCATTTCCCAGGAGGCAATGCGAGGGATGAAGAGAAAGAACAGCTCCGCGGAGAAGGAAGTGGCAGATTAGGACAACTGCCTAGCAACAGCCATTTCTGGTAAGTAAAAATTATTTTTTTTTCAAATGTTTTTTAATATATTTTAAATAGACTGTTAATGTAAACATTTTTAGGGGGGACCTCCGCTTTAAAGCAGAACTTCACTCTGCAAACTGACTTAAAGTCTCTGCCTTTGACCCCACCTTCACAATAACAACTTTTGGGGATAGGGGTATTTTTTTAGTTTTTCCCAGTGGCCCAACCCCTTCTGCCATTCTCACCTAGGTAAATGACTTGAATTGTTCCTCCATCCTCGTGGGATGTCCCTGTCACAAATACCAGGAGGTTGCTTGAGCCCATTCACAGAGCAATGTTGGTATCTTTCTCTGTCCTTCTCTTCTGTTTAGTGCTAGTTAGTGTGCTCCTAGTTAGATCCTCCCCACTTCTTCGATGTCCCCTCCGTCAGTGTTATTTATTCACTGAGACAGGACTCAGGAAAGTCATTGAATTCAAAAGACTGGAAAAACATTCTTTGTACTGCAATTAGCTGAATTGAAGTTGAGCTGGATTCAACTTCTGTGTCTTATGGAAGAGTTAAGCTGCCTGTAGATGGTGCTAAGTCAGCAGGGGACCATACAGTTTGGGCAGACTGGGTCTAAGGAGGTATGTCCAGGAATGCTTATATGACATTTAATTTTGAAGCTTGTGTAGCCAGGTGCTTGGCTAAGAATGAGAGTAAGAGAAACACTAGCTGCAGCTGCTTTCTGGTTAAAGGAGAAGTACAGCCAAAGCTCATTTGGCTGGACTTCTCCTATGGATCACAGTAGTGAAGTTGGGTTTGCACTCCTGAGACACGTTTTCAGCAGGCTGTCACGGAGCCTGTCCAGGTTTTGGAAGGATCACGTCCATATGGTCTCTCAGCGAGCTGCTAAGAGCCTGAGCCGGCCACTCCCGTCCCCTCCACAGCACAGGGCTCCAATGAGCATGGGGGGTCAGAGCAGAAAGCTTGTGACTGACAGTCACAAGCTCTCTGCTCACAGGGCCCTGATAACCAAGCGATCAGCGGTGTTTGTTCGCTCGGTTCTCAGTGTTAGAGACGGCAGGGACAGATGCAGCATCGGACTGATACTGCATCCACCTAGGTAAGTATGATTCAGAAAAAAAAAATGTTCCCTATACTTCTCTTTTAACAGTTATATTAGCAAGAGAAGGGAGCTGCTGGGCAGGAAGAGTTCAATAGACATAGTCAGGTAGCACTGCACTATGGTAACTGTAGTCCTGAGGCCCTGAGGAGAAACTATATTGTGTAATCAAGAGCTTTTTAACTACATCCTCCAGAGAGAGATTGTCAGGAAGAAGGGAAAAACAGCCTTTTCCCAGGCTGTATAGGACACAGCTTCCTCTTGCCAAGAGGGAGACCAGAGAATGTGCATTGCTGTCCAGTGTTCATCGCCTCTGCTGCACATTGGATCTTGAGTTCGGGAATGCCATCAGTCAGAGTCACCTGGGTTCAGAGCAGAGAGTACACTAATTGCTGTGTGTGACTGGATGGTGAGCTGCAATATCATTGGAACTAGTGAGCTTCTGCTGTGGGGATTTACTAAGCACTGCTAGAGATACTGAGCACTTTAGGAACTTAGCATACAGCCATCTAGTAGCCTTTCTGCTGCATGCATGCTTGACTGGGACTGTATTCATGTGCACCAACGGTCCAACTGGGCCCCGACACTACCCGACTGAAGAGTTAGGACTGAAGACAGCCTCTTTACAGCTGCTACACAGAGACGTTTACCTATAGCTTATGCTAAGAGGTACCTCTCTGTAAACTTTGCACCATATTGTTGCCATTCCGCTACAGTGCACTCTAGACTAGTTATAGTATTATTATTCACATTGCAGTTAATGTTTATATGCACTGTCCATTGCTGACTTTGCTGATTTATGTGTTGATTCCAATCTAGGGGTACAGAACTCTATTCTACATTACTTTGGCACAGTGCTTATACTGTCTAGCAGACTGTGTCTGATCCTACCTTCTATATGCTAATTTATGTTCAAACAACCATTTATTCTACCCAGTACCAATACATTGAGTTAATTTACCACTTTATATTGGCTTTTGGAAATGAAAAATTTACAAATTGGATGAAAGATTTAGCATTGTAAAACACTTTTGGATAGATAAATAGTGCATTTTTATATACAACTACCGTATATAAATAAGACCAAAAATAAGGGACAAACTAGGTGGAAATAGGAACAGAGGAACAGTGCCTCGAAATCAGGGACAGTTGGGAGCTGTGTCTATACTCGTGTTCTTATAAGTGCTTGCAGTAACTTTCATTCAACCAGGTGTGTTAGAGTGGCTGAGGTTGTTCTCGGAGTCGAGGCGCAGAACAAAAACACATTTTTACACGTTAGGCTGGTCCAGCAGCACATGCAGTGCCAAGGGCGCTGGCTGAGCACATAGCTGGAGTATTTTCGAACCCTTGTATGATTGCGTGGAGCTGACCTTTAGATCTGGGCCATCACCTTCTCCCCTCCTTTTACACTGGCTATCGGGTCTAAACTGGACTACCCTCCCTTGTAAGGAGGACCACTGCCATTCTTGATACTACCAGAATTTTCTGAGCAGTCTTTTCATCAGCTTCCCTTTTTATCTCTTACTTTGGGTGAAAAAGCTGTGAATATGAAGTGAATCCTGAAGAAGCCAGTTTCGGGCAAAACGTGTCGATCCCACCACTCTTCGTTACCTCCTAGTGCTTTGTTGCTTGTATGACAAGTCTGGTAGTGTTTGCAATATAATTTTAGATTGTATTTCTAGATTTTAATCATGTATAATAAATATGATTGCTTTTATTTATATTGTTTTTTGCGACTACATTGTCAGGCACGCAAAAAAATCCCCTATTTCCCCGTATCTCTGTGACCGGGAGATTCAGGGACACTCTAATTTTAGTGGGACTACAACATTGCGGTGGAAAAATCTGACACTTTCCTTGTTATCTCTTACTTTGGGTGAAAAAGCTGTGAATATGAAGCGGATCCTGAAGAAGCTAGTTTCGGGCAAAACGTGTTGATCCCACCACTGTTTGTTACCTCCTAGTGCTTTGTTGCTTGTATGACAAGCCTGTTAGCATTTACAATATAATTTTAGATTGTATTTTTAGTTTTTAATCTAGGGGACCAGTGACACCAATACAGTGATCAGTGCTAAAAAAAAAATGCACTGTCACAGGGGCGATCAAAGGGTTAAGTGTGCTCCCTGGGAATGCTTTCTTACTGTGGGGGGATGGTTTAACTGTCGGAAGACGGTGATCTGTGTTCCTGCTTAGCTGAAACACAATCAAAAGAAGAGGAATCTGCTGCTCCAGGTGTGTGCAATACCTTGATTGGAACCAAGTAGGAGTGCTAGCCCCGGCCCTCCTCCGTAAAAAACTTGAGTAAAAGAAGAAATGGCTGCACATACAAAGTTTTCAAAAGTTCCTTTTATTGCAAAAGGTCAAAATGCTCCAGGGACACCAGGTGTTAGTTACGTAGACGCATTTCACACATCTGATCTGTGCTTAATCATTAAGCACAGATCAGATGTGTGAAACGCATCTACGTGACTAACACCTGGTGTCCCTGGTGTATTTTGACCGTCTGCAATAAAAGGCACTTTTGGAAACTTTGGATGTGCAGCCATTTCTTCTTTTTCTCTAGCCGAAACACAAGATCTCTGTCTTCCTTACTAGCAGAACCGCGATCTGCCTTGTTTACATAGGCAGACCACTGTTCTGCCTTTCTTGGAACGATCACCAGGTTGTCTGCTGGACCTGCTGATTGGCTTCCGCTGTGTCCAATCACAACTTAAGAGGGCCGCCATCGGCGCGCGTGCCCCAGACCCGGAGAAAATAATCACGTACAGGTACGTGATTTTGCGCTTAAGGGCCGCCCTGCCACAGTATATGTACGTGGGGCGGTCCTTAAGTGGCAAAGAACCCAAATTACCAAGCAGCTCCTGCGGGGGTAGCGTTACACTTGCATTTCCAAACCTCTATGAAGAAACAGTAGACATACTTGAAACATTTTACAGATAGGGTTCATTTCCTTTTCAGTAGCTAAAGGGGGAAGGGAAGTGCTGTTTAGTAAAGCTGTATGACATCAAGGTGGTACAATAGAAAAGGACTAAAATCAGGATATCACGCTGACGCGTTTTACAGCTGTGAGGGAAAAGGCTTGATTATGCCATGCTAAGAAATCCTTATCTCTTGCTCACTTCTGTGTCTCTATTGTGTGTGGCACAGAAAGAAATCTAAACTATTCATATTACTAATGTTGTCACTTTACACAGAGAGCCTTGGCTGTCTCCGGGAAGAGTTATAGACGCGGCTTGCCCCTCTTTCAGAGCTGAAATGCGTACAATGTAAGCAGCCACAAAAGAAGCTGACATTTAAAGTGTCCCGTGGTGAATTTGCAAGCGTTTCATTTCATTATCTCTTTGTGGCATCCCCCATCAAATGTGACAGCTGCCTGCCACCGAGGAATAGGGATGATGGCGGATGTACATGTTGTTCGTCAGGCTTGCTCAGCCTGGCAGAGAGAGATTTCATTCCAGTAAATACACTTGTCTCATTCTGTGAATGTCAACGGCAACCCCAATATCTGCAGGTTGCCGATCACATCCTAAGGGGAAAATCCCAATTTAAGTTTCTTATCTCTGCACACAAAGCAACGATACTCTACAAAGAAATAGATTGATTTATTTGTGCTAGTTATTTCCAACATAGAGAAGATTTTTTTTGCCTAAACAAACTAAACTGACCTAGTGAGCTGACAATCTAATATTTTTTTAATGGCAATTACATTTAAAGCTGAAAGAAACTCCAAAACAAAAATTGTATATATTGGAGCTTACTGATTCTTAACCTCGTCACGCCTAAAGGTAAAACAAATCTAAATATAAAATATATCTAAATCTAAATATATCTAATATATCTACCGTAAATCTAATTATAATATATATATTTATATATATATATATATATATATATATATATATAAAATCATATTCTACAACTAAGTGTTTTTCAGGATAAATTGGGCTTTCATTAGGTAGTAAATAGTTATGGATATCTCCTGATTTTTAGATTATACCTTGATTTTTTTTTTTTTAGGATAAATTGGGCTTTTAATAAGTAGTAAATAGTTATGGATATCTCCTGATTTTTAGATTATACCTTGATTTTTTTTTTTTTTTTAGGATAAATTGGGCTTTTAATAAGTAGTAAATAGTTATGGATATCTCCTGATTTTTTGATTATATCTTATTTTTTTCAGGATAAATTGGTCCTTCATTAGGTAGTAAATAGTTATGGATAGCGCCTGATTTTTAGATTATACCTTGTCTTTTTTAGGATAAATTGGGCTTTCATTTGGTAGTAAATAGTAAATGGGTATCTCCTGACTTTTAGGAAAACTGGTCTAAAATAGTGAAATTTTTTTTTTTTTTTTTTTTTGTACACGAAAATAACCCCACATTTCAAAATACTACTAAATTATTTATTTTCTATTTGTAATAAATGTTGTCATAAAGAAATAAAGGAGGTTATTCTGTCATAAATCATTATAATTATTGATTAAAAATACTGCAATTCTCTGATGTCATGACATAATGTTTGTACCATTATTTTGTACACAATAAAAAAGTTTGTAAACAAAAAAAATTTTTTTTTTTTACATTTAGCTGTATATTTTTTTGTTACTACCATAACTTGGCACCAAAGAACAACCCAAAATAAATTCTCCTACTCCTGACGATCGCAACAATACCACATGTGTATGTTATTTGTACCCGTAGTACAGCCCAGATGTAAGGCCGGGTTCACACTTGTCCGACAAACGCTCCGACATTGGAAGCTCATGTCGCATGACGTGTGAAAATCAATGTTTCCCTAGGAGAGCCGTCTTAACTGGTCCGACACAAGTCGGTCTGATTTTGAAAATGCTCCCTGTACTACTTTGGTCCGACTTTGATCCTACTTCAGCCCATTGAATATCATTGAAGTCGGATCAAAGTAGGATCCTTGTCCTAACCATCCGACTTTTGACATCCGACATGGTGATTACAGCAGCAGTAAAAGGAATTTATATCACACTGGGATTGTTTTGATTGGTCAAAGGACAAGTCAGACCATAACAAAGTCGGATCAAAGTAGTATCCTGTTCATTCAAGTCGGATGGATGTCAGACCAATGTAGGACCAATGTAGGACAGATGTTGCAGAGCAAAGTAGGATGAAAGTCGTATGAATGTCGTGTTGTATCAGTGTGAACCCAGCCTGGCACTGATGATAATTTAAAAAAAAAATCCTTTCCAAAATATACCGACCCTGACCTTTGACCCTCACCTGACCCAAACACTAACCCTGGCATTGACCTAGATCAAACCTTGATTTAGGTATTTTTCTTCATATTTTATTTTTAATCATTTATTTATTTTCAATTAATTTTTTACAAACACTTATTTTTTTATTTCTTTCTGCAAGCAACGAGAAAGATACATTGTATCTTTCTGCTCCATTCACAGAAAAAAAAAAACACAGGGGCGGGCTTCACAGTGCCTGCTCTCTGTGGTAGCCAATCAGAGGATACCACAGCGATCAGGTGACCCGGAATCAGGAGATCTGGGTCCCGATCGTAAGTACGGGGCCCGGGGCTCTCGTGAGACCTCAGTCTCTGTGCTGGGAGCGCGATGTGAGGCTCACTCCCTTCACAAAGGGAGAAACACATATATGCCGACCTATGTAAAACAGCCCAGTGCACTGAGGCCCCATATATGTGTTACGTCAGCGTGAAGGGGTTAAAGTGTTACTAAACCCAGGACCCTGCATTCACTATATCTGGTCCCCCAAAGTACACAAAACATGGAAATGCAATTATTTTAGTAAATATAAACTGCTAAATACCTTTTCTCATTCACAGTATATAGCAGTCTTGTGACTTCTATCAGTGTCTAATTAAAGTTTGTAGGAGGAGTTTTCATTCTACTCTTACTGTCCTATGAGGCTGTAGGACCCCTGACCCTGTGTCTGGACAGTGCTGATTGTCCCTGTGCTGATGAGATGCACCCTCCCAAGAAAAAAAAAAACCTCTCTAGGAAACTGAGCATATGCAGAGTGCCTCCTAAGGCTGTCTTATCAGGAGATGGATTGGGGACAGTGGAATGGGAGAAGGGGAGGATCAGAGAAAACTGGATCAAACAGCCTTTTTAGACAATGCGCAGAAATAACCCCTTAGGTTCCACAGTGAGTATAACAAGCATGCTTTACTGCAGACACAGACTGATTTTACTGTTGTGGGTTTAGTAACACTTTAAATGTGGCGGTTGCATTCGTTTAACGTGTAGCGGGTGTTAACATTTAGGGGGAGTATCTGGGTGGTAGCATGGCCCAGATACACTAATTGTTAGGGATTATTGGCCATTTTGGTTCGTGGAGGATATAGTGATGTTCGGTTCCCTGCGGCTCCTGGGTGGCGCTGTCACCTTGGGCTAGGGTTGAACCATCATTGCAGGGCCATGCCCTTTGTGTCCTCTCGCGACAGTAGTACGGCGGGGCGGGGAACCCGCTGTGCCTGCTGGGAGAGGGTATAATGGGGGTGGACATCTTGCGCACGAGGTCCGAGCCCCAGGCACCTTCAGCCTGGGGGCTGCTGTTCTGTTCGTCCGCGCCCAGGTGCCCTCGGCCTGGGGTGAGGTACTAGCCGAGGCCGGGGGCCCAGTACCTTCGACTGGGTCCCGTATGGGAGAAGATACGTAGGGGCCCACCGAGTGAGGGGACCCGAGTTTAGGGTGAGGAGAACCAGGGAGGTGACCTGACCTGAAGATCCAGCGCAGCATTGGCTGGTGACAGTGCAGGCCTCTGGGGACCGTCCGGATGGATCATCTCCCTAACGGGTCGTTATTAGAAGGTAGTCCATGTTCTATGGTCTTTGCAGAGATCCAGCTACATCAGGTCGGTGGCAGAGGCCTATCCAAAGGTCTGTGGCAGAGGTCTCATCGTTCACCCGGTCTGTGGCAGGGACCAACCTCACGGTCGGTGGCAGCGACCGTGCACCAAAAGTTGTTGTGAACTCCTAACAGCTTCTCTGATCCGAAAGGATTGTGCCTGAACCCTCTCCCCACCAAGTTGTGTTTGTATCAACCTGTCTGCTTGCAAAGAGGCATATTTATATCTGCGGAAATAAATATAGATGTTGTACTGTCACCTGGTGTGGGCTTACTTTTCTGGGAGTAAAGTGTTCTACATTCACCTATCTAACAGTCATATTTGAAGTGGAATCTCTGGACCGGGACACAGACCCGAAGGTAAAGATATTTGCTCAAACCTCTACACACATAAGAGGGGCGAGCTGGTGGCAGCACCTCACCCCTCTCCCTGGTCCCCCTAGATGAGTTAACCAGCCGAGAAGAAAAAGGGAGAGAGCGGGTGAGCCCGCTACAAACATTTTTAGCTTTTTCCCCTTTATTTTCAACTGGTTATCCAGCCAGTGAAACACTTCCTATCTTAGGGTGTCTCCACTCCGGATGGAGGTGCAATTGAGGCATTTGTGGACAGTAGCATTGTCAGTCTAGTGAGAGGGAAGTGTAACGCTGTGTACACACGATCGGTTTTACCGATATAAACAGTCCGATGGACTTTTTTCATCGGACAAACCGATCGTGTATGGGCCCCATCGGTCTTTTCTCCATCGGTGAGAAAAAATAGAACATGTTTTAAATTTATCCGATGGGCAAAGAAAACAATAGCAAATTACGATCGTCTGTGTGGAACTCCATCAGACAAAAAAACCCACGCATGCTCAGAATCAAGTCGACGCATGCTCAGAAGCATTGAACTTCATTTTTCTCAGCTTGTCGAAGTGTTTTACGTCATGGCATTTTGGACAGTCGGATTTATGACTGATGGTGATTTTAGACTGATGGTGTGTAGGCAAGACTGATGGAAGTCAGCTTCATTGGATTTCCGATGGAAAAATCCATCGGATTAGAATCCATAGGAAATCTGATTGTGTGAACAGGGCTTTAGATGCACTAGCAGATTTAGAGGGACTTGAATAACAAAGCTGAACTCCAACTAACACTTTATAAGAAATTACAGCAACAGTTTTTTTTCCTTTTGTGATAAAGGTTTTACATAAATGAATAAAAGCTGATCATTGTAAACACCCCATGTCAGTGTTAAATAGTTTGTCTCAACCCTTCAACTCCCTCTTTTGCTGGACAACTTGGTCTGTATGAAATTGCCCTGCCCGCAGCGCCTAATCATGGGGATCCTCCTGATTAAGCCCTATGGGTGGGGGGAACATGCCAAACTGCATCCCCCCCAGAGCCCAGGGGAAACATGGAAAACTGCATCCCCCCAGAGCCCAGGAGGCACATGCCAAACTGCACTCCCACTAGAGCCCAGGGTGAACATGCCAAATTGCACCCCCCCAGAGCCCAGGATGAATATGCCAAACTGTACCCCCCCCAGAGCCCAGGGCGCACATGCCAACTTCACCCCCAAAGAGCGAACATGCCAAACAGCACCCCCCAGAGCCCAGGGCGCACATGCCAACTGCACCCCCCCAGAGCGAACATGCCAAACAGCACACCCCCCAGAGCCCAGGGCCAACATGCCAAACTGCATCCCCCCAGAGCCCAGGACGCACATGCCAAACTGCACCCCCCCAGAGCCCAGGGTGAACATGCCAAACTGCACCCCCCCAGAGCCCAGGGTGAACGTGCCAAACTGCACCCCCCCCCAGAGCCCAGGGCGCACATGCCAAACTGCACCCCCCAGAGCCCAGGGCGAACATGCCAAACTGCACCCCCCCAGAGTCCAGGGCGAATATGCCAAACTGCACCCACCCAGAGCCCAGGGGAAACATGCCAAACAGCACCCCCCCAGAGCCCAGGGCGAACATGCCAAACTGCATCCCCCCAGAGCCCAGGACGCACATGCCAAACTGCACCCCCCCAGAGCCCAGGGTGAACATGCCAAACTGCACCCCCCAGAGCCCAGGGCGAACGTGCCAAACTGCACCCCCCCCAGAGCCCAGGGCGTACATGCCAAACTGAACCCCCCAGAGCCCAGGGCGAACATGCCAAACTGCACCCCCCCCAGAATCCAGGGCGCATATGCCAAACTGCACCCCCCCAGAGCCCAGGGGAAACATGCCAATTTGCATCCCCAGAGAGCCCAGGACGCACATGCCAAACTGCACCCCCCCAGAGTCCAGGGCGCATATGCCAAACTGCACCCCCCCCCAGAGTCCAGGGCGCATATGCCAAACTGCACCCCCCCAGAGCCCAGGGGAAACATGCCAATTTGCATCCCCAGAGAGCCCAGGACGCACATGCCAAACTGCACCCCCCAGAGCCCAGGGTGAACATGCCAAACTGCATCCCCCCCAGAGCATAAATTCCCCCTCCTCCCAGTACAAATTGATCCCCCTGCTGAAATCCCTCCTCCCAGTACAAATCTTTGCCCCCTCCATCCCCCAAATCCCCCCAGCACAAAAAAGTAATAATAGTGCAAACAAAGTCCCAAAATTGGGTGCAAGGATGAATATCAATCTTCCTCCTTAATAAATGTGTATGCAGTGTCCCAAAGTCCAGAAATAATACACATTGTCACCAACAGTGCACCACACCACCACCTCTGCAATGCACTCACCAGATAGATGAAATGAATAATCAAATACACATCCAATTCATATATCGCCCGATGTTCATCAGACTCCAACAGCTCAGGTGCCGGTGATCATTTCTTTGCATATAAAGCTCACAATGTAGAGCCCACACAGGAAAAATATATAGTGCAGTATTTTATTAAAATATGACCAATAGTACATAAAATAACCATTCCACGTGGAAAGTATATAAAAATGCAATAAACAAATTTCAGAGGCTGCTGATCTAACTCGTGGACTTGGCGGCATGATGTCAGCATGTACAGGCCCCTCCCAACGCGTTTCGTGAGCACGCACATCGCGGGTTTAGTGAATGCCTTGGTTGCTTATTATTGACTCTGTAAGGTGACAGCTTCCTGGCAGGCTCGTTCAGAATAGGATTTGAACACACCTGAGCTCATCTCTAATCAAGAGCATGCCTGTTCTGGGCCAATGACTCAAAAACCAAGACAGCCAAACAATTAGTATTTGAAAAGGAGATCAGCAATGACAACCCAGGTAATTTTCTAAGGCCAGGATTCCTTTAAATATCTGATATTCTGTAGATGTCCTTTTTGTGCGTGTCACTGGCCAATTAGTAGAGGAAACTGACAAGATCTTCCCACAACTCTCTGGAAAGTAAACTCTTTAAGCATCCTAAGTGCAGTTTGTCTTTGTGCCATGCATCTCCTGTCACATCCTTGATGTCTCTTTTATTTGCACAAACACAAACCGATACCTTGTGGAGTGACTGCTAACAAACTGGGACCTGGTATCAAACAAAGCCTGGTGCGCATAGACATGGCTTTGTGTCTCCTCGCCATGCTTTGATCATGCTCTGAGCTGCTTCTTCGTGTTGCCTTGCCAGATAAAAAGGGTCTTGTCAACTAGTGAAAGCTGTTTTACTCTGTAATGAAACTGGGTATTTGCACTGACCAAATGAGGCCCAGCATATATATATATAAAAAACTAATTATCTTCAGTGTAGGCATATTGCTGCTTTTGTTGCCATTTTATGGACAGGCCAACTATAATTTTTTATATAATGTTTGACCTTTTAGAAATTTTCTTAGTAAAGAATCAGATCTTTTAGTGATATCTTACTTTGAGTTGAATAAGAACCAGTGGCAGAGTTAGGAAAGGTCAAAAACATGAACTGTTGTCCTGGTATCTTCTGGTGTAGGGAGGTTGGTCTTCAGTGCAGAGAATTCCTCTCAGGATACTGTAAGTGAATATGCAAAAAAAAATAAGGGTTATGTCATGATCAGGGGTCAGGCTCAAAGAACAATTGCTATAGCAGTAGCGGGACCACCACCGACCAGCAGGATAGGTACACAGGCAGTCACCCTGGTGAATGACGAGAGCTCATCTGAGGTGCGGAGTCTAAGTACTAACCGGTGTTCACCAGAGCTCCTGTTGGTGGAGATGGATTTTGCTACGTGTTAGTACCAGGTCGCGGTCCTCAGGATTGCCCCATAGGGAGGTGAGCATGCCGGGGTCCAGTAGCAGATAAGCAGGTAAAGATAAAATAAAAACTAAGTCAGTTAACAAGCCAAAGGTCAGTAACGAGTAGTTGCAGGTTGGGATCAGGCAGAAGCATAGTCGAGGAACAAGCCAAGAGTGGATAACGATATATATGCAGCAGGGAAGACAAGAGCGAGATACTGGCTGATGAGAGCACAATAATCTGGCAAACAGGAAGTGCAGAGACATGGCTTAAATCAGGAAGTTCATTGGGGGAGCAAAGAGTTCAAGGTTCAGCAGAAGTCAAGGCACAAGGCAGGGTTGTCCAATAGATCAGAGAGCGTGCTGTCCATAATCTCAGGTAACTCAGCAAGAAGAGTCATTGCCAGACACAGCAGAGATCCTGGGTTGAAGACAGGTTAGTGGTAGAGTTAAGCCGTGTACACACGATCGGTTTTACCGATGAAAACAGTCCGATGGACTTTTTTAATCGGACAAACCAATCGTGAATGGGCCCCATCGGTCTTTTTTCCCATCGGTGAGAAAAAATAGAACATGTTTAAATGTATCCGATGGGCAAAAAAACGATAGCAAATTCCGATCGTCTGTGTGGAACTCCATCGGACAAAAAACCCACGCATGCTCAGAATCAAGTCGACGCATGTTAAGAAGCATTGAACTTCATTTTTCTCGGCTTGTCGGAGTGTTTTACGTCACAGCGTTTTGGACGGTCTGATTTTTGACTGATGGTGTGTAGGCAAGACTGATGGAAGTCAGCTTCATCGGATTTCCGATGGAAAAATCCATCGGATTAGAATCCATAGGAAATCCGATCGTGTGTACAGGGCTTAAGTGTTATGATTACATTAAATGTTACTGTTAGGGGTTACAAGGCAAATTACGTTGGCCATACAAAGCGCAAATTTCAGCTGGTTCCTGAAGACTTTTGTTGGTCAACGTTTAGCTGAACATTGGCTGCATCCATTCCAGTGTTGCCTCTATTTGGGTATTTTGACATTTGGCGGGGTCAACTGCTAAAATGCAATAGCTACAGCTGGAGATTAGTTTATCCGCACTGTATAGCATAGATAGAGAAATCAAAAAAAATTTCAGGTTAAGGCTAACTTTAGCGTGAGGGTTACGGGGGGTGGGGTGGTGTGATGGTTATTATTAGGGTTACAGGGAGGGCTAGTGTGAGGGTTACAGGGAGAGTTAGTGTTACGTTTGCAGGGGAAGATAAAGTTTGGGGTTTATAGGGCGAGTTTGTATTAGGGTTAGTATTAGGGTTACTGGAAATGTTTTGTGTGTGTGTTTGCATTACAGGGAGTGTTAATGTTACGTAAAGGATTACTGTTACGGTTACTGGAAAGTTTAGTGTGCATGTTACATGGAGTGTTGGTGCTACATAAAGGGTTAGTGTTAGGGTTTTGGTCACAGAAAGGGAAATTTTTTTTTAAAGCCTGTGGTGTGTGAACACACTCCAAAAACTCCACCCGGTGCAAAACAAAAGTGCACACCAAAAAGTGAACACAAAAAGTGCACATAGGGTGTACATATGGTCCTCCAAAATCAAAGGACCTTGACCTGATCCCCCGGGGCGTTAGGCTCCAGATGGGGACTGGGGTACTTTCACATGGTCCATCCCAACTACTAGGTGGGGCTCCCCCGAAGAGAGACCCCATGAGAGAGGGTGAACTAAGCCAGAAGGCCATGTCCACAGAAAGGGTAAATGTTACAGTTAGGCATGGGGTTACAGGGAAGTTGGTGTAAGGGCTGTGGTTAAAATGAAGGTACGTGTTTGGAATAAGGTTAAAGGTAGAGTTAGGGTTGGAGTTACAGGGAGGGTTAGTATTAGAGCTGGAGTAACAAAGAGGACAAGTTTTAGGGTGAAGGGGAATGTTAGTATTGGTTTTAAATTTACAGACATGGTTAGTGTGAAGGTTTAGGCTAAAGGGAGGGTTAGTGCGGGAGTTGGGTGTACAGGGTGGGTTAAGCCAGCCATAGATGGCTCAAATTTCGGCCATCTATGGGCAGGCTGATTGTACCCAAGTCGATCCATCAATCGACTTGGGTACAGCAAGCATGTCCTATTCTTACATGTGATTATTGCCAGCAGCTACAGCCGGTAGTAATAATTACTGTAGTCTCCTGGCACCCCCCTCCCCCTGCCGGGAGAACACAATTGCGCCACTGACTGTGTTGATGCGGGAATCAAGCGATTTTCTTTCCTGCAACCTTTTTCCACACCATACTGTATATGGCCAGCTTTAGTGTTAGAGTTGCAGGCAGGTTGAGTATGATAGTTGGGGATCCAGGGAGAAGTAGAGTAAGGGATGCGGGCAGGTTGAGTGTGATAGTTGGGGTTACAGGGAGGAGTAGAGTGGGGCTTACAGGCAAGTTGAGTGTGATAGTTGGGATTACAGGAAGGAATAGTGTGAGGGTTGCATGCAGGTTGAGTGTGATAGATTGGATTACAGGGAGGGGTAGTATCAGGGTTGCAGGCAGGTTATCAGGGTTGCAGGCAGGTTGATTGTGATAGATTGGATTTCAGGGACAGGTAGTGTGAGGGTTGGGTTTGCAGGAAGAGTTAGTGTTATGGTTGGATTGTGGTTATATAGAGGAACAGTGTGAGGGTTACAAGAAGGGCAAATGTTAGACACAACATTGTGCCTGCTTTTTGTTAGCCAGGTGTTTTTGTGCCCCTCTCTTAAAGAGTTTCCCATTGTTGCTGGGTCCTGCCTTTTGTGACGTGACCTGAAGTCCTGACACCTTCCATTCAATTGTTCAGTGAAGCTCCTCAGTGGCCAGTAGGGGTCCTCTCATTCAACAGAAAGACAGGGCCGCCATCAGGGGGATACAGCCCATTCACTTGTAAGGGGCCCAAGCATCTGGAGGGGCCCGGCCGACTGGCAGGGATGTGAGAAGGCAAGGGTGGGGACAGAGGAGCTCTGTGAATGCTTCTGTATGTGTGTGAGTTGGCTGCTGCTCTGTGTCATTGAGCTCACATCGGGCTCTTTGCTGCCACCTCTGGCCATTTCCTGCACGTGCACCCCTCATGTGAGCTGCCTGTACTCAGTGTACTGTTTGCTGGACTGCAGCTCCTATCTGTGTCTCAGCCACATGTGGAGACAAGAGCTGGGACTAGGAGGACCACCTTACAAGGCACTGAAGGACTTGGTGGGATGGCTAGTGGGCGGATTCGGTGGGACGGCCAGTGGGCGGGCCCTGGGGAATATTGGAATGGTCAGGCTCGGGGGGCCCAGGCCCAAAGCTGTGTAAGGGGCCCCACAATTTCTGATGGCTGCCCTGCAGGAAGATAACAATTGGTTATAAAGTCAGGGAAAGTGTCCGATTAACAAACTAAAACTAAATCAGAGAAGAGCACAGAGGAGGCTTTTCTGACCAAAAAGGCATGTCTGCTCTCAGGCATGGCTTTTACTGTTAAAATTTTAAAGCAGAGTACACGTTTACTTTAAGCAAGTCCACTGGCAATCTCGAACTCAGTATCTACAGAATATAGGCAAGTAAGTGTAGCGCCCTGCTACTCTTGAATAGGCGCTATTCTGTAAATTTAGTTTATCTGAGCTGTAAATAACTCAGAATATTTATGTAAATTGTTGGGTTCTGTTCCAGCTTTGGCTGTTTGTGCGCATTTCCCATTGTTGCCAGTAGGTGTCACTGTTGTCACAGGCCAGTGCGAGAAATACAGCCAGCTGAAGTGTATTGGATATTGTTTCTCCCAGAAAACAGCCCAATCAGGAGCTTCTTTGTAGCTGGGCATGCTGGGGGAAGGATATTTAAGGGGCAGTGTCATGTGCTTCGGGGTTCGTCTCGCCTCATGGCCCTCCAGGCCGGAGGCTATGCTGCTGTGTTTGCTGCAAGTAGGCCCAGAAGCCTGTCTGGGGCCTACTTAACTGAAGGTGATCCTGTGCTGTCTGTCCTGCAGGAAGAAGATACTCAAGCGGAGAATATTCCAGGGGAGGACCTTACTGGAGAGGACCGAGCTGATGGCTGGTATCTCAGGAAGGGCCTGGTGACTCGTTTGGAGGATGCACCCAAGTAACCTACCTCACAGTACTGCCGGATGGCTTAAAGGTTCAGGTACTGTGCAGCAGGCCTAACTAACTGCCTACTGGCTAAACAATCCTGTGGCAGGGGATTATCCAGGAGTTTTTCACTTTTCACTCAAGTTTGTGGCAGAGACTTTGTCCATGCTTCATACCGGTTGCTAGGTCGGTGTGAGAGGCCTATCCGGTTGTCGCAAGAACCAGAGACCAAAAGCTGTGGTCATCTGGACTCAAGAACGAACCGCATTAGTGATCTGCAGAACCAAGGTATCTGAACTTCCCCTAACCCTCTATCCCCTACCTGAAGTTGTGTAATAAAGCAATTGAGAAAAAGACTGAAGTGACTGGCAATCACCTTTTTCAAAACTACTAACATAGTCTCTTAAGTTCTGGGACGGTGGAAGTGTTGGGTAACGGCAGGACCCAAAATTATTTCCACTAGCTCCTTCGGGGGTATCGCTACATGTAGGGGCTTGTAGTCCGGGATTGCCGTTACCCATGGCAACCTAAGAAAAGTCATTCACCGAGAGTCTATGCTAAAGAGGGCCTTGGACTTTGTTACTTCTCCGGGACAACAGGGGTTAAGTTCAGATCAACTTTTCTAACTGCGTAGGCGGTGGCGGAGCCAAGAAAGCCCGGGAAACTACGTGACTAAAAGAACAAGTGGGAGGAGTTCCCGCCTGTTGCTGCGTGAGGCGCGTGTGTGTGTCTGGCACTGAAGAGAGAGAGGATCAGACTTCAGCCATGTCTACATTTTCGTTGATGCAATCGGCGATGGGGCCTAAGATGCTTCCTACTAGGCCCGCTGCAAGTGCCATGCTGTCCGGAACCCTGCTGACAGATACCGGCATTCGCCTGAAGCTGCATGGGCGGTTTGTGTTGTACACGATCGGAGACCTGGAAGCGCTGGGTATGATATGCCCCAAGTGTGAGGGACTGGTCTTACATCCCCGTCCATTTGTCCGGTGCCTGCATTGCGGGGAGTACCTGTTCGCAGTGGAGCAACCTACCATGTCACCCTGTGCCTACCGAGTAGACTGGGCCACGGGTATTGCTACAGTAGAAGCTGCTGCCCTTGCTCCTGTGGTGAAATCTACACCCACCATGCCTGCTGCGGTGAGTGTTCCTGTTACAGAGGATGTCGCTTCTATTGCTGCCAGGGAGCCATCAGCGGACATCGCCCCTGCTACTACCTCCGCTGCACCTGTCCAGAGGAAGGTGGGCTATGTAAAGGCATCCCACGGCCGCTGTAGAGACCTACCCCACAGACTACCAGAACCAGAGCCAGAGGAAGGCCTGACCCCTGAAAAATCCACGACAGGAACTGGTGAGAGATCTGGGGACAACATGTCTGGGACTATATGTAAATATTTGCCTGCGGAGGAATTAAGGGACTCTGAGTTAGACTCCCTGTCAGATGTTTCTGGAGACGATGAACTGTTTGAGACTATGTCACAGGAGCTGTTGTGGGCCAATAGTGAGGATGTTGCCTCGGCCTTTACTTTTTCATATTGGGCAGCCATAGATTCAGGGAAGACAACACCCAGCGTGGAACCCCCCAGTATTATTAGAGAGACTTTGTCAAACCCTAACAGCCCAATTGCACCTGAGAAATCGTCTGCCAGATCCATGGTGCAAAAGTCGCCAAATCCATGTGTGCTTTCTGGATTGGGAAACACTAGAGCTCTGCCAAAACTTGCCCGTCTGCAAAGAGTGCTCATAAAGAGAGTTGCCACAGAGTATGGTCTGGAGTTTCTTTATGTCCCCAAAGAGCTCATGCAGGAAATCGAGTCAAAACGAGAACAATGGTACAGTGAAGCTATTTGGGACCATTTGTCTGTGCCAAAACCTTTCAGAAAAGCTGGATATTCTTTTGCTATGAATAAGCGTTTTAACGGATGCTTGCTGCAGTGGAACTACGGCCGGCACATTTATGCTGATAAGGTGGTCATCCGCAGACCAGGAAAAGACAATGTTGTCTATTTCGTTACCACCGTGGATAGCAAAGGAAAACCAGTGACTTTGCCGGATCCCCGGTTTTATTGGTGATCATTTAAAAAGGAAAAATTACTGTTCTAATTTTAGTTCTGCAAAGAGACTGGAAAAAAAATCTCTTGCTAAAAATGGACTATGGGATACATAGCTAGATAGTGTTAGATTGGGGGAACTTCGTGGTCAAGATTTTTCCCATCTGCTCCAGTAGGTTGCTATTAAGGACTTTCTTCTTGTGTCACATTGATGTGACATGTGATGTAATCTTACTGTGTGTGTTCATGTTAATTCTGTAACTGTTTCTTACTACCTCACCCTTCCCTTCCCCATCCAAGTTTTTGTGGTTCAGATGCCGACTCTCAGGATTGAGAGTCATTTTTTTTCAGACGATGGGGACATCATCTATTGTAGTGGGGGGAGTGTGTAGCGCCCTGCTACTTTTGAAAAGGCGCTATTATGTAAATTTAGTTTATTTGAGCTGTAAATAACTCAGAATGATTATGTAAATTGTTGGGTTCTGTTCCAGCTTTGGCTGTTTGTGCGCATTTCCCACTGTTGCCAGTAGGTGTCACTATTGTCACAGGCCAGTGCCAGAAATACAGCCAGCTGAAGTGTATTGGATATTGTTTCTCCCAGAAAACAGCCCAATCAGGAGCTTCTTTGTAGGTGGGCATGCTGGGGGAAGGATATTTAAGGGGCAGTGTCATGTGCTTCGGGGTTCGTCTCGCCTCATGGCTCTCCAGCCCGGGGCTATGCTGATGTGTTTGCTGCAAGTAGGCCCAGAAGCCTGTCTGGGGCCTACTTAACTGAAGGTGATCCTGTGCTGTCTGCGGGAAGAAGCCACTCAAGCGGAGAATATTCCAGGGGAGGACCTTACTGGAGAGGACCGAAGCTGATGGCTGGTATCTCAGGAAGGGCCTGGTGACTCATTTGGAGGATGCACCCAAGTAACCTACCTCACAGTACTGCCGGATGGCTTAAAGGTTCAGGTACTGTGCAGCTGGCCTAACTAACTGACTACTGGCTAACCAATCCTGTGGCAGGGGATTATCCAGGAGTTTTTCACTTTTCACTCAAGTCTGTGGCAGAGACTTTGTCCATGCTTCATACCGGCTGCTAGGCCGGTGTGAGAGGCCTATCCGGTTGTCGCAAGAACCAGAGACCGAAAGCTGTGGTCATCTGGACTCAAGAACGAACCGCATTAGTAATCTGCAGAACCAAGGTATCTGAACTTCCCCTAACCCTCTATCCCCTACCTGAAGTTGTGTAATAAAGCAATTGAGAAAAAGACTGAAGTGACTGGCAATCACCTTTTTCAAAACTACTAACATAGACTCTTAAGTTCTGGGACGGTGGAAGTGTGGGGTAACGGCAGGACCCAAAATTATTTCCAGCAGCTCCTTCGGGGGTATCGCTACATGAGGAATTGCAATATGGTTTACTTATAATCTTATACATTTTATCTGACCTGCAGGAGATTGATTATTACCTCCACAATTTGGTGATTTTTATTCTTACCGGAATTCTTTTTTTTCTTCTTTTTTGAAGATCTGTTGTCTTCTATGCAATTGCATTTTTTGTGTTATGCACAGGCCACTTCGATATCATCATAATTTAAAACAATTGCGTAATACACAAGTCCGATCCCTTCTCCTGATTGAAGTGGATGAAAGGGTGTTTTGACAATGCTGTCCACACCAGAGACCAGCCGCACAATTGGAACAAACAGAATCCATCTTGCTTTGATGTTTTCTGCTATTTGACATCTTTTAGGGGTTGCTCTGACAACGTCATTAAAGTTTCATGACGGGGAGCCTAAGTACAGGGACATCTTTGAAAGGTCCAGACCTACTAAGTCTACTCGGATCAGCGGCTTTCAGTGATGTGCCTGGCCTACAGGGACAAAAAAGCAGAACGTATATAAATAAAAATCTCTATTTTATGTTTAAGTCTCTCGTGCCTGAATTTCCTGTGTCACATAATGCTCACATATTTTCTCTGTCCTTAACAAGTAAGGTACGCTGTGCTGAGGCGCAATTAAGCTGTTTGTCCTTCTCAGCTTATTAAAGTAGACCTAATCTCAAAGGTTGGCTTAAAGTGACTCTGTCTCCATAATCAATGTGATAATAAAAGAGTTCCCTGCAAAGAAGATCGTAAATACTTATCCAACTGTGTACGCCACACGTATGGGTTAGGACCACCATGGATCAGAAATTCCATATTTACTCTCTGTGTCCACCATTGATTTATTCATGTGGTTTTTACTGGAGAGAAGGGTCAACCAATTTGAGCTTTAGTTCTCTTTAACAAAAATTACTCCAGTCAAAATGTTTTAGTTTTGGAAAGAGAGTAGAACGATTAGCTCTAGTTTAGTATAATATATTTTTTTGTGTGTTTAAATTTATGCCCTTGTTTAGTAATGGAATAGTTTAAAGATTGCCATTGGTGCTACGGTGAATTTCGTGAGATGCTCCCAAAACCACACTGGGAGGACAGTAGTCTTATTCTTGCCTTTTCTTGAGCTTGATAGCCTAAATTGTTTTCTTTTAGTAAAATTGCTCCTTGGGAAAAACACATATGTTCCGGCACACAGGTGCCACCCTGTAGCAGTAAAACTGCTATAGGGCGGACCTGAACTGGTTGAAGAAACCAGAGCATGGTACTCTACAGAGCGACATTCTGTGGCTGCATCTTTGCAAGTAAAAACTACTGTTTTTCTCTAGGAGCGAGGTCTATTTTACTAAAAGAAATCAATTTAGGCTAGCAATCTCAAGAAAAAGCAAGACTACTGTCCTCCCAGTGTAGTTTTGGGCGGGTACCAGTGGCGGCTGGTGCTCAAAAATTGGGGGGGGGGGGTGGTGCAAACAAACTAAAAAAAAAATGTGAAAAAAACCCCCATAAATTTCAGCTACTGTGCCCATCAAACGCTGCTCCTGTGCCCATCAAACGCTGCCACTGTGCCATCAAACGCTGCCACTGTGCCATCAAACGCTGCCACTGTGCCATCAAACGCTGCCACTGTGCCATCAAATGCTACCACGGTACCCATCAAACGCTGCCAGTAGGCCCATCCAATGCTGCCAGTGTGTCCATCATATGCTGCCACTGTGCCCATTAAATGCTGCCAGTAAGCCAATTAAATGCTGCCACTGTGCCATCAAATGCTGCAAGTTTGCCCATTAAATGCTGCCACAGTGCCCATCAAACGCCACTGTGCCATCAAACGCTGCCACTGTGCCATCAAACGCTGCCACTGTGCCCATCATATGCTGCCACTGTGCCATCAAATGCGGCCACTGTGCCATCAAATGCGGCCACTGTGCCATCAAATGCGGCCATTGTGCCCATCAAATGCTGCCAGTGAGCCCATCATATGCTGCCACTGTGCCATCAAACGCTGTCACTGTGACATCAAACGCTGTCACTGTGACATCAAATGCTGCAACTGTGCCATTAAACGCTGCCACTGTGCCCATCATATGTTGCCACTTTGCCCAAATACTGCCAGTGTGCCCATCAAATGCTGCCACTGTGCCAAAACCCTGCTAGTGTGCCCATCAAATGCTGCCAGTGTGCCCATCTTATGCTGACACTGTGCCATCAAATGCTCCCTTTGTGCCCATTAAATGCTGCCAGTGTACCCATCAAATGCTGCCAGTGTGCCCATCAAATGCTGCCATTGTGCCATCATATGCTGCCACTGTGCCATCAAATGCTGCCAGTGTGCCCATTAAATGCTCGCAGTGTGCCCATTAAATGCTGCCATCATGCCCTTGAATGCCTCCAGTGTGACCCCCACCTGCTCGCCGTCTGCCCGGCACTTACCCTGTCTTGGTGGGGCAGCGGGTGATGGCGACGAGTGGGGTCCTTCGTGCGTCTCCTGCAGTCCCTATCTCCTGTCCTCTCCTCCTGATAGGCGTCCAATAGCGGCGCCTGTCGTTTCAGCCAATCAGGTGACAGGTAAGAGACCTGAGCACCTAATTGGCGGAGAGGCGGTTCAGTGTTAGAAAAGCGAATATTCATTTGCTTTTCTAACACAGCTGGGTAAAATGCGAGCGCCAAGCATGGCACTCGCTGTTTACCTTTTTTGACACCTATTAGAGCCTATGGCTCTAATCAGGTGCTTCAAGAATACCCCCTGTCGCTGTAATTCTGGCGCCTGAAAAGGGCCGGGCGCCTGAAAAGGGGGGGGGGCAGCGGCGGCCATGGATAGTATGGATAGATTCATGCAATGCATGAATCTATCTATTGGTGATAGATAAAAATATCCTATAGTTTGTAGAGGCTATAACTTTTGTCCAAACCAATCAATATACACTCTTTGGGATTATTTTACCAAAAATATGTAGCTCAAAACTGATTGGCCTAAATTGATGAAAAAAAATGATTTTTAAATTTTTTTTGATTGGATACATTTTTATAGCAGAAGCTAAAAAATATACATATTTTTTTCAAAAGTGTCCGGGTTTTTTTTTTGTTTATAGCGGAAAAAAAACAAAACGCAGAGGTGATCAAATACCACCAAAAGAAAGCTCTATTTGGATACATTGTTGCACGCAATTGTCAGTTAAAGTAACGCAGTGCCGTATCACAAAAAATGGCCTGGTCATGAAGGGGAGTAAATCAAGTGGTTAAAGTTTGCAAGACTTTGAGAGACAATTCCAAGGCAGATGCCTCTATCAAGAACAATTACTGCAGTTAAATAATTGCTCTTGATTACTTCAGTTTCCTTTAGACACAAAATTATCCTTTCTGTGTCTTCTTCAGCAGACATAAGAGAGCCCCATGGGGCAAAACATTGACCCCTTCCATGCTCATCTCAATGTGTCTCTCAAAACACTTTGAGAACTCTTGATTTCAAAGGCTATTGTCTGCACAAGGCCTGAAGGGTGACATTTTGTTCTGTCATAAGCTGTAGCTTTTAGTGACTAGGCCTTGCTGTTGTATATGAAAACTCAATAACACGCACAAACAAGAAAATCCATCTTGGATGTTGTCACTCTAAAGCTTTTGCTTCAGTAAGAGAAAAACAAAAGAAAGCTTAGGTGTGAAGCTTTGAGGAAGGTAAGTAATGTGTAAGCGGCATGTAAAAGTAATATTTTGGGGGTTATTTACGAAAGGCAAATCCACTTTGCACTACAAGTGCAAACTACAAGTGCAAAGTGCTGTAAATCTGAGGGGTAGATCTGAAATGAGGGGAAGCTCTGCTGATTTTATTATCCAATCATGTGCAAGCTAAAATGTTTTTTTTTTTTTTTTTCCTTGCATGTCCCCCTCGGATCTACAGCGACTGGACTTCTAAGTGCACTTTCAGTGCAATTTCAAGTGCACTTTGCACTTGTAGTTTGCACTTGTAGTGCAAAGTGGATTTACCTTTCGTATATAACCCCCATAGTGTTTTAGTATATATTTTCTTTTTTATAAGAATGGTCAAGAATGAAAAGTACAACTTTATTGAATATTTTTTTTTATAATTTTTTAGTTTGGTAAATATGAAATTTTACATTTGAACCTTTCATTGTTTCATTCACAGACTGCAGATGGAGCTCTGCGCTCCTTTTGTGTAACAAGCTATCCTTGGGGGCTTTGTTGAAAATGCCATTTGTTTACAGAGCTCAATAGCTCAAGATAAAATGTACACAAACAATTGAATTCCTCTCCCTCATTTTGCCTGCTGTGTTCAGATGGGCCAACTGGGAAATGCAATACATATCTATCACTATATACAGTATATATCTATATAGATAGATATATCTATCTATATAGATATATCTGGATAGATAGATAGATAGATATGTATATATACAGTATATTATTATTATTATACAGGATTTATAGAGCGCTAACAGTTTGCACAGCACTTTACAATATTATAGGAGACAGAACAGCAACAATACAATTTAATACAAGAGGGTTAGGAGGGCCCTGCTCATGTGAGCTTACAATCTAATATCTAAATATATCTATAAAGAGAAAGAGAAAGAGAGCGAGAAAAGAAAAGCTCTCTGTAAAAAACCCATAGTGCTCTGGGAATCCAGTTTCATGGATGAACCTTGCATTAGATTTGGAATCTTGATGTAGAATCTTTAAATCTGCAATATACATACAATGGTGGTTGGATGTATACTGTATCTGTGTCTTCTGGTAGGGTGCTTAACATTTATCATGTGACCATTCCTGCCAAGCCCTGTGAAACAGGTTAGAAGAAGGTGCACTGAAAACACCTGTGGGGGTGGGTTACCAGTGAAGAGAAAAATAGCACTCTGACCAGGCTTTTTAGCACATCCAAATACTTCTTCTCTAGACAAACTTCAGCGTCTGCAGGTACTTCATTGAAACCAGATTTTGACCTGATTCACAATTTTTTCCTGAGGGCACCCTAAATAATTCCAGAGAATGGATATTTTATACATAGTTACATTGGACCAGCTTGGACCATTAGAACTATGTATATACCATACCTGTCCAATGCCCCTGCAAAGCAGAATCTAAACCAGGGGTGCCCAACCAGTGGCCCGGGGGCCACATGTGGCCCGCGGAACCCTCTGATGTGGCCCGCGACCTCCTGCTCTGGGATGGTGAGTTGGCATAAGCCGATGCTTCATGCATAGCGCCAACTCTTGTCACAGGTGGAGTAATACCAAATGCTCTCTGCCTGGGACAGCAACAGCTGGTGATACCTTTAATAACAGTCTTTTATTCAGGTAAGTTTAATACTAAAATCACAGTATATGGGCATATCTGTTCTGCAGTGGTTACTGGGCTGTTTTCAAACTGATCCGCAGGTGCAACGCAGAACACCTGCGGGTTACCTGCACTGAGCCATAGACTTCTGTTATTACCTGTGGGTTGGTGCACTTTTGGAAAGTGCACCACACCTGCAGGATATAATAGAAGTCTAAGTGCAGCTAACCCGCAGGAAAGCCACACTGCGCTGCACCCTCGGTTCGGGTAAACCGCAGCGCATCAGTGTGAAAGCAGCCTTAGGCCCCTTTGACACGATCAGTCCGACCCAATTGGACCCTTCGTTTACCTCTATTGAGCCACAGATGTAAACGGACTTGTGGCCGTTTACACCCACCTACCTCTAATTCGATCTGCTAAAAAAAAAAAAAACTGAAGGGTGGATCCATATGCAGAGTGGACATGGACCTGTCCTATGTCTGCTCTGTTTATTGTGGCCCGCGACCGGTTACCAAGTCGCTTAAGTGGCCCTCGCTCTTCAAAAGGTTGGGCACCCCTGTATTAGGGTGTGCACCCCAAAGCTCAAACACACATGCGTGTGTGTGTGTGTGTATTAGCAATGGACAGTGCCAGTAAAGCAGTAGACGATGTCAGTAGGGCAGAGATTGGTGTCAGTAGTTTATTTTAATATTTTTTTTATTTTTGCTCTTTTACAATTTTATAGGAGCCCCACTGGGGGGGCTTTGGTGAAATATCGGGGGTCTAAACAGATCCCTGATGTCTTACTTTTGAGACAGAGAAAGGGACTGAGTACAGAGATTCCCCAGTCTCTTTCTCTTTCTCTGCAGCCAAGCAGCAGGAGGAATCTGCGCAGCACAGGGTGATTAGGGTGTGCCCAGGCACACCTGGCACACCCCATGCTCAAGCCTATGCTGCCTGCCTGCATGCAGTCCCAGCCACATAAAAAAATGACCTATTCGTGCTGTATGGGCGACAAAGCCTAAAGCCTGGTCAGCCTCTGTCTTCAACCTATCACTGGACAATGAAAGAGCAAACGATTAATAAACAAATTCGCTCTGCCCTCTCCTGCAGTTCCCTGTCAAAAATGGTGCATGCAGCATTGCCTAAATGGTTCCTAGTGTCTCTCCTCCCTCGCCCAGACTGAGTCTTGTTGTACAACAGAGGATTATTTTAGGATGACAGCAAAACAGATTCAGGTACTTACACTAGCTGCCATTAAAAATACATTTAAGATAATTGGATTTTTAAATACAATACATGACTGCATTAATTGGCGTTTCCTAATATCTTCCTATAGTTCAGCTTTAATGTCCTTGTCTGGTACATAAAATACAAAGTTCACGTGGGAAGGAGAGGCACAGTGTCAGTTCTGCTAGTCAGCAAGAAGCCATCGCTTGACTGGCTGGATCGCACATATTCTTCTGTGCCCTCGCTCTTCCAGGCTTCTATTGATCATAGATGTTATTACAGCAATTTGTGTATCCTAGCAAGACACTGTGTGAGGTCTGAAAGCCTGGTGATTATACTAGGAAATAGACTGGGGAGGGAAAAAAAACTAGGTAAAGAATTGGCTACTGTATAATTTACCTTGAGGAAGGTCATTGAAGATCGACAGATAAGCGGCACATCACGTACCATGAAAGTACAGCACCTCACGGCTAGTCTTCAGACTGTCGGGGTCTAACAGTACAGAATCCATTTTATTCAATTTAGAGGAGCGACGTGACAGGTTGTGTGATCAGAGGCCAGGAAGTCACATCTGCGTCGTCTCCTTAGTGCGCTACCTGGCTTTTATGACTTGGGGACTGAATGCGCTTTTTATTCATGTGATAATAATGTTTTCACGAGTAAAGCTCTAAAATAGTCTGGCTGTTTATAACAGCTTACAGGCTTCAGAAGGCTTCAGAAGGCCTATTGGCTGGTACAGTGTGATTTATGTTCGCTGTCGCCGGTCTGATCTATGGCGTGTTAAAAGATAATACTACGCAGTGGTGAAAAACTCACAATGTTAATTAACATGGCAGAATAAGACTATTTACATACCTGAGCGGCGGGAGATAAAGAAGCCTGCCAAGCAATGATGACGTGGCAGGTAATGCAAGATGACGTCATTAAGGTGTTAATTTTTAGTTCACGGGCATG
Source organism: Rana muscosa (assembly GCA_029206835.1). Taxonomy (NCBI): domain Eukaryota; kingdom Metazoa; phylum Chordata; class Amphibia; order Anura; family Ranidae; genus Rana; species Rana muscosa. Next base: position 343,376,748 of record CM055119.1, read on the forward strand.
GCACATACAGTTGCAATAAAAAGTATGTGAACCCTTTTGGAATGATATGGATTTCTGCACAAATTGGTCATAAAATGTGATCTGATCTTCATCTAAGTCACAAAAATAGACAATCACAGTCTGCTTAAACGAATAACACACAAATAATTAAATGTTACCATGTTTTTAATGAACACACCACGTAAACATTCACAGTGCAGGTGGAAAAAGTATGTGAACCCCTAGACTAATGAGATCTCCAAGAGCTAATTGGAGTGAAGTGTCAGCCAACTGGAGTCCAATCAATGAGATGAGATTGGAGGTGTTGGTTACAGCTGCCCTGCCCTCTAAAAAACACACACCAGTTCAGGGTTTGCTTTTCACAAGAAGCATTGCCTGATGTGAATGATGCCCCGCACAAAAGAGCTCTCAGAAGACCTACGATTAAGAAATGTTGACTTGCATAAAGCCGGAAAGGGTTATAAAAGTATCTCCAAAAGCCTTGCTGTTCATCAGTCCACGGTAAGACAAATTGTCTATAAATGGAGAAAGTTCAGCACTGCTGCTACTCTCCCTAGGAGTGGGCGTCCTGTAAAGGTGACTGCAAGAGCACAGCGCAGACTGCTCAATGAGGTGAAGAAGAATCCTAAAGTGTCAGCTAAAGACTTACAAAAGTCTCTGGCATATGCTAACATCCCTGTTAGCGAATCTACGATACGTAAAACACTAAACAAGAATGGATTTCATGGGAGGATACCACAGAGGAAACCACTGCTGTCCAAAAAAAACATTGCTGCACGTTTACAGTTTGCACAAGAGCACCTGGATGTTCCACAGCAGTACTGGCAAAATATTCTGTAGACAGATGAAACCAAAGTTGAGTTGTTTGGAAGAAACACCAACATCAAAACCTTGTCCCAACTGTGAAGTATGGTGGTGGGGGCATCATGGTTTAGGGCTGCTTTGCTGCGTCAGGGCCTGGACGGATTGCTATCATCAAAGGAAAAATTTATTCCCAAGTTTATCAAGACATTTTGCAGTAGAACTTAAGGCCATCTGTCCACCAGCTGAAGCTCAACAGAAGATGGGTGTTGCAACAGGACAACGACCCAAAGCATAAAAGTAAATCAACAGAACGGCTTAAACAGAAGAAAATACACCTTCTGGAGTGGCCCAGTCAGAGTCCTGACCTCAACCCGATTGAGATGCTGTGGCATGACCTCAAGAAAGCGATTCACACCAGACATCCCAAGAACTGAACTGAAACAGTTCTGTAAAGAGGAATGGTCAAGAATTACTCCTGACCGTTGTGCACGCCTGATCTGCAACTACAGGAAACGATTGGTTGAAGTTATTGCTGACAAAGGAGGTTCAACCAGTTATTAAATCCAAGGGTTCACATACTTTTTCCACCTGCACTGTGAATGTTTACATGGTGTGTTCAATAAAAACATGGTAACATTTAATTCTTTGTGTGTTATTAGTTTAAGCAGACTGTGATTGTCTATTGTTGTGACTTAGATCACATTTTATGACCAATTTGTGCAGAAATCCATATCATTCCAAAAGGGTTCACATACTTTTTATTGCAACTGTATGCACTGGACACTGGCACATTGTAAAGTCCAATGCCGGAATCCCCACCTCTCCTACAAATTTTTCCTATTTATACATACACTATATTTCCAAAAGTATTGGGATACCTGCTTTTACATGAACTTTAATGGCATCTCAGTCTGATGCCGCGTACAGACGTTCGGAATTTCTGACAACAAAACCGTGGGGGTTTTTTTCCGACGGATTTTCGCTCAAACTTGTCTTGGATACACACAGTCGCACAAATGTTGCTCAGAAAATCCGATGGTCAAGAACGCGGAGACGTACAACACTACGACGAGCTGAGAAAAATTAGGTACAATGATTCCGAGCATGCATCAAATTGGTTCCAAACATGCGCAGCACTTTTGTGCGTTGGAAATGGCTACACACGATCCGAATTTCCGACAAGAACTTTTGTTGTTGGAAAAATAGAGAACCTGTTCTCAAACATTTGTTGTCGCAAATTCCGACAGCAAATGTCCGATGGGGCCTACACACGGTCGGAATATCCGATCAAAAGCTCACATCGAACATTTGTTGTCGGAAATTCCGATCGTGTGTACGCGGCATTAGTCTGTAGGGTTCAATATTGAGTTGGCCCACCCTTTGGAGCTATAACAGCTTCAACTCTTCTAGGAAGGCTACACAAGGTTTAGGAGTGTCTATGGGAATGTATGACCATTCTTCCAGATGTGCATTTGTGAGGTCAGGCACTGATGTTAGATGAGAAGGCCTGGCTTGCTGTCTCCACTCTAATTCATCTCAAAGGTGTTCCATCGGGTTGAGGTCAGGACTCTGCAGACCAGTTACAGTAAGTTCCTCCACAAAAACTCGCTCACCCATGTCCTTATAGATCTTGCTGGTCAAAATCATTTGGTGGAGGAGGGATTATGTTTTGGGGTTGTTTTTCAAGGGTTGGACTTGGCCCCTTAGTTCCAGTGAAGGGAACTCCTAAGTCGTCAGCATACCAAGAGATTTTGGATAATTTTATGCTCCCAACTTTGTGAGAACAGTTTGGGGATGGCCTTTTCCGGTTCCAACACGACTGCACACTAGTGCACAAAGCAACGTCCATAAAGACATGGATGAGTGAGTTTGGGGTGAAGGAACTTTACTGGCCTGCACAGAGTCCTGACCTCAACCCAATAGAACACCTTTGGGATGAAAAATGCCCCGTACACACGATCAGAAATTCCGACAAGAAAAGTCCGATGTGAGCTTTTGGACGGAATTTCCGACCGTGTGTATACTCCATTGGACTTTTGCTGTCGGAATTTCCGCCAACAAATGATTGAGAGCTGGTTCGCAAATTTTCAGACGGAAAAAATATCTAGCGTAAAATCTGATCGTCTGTAGCAATTTGGATGCGCAAAATTCGACGCATGTTTGGAAACAATTCGACGCATGCTCGGAAGCATTGAACGTAATTTTCTCGGCTCGTCGTAGTGTTGTACGTCACCGCGTTCTTGACGGTCGAAAGTTCAGAGAACTTTTGTGTGACCGTGTGTATGCAAGCCAAGCTTGAGCGGAATTCCGTCGGAAAGACCATCCAAGGTGTACGCGGCATTAGAGTGTAGATTACGAGCCAGGCCTTCTCGTCCAAAATAGTGCCTGACCTCACAAGTGCGCTTTTGGAAGAATGGTCAAACATTCCCATAGACATGATAGAATAGAAAAAACTCTTGGATTCCCCCACACTAAAAGGGTTAAATGCTCATTAAGTCTAAGGTGTGGCATCACTTACCCCACACCAACAATGCCAGCCCTGGCAGGCTCTGGTACTGCCCTCTTTTCTCTAACACTCCTGGCTGTGAGCCATTCCTCGTCATTATTGCATACAATTCCATGTATGAGGAGGAGAGCATGTAACCGTGACTGGGAGCAGCGTAGAGAGCGGTCACATGGATGGAGGGTAAAAGATTTGGAAAAAAGTGTCTGGAAAATGTATCAGTGCAGTACAATATACCTTTAATAAAACATGTGTGCTCCAGGTTCTATGTTATAAATATAAAAAAAGCCACATGTTTTATTAGAGGTATTTTGTAATTTTGTAAGGCAGCATTTTCAATCGTTTTACCGAGGAGGAACCCTTGAAGTAATTTTCACATCTCAATGAACCTCTCTTAAAAATTATAATAGATAAAATTCATGGTACATGATCAAAAAGTTCTCGAAAGATTAAATTAAAAGAAGAATATGACCTACATAGTAAAATATCTGAAACTCAGAGCTGAATATTTTACTGCATCGCAATGCCTCTGTGTGAATAGAAGTTAATGAAATGTCAGTTATGATATCTCAATAAAGTTCTACCAAAAAGCAAAGTAAACAGTACGATGCACCAGAATTAGTGGATTGGTACTTTTTCCTCCCAGTGCATAAGTCCTTAAAGAGAAACAGTCAGACAGACAGATGCTGTTTTCTTTCAGACCTTCTCCCTATAACTGGAACTCTGAGTGGCTGAACAGAGCAGGGGATGAATCACTAACATTGTTGTGTGTGTAAATTTGAACTTCAGCTAGTGAGCATGTTTTTTTTTAAGCAGAGAAACTAATGTCAGGTAAATATGTGAAATTAAGCCAGGACTTCTATCTTCTGGCTGGAATTGTACAGTGCCTTGAAAAAGTATTTATACCCCTTGCAATTTTCCACATCTTGTCATGTTGCAACCAAAAACGTTAATTAGTTTTATTGGAATTTTATGATTGACCAACAAAAAGTGGCACATAATTGTGAAGTGGAAGGAAAATGATAAATGGTTTTCAATTTTTTTTATAAATAAATATGTGAAAAGTGTGGTGTGCATTTGTATTCAGCCCCCTTTACTCTGATATATAAAAGGGGGGGGAGTTTGGGACTTTAGATGAGGCTGCAGGCATGGTGCGGGTAAAAAATACACATTTATTGATCATAAAAATGCATGACACATCACAGAGACAGATTATATGTTGAACAAAAAAACATTGCAATAAATGTCGTTTCATATTGTCTGCCAGACACATATGTATGTGCGTGTACAGTACAAGCAACAAGGAAACAACAATGCATAACCAAGCGCCACATAGACATCTGGGCTGATAAATGGATACATAGAATGAATATACATGTGTACAGATATCCTATTGACAGCCATGGCGACAAAAATAAAATATATACCTGTATATATATAAACATGTATATCTGTATATAAAAAAACAGTGACACATAAAAGGTTGAATGGAGTTTGTCCTATAAGGTCATGTAGTGCATCCCTGGTGCCCGACGCGTTTCGTGTAAATGGGACACTCTTCAGGGGCGGATGCTTGAAATATTTACAAAGAATATAATAGTGCGAACTGGTTGAGTATGGTGGGTGGTCAAAAAGGGGTGAGAAAGGTTGGAAGATGTAAAATATATATCCACCTGGGGTACTCACATGGAATCTTAGGCAGGAGGACGTGGTGAGTATAGGGCCCCGGCCACACGAGTCCGCCACAGGAGCTGAGGCGACGTGCCATGCACACAGGCGGGGGCACAGAGGACCCCCCCAAAAAAGTAAATACAGGACATGGTGTGCTGACTTGCATGGTATGCCAAAAATGAACCAAATGGTGGTGGCCAAATGGAATCTGAAAAACAATGTCCTGATGTCAGTCTACATTGGAGCCAGGTATGAAAAACAAACCACCCACATGTGAAGATGGGTAAGGGCACCTTTTGCTAGCGTCTTGACTTCCCAAAACATCTAGAAGAAACGATAGTGTGGTGTAGCATCTCCAATGAACCGGCATGAAGAGTGTATGGAGGGAGGGAGCCTCAATATAACCACCCATACCCGGTGCACGCAGGCACGTAACCAGCCTCACGTGGGCACGACGCACACCAGGAAGAGTGCCGTCGTGGGCGGGATCCGCCAACTGAAGCACTCATTGAACCCTGGTGGCTCCGGCTGAGATGAGAGAACTCGCGTCCAGCGCTGTGACGCCAGAGATGACGTCATGCGCTGAACGGGGTACGTGATGCCGATGCACTGTGTGTGCAAGCCCCACCACCACACAAAAACCCGCGCACAAGGGGGCAGGGGAAAGGATGGCATGGAGACGGCACGCAGAGCGTGTCGCAGCTCCCGAAATGGCAGGCAAAGAAGGCCATGGACACATAATGCATCACGGCCATATGTAAAAAAAACATGGTATGTCGCATGTATGCTGTTGGGGCTCAAGGACACTGAATAACCATGTCCTGAGTGTGCTCAATCTGGACCTGGTACATTACCTTCCCAGATTATAGCGGCCCAGCACCTGGGTGGTAGGGGAGCACTACCAACCCTGCCTAGCAGACCTCCATCCCTATATGGCGAGACAAGGGGGGGGAGTTTGGGACTTTGAATGAGGTGCATATGTGGTGCACCTCCATCCCGGGTTCAGAGTATATAAAAGAGGGGGGAAGTTTGGGACTTTAGATGAGGCTGCAGGCATGGTGCTGGTAAAAAAATACACATTTATTGATCATAAAAATGCATGACACATCACAGAGCCAAATTATATGTTGAACAAAAAAACATTGCAATACATGTTAAATTTAAATTACTCTGATACCTCTAACTAAAGTCTAGTGGAACAAATTGCATTCAGAAGTCTAATTAGTAAATAGAGTCCACCTGCCTGTAATTTAATCTCAGTATAAATACAGCTGTTCTGTGAAGCCCTCAGAGGTTTGTTAGAGAACCTTAGTGAACAAACAGCATCATGAAGGCCAAGGAACACATTAGACAGGTCAGGGATTAGGTTGTGGAGAAGATTAAAGCAGGGTTAGGTTATAAAAAAATATCCCAAGCTTTGAACATCTCACAGAGCACTGTTCAATCCATCATCCGAAAATGGAAAAAGTATGACACAACTGCAAACCTACCAAGACATGGCCATCCACCTAAAGTGACAGACTGGGCAAGGAGAGCATTAATAAAAGAAGCAGCCAAGAGGCCCATGGTAACTCTGGAGGAGCTGCAGAGATCCACAGCTCAGGTGGGAGAATCTGTCCACAGGACAACTATTATGCGGCGTACACACGATCGTTTTTCATGCCGTTAAAAATGCAATTTTTTAAAATGGCCATTAAAACCGATCCTGTGTATGCTCCAGAGTATTTTTAACGGCGTGAAAAACGGCCATTAAAAATTTCGAACATGCTCTATTTTTTCACGTCGTTTTTCATGTCGTTTTTTTTAACAACGTGAAAAACGATAGTGTGTATGCTTTTACGAGGGAAAAAAAACGCGCATGCTCAGAATCAGGTATGATACGGGAGCGCTCATTCTGGTAAAACTAGCGTTCGTAATGGAGATAGCACATTCATCACGCTGTAACGGACTGAAAAGCACGAGGCTGAAAAGCGCGAATCGCCGCTCAACAAAGTTTACTAACATGAAGGGTGGCGCCATCCGAATGGAACTTCCCCTTTATAGTGCTGTCGTACGTGTTGTACGTCACTGCGCTTTGCTCGAGCGTTTTTTAATGATCGTGTGGATGCAAGACAGGCTTGAGAGGAAACATGAAAAAAAAACGACGAGAAAAACGTTGGTTAAAAAAATGGCATGAAAAACGATCGTGTGTACGCCGCATTAGTTGTGCACTCCACAAATCTGGCCTTTATGGATGAGTGGCAAGTAGAAAGCCATTGTTGAAAGAAAGCCATACGAAGTCCCGTTTGCAGTTTGCAAGAAGCCATGTGGGGGACACAGCATGTGGAAGAAGGTGCTCTAGTCTGATGAGACCAAAATTTAACTTTTTGGCCTAAAAGCAAATTGCTATGTGTGACAGAAAGCTAACACTGCACATCACCCTAAACACACCATCCCCACCGTGAAACATGGTGGTGAAAGCTTCATGTTGTTGGGATCCTTTCTTTAGCAGGGACAGGGAAGCTGGTCAGAGTTGATGGGAAGATGGATGGAGCCAAATACAGGGCAATCTTAGAAGAAAACCTGTAATGCCTTGTACACACGACCCGATTTTTGGATGGAAAAAGTCCAACGGGCTCTTTTCATCGGATATTCCGTTCATGTGTTTGCCCCATCTGACTTTTTCCTTCAGAAATTCCGATGGAATTAGATAGGGAACTTGTTCTCTTTTTTTCCGACGGACAAAAATTTCTATCGGAAAGTCCATTCGTCTGTATGCAATTCCGACGGACTAAAAACCACGCATGCTCAGAATCAAGCAGAAGAGCCGAACTGCCTATTGAACTTCATTAAATCCCAATAAAATACATTTAAGTTTTTGGTTGTAACATGACAAAATGTGGAAAATTTCAAGGTGTATGAAAACTTTTTCAAGGCACTGTAAATATATCATATTGATTTGCAATATTTTGTATTTAGCAGACTAAAAATATAGTTTTTTTTAGTACTGATCATAAGTAAATAAAGAAACTATACAGTATATAAAACACAAAACACCATTCCCCTTAAGGTCCATACCTGCCAACGTTGTAAAAATCTGTTCCTCCATCTTTAGTGGAGTGGGGCAAAGTTTGATCCCCCACTCTTTTCTTGCTGTCTGTCCGGGGCTGCAATAGGTAGATAGGCAGAGCTTAAGGCCCCTTCACAACGCTGGTTCCCGCTATGAGATTATAACATGCAATTTTCAGGTGATTCTGTGTGTCACATAGGGCAACCCATTCACTTGGAAGCAGGAACTTTTTTCGGGCGACAAATGCGCACAGGGCAGCTCATGTACACGATTTGTGAAGGCATGGTTTGCCGCGATTACCGCCCCCGACAATCGTGGCAGAATTGCATTGCCTTTGGGGTGCCATTGAAGGATAATGGCCCACAAAAATGTGCAGCGTATTATGCTGTGATTGCCACACGATTTGGGATCATGGGCAGAATCCAGTGATTCTGACTGTGATCCCAAATCGTGAGGTGTGGACAGGCTCTTAACATGAAATACTGGATGTGACAGACCCAACCAGAACAGGAGCTTATGGAGAGGACAAGAGCAAGCCTCCTACCCATTAATTATGGCCCATGGAGAGAGCAGATCATTCTCCAATGATGGACAACGTTGTGATGAACGTCGAGAGAGAGGCTTGGATTAATTCTCTGAATAAAGATAATAAAGTTTCCCTTCTGGAGTGGATGGAAAGATGGAATATTAATCTTGTACGGGTTAAAGGTCAGAGAAAATATGGTGGTCCTCCTGCAGACTGGGTTAGAGAGGCTCCTTCACCTGGGACAGAAATATGTTTCAACAATATCCCTCAAGAAATCTTTGAAGATAAATTAATTCCACCATTTCAGACTACTGGAACACTTTATAAGTTTATCTCCTAGAGTGTTGTAGACTTTTGCCAGACAGTCTAAGGTGGAGTGGGATCACTGTTATGTGTGTCTTTGTCCCATTGTGTGCCTTCTAGGTGTGCATTCCCTTTGTTAATTGAGTCACCTATTGTTTTTGTGTGTCTACTCATCTCTTGGAGAGGTGATTAATATTGTGACCTTGTTATCGAACCATTGTGGGATGTTAAGCGTTTATGCTTATGATAATGTTAAAGTACTTTGTATATCCAGGGTGGTGGGCTGGGTGCCGAACGGTCTTGTCACCTAGGCTGGTTTAAGTGGCTAGTTGTTAATTAGTTCATGTTAAGTAGATCACTGTCGGCTATTAGTTGCTAGAGGTGGATTAGCATACTGTTTATCTTGGCTGTTCCTTAGCTATGTTAATTTTATTCCTGTATACAGTTTCCTTTGCATACGATAATGTGATTAGGCTCACCTGAGCTGGTGTGCTATATATTCTGTGTGATTTTACAATAAAGTGAGTTTCAGTTTGCATCTAAGCTAGTGTTGTATAATCTTGGGTGCTCAGCTTCAATACCCGGTTTCTGGGTCCAGACTGGAGGAAGCTATATCTTGACGGAAGCACCCAAGCTGAGTGCTGGACGGTTTCTGTCACACTGAGTGCATATTCTATATATTATTTCCCAGCCAGAAGGTGGAGCTCTAGGTTTTGTCACATGTTTGCTAGACTACATTTAACTTCTTTGCTAAAAAGAAATCCAGTTCCTTACAGAACTCAATAGCTCAAGCTGAAATTGATACAAGCAACTACATGAGTATTGGGACACCATGTAGAGCAGAGGTGGGCCTTCTTGCCATCAGTCCTGACAGATCAGCTGACAGCTATCTGGTGGACTCCGCTGCCAGTAACCACCAGCATGCAGAGCTACCTAAAAGGCACTCATGCTTCTTTGGGCCTTGCACTCCCTGTTCTTACCTTCAGGGGTGCTTAGCACTCAGCCGCAAGGGAAGCCCCCTCGTTAAGGTGGCCTTCAACCAGGTATGTGACCATGAGTAATGAGTCAGAAGAATAACTTCTTCCCCACATCCCTCCTGGAGGAGTTTCAATGGAGTTTTAATCAAGGAGAGCTAGTCTGAAAGTAAGCAGCTTCTTCAGGTGTTCTCTATTTAGAAAACTTGTAGTAACCCCTTCCCAACATTAAAGATATACAGTGTGAGTATAAAAAGTATACACTTTAAAATTTACCCAAACCCATTGCTATTTCCATTTACAGCTGAATTCTGAGATAAAATGGATATAGGGAAAAGTTTATCTGCCAAAGGAGCTGCATCTATAACCATCAGGTTTGGAGATTGTCAAATAGCATTGAGACAAGTAAACACTATACAGGGATATGATTTGTTCATATTTCATGTCTGCGTTTTACAACCACTTGCAATATCTTTTACCTACACCTGTTTGCTGGAAATGGTCTATGCCCCTTACATTCCCAGTATACCTTTGACGGTTAGTACATAGCAAAGTTTAGATCTCAGACTTGATATTTAGTACATGGAACTCTCTAACTGTATAGAAGGCGCCTGGAAGGTGTCAGATTAGTTAGCTAATATCAAGACTAACTGCAGTGCTGACCTGACTTAGGAGAGAAGAAGACCATTGATCCTGGATAATCAAGATCTCATTAGCTGAACTCCTGTTCATCACAAAGTACAATCAATGATTATTGAAAGGTGATAAATCTGCTGACCGCCAATCATTTAGCAGCTGAAGAGGGAATCAAAAAATAAATTAAAAAAAATTATAAGAAGCATCAATTAGATGTAAAACCTTTTCCTTTTCTGCACAGTCTTTCAGGGTTCTATCGTGTACAATGTCAATGTTTTACACTTAAAGCCCATTATTGTATTTTTTTAAAACGATATGCTAGCTTTAAAAAATAAAGAATAAATACATATTTTATATATATATATATATATATATACACACACACACACGCACACACACACACACACACACACACACACACACACACACACACACACACTATTTTGTCAAAAGTATTGGGACACCTGCCTTTACACGCACATGAACTTTAATGGCATCCCAGTCTAAGTCTGTAGGGTTCAATATTGAGTTGGCCCACCCTTTGCAGCTATAACAGCTTCAACTCTTCTGGGAAGGCTGTCCACAAGGTTTAGGAGTGTGTCTATGGGAATGTTTGACCATTCTTTCAGAAGCGCATTTGTGAGGTCAGGCACTGATGTTGGACAAGAAGGCCTGGCTCGCAGTCTCCCCTCTAATTCATCCCAAAGGTGTTCTATCGGGTTGAGGTTAGTCAAGTTCCTCCACCCCAAACTCCCTCATCCATGTCTTTATGAACCTTGCTTTGTGCACTGGTCCAAATCATATGGTGGAGGGGGGATTATGGTGTGGGGTTGTTTTTTAGGGCTCGGGTTTGGCCCCTTAGTTCCAATGAAGGGAACTCTTAAGGCGTCAGCATACCAAGACATTTTGGACAATTTCATGCTCCCAACGATGACTGTGCACCAGTGCACAAAGCAAGGTCCATAAAGACATGGATGAGCGAGTTTGGGGTGGAGGAACTTGACTGGTCTGCACAGAGTCCTGACCTCAACCAGATAGAACACCTTTGGGATAAATTAGAGCAGAGACTGCGAGCCAGGCCTTCTCGTCCAATATCAGTGTCTGACCTCACAAATGCTCTTCTGGAAGAATGGTCAAACATTCTCATAGACACACTCCTAAACCTTGTGGACAGAATTACCTGTTGCGTTAGGAGGCCTAGCCCTACCCTGTCTTATAAAGTATTATTGGGCAGCGGTCCTGGTTACTGGTGGCTGTCAGAGTTGCCGGCCAACCCGGCATCTACCCTAGAAGCGGCGCTGCTGGGTTCCTATGCAGAGTTGAGGAATCTTATCCACAGGTGTCCTAGATCCAGTCCGCAGATGACACCCCCCATGCGTGCGACTCTCAAAGTATGGGATACAGTTCAACTCAAGATTGGGAAACCAAACACCTGGTCCCCTGTGACCCCGTTATGGGGTAATCCCCGTCTGCCCCACTTCCACTCCACTCCTGACCCGGCCCTGTGGGCCAGACATGGGATAACGACGCTGGGAGATATAGTAACCCGGGGACAAATGATTGTTTTCGATGATCCTAAAAGAGACAAGGGCCTGCCGAACCACATGTTTTTTCGATATCTCCAGCTGTGCCATGCTCTTCGTTCTCAGTTCCCCTCCTCGGTTACTTTGCAGATGTCAGATCTAGAGAGTGTGTTGAGGTCCTCGGAAAGTGGGAAAACATTATCTACAATATATAACATGCTAGCTGTCCTTGACACGTCTAAGGTATCTCAACTCTTTACGCTATGGCAGGAGGATATCCCTAATTTGACTGACGAGGACTGGGAGGAGGGGATCCAACAATACCTACCCTTGACAATCTCAGCCAGGGATAGGTTTACCCATGTGAATTTCCTGCACGGCGCTTACTACTCCCCGGCACGGCTGGCGCAAATCTACCCTGGCCGCTCGGCGGTATGCCCCAAATGTGGCTCTGATAGCGCAGACTTTATGCATGTGGTCTGGTCATGCCCTAGGGTGGAGGTATTCTGAAGGCCAGTTCTTGATGACATCAATTCTATAGGGAAGATGATGGTCCCGTTTAGCCCTATCCCCCTTCTGTTAGGAATTTGCGATTTTCTAGAAGCTCCCCAAGGGAAAAAACGTTTTGTCTTTTATGAGTCACTTTACGCTAGGAAAGCCATACTTCTTCAATGGAATCAAACCCTCCCCCCCACTAGACAACTCTGGCTATCCCTGGTAAATGCTGCTCTGTCCCTCTATAAATTGACCTACATGGGACGAAATTGTCCTAAGAAATTCGATAAAATATGGGCCGCTTGGGTGAAGGCGCAACACCTGACCCTTGAGTAGGACTCGGAGATTTTTTACTTTTCATGCTCCCCCCCACAACCCCCCCAGCTCTGTCTTTTGATAAGTGGGTCCAATAGTGCATGGTGCAATACTTGCTCGGACAGGTGGGCTACACCCCCCCCCCCCACGAGGTCTCGAGTTTATATACTTTGCCATTAAACTCACTTGATGTGACTTGCTGACCTGATACCGTTACTGTAATAATTGGTTCTAACATGTTGTGTTCATTTATTTATGATTATGTCTGAATGTAATTGCTCCTTGATTTATTCTTTGTCTGTCTGTTAAAATTAAATAAACTTTATGTTAAAAAGAAAAAGAAAAAACCTTGTAGACAGCCTTTCCAGAAGAGTTGAAGTTGTTATAGCTGTAAAGAGTAGGCCAAGTCAGTTTTGAATCCTACGGACTAAAGCCTCGTACACACGACCGAGAATCTCGTCAGGAAAAAACTTTTTCCTGACGAGATACTTGACAAGAATCTTGTCCCAGCCGAGTGTACACATGTACGATTCAAAAGAACCGCCGTTATTTTGAATGGCACGAACGCGGTGACGTCATTGACTACGACGAGCGTGCGCTCGTCACATTCAATGCCGTCGCCGCCATCTTGCTACACCCTACCCATGCCTAGGAAGCTACCGCGCATGCGTCAAAGTCATTTCGAGCATGCGCGGGTTTCCACGGCAACGGGTAAGCGTACACACTCTCTGGTTTCTCGTCGGGAAACAGGCCGACGAGAATCCCGACGAGAAAATAGAGAGCAGGTTCTCTATTTTTCTCGTTGAGATTCTGGCCAGTTTTCTTGATGAGAAACCTGAAAGCCTCGTACACACGGCCAGTATACTCGTCAAGAAAGCTCTGCCAGCTATTTTTTTGCTGGTTCTTGCCGAGAAAATCGGTCGTGTGTACGAGGCTTCAGACTGGGATGTTATTAAAGTTCATGTGCGTGTAAAAGGCAGGTGTCTCAATACTTTTGACAATACAGTGTATGTACACCGTAGCTTTGCAATACTCACCTTCTCTCTGGCAACGTCTCTCCCCGATCTGTGGTCCTCTTCGGGGGCCAGTGCACACACGCTGCGAGTTCCATGCAATCCGGGTGCAGTGCAATTTCAGTCCATTCATTTGAATGGGCTCAACACATGATGAAAAGCAGCGCATGCACTACTTTAAAAAACACACAGCAACCAGTGAAGTGACTACTCTCAGAGATTAAAAAAATCCACCTACATAAGTTGTACCTGTCTATCTGCAATCTTCTGTTCTCTACATTCGTTCAAAGTCCAGAATTTATCAACCTGTCTAAGCTGTCACATCGCGGCGATCGTTTTTGCGGCATGTCAGTCTGACACACTGCAACTTCGATCTAGGTAAAAAGTCTCTGACGGAGACTCTTTACCACGTGATCAGCCGTGTCTAATCACAGCTGATCACGATGTAAACAGGAAGAGCCATTAATCAGCTTTTCCTCACTTGCGTGCAGCCACAGCTTAGCTCAAAGCAGCCCCAGGGCAGGCAGCCTACCGGGAAATCTCCAGGTATCCCGGTAGGCCAGTCCGGCCCTGCTTGCGTCTGACAGACGTGAGTAGAGGAGAGTCAATCGGCTGCTCTCCTGACAGGGAGGGTCTGTGCTGATTGTTTATTAGAACAGCCCCCCCCGCAGATGCCCACCCAGGACCACCAGGGATGGCCATCACCGATGACCACCAGGTATGGCATCCCTGGTGGCCATGGGTGGCAATGTGTGCCCACACATGATGCCAATCAGTGCCCACCAGCAATAACTGCCAGTGCCTCCTAATCAGTGATGCCGATCAGTGCCATCAATCAGTGTCAGTGACACTCATCAGTGTCCATCAGTGTCACCTTACATTACTCATCCATGCCAACTATAAGTGCCCATCAGTGCAGCCTATCAGTGCCCATCAGTGTTGCCTATCAGTGCCCATCAGTGCCATCTATGAGTGCCTATCTGTGCCGCCTATGAGTGCCCATCAGTGCTGCATATCAGTGCCACCTATCAGTGCCGCCTATCAGTGCCCATCAGTGTTGCATATCAGTGCCCATCATCAGTGCCACCTCATTGGTGCCACCTCATCCACGCTCATCAGTGCCACCTTATCAGTGCCCGTCAGTGCAGCCTCAACAGTGCCCATCAGTGAAGGAGAAAACTTACTTATTTACAAAATTTTATAACAGAAACTAAGAAAAACATATTTTTTTTTTAAATGTTCGGTCTTTTTATATTTGTTTAGCAAAAAATAAAAACCGCAGAGGTGAACCACCAAAAGAAAGCTCTATTTGTGGGAACAAAATTATAAAAATGTTGTCTGGGTACAGTGTTGCATGACCGCGCAATTGTCATTTAAACAGCGACAGCGCTGAAAGCTGAAAATTGGCTTGGGCAGGAAGGGGGGGGGAAGTGCTTGGTATAGAAGTAGTTAAGGTCCCTCCCCTGTCACCATTTTTTGTTTTTCTCTTGGTGTCAGGAAAACTTGTCAGAAGTGATTCATGCTGATAGCAGAGGAACGGAGCAACAGACAGAAATTACACTTAGTTCTCTGGATTGAGACACACTATAGAAGGATATGTTTATTCATATTTCATGTCAACTTTAAGTTAAAGTGTTTGTAAAGGCTGAAGTTTTTTTTTTACCTTCATGCATTCTCTGTATATAGGTAAAAAAAATCTTCAGTATGCAGCTCCCCCCGGAGCCTCGTCTAATACTTACCTGAGCCCAATCTTGATCCAGCGATGTGCATGAGAGCAGCTACTCTCCCAGGTCTCTGCCTTCTCATTGGCTAAGAGACAGGATCCATTGATATTTTTAGCTATCTGTAAGGGTTGAACAAGTGTAAGGAGCATTCTTCCCACTGAACATCACACTAATGTATCATGAGCTGTAGATATAGTCATTTTTAACAGGGGTTCCCTGAGACTGGAATGTTTTTTTAAGGGTTTCTTTGTGTTGTAAAGGTGGAAAATGGCTGGGATAGATGATGATGGACGTACTCCAGCCAGGAAAGAGGCTCTATCTGACTTACTGCAGCTTCTAATGCACACTGTTAGAAGTTCACAGTGTGCAGTGAAATCAAGCTAAGCTAATTCAGTACAGTAGAGAAGCCTGTACAGCTGTGCAAGACTGAAGGGAAGGCTAGACATGCCTCAGCAAAGGGCTGACTGAAACTGACAGGGAATGCTGAGACTTGTAGTTCCACAGAAGAAGAACAAGCATTCGTCAGAGCCTAGTGGGAGAGAAAAGTGTAAAAAGGGTAAAGTGTAATGGCTGGAGAGCCAGAGCATGCTTTGCCCCTCCGATGAGGTAACTAATTCACATTACTATTAAGGAGTTTTGCCTTAGCGAAGCGGCATGCATGCTCCTCGGCTAGGGTTTGTGATTTATCCTTTTGTAAAATCCAATTACACTGCAAGGGAACACAATGCAATCTATCAGCCGGGGCTCGGTGGGATAAACAAGCCACAGTCAATAGTGTTAGCAGCCATTATTAGAACAGGGCACCACATGACATTTCTCCGCGCCGAGAAGGAAAGCAGGAGTTATGGATTCGGCAATTTTCATATGAATATACATGGAAAATCATTATGATGGAACTATATCATCCTCCGACTACCAGATGATACTATGGCAGGGAATACCTTCTTCCTTTTTGTATGTTTCCTCGAGCTAAAACACACTGAAGATCAAAGAGAATGAGCAAAACAACGTCAGGAGGATTTATAAAAATTGACCTGCATTTGGACCCTTTGCCTATAGCAAGCAATTGTGTTTTGCTCTTTATACAAAAGAATTTAAAGCTGAACTCCGGCCTTCCCTTCAGTCTTGCGCATTTGTACAGGCTCCTCTCCTGTACTGAAATGGCTTCCTCCGATTTCACTGCACACCATGAGCTTCTAACAGTGTGCATTAGAAGCTGCAGCAAGTCACATAGAGTCTTGACAATATCCAGTATCATCTAGCTCTTTCGTCCGGAGCCTGACAGTCCCTGGCCCAGCTCCTTTTAATCCATTGGATTCCATTTTTTTCAATCATGGAGGTTCAGCATTAGAGCTGCACGATTAATCGTTAAAAAGATTGTGATTTCCATTCAACCCCCCCCCCCCCACACTATCTTAATCCAGCATTTCCACGATTCATGTAACAAGCGCAGAGCAGTTCCTTGCTCACAGCTTTCAAAAACAAAGAAAGCAGCCCGCAATGTTTATCAACAACATTGCTCAGCGCTGAAAGAGAGATAAAAAGAAACATTGTATCTTTCTTTTTTTTATAATTTTTTTTTTTTTTATTTTAACAAAAGGAAAATGAACAGCCTCTTCCATAATTAACATACGGCACCTGTATATAAGCAACATATCATCAAATTCAATATCATTTAACCTTGACGTTAAGGTGGTTGTAAACCCACTTTTCGTTTTTTTTTATTTCCCCCACCTGCAATAGAAAGGCATAATGAGCTAGTATGACTAGCATATTAGCTCATTATGTACCACTTACCTTAGATCGGGGCCCCCGAAGCAGTCCGCGTCCCTCTGTCCAGCCGCAGACATCACTGTGGCGATAGCCGGAATGTTAGTTCTGGGTATCGCCGCACCAACCAATCACAGCGCCGCTCCGGCGCTGTGATTGGCTGGAGCGGCGAAGACGTGACTCTGCGCATGCGCGCATGACCCGTCGAATTCGGCTACGTCGTCGAATACTGCGACCTAGCCGAATTTGTGAATGGGATTAACCCCATGCGCGTGACGTCACCATTGCCGCATTTAAATGCAAACATCTCCTTAACCGTGTAGGTTAAGGAGATATTTCATGCACCTACAGGTAAGCCTTAATCTAGGCTTACATGTAGGTGTTTGTTTAGAAAGTGGGTTTACAACCACTTTAAATCTGGGGAAATATCAAAGACAGGAAATATCTCCATCTATATTCCACTTTCCAAGTTGCTAACCAAACCTGGTCAAGGGGGAACGCAACCTGGCACAGCAACTACCCCCCCTAATGTTCCAGACATAGCAGCTAATATCAGACTATTGTCCTCCTTTCCTTTTTCTGCCCCCCCCCACCTTAAAGGGGAAAAAAAACACAAAAACCTAAAAGGAGAACCCCCCCTAATTCCACCACCCTCCTCCCCCTCCCCCCCAAAAGGCTCCCCCTCTTCTCGATTTAAGTTATCCTAAAGGGCCCATGTCCTCCTCCCTTGTCTCATGGGGGTCACATCAATAAAAGCAGCCAGCAATGTTTATCAACAACATTGCTCAGCGCTGAAAGAGAGATAAAATGAAACATTGTATCTTTCAGTTCATTTACAGATTAAAGGGATGAACTTCGGTCTGTAAGGCTCGGTTCACACTGGTGTAATGCCAAAACCCTGCGAATCCAGGGTTCCCGAATCACACCTGAATCGCAAGGTGGTTTACACTGCCCTATGCGAACCGCTAGGAGTACAATACAAAGTTACCGACACCCCCAGATCGGATCGCATATCGCAGTGTTAACTGTCAGTTTGGACATGAATCGGATCGCATGGGTATGAACACTCATGCGATCCGATTCTGGTACGGACGAAAATAAGGGTCCTGCACGAATTTGGTCCAAATGCGATGCAAGATCAGCCATACAAACTGTATGGCTGAAATCGCATTATACACACAGACATCGCATGTGATTTGCACTGCAGTGCGGTGCGAATCACATGCGATATCGCACAGCGCACCAGTGTGAACCAGGACTAAATGAAGTCAGTTTAAAGCAACAGTTTATTACATTGTTTCTTTGTTTAACCCCTAGTTAACCCTTAATTCGCTCTAATCAGCCTTATTAACTTCTTATTCTCCTTCTCCATTTAATTATTATTTAATTATTATTTTCCAGCTGATTTTTTTTATTTACTTCTATTTTATAAACTATTAATAATTAAAAAAAAAATGTTGTTTGCATTATTCATTAAAGTGTAAGTTTAGCCTTATGCCCCATACACACGATCGTTTTTCATGCCGTTAAAAATGCCATTTTTAAAAATGGGCATTAAAACCGATCGTGTGTAGGCTCCAGAGCATTTTTAACGACGTGAAAAACGGGCATTAAAAATTTCGAACATGCTCTATTTTTTCACGTCGTTTTTCATGTCGTTTTTTTTTAACGACGTGAAAAACTATAGTGTGTATGTTTTGACGAGGTGAAACGCAAGACAAGCTTGAGAGGAAACATGAAAAAACGACGAGAAAAACGTTGGTTTAAAAAATGGCATGAAAAACAATCGTGTGTACGCTGCATAACACTAAATTCCCTGCATTTACAGACATCCAGGATCTAACACTAACCTATCTAGCCCTGTAATGAAGAAATCATTATACATACCTTTTTTGAAGCAGATCCAGTCCGGTCTCCAGCGGTGGAAGCTCTGCAGAAGAGACAGCCGACAACAGCTGTGAAATGGGGAGTGACGTCACTAATAGACTTACTATGGGGCTTTCGTTGTCGGCTGTGTCCTCTGCACCCGCCCACACAGCGAAGCCGCAGCTGACAGCCCAGAGTGGGATCGGGTCAGAACAGCTTCCAAAAAGGCATGCACGGTTGTGCTCATAAGTTTACATACCCTGGCAGAATTTATGATTTCTTGGCCTTTTTTTAGAGACTATGAATGATAAAACAAAAACTTTTCTTTCACTCGTGGTTAGTGTTTGGCTGAAGCCATTTATTATCAATCAACTGTGTTTACTCTTTTTAAATCATAATGACAACAGAAACTACCCAAATGACCCTAATCATAAGTTTACATACCCCAGTTCTTAAAGCGGAGCTGCACCCGAAAATTTTTACAAATACTGCAGCTGCTGACTTTTAAAAAATTGACACTTACCTGTCCAGCGCGCCCGCGATGTCGGCAGATGAGGCTGAGCAATCGCTCGGTCCTCGGATGCTGCCGACGCCATGCTCTGTGAGGGAATCAGGAAGCGAAGCCTTGCGGCTTCACTGCCCGGTTCCCTACTGTGCATGCGCGAGTAGCGCGGCTCGCCGTCACTGGTCCCCGCTCTCTCCTGGGAACAGTGTGTTTCCCAGGAGACAGCGGGGGGGGGGGAAGTGGCGTAGACTCCCATGAGAGTCAATGCCCAGAAGTGGGTGAAAATACCTCTTAGACAGGTATCTGCACTCCCCTCCCCCCTGAAAGGTGCCAAATGTGTCACCGGAGGGGGGGTGGGTTCCGAAAAGCGGAAGCATTTTTGGGTGGAACTCCGCTTTAATACCGGGTTTTGCCCCCTTTAACATCAATGAGGCTCTTTATCTTCTCAGATGGTAAAGCTGCCCATTCCTCTTGGCAAAAAGCTAGAAGGGGAGAACACAGGAAGCGCCACCTAAAAACGTACCAAAAACGCACTGGAACACATCAAAAACACATCAAAAATGTGCATGCAAAAAAGCACCTGGAAGGCATCCAGATTGCGTTTCTATGGTGTGAACTGGCCCTAAATGTTAGTGTGGACCTTGTCTTCAAAAAAAAAATTAGGCACTTTAGGAGGAAAGAGAGGGATAGCATAGCCTCAGGAAGCGCACACCCACTGCACATGTGGAAGTTCTCTGAAATCTGACTGCAGCGGATAAAACTGGACTCACACTAAGGTAATGTAAATGGACTTTCTGTCTTTAGCTGCACTATTTAATAACTAGCATTAGCAGTTCATAGACTAATTTTACTTGTTGCCAGTGATTGCACCTATTTTGCATTTATTTTTAACATCTTGTCTGCGTGACACCTTTAATTTATTTATAGATTCTGCTTTTGTCATAAAAATATAACAAGCTCTGCCATTAATTGCAAGGACATAATCTCCTTTGATTTTGAGCTATACGTCTCACTGAGAGGACTTGTCAGCTGTGCGGAACAAATTTCCAGCTAAATCTCTGCAAGCGGAATAGTCATCAAAAAAAGCAAATCTGTATTATCTAAGTGGTGACAAAACAAGGATGGAGCACAATTCTATTAAAGTTCCCTTGGAATTTGCTGACATCTGCTGAACTGAGGCCAATAACAATCCCCAGGCAGTGATTTATAAATAGCATACTTTTCTATAAAAGACAGGAAAAAAAAAAAAAAAAAACATAGTACATACATTCTATTTTCTTATGACTCATATAGTATGACCATGAGGAGGCAAATTAAAGAGGAAAAAAAGAAATATTTTTTTTTTCACTTCTAGCAATAATTTTTTTTTTTTGTGTACACTGCATGTGGTGTATACACAGTGCTGTGTACGTTTCCAACCCATTCCTAGAACCTGTGAGATTGGGAGAATAGAGATGGGTGCCGAGATCATGTAAATCATGTTCAACCTGTGCAGGTGTACATACATATGTCAGTGCCGATAATTATTTAACATATCCCTGTATGTGGTGTTCTTTAAGATGCATGTCCAAGAGTCTTTTAAAAAATATCAATACTCCCAGCTGACACCACTGATTGTGGAAGTGAAAACCCCCTACACAGCTTAAAGTGGAAGTCCAGGCAGTGGCATAGCGTGGGTTATCAGCACTTGGGGCAAGGCAAGAAATTTGCCCCCCCCCCCCTAACCTGTGGACTTTTCGCACTCCCTGAGTCCCTTCCCTTCCTACAATAGTGCTGACCAGCCTGATTCCTATACTGACTTCTACACGGACCTACATGATTCCTATACTGACCATTACACTTACCTACCTGTCCACTGCACTGACCTACCCGATTCCTACATTGGCCACTACACTACACTGCACACTGACCACTACACACTGACCACTACACACCACACTGACAACTACACTACACACCACTACACTACACACTGACCACTACACTATACACTGACCACTACACTGCACACCACATTGACCACTACACTACACTATACACTGACCCCTACACACTGACCACTACACTGCACACCACACTGACCACTATACTACACACTGACCACTACACTACACACCACTACACTACACACCACTACACTACATACTGACCACTACACTACACACTGACCACTAACCCGCACACCACTACACTGCACACTGACCACTACACTATACACTGACCCCTACACTACACACCACACTGCACACTGACCACTACACTATACACTGAGCACTACACTATACACTGACCCCTACACTGCACACCACACTGACCACTACACTACACACCACTACACTACACACTACACACCACTACACTACACACTGACCACTAACCCGCACACCACTACACCGCACACTGACCACTACACTATACACTGACCCCTACACTACACACTGACCACTACACTACACCCCACACTGCACACTGACCACTACACTATACACTCACCACTACACACCACACTGACCACCAGGGCTGGTGCAAGGATGTTTTCCGCCCCCCCCCCTGGCTGTGCCCTGACTCCACTTTACCCTGCAACACATGTGACCTATCTGACCCCTACACTGACCCCCTGACACACCTACCTGACACGTGCACTGATCCACCTGACTACTTCTTCCTGCACTACTCACATTACACTGACCCAGCTAGCCTACCTGACCATTACACTGACCTACGTGACCATTACACTGACCTACCTGACTCCTACACTGACCCACCTTACTCCTACTTCCTGTACTACTCACATTACACTGACCCAGCTGACCATTACACTGACGTACCTGACACCTACACTGACTATTAAACAGACTGACACATACACTGACCCCCAACACCTACCTGACACATACACTGACCCACCGACCTTACACCTACACTGACTGACACATACACAGACCCACCTGACTCCTACTTCCTGTACAGTGCACTACTCACACCCCCCCCCTCCACACAGCTTGGTGCAGATCCATCCTCCTCCTTACCTCTGCCTGCTGTTCGTGGCTTCATCAACCATCATCAGGACTCTCCTCAGGACCTCAGCACTGGATGTGCAGAATTGCTTCGGAGTCCGGACTCCCCGCCAGCGCCATCCACCCGCAGCCCGCTCCATGGTGTCCCCGCTGGGCGGGAGGTCAGCTAACAGACGCTGCGCCTCCATGCTCCCATTTCCACCGAGCCACACCCCTCAGCTAAGCTAGACACGCAGCGCCGTACCAGAGGGACAGGCAGAGGAGAAGACAGCGGCCCTGGCAGCTCACACTTCTAGTGCTTGTCTCCCGCCGCCATGTTCAGTGTTTCCCGGCGCACTGTGATTGGGCGTATGGCTGTCATGTGCGGAGGCGGGACTTCAAGAGCGATCGCGGACAGGCCAGCCCCACGCCGCAAATGACCCCCATACGCCCAATCACAGGGCGCCGGACACTAAAACATGGCGGCCGGAGATCTGGGACACAGGAAATTAAAATTAGGAGGAGGCACAAAATTTCGCCCCCCTAAATGTCACGCCCGGGGCCACGTCACCCCCTGCCCCCCCCAAGCTACGCCACTGAGTCCAGGCTAAAACTAGAATCCCTGCATCTATAGCAACCAACATTCTAACACTAACCTCTCTAGCCCTGAAAAGAAAAAATCAGTTCACATACCTTTTCTGCAGACGATCCGACCCGAACGCCAGCGGAAGAAGCTGGAGATGGACACGGTCGACAATGGCTGTGAAATGAATGGAAAGTGATGTCACCCATTGAGTTTCTATGGGACTTCCGTTGAAGGACGTGTCCTCTGCGCCCGCCTCCTCAGCGAAGCCGCGGCTGACAGCTCAGTGTGGAATCAGAGCTTCCGCCGCTAGAGATCTAACAATCTTGTCATAGTCGGTATACCTGTCCTTTTCCTGTGTAAAGGCAGAGAAGAAGAAAGCATTTAGTACAGTTGCCTTCTCTGTGTCATCTGTAGTGATGAGCCGAACACCCCCGGGTTCGGTTCGCACCAGAACCCGCGAACGGACCGAAAGTTCGAACGAACATTAGAACCCTATTAAATACAATGGATGCGAACGTTCGAATTCTAAAGTGCTAATTATAACAACTATTATGCATGTTATTGTCATAAATAGGGTTTGGGAACCCGGGTTGTGCACCAGGGGACATGTATCAATGCAAAAAGAAGTTTTAAAAACGGTCGTTTTTCGGGAGCAGTCATTTTAATGATGCATAAAGTGAAAAAAAAAAAGTCAAATATTCCTTTAAATATCGTACCTGGGGGGTGTCTAAAGTATGCCTGTGAAGTGCCACGTGTTTCCCGTGTTTAGAACTGTCCCTGCACAAAATGACACTTCTAAAGGAAAAAAAAAGCCATTTAAAACTGCTTGCGGCTTTAATGTAATGTCTGGTCCCGGTAATATGGATGAAATTCTTTAAGAAAAATGGCATAGCTACCCCATGACCCCCCCCCTACCCCAGCCCATTACCAGCCCCTTTGGGTCTTGTATGGATATTAAGGGGAACCCCGCACATAAAATAAAAAAGGCCCTATATACTCTGAACAGCCGTATACAGGCGGTGCATACAAGACAGGGACTGTAGGTTTGTTCTTATGTAGAATCTGTTTGTAATTTTGAACAGGTACATTGTTGAAGTGTAGCTCCAGCCCAAAAATCTATTTTTAAACTTTTTGGGAAACATAGGTAAGGGTTATCACCCCTGTAACATTTGTTTTGCTGTCTGTGCCCCTGTTCAGAACATTTCACCTCACTTTCCGTCCCAATGACAACTGTTTTTGAAATGTGGTGTTTTTCTTGAAACAAGGATTGCTGATAAAGCATCAGTACAGATGAGACCCCTTTCTCCCATATTTATTCTTACAGGAGAGAATTTTCCTTTCTAGGGGTAGATTTCCTCTCACTTCCTGTTGTCTTCTTTCGTTTGCAAGTAGGAGTCGTTTGTAAGTTGGATGTTTGAAAGTAGGGACCTGCCGTATATACTCTGCAGAAATAGGCCCCTTAGTTGTTGGTGTTGGCACAACACTGTAAGCACTCAGTTACTCTTGGTTGGTGCTGGAACGCCCTGCTGTCAACTATTATATCAGGAATTTTAATTACATATAATTGTTGAACAGTGGTAGTAAAAATTGGGGCTTTGATGGTGGTGCTGGTGCCACAACACTGTAAGCCCTGACAGTTACTCTTGGTGGGTGCAGCAATGGGCCCTGCTGTGAATTATTAGATCAAGAATTGTAATTACATGCCCCTTTTGAACAGGGGCTGAAAAATTGGGCCTTTCGTGGTGGTGGTGGTGGTGGCGTTGCCACAAGACTGTAAGCCCTCAGAGTTACTCTTGGTGGGTGCAGCAATGGACCCTGCTGTGAATTATTAGATCAAGAATTGTAATTGCATGCCCCTGTTGAACAGGGGCTGAAAAATTGGGCCTTAGGCACTGGTGGCACAACACTACAACCCCTCACAGATACTGTACTTGGAGCACAGCAATGAGCCCTGTTGCAAAGTATTGCTTCAAAAATTGTAATGACACGCCCCTGTTAAACAGGGGCTGAAAAATTGGGCCTTAGGCACTGGTGCCACAACACTCCAACCCCTCACAGATACTGTACTTGGAGCACAGCAATGAGCCCTATGGCAAATTATTGCTAAAAAAATTGTAATTACACGCCCCTGTAAAACAGGGGCTGAAAAATTGGGCCTTAGCCACTGGTGGCGGCACCCATAAACAAAAATGATCTTCCAAGCTATCATCATCAATCGTATCATTGAGGACTCGGAGGAGGAGGATAGCCAGTCAACATAACAGCACAGGCACTCAGCATCAGCATCAGTCTTGAAGGGATGTGACATGTTAAAATCAATTAGTCTGTTATATCAGCATCAGGTGTGTGGTAGCTGGTGGTGATCCAAGACTGGTTCATCTTGATGAAAGTCAGTCGATCAACCGAGTCGGTGGACAGGCGCACCCTGTGATCCGTGACAAATCCTCCAGCAGCACTGAATGTGCGTTCCGAAAGAACGCTGGATGCAGGACAGGCCAGTAGCTCAATTGCATACTGTGCAAGCTCTGGCCAGTGATCCATCCTCAAGACCCAGTAAGCCAGAGGATTTTCGGTGGGGAAGGTGTCCAAGTCTGACCTTGCCCCTAGATATTCCTGCACCATGTTTATCAGACGCTGGCGATGGTTGCTGGAACCGATCATACTTTGGGGCTGCGGACTAAAGAATTGTCTGAACGCATCGGTCAGACGGCCACCTTCCCCACCGCTCCTTCTTTGACTGGCCGAAGCCTCAGCAACTCGTTGTCCAGGACCAGGAGTTTGTAACCTCCCAGTCTCTGGGAACGCGTTGCACAGACCTTTCTGCAAGGCCTCCCGGAGTTGTCTCATCCTCTGCTCCCTCTGCGACGGTAACATAAGGTCCGCAACCTTACCCTTGTACCGTGGATCAAGGAGAGTGGCCAGCCAGTAATGGTCCCTCTCCTTGATCCGAAGAATACGAGGATCCTTCCGCAGACTTTGCAGGATCAGGGAGGCCATGCAGCATAGGTTTGCTGAGGCATTCGCTCCGGAGTCCTCTGGGTCACTAAGGACGACATGATCCGCAGCCACCTCCTCCCAGCCACGTACAAGTCCACTGGTTTCTTGGGACTGTAAATCATCCCTAAAAGACTGCTGCTGATGATGCTGAGTGCCAGCCTCCACCTCCATGCTGACACAATCCTCCTCCTCCTCCTCCTCCTCCTCCTCCTCCTCTTCCTGTGCGATGGGTGGGACAGAAGGAACACTGTCTGGGTAAAGGGGGCCTTGAGAGGCAAGGAAGTCCTCCTCTTCCTGCCTCTGTTCTGCCTCAAGTGCCCTGTCCATTATTCCACGCAGCGTGTGCTCCAACAGGTGGACAAGAGGTACAGTGTCACTGATGCATGCACTGTCACTGCTCACCATCCTCGTGGCCTCCTCAAATGGTGCCAGGACAGTGCATGCATCCCTGATCATGCCCCACTGGCGTGGAGAAAAAAAACCAAGCTCCCCTGACCCTGTCCTGGTGCCGTAGTCGCACAGGTACTCATTGATGGCCCTCTGCTGCGTGTGCAGCCGCTGCAGCATGGCCAACGTTGAGTTCCACCTGGTGGGCATGTCACATATAAGGCGGTTCTTGGGCAGGTTCAACTCCTTTTGCAGCTCAGCCAGGCGAGCACTGGCATTATAAGATCTGCGGAAATGCACACAGACTTTCCTGGCCTGCCTCAGGACATCCTGTAAGCCCGGGTACCTGCCCAAGAACCGCTGCACCACCAGGTTAAGGACGTGAGCCACACAGGGCACATGGGTCAGTTGTCCCTGTCGGAGGGCGGAGAGGAGGTTGGTGCCATTGTCGCAAACCACCATTCCTGGCTTAAGCTGGCGTGGCGTCAACCACCTCTCGGCCTGGCCCTGCAGAGCAGACAGGACCTCTGCCCCAGTGTGGCTTCTGTCCCCCAAACACACCAGCGCAAGCACGGCATGGCATCTTTTTGCCTGCGTACTTGCGTAGCCCCGTGAACGGCTACGGAGCACCGCTGGTTCATAGGACAAACCACAGGAAGAGGCCATGGAGGAAGAAGAAGAGGAGGGGGTGGAGGAGAGAGGTGTGTCACAACCAGTAGTAGCATTTTGGAGGCGTGGCGGTGGGACAACCTCCAACACTACTGCACCTTGTCCTGCATCCTTCCCAGCTGCCAAAAGAGTGACCCAATGGGCCGTGAAAGAAAGGTAACGTCCCTGTCCATGCCTGCTGGACCATGAGTCAGCGGTAATATGCACCTTACCGCTGACCGCCCTGTCCAGCGAGGCCAAGACATTGCCTTCCACATGCCGGTAGAGAGCCGGAATAGCCTTCCGTGAGAAAAAGTGGCGTTTGGGAACCTGCCACTGAGGAACCGCACATTGCACAAACTCACGGAAGGGGGCCGAGTCTACCAACTGAAAAGGCAGCAGTTGAAGCGCTAGCAATTTAGCCAAGCTAGCATTCAACCGCTGGGCATGTGGATGGCTGGGAGTGAACTTCTTTCGATGGTCCAGCAGCTGGGGCAGGGAAATTTGCCTGCTAGAATCGGACGTCGGTGTACTGCTAGCAGAGTGGCCGCAAGTACTTGGCTGTGACACACCTAATTCTACACCTTCATTCCTCTCAGTGCATGTTTCAGAGAGGACTGAAGTTATAGTGGGGTTGGAGATCCCAGCTGATGCGGTGCAAGGAGAGGTCCGCTTTGTTCTTTGGTGTGGGTCTTTGAGGTAGGCTTGCCAACGAGCTGCATGGCAGGTCAACATATGTCTGGTCAGGCATGTGGTACCCAAGCGGCTGATGTTTTGGCCACGCGATATACGCTTGAGACATATGTTGCAAACAGCAGCTGTGCGATCTGATGCACTAGCCTCAAAAAAGGCCCACACCAAAGAACTTTTTGAATGACGGGCAGAGGCAGCGCCCTGCACAGGCGGAGCTCTGCGGTGTGATTCCGTCGGTGTACTGCCCTTACGCTGGCCACCAAAGGGCATCCTGCCTCGTTGGAGATGTGCCTCCTCCTCATCCTCCTCCTCCTCCTCTCTCCTATTAGGCACCCACGTGGAGTCAGTGACCTCATCATCACCTCCCTCCTCATCACTGGAGGCAATCTGGCAGTATGCTGCAGCTGCTGGAACATGACTGCCAGATTGGTGTCCTTCTTGAGCATCCCCTCTGTCTGCTCTCACGCTACTGCCTTCCTCTAGCTGGGTTTCATCATCAGACCCTTCGAAACGCTGGGCATCCTCCTGGAGCATGTACCCAACACTGTGCTGAAACAGTTCGGGGGACTCCTCAGGAGGAGGACATGGTGGGTCTAGGGAAGGAGTGACTGATGATGAGTCTGACATTGATACCAGGGAAGAGGACGCTTTGGCAGCTGCTTTTCCAGTACCCTGAGCCTGGGTGAGAGAGGATGAGGAGGAGGAGGAGGGCTTGGTCATCCACTCTACCAAGTCTTCGGCATGATGTGGCTCAACATGTCCAGCTGCCGAAAAGAAGGACAAGCGTGTCCCATGGCCATGTGCTGATGACAATGCACCGCGTCCACGACCAGCACTGTTGCCCCCAGACACAGAGCCTGCTTGCCCTCTTTTATTGCCTCCTGACTGTCTGCCTCTCCTTGTTTGCCTTCCAGACATTCTAATAGATGGCCTGCAGGGAGATGGGAAAAAAGCAATAAGGGCTACCTTCAGGTGTCCTTCTCTGTCCCTTGAAACAAGGACTTTGACAGTGAAAGAAACTGACACACTCTCCCTACCTACAGTTTTCTGTCCCTAGAAAAAATGTTTTTTTTAAGCACAATTTAGCACAAGGAGAATTACCTCACTGTCCTTCCAGGTCCCTGGAAACAAGGACTTTGACAGTGAAAGAAACTGACACACTCTCCCTACCTACAGTTTTCTGTCCCTAGAAAAAATGTTTTTTTTAAGCACAATATAGCACAAGGAGAATTCACTCACTGTCCTTCCAGGTCCCTGGAAACAAGGACTTTGACAGTGAAAGAAACTGACACACTCTCCCTACCTACAGTTTTCTGTCCCTAGAAAAAATGTTTTTTTTAAGCACAATTTAGCACAAGGAGAATTACCTCACTGTCCTTCCAGGTCCCTGGAAACAAGGACTTTGACAGTGAAAGAAACTGACACACTCTCCCTACCTACAGTTTTCTGTCCCTAGAAAAAATGTTTTTTTTAAGCACAATATAGCACAAGGAGAATTACCTCACTGTCCTTCCAGGTCCCTGGAAACAAGGACTTTGACAGTGAAAGAAACTGACACACTCTCCCTACCTACAGTTTTCTGTCCCTAGAAAAAATGTTTTTTTTAAGCACAATTTAGCACAAGGAGAATTACCTCACTGTCCTTCCAGGTCCCTGGAAACAAGGACTTTGACAGTGAAAGAAACTGACACACTCTCCCTACCTACAGTTTTCTGTCCCTAGAAAAAATGTTTTTTTTAAGCACAATATAGCACAAGGAGAATTACCTCACTGTCCTTCCAGGTCCCTGGAAACAAGGACTTTGACAGTGAAAGAAACTGACACACTCTCCCTACCTACAGTTTTTTGTCCCTAGAAAAAATGTTTTTTTTAAGCACAATTTAGCACAAGGAGAATTACCTCACTGTCCTTCCAGGTCCCTGGAAACAAGGACTTTGACAGTGAAAGAAACTGACACACTCTCCCTACCTACAGTTTTCTGTCCCTAGAAAAAATGTTTTTTTTAAGCACAATTTAGCACAAGGAGAATTACCTCACTGTCCTTCCAGGTCCCTGGAAACAAGGACTTTGACAGTGAAAGAAACTGACACACTCTCCCTACCTACAGTTTTCTGTCCCTAGAAAAAATGTTTTTTTTTAAGCACAATTTAGCACAAGGAGAATTACCTCACTGTCCTTCCAGGTCCCTGGAAACAAGGACTTTGACAGTGAAAGAAACTGACACACTCTCCCTACCTACAGTTTTCTGTCCCTACAAAAAATGTTTTTTTTAAGCACAATTTAGCACAAGGAGAATTACCTCACTGTCCTTCCAGGTCCCTGGAAACAAGGACTTTGACAGTGAAAGAAACTGACACACTCTCCCTACCTACAGTTTTCTGTCCCTAGAAAAAATGTTTTTTTTAAGCACAATTTAGCACAAGGAGAATTACCTCACTGTCCTTCCAGGTCCCTGGAAACAAGGACTTTGACAGTGAAAGAAACTGACACACTCTCCCTACCTACAGTTTTCTGTCCCTAGAAAAAATGTTTTTTTTAAGCACAATTTAGCACAAGGAGAATTACCTCACTGTCCTTCCAGGTCCCTGGAAACAAGGACTTTGACAGTGAAAGAAACTGACACACTCTCCCTACCTACAGTTTTCTGTCCCTAGAAAAAATGTTTTTTTTAAGCACAATTTAGCACAAGGAGAATTACCTCACTGTCCTTCCAGGTCCCTGGAAACAAGGACTTTGACAGTGAAAGAAACTGACACACTCTCCCTACCTACAGTTTTCTGTCCCTAGAAAAAATGTTTTTTTTTAAGCACAATATAGCACAAGGAGAATTACCTCACTGTCCTTCCAGGTCCCTGGAAACAAGGACTTTGACAGTGAAAGAAACTGACACACTCTCCCTACCTACAGTTTTCTGTCCCTAGAAAAAATGTTTTTTTTAAGCACAATTTAGCACAAGGAGAATTACCTCACTGTCCTTCCAGGTCCCTGGAAACAAGGACTTTGACAGTGAAAGAAACTGACACACTCTCCCTACCTACAGTTTTCTGTCCCTAGAAAAAATGTTTTTTTTAAGCACAATTTAGCACAAGGAGAATTACCTCACTGTCCTTCCAGGTCCCTGGAAACAAGGACTTTGACAGTGAAAGAAACTGACACACTCTCCCTACCTACAGTTTTCTGTCCCTAGAAAAAATGTTTTTTTTAAGCACAATTTAGCACAAGGAGAATTACCTCACTGTCCTTCCAGGTCCCTGGAAACAAGGACTTTGACAGTGAAAGAAACTGACACACTCTCCCTACCTACAGTTTTCTGTCCCTAGAAAAAATGTTTTTTTTAAGCACAATATAGCACAAGGAGAATTACCTCACTGTCCTTCCAGGTCCCTGGAAACAAGGACTTTGACAGTGAAAGAAACTGACACACTCTCCCTACCTACAGTTTTCTGTCCCTAGAAAAAATGTTTTTTTTAAGCACAATATAGCACAAGGAGAATTCACTCACTGTCCTTCCAGGTCCCTGGAAACAAGGACTTTGACAGTGAAAGAAACTGACACACTCTCCCTACCTACAGTTTTCTGTCCCTAGAAAAAATGTTTTTTTTAAGCACAATTTAGCACAAGGAGAATTACCTCACTGTCCTTCCAGGTCCCTGGAAACAAGGACTTTGACAGTGAAAGAAACTGACACACTCTCCCTACCTACAGTTTTCTGTCCCTAGAAAAAATGTTTTTTTTAAGCACAATATAGCACAAGGAGAATTACCTCACTGTCCTTCCAGGTCCCTGGAAACAAGGACTTTGACAGTGAAAGAAACTGACACACTCTCCCTACCTACAGTTTTTTGTCCCTAGAAAAAATGTTTTTTTTAAGCACAATTTAGCACAAGGAGAATTACCTCATTGTCCTTCCAGGTCCCTGGAAACAAGGACTTTGACAGTGAAAGAAACTGACACACTCTCCCTACCTACAGTTTTCTGTCCCTAGAAAAAATGTTTTTTTTAAGCACAATTTAGCACAAGGAGAATTACCTCACTGTCCTTCCAGGTCCCTGGAAACAAGGACTTTGACAGTGAAAGAAACTGACACACTCTCCCTACCTACAGTTTTCTGTCCCTAGAAAAAATGTTTTTTTTTAAGCACAATTTAGCACAAGGAGAATTACCTCACTGTCCTTCCAGGTCCCTGGAAACAAGGACTTTGACAGTGAAAGAAACTGACACACTCTCCCTACCTACAGTTTTCTGTCCCTACAAAAAATGTTTTTTTTAAGCACAATTTAGCACAAGGAGAATTACCTCACTGTCCTTCCAGGTCCCTGGAAACAAGGACTTTGACAGTGAAAGAAACTGACACACTCTCCCTACCTACAGTTTTCTGTCCCTAGAAAAAATGTTTTTTTTAAGCACAATTTAGCACAAGGAGAATTACCTCACTGTCCTTCCAGGTCCCTGGAAACAAGGACTTTGACAGTGAAAGAAACTGACACACTCTCCCTACCTACAGTTTTCTGTCCCTAGAAAAAATGTTTTTTTTAAGCACAATTTAGCACAAGGAGAATTACCTCACTGTCCTTCCAGGTCCCTGGAAACAAGGACTTTGACAGTGAAAGAAACTGACACACTCTCCCTACCTACAGTTTTCTGTCCCTAGAAAAAATGTTTTTTTTAAGCACAATATAGCACAAGGAGAATTACCTCACTGTCCTTCCAGGTCCCTGGAAACAAGGACTTTGACAGTGAAAGAAACTGACACACTCTCCCTACCTACAGTTTTCTGTCCCTAGAAAAAATGTTTTTTTTAAGCACAATTTAGCACAAGGAGAATTACCTCACTGTCCTTCCAGGTCCCTGGAAACAAGGACTTTGACAGTGAAAGAAACTGACACACTCTCCCTACCTACAGTTTTCTGTCCCTAGAAAAAATGTTTTTTTTAAGCACAATTTAGCACAAGGAGAATTACCTCACTGTCCTTCCAGGTCCCTGGAAACAAGGACTTTGACAGTGAAAGAAACTGACACACTCTCCCTACCTACAGTTTTCTGTCCCTAGAAAAAATGTTTTTTTTTAAGCACAATTTAGCACAAGGAGAATTACCTCACTGTCCTTCCAGGTCCCTGGAAACAAGGACTTTGACAGTGAAAGAAACTGACACACTCTCCCTACCTACAGTTTTCTGTCCCTAGAAAAAAATGTTTTTTTTAAGCACAATTTAGCACAAGGAGAATTACCTCACTGTCCTTCCAGGTCCCTGGAAACAAGGACTTTGACAGTGAAAGAAACTGACACACTCTCCCTACCTACAGTTTTCTGTCCCTAGAAAAAATGTTTTTTTTAAGCACAATTTAGCACAAGGAGAATTACCTCACTGTCCTTCCAGGTCCCTGGAAACAAGGACTTTGACAGTGAAAGAAACTGACACACTCTCCCTACCTACAGTTTTCTGTCCCTAGAAAAAATTTTTTTTTAAGCACAATTTAGCACAAGGAGAATTACCTCACTGTCCTTCCAGGTCCCTGGAAACAAGGACTTTGACAGTGAAAGAAACTGACACACTCTCCCTACCTACAGTTTTCTGTCCCTAGAAAAAATGTTTTTTTTAAGCACAATATAGCACAAGGAGAATTCACTCACTGTCCTTCCAGGTCCCTGGAAACAAGGACTTTGACAGTGAAAGAAACTGACACACTCTCCCTACCTACAGTTTTCTGTCCCTAGAAAAAATGTTTTTTTTAAGCACAATTTAGCACAAGGAGAATTACCTCACTGTCCTTCCAGGTCCCTGGAAACAAGGACTTTGACAGTGAAAGAAACTGACACACTCTCCCTACCTACAGTTTTCTGTCCCTAGAAAAAATGTTTTTTTTAAGCACAATATAGCACAAGGAGAATTACCTCACTGTCCTTCCAGGTCCCTGGAAACAAGGACTTTGACAGTGAAAGAAACTGACACACTCTCCCTACCTACAGTTTTCTGTCCCTAGAAAAAATGTTTTTTTTAAGCACAATTTAGCACAAGGAGAATTACCTCACTGTCCTTCCAGGTCCCTGGAAACAAGGACTTTGACAGTGAAAGAAACTGACACACTCTCCCTACCTACAGTTTTCTGTCCCTAGAAAAAATGTTTTTTTTAAGCACAATATAGCACAAGCACAAAACACACTGACACTCTCCCTACCTATCCTTCTCTTTCCCTAAACTAAAGGAATCCAGGTTAAGCAAGAAAGAAATAAAAGTCACTGTCCCTGCCTATGCTGCTCTATCCCTGCTCCGGAACACACTACACTAGGCCGCCGTGCTGGCGGCCTTTTATAGTGTGGGGCGTGTACTAAACCCCCTCAGCAATAATTGGCCACAGGCATCCTGCCTGTGGCCAATCATTGCTCTCCTCGCTGCCGGCGCTGTGATTGGCCAAGCATGCGGGGTCACAGTGCATGCTTGGCCAATCACAGCGCCTGGATGACACTGCGATGGCGTAGTGCATTGTGGGCCGTTCGCGTCACTCGAATTTGGCACGAACGGCCCAAATCGTTCGATCTTCGTCGAACGATCGAACAGCCGATGTTCGAGTCGAACGTATGTTCGACTCGAACACGAAGCTCATCCCTAGTCATCTGTAACCATCCTCCCATTATCGTCTTTTATGTGAGCAATGTGCTCTGACCTTGCTTTTTTACTGTTAATTTTTTTTTTTACTCTCCTCTGCTATGTGTCTCTCGTAGTCTTTTTTAGCCGCCCTGGTTTCGTTCTTACACTTTGTGATGGAAAGTCACTTTGGGCGGGGGTTGGGGGGCTTGTGGAACCCAGCTTACCTGTAATTCACACTGTATTAATTAGGGGCACAAGGTGGCTGAGAACCCCAGTTTGGTCTGCACTAACCAGATTCACCATAAAACCACTCTGGACTCAGCATTTCATGTTATTCCTGTTATCCAGGGTTCCATATGTGTGGTTTGTGATCAAAGAATGAAGGGGCTCCTTCACTTGGGACAGTAATATTTCTCAACAATATCCCTCAAGAAAATATGAAGATAAATTCCACCTTTCCAACTGCTGGAATATTGTATGAGCTTGGTCTCATAAACTGTTGAAAAAAGGATTGCCACTCTAAGTCCCAAAGCCCTAAAGAGCACACGCCCTATGGAACCTTCAGGTGCAGGCTCTGCTACTAATTAAGAAAGAAAAAGAGCCCCAATATCTTATCACCCTTACTTACAGTAAAGTGAAAGCAGTTGTGAAGGGGGGGGGGGGGGAAGGAGACAGAAGGCTGATCTGGGGTCTGAATGTTAAAAGGGGGCTGATCTGGGGTCTGAAAATTAGAGGGAGCTGATCTTTTCTCCTTTTATTTAGGGTAACATGAAGGGAGTTGTGGAGGGGACTGATCTATTCATCCATATTTAGGGTAAAGTGAAGAGAGTTGTAGATGGGGGGGAAGGATGAAGGGGGTCTGCATGATAAGAGGGGTGTAATCTGGCATCTGAGTGTTAAGGGAGGGGGGAACTGATCTGCATCTAAATTTAAGAGGGGGCTGATCTTATCTCCCCTATTTAGGGTAAAGTGAAAGGAGTTGTGGAGGGGGAAAGGAGCAAGGGGGTTGATCTAGGGTCTGAATGTTAAAAGGGTGATGATCTGGCATCTGAATTTAACAGAGGGCTGATCTAAGGTCTACATTTAAGAGGGAGCTTTTCTCCCCTATTTAGGGTAAAGTGAAGGGAGTTGTGAAGGGGGACTGATTGTTATAGAGGGGGTTGATCTGGGGTCTGAAAATCAATGGGCTGATCCGGGGTCTAAATGTCAAAGATGGCTGATCTATTTGGCCCCTGTTTAGGACACAGTGAAGGGAGTTGTGGAGGGCTGAGGAAGGAAAGGGTTAAAGTGAAGGGAGCTGTAAAGGGGGAAAGGAGTAAGGGGGGCTGATCTTAGAACTGAATGTTTAGTGGGAGCTAATCTGGTATCTGAATACTAAGATGGAGGCTGATCTGGGGTCTGAATCTCAAGGATGGCTCTATTTGTCCCTATTTGGGCCAAAGCAACAAAGTACAGTGCTTTGAAAAAGTATTCATATCCCTTAAAATTTTCCACATTTTGTCATGTTACGACCAAAAATGTAAATGTATTTTATTGGAATTTTATGTGATAGACCAACACAAAGTGGCACATAATTGTGAAGTGGAAGGAAAATGATAAATGGTTTTCAATTTTTTTTTACAAATAAATATATGAAAAGTGTGTTGTGCATTTGTATTCAGTCCCCCGGAGTCAATACTTCGTAGAACCACCTTTCTGTGCAATTACAGCTGCAAGTCTTTTTGGGGATTGCACATCTAGAGAGTGACATTTGTGCCCATTCTACTTTGTAAAATAGCTCAAGCTCTGTCAGACTGAATGGAGAGTGTCTGCAAACAGCAATTTTCAAGTCTTGCCACAGATTCTCAAATGGATTTAGGTCTGGACTTTGACTGGGCCATTCTAACACATGAATATGCTTTGATTTAAACCATTCCATTGTAGCTCTGGCTGTATTTTTAGGGTCGTGGTCCTGTTGGAAGGTGAACCTCCGCCCAGTCTCAAGTCTTTTGCAGACTCTAACAGGTTTTCTTCTAAGATTGTCCTGTATTTGGCTCCATCCATCTTCCTATCAACTCTGACCAGCTTCCCTGTCCCTGCTGAAGAAAAGCATCCCCACAACATGATGCTGCCCCCATCATGCTTCACGGTGGGGATGGTGTGTTCAGGATGATGTGCAGTTTTACTTTTCCACCACATATAGCGTTTTGCTTTTAGGCCAAAAAGTTAAATTTTGGTCTCATCAGACTAGAGCACCTTCTTCCACATGTTTGCTGTGTCCCCCACATGGCTTCTCGCAAACTGCAAACGGACTTCTTATGGCTTTCTTTCAACAATGGCTTTCTTCTTGCCACTCTTCCATAAAGGCCAGATTTGTGGAGTGCACAACTAATAGTTGTCCTGTGGACAGATTCTCCCACCTGAGCTGTGGATCTCTGCAGCTCCTCCAGAGTTACCATGGGCCTCTTGGCTGCTTCTCTGATTAATGCTTTCCTTGCCCAGCCTGTCAGTTTAGGTGGACGGCCATGTCTTGGTAGGTTTGCAGTTGTGCCATACTCTTTCCGTTTTCGGATGATGGATTGAACAGAGCTCCGTGAGATGTTCAAAGCTTGGGATATTTTTTCATAACCTAACTCTGCTCTAAACTTCTCCACAACTTTATCCCTGACCTGTCTGGTGTGTTCCTTGGCCTTCATGATGCTGTTTGTTCACTAAGATTCTCTTATTTGTTGGCTCTGTTTCAGTCCAGCTGGGTTGCATGTTTTTCCACTTGACAGTAGGTGTCACTGTCACCACAGGTCAAGGTTGGAAATGGCTGGATGTGTTGGGTATTCTTTTCCCAGAGGTGGCTCAGGGGGCGTGGTCAACCCGCTGTGCATTTTGGGAAGGGGTACTTAAGGGACAGAGACCACGCTTTCGGGGTTCGTTTGCCGGATCCTGACCTGAGGGCCCTCCTGGCCTCAGGGATGTGCAAGCCATTCTTGGCCTCTGGGCCTGCTGGCCCGAGGCTCTGCAACTGAGAGTAGGCCCAGGAGTTTCTGGGGCCTTCTAGTCCAGGGATGGTCCTACGTGGTCTTGCCTGCGGGAAGAAGCGGAACAATTGGGGACTCAATTGAAGGACGCATCCTGGCCAATTTACCTCACGGTGCTGCCGGCTGGCTGAAAGATTCTGGCACCGTGAGCTGTGTACTCTCTGAAGGAAAACTTTTTGCAAAGTGCCAGTGTGGTTGCACGATCTTGTGGCAGAAGATTGTGAAACGACTCTACAGCACTCATCAAGTCTTTGAACGAGCTTCGCACCGGTTGCTAGGCCAGTGAGAGTAGGCCTATCCGGTGGTTGCTGAATCCAGTGTGGAACCGATTTGTCCTCTGGATCTAAGATTGTGCCCGTGATCCGCAAAACAAGGTACCTGAACCTCCCCTATCCTTCTACCCCTCTGTTGGAACTGTTTAATAAAACTCTTGAAGAAAAAGAAAACAAGTGTTGGTGTGCACATTCATGGAAGTTCTTCAAGAGGGACCCCTAAGATGAGTGTGGTGAACAGAAAGGTAACGGCAGGCCCAAATCTTAAACCAGCGGCCCCTTCGGGGGTATTGCTACACACATAAAATACCAATAAAATATATTTAGGTTTTTTGGTTGTAACATGACAAAATGTGGAAAATTTTAAGGGGTATGAAGGCTCTGTATCTTGCAAGAACAGTCCCCAACTGCTCTTGACTGCTGAGGTGCAATAGGCCTACCGGTAGGTACAAATCAAATGTAACATAATGGGATCAAAAAACCCCACCACCCTTGCCCTCTCACCCCATTGAATAAAACACTTACAACCATTAGGTTGGAAAGGGCAAGGCCACAGCTTTATTTAAATTCCAACACATAACATGTGAACACTTTAAACCAGTGCCAGTTACAGTCGTACTGTGAGCACACAATTCCAAAGGGAGCCTGTCCTTACCATAAGTGCTGGACAGACAGCCTACTTCCAATTTTTCATCAAGGGCATAGCCCATTACAGCAACTTTAAATGCTGGCAAGGTCAAGAAACCGCAGCAAGCTGTGACATACCATAAATGAGAAAAGGGGTGGGAGGGTGGTCAGCTCTTCCATCCACTTCTTTAAAAGACCCAGAATTTCCTGGGGGCAAATATTTTCTCAGACCCAGCCCATCCCCCATATTTCCACCAATCCTTGGTGACCATCAACCACCTTGTCTGGCGCCTGGCCATGCCCCCATCAGTCAAGGCTCTCTTTCCCTATAGGTGCTCAAGAGGCCTTTATTTTCCTTAAACTTCACAATCATGTGCCACTGTGTTGGTCTATCACATAAAATCCCAATAAAATACATTTACGTTTTTTGGTTGCAACATGACAAAATGTGGAAAATTTCAAGGGGTATGAAGGCACTGTATCTTGCAAGAACAGTCCCCACCTACTAATGTACTCTTTAATGCAGCTCCATCTTATCCAGCTGTCCTGAGCACTCCCCATTAGGTGACAATCCCATTAAGTGACAATGCCCCCCACAAACCCCCAGAATATAGCACACCACACAAATGTCTGCCTCTAGTGTGCAGGTGAAAGTCGCTCTTGAATAAAAATATATGCAGTTCCCGAATCACAAAATTTGTCAACGTTCAGGAATGCTAACATAGACATATCAGAACAACGCTTGTCCTTCACAAGGGATCAGCCTTCATGTTAGTCTTGCGTTTCAATTCGTAGCAAAATATAAACTAGAAACCATGAGCGGGTCACTTTTTGTTAGGCTGCCATCTATACGATGACAAGCTGAGAGGCAGCTGACATAGTTTACCCCTTAAGGGTGACATCCCCTAGTTTGTAAAATAGAATGTCATCTGAAAGCTGCGGAATTTGTTTCCCCTCCGATAATTCTCAGCGAGTTCCATTTTTGTGTACCGCTTCAATTTGCCGGCTGGCTGTAGAAGAAAGACGCTACCTGCTTTGATGCCTTTGCCAGTCGACATGCAACAAACTGCAAAAGGGGAAAATAAAGAATTAAAACTGCCTCTGGGCTTCCGAAGACTCCCGCTCAATGAAGCCTCACAAAAGCGACGGGAGTGTGAGCTTCTTGTTGTCTGGGCCCAAGATGTTAATGATAAACCTATCCAAAGATTGAAATCACACAGTACCAGGAAATTGAAATGAAAAAAAAAACACATTTCACACTGTTTCTTAAATATGAACCAAATAACAATATGCAGCTGCAGCCAAAAAATAAGGAAGAAAAAACAAATACATTTTTTTTTTAAAGTTCTTTTAAAGTTTATGTAAACTCTAACAATAAATTTCACTAATGCCGCGTACACACAATGGTTGAGGAGGGGGCTATGAGAGAGAGGGGGTGTGTGTGAGAGAGAGGAGGGTGTGAGGATGAGAGGGGGTAAGAGAGAGAGATGAGAGAGGGGAGTGAGAGAGGGAATGAGAAGGGGGTGAGAGAGAGAGAGAGAGGGGGGGGGTGAGAGAGAGAGATGAGAGAGGGGAGTGAGAGAGGGAATGAGAAGGGGGTGAGAGAGAGAGAGAGGGGGGAGAGGGGGGGTGAGAGAGAGAGATGATGGAGGAGAAAGGGAGCGGTGAGAGATGGGGACTGTGAGGGAGAGGGAGTGAGAGAGACAGGGGGCTGTGAGGGAGAGGGGGTGAGAGAGGGGGGTGTGTGGGAGAGAGGGAGTGAGAGAGAGAGAGGGGGTGTGAGGGACAGACACCTGCCACCTTCATTAAAGGCCCTTTCATAGCAGAGTGTGCAAGTCAGGGGGTGGCGTGTGGGGAGGGGCAGACTTAGCAGGGATAGAATGGGAGGCGGAGCAGATTCAGCCTCTTCTGTCCTGTTTGGTGGCAGTGCCCAGTACAGTGTATCCAATCGGTACGGCACTGCATAGTGCACCCTCCCGGCCGACAAGGGAGATGATGCAGCGGATCCAGTGCTGCAGATATGGATTACTCAAGGTGTGTAGTGTGTGACAGGGCACAGTGGGTCCCCCTTACCTAAGGGCCCATGTGCCCTGCACACTTCTGTACACTGGATGATACACTGGATGGCGCTAGTGCACAGGGTGAGTAGGGTGTGCCCAGGCACATCCAGCACCCTCCTTGCGCACGCCTATGTCTCTGTCTCATATAGTGAAGAGGTAGTGTCAGGAAGCAGGCAAGAGTGATAGGGGGACAGGCTGAGGTCAACGCAGGCAGCATGCAGCAAAAGCAGAATGTGTAAATTATCAGAGAGGCAACCACGAGTATCAAGTAGCCAGA
The DNA here is from genome assembly GCA_029206835.1 of Rana muscosa. Lineage (NCBI taxonomy): Eukaryota > Metazoa > Chordata > Amphibia > Anura > Ranidae > Rana > Rana muscosa. The sequence goes on from CM055119.1 coordinate 343,417,566, forward strand.
CAAGTAGAAAGAGATCCACGGTTTGTTTAGTGTGCCGCTCAGGCTCGCTCACTGTGGGGAGTATTGTGGGTGATGCTGCAACAACTGCAGGAGTGCCAGCAAGGGATGGAGCTTGTTCCAGTCACTGGAGGGAAGAGAGGAAAGATCCCTAGTGCCGCACATCCACAGAGTCCTATGGTGGTATGAAAGAGACAACCTCAGCCTGGGCTCCCGCCAGGGCATGCCTCCAACACATTTCACTGCATAAATCAAATTGCTTTACTAATTATTTTTAAATTAACCCCTTAACTACCCTAAACATTACCCCCAAAAAATACATGACACAATGTAGATACTGTATTTGCCAGCAGACCACAGATCTTTAAATTGAGTCCAAACGGTTTTATGGACTCAACACAGATCTTCAAGTTGAGTCCAAACAAAAGAGTGCCACGTTTCGGAGTCATGCAGGACCCCTTCATCAGGCATGTCATACTTGATCATACTTTAATGAAGCCGTTTGGACTCAACTTGAAGATTCATGGTGTGCTGGCAAATATCTACATTGTGTCGTGTACAGTAAGATCCAGTCTCTAGCTGGTGGTTGCTACAGCACCCAGTATCCTAGAGCCATTGTGATGAGAATATGGATGGTTACCCCAAAAACGACACACCCTCTAAATAAGGGGGAAAAAAGGCATCACTTTTTTTTAAAGCAAATATTGCTATATGAGCAAAATTTCTGCTTCTTTGAAATTCCACTAACAGCAAAATCAGTAATTTCGCTGCCAAATTAATTTTGCGTCAATCTCTCTAATCATCCCTACTGACAAAGCTTTATCTGTAATTCTTTCAAGAGATCCTACCACACCAAAACTCTCCTCCTGTATCCTGGCAGAAAAAGAAGTGCAAATACCATCTTTGAATAAACCGAGCTAAATGAAATACAAAAGGCAGCGAGTTAATAAATACGCGGGGACCGTTCTTTTCTTAGCACCGCAAGGTCTTTCAAGATGAGAGTCAGCCAGGTGGAACTGCTCATTTAGCGGTTGCTCCACGTGGCCATATTTCAGAGGACCTGTCATGCTTTTTTGTATTACAAGGGATGTTTACATTCGTTGTAATAGGAATAAAAGTGAGTGACACCATTTATTTAATTTTTTTTTTTTAAAACAGTGAAAGAATTAAAAATAAAAGGTAAAATAAATAATAATAAAAAAAAAAAATGTAAATGTTATTTAGCGGTTGCTCCACGTGGGATTGAACCTGTGAGGTTCTGCATGCCAGTCCGATTCACTAGCCGCAGGGACAGGAACTTCCTGCCCAAACATAGGGTGGAAAAAAAAATATTTAAATGCAATTTAGCGGTTGCTCCATGTGGCCATATTTCAGAGGACCTGTCATGCTTTTTTCTATTACAAGGGATGTTTACATTCGTTGTAATAGGAATAAAAGTGAGTGACACCATTTTTTTTTTTTTTAAAACAGTGAAAGAATTAAAAATAAAAGGTAAAATAAATAATAAAAAAAAAAGTAAATGTTATTTAGCGGTTGCTCCATGTGGATACGGACCTGTGAGGTTCTACATGTCAGTCTGGTTCACTAACCGCAAGGCAGGAACTTCATGCCCAAACACAGAGGGGGGGGGGGGGAAATATTTAAACATAATTCAGCGGTTGCTCCATGTGGCCATATTTAAGAGGGCCTGTCATGCTTTTTTCTATTACAAGTGATGGCTACATCCCTTGTAACAGACACAACATCCATGAGGGAGGGGTGCGGCACCCCCCTTTCAAAATCAGGATCCTAACATGATTTTATTGGTTGCTAGGAAAACGGCGTCCCTAGCAACAAATCACTGCACAGGAAATGCTGCTACAGTAATAGGAGGGCGGGACTCGGAAGGCCTGTCTGTGAGTGGAGGTGATGATTGGTAGCAGCTCCAGCCAACCAAAGAGTTCTCATCAGCCGCCTATGGTAGATGCTGATCCACTGCCAGGAGCTGATACACGCCCTCAGCACATCGGGAATTGCTTTGTAGGCGGGGCAGACGCGGGAGGAGGCCGATCGGACCGAGCTCTCCCTCCTATCCTGTTGGTGGGAGGAGTGAGCTAATTGTGTATTGTGAGTGACACAGATTGCCGAATGGATGGACCCCGCCCGGGTCCACAGTCAAGAGGAAGGGGAGTTGTCAGGGAGGCAAAATCAGACCATGGGCAGTTCCTGGTATGGAGGAGAGTATGACCTCCTCCCATGTGACAGTGCCTGAGTTTAGCCCGATCACTGACACATAAATCTAGGGAGTGAAGTTCTCTGGCTAATCAATAGACATGAACTTGGGCATCCTCTGAAGTCATTCCTAGCTGAACTTGCTCTATTTTACTCTAATGAGCTGTAGGCTGGGATATTAGCATCCCACAGCCTTCCTCGGCTCCTGCTGATTGGAAAGGGTTAAAGTGATATTAAACATTCCGGTTTTTTTTTATTATAATAATGAACATGTCTATATGTACCTGCTCTGTGCAATGCTTTTGCACAGAGCAGCCCTGATCCTCTTCTGGGGTCCCCCACTGGTGCTCCAGGGCCCTCCTCTTTGGCGGGTGTCCAAGAGGACCTGTCATGCTTTTTTCTATTACAAGGGATGTTTACATCCGTTGTAATAGGAATAAAAGTGAGTGACACCATTTATAAATTTTAATTTTTTTTAAAAACAGTGAAAGAATTAAAAATAAAACGTAAAATAAATAATAAAAAAAAATATGTAAATGTTATTTAGCGGTAGTTGCTCCCTGTGGCTTTGTTTGCTCCATGTGGATTTGGTTGCTCCAGTTTGGATTTGAATCTGTGAGGTTCTGCATGCCAGTCGGGTTTGTTAACTGCAGGGACAGGAGCTTCCTGCCCAAACATAGGAGGGAAAAAAAAACATATTTAAAGGCAATTTAGCGGTTGCTCCACGTGGCCATATTTCAGAGGACCTGTCATGCTTTTTTCTATTACAAGGGATGTTTACATTCGTTGTAATAGGAATAAAAGTGAGTGACAACATTTTTTTATTTATTTTTTAAAACAGTGAAAGAATTAAAAATAAAAGGTAAAATAAATAATAAAAAAAAATTTAAATGTTATTTAGCGGTTGCTCCATGTGGATACGGACCTGTGATGTTCTACATGTCAGTCTGGTTCACTAACCGCAAGGCAGGAACTTCCTGCCCAAACACAGAGGGGGGGGGGGAAATATTTAAACGTAATTCAGCGGTTGCTCCATGTGGCCATATTTAAGAGAACCTGTCATGCTTTTTTCTATTACAAGTGATGGCTACATCCCTTGTAACAGACACAACATCCATGAGGGAGGGGTGCGGCACCCTCCCCCTTTCAAAATCAGGGACCTAACATGATTTTATTGGTTGCTAGGAAAACGGCGTCCCTAGCAACAAATCACTGCACAGGAAATGCTGCTACAGTAATAGGAGGGCGGGACTCGGAAGGCCTGTCTGTGAGTGGCGGTGATGATTGGTAGCAGCTCCAGCCAACCAAAGAGTTCTCATCAGCCGCCTATGGGAGACGCTGATCCGCTGCCAGGAGCGGATACACGCCCTCAGCACATTGGGAATTGCTTTGTAGGCGGGGCAGACGCGGGAGGAGGCCGATCGGACCGAGCTCTCCCTCCTATCCTGTTGGTGGGAGGAGTGAGCTAATTGTGTATTGTGAGTGACACAGATTGCCGAATGGATGGACCCCGCCCGGGTACAACATTCAAGAGGGAGGGGAGTTGTCAGGGAGGCAAAATCAGACCATGGGCAGTTCCTGGTATGGAGGAGAGTATGACCTCCTCTCATGTGACAGTGCCTGAGTTTAGCCCGATCACTGACACATAAATCTAGGGAATGAAGTTCTCTGGCTAATCAATAGACATGAACTTGGGCATCCTCTGAAGTCATTCCTAGCTGAACTTGCTCTATTTTACTCTAATGAGCTGTAGGCTGGGATATTAGCATCCCACAGCCTTCCTCGGCTCCTGCTGATTGGAAAGGGTTAAAGTGATATTAAACATTCCGTTTTTTTTATTATAATAATGAACATGTCTATATGTACCTGCTCTGTGCAATGCTTTTGCACAGAGCAGCCCTGATCCTCTTCTGGGGTCCCCCACTGGTGCTCCAGGGCAATCCTCTTTGGCGGGTGTCCAAGAGGACCTGTCATGCTTTTTTCTATTACAAGGGATGTTTACATCCGTTGTAATAGGAATAAAAGTGAGTGACACCATTTATAATTTTTTTTTTTTTAAAAACAGTGAAAGAATTAAAAATAAAAGGTAAAATAAATAATAAAAAAAAAATATGTAGATGTTATTTAGCAGTAGTTGCTCCCTGTGGTTTTGTTTGCTCCATGTGGATTTGGTTGCTCCAGTTTGGATTTGAATCTGTGAGGTTCTGCATGCCAGTCGGGTTTGTTAACTGCAGGGACAGGAGCTTCCTGCCCAAACATAGTAGGGAAAAAAAAAATATTTAAAGGCAATTTAGCGGTTGCTCCACGTGGCCATATTTCAGAGGACCTGTCATGCTTTTTTCTATTACAAGGGATGTTTACATTCGTTGTAATAGGAATAAAAGTGAGTGACACCATTTATTTAATTTTTTTTTTTTTAAACAGTGAAAGAATGAAAAATAAAAGGTAAAATAAATAATTATATAAAAAAAATGTAAATGTTATTTACCGGTTGCTCCATGTGGGATCGAACTTGTGAGGTTCTGCATGCCAGTCCGGTTCACTAACTGCAGGGACAGGAACTTCCTGACTGATCAAAGGGTGGAAAAAAAAAATATTTACCGTAAATGCAATTTAGCGGTTGCTCCATGTGGCCATATTTCAGAGGACCTGTCATGCTTTTTTCTATTACAAGGGATGTTTACATTCGTTGTAATAGGAATAAAAGTGAGTGACACCATTTTTTTATTTATTTTTTAAAACAGTGAAAGAATTAAAAATAAAAGGTAAAATAAATAATAAAAAAAAAAATGTAAATGTTATTTAGCGGTTGCTCCATGTGGATACGGACTTGTGAGGTTCTACATGTCAGTCTGGTTCACTAACCGCAAGGCAGGAACTTCATGCCCAAACACAGAGGGGGGGGGGGGGGGGGGGGAATATATTTAAACGTAATTCAGCGGTTGCTCCATGTGGCCATATTTAAGAGGACCTGTCATGCTTTTTTCTATTACAAGAGATGGCTACATCCCTTGTAACAGACACAACATCCATGAGGGAGGGGTGCGGCACCCCCCCTTTCAAAATCAGGATCCTAACATGATTTTATTGGTTGCTAGGAAAACGGCGTCCCTAGCAACAAATCACTGCACAGGAAATGCTGCTACAGTAATAGGAGGGCGGGACTCAGAAGGCCTGTCTGTGAGTGGAGGTGATGATTGGTAGCAGCTCCAGCCAACCAAAGAGTTCTCATCAGCCGCCTATGTTAGATGCTGATCCGCTGCCAGGAGCTGATACACGCCCTCAGCACATCGGGAATTGCTTTGTAGGCGGGGCAGACGCGGGAGGAGGCCGATCGGACCGAGCTCTCCCTCCTATCCTGTTGGTGGGAGGAGTGAGCTAATTGTGTATTGTGAGTGACACAGATTGCCGAATGGATGGACCCCGCCCGGGTACAACATTCAAGAGGAAGGGGAGTTGTCAGGGAGGCAAAATCAGACCATGGGCAGTTCCTGGTATGGAGGAGAGTATGACCTCCTCTCATGTGACAGTGCCTGAGTTTAGCCCGATCACTGACACATAAATCTAGAGAGTGAAGTTCTCTGGCTAATCAATAGACATGAACTTGGGCATCCTCTGAAGTCATTCCTAGCTGAACTTGCTCTATTTTACTCTAATGAGCTGTAGGCTGGGATATTAGCATCCCACAGCCTACCTCGGCTCCTGTGGATTGGAAAGGGTTAAAGTGATATTAAACATTCCGTTTTTTTATTTATTATAATAATGAACATGTCTATATGTACCTGTTCTGTGCAATGCTTTTGCACAGAGCAGCCCTGATCCTCTTCTGGGGTCCCCCACTGGTGCTCCAGGGCCCTCCTCTTTGGCGGGTGTCCAAGAGGACCTGTCATGCTTTTTTCTATTACAAGGGATGTTTACATCTGTTGTAATAGGAATAAAAGTGAGTGACACCATTTATAAATTTTTTTTTTTTAAAACAGTGAAAGAATTAAAAATAAAAGGTAAAATAAATAATAAAAAAAAAAAATATGTAAATGTTATATAGCGGTAGTTGCTCCCTGTGGCTTTGTTTGCTCCATGTGGATTTGGTTGCTTCAGTTTGGATTTGAATCTGTGAGGTTCTGCATGCCAGTCGGGTTTGTTAACTGCAGGGACAGGAGCTTCCTGCCCAAACATAGTAGGGAAAAAAAAATATTTAAAGGCAATTTAGCGGTTGCTCCACGTGGCCATATTTCAGAGGACCTGTCATGCTTTTTTCTATTACAAGGGATGTTTACATTCGTTGTAATAGGAATAAAAGTGAGTGACACCATTTATTTAATTTTTTTTTTTAAAAACAGTGAAAGAATTAAAAATAAAAGGTAAAATAAATAATTATAAAAAAAAAATTGAAACGTTATTTAGCGGGTGCTCCATGGGGGATCGAACCAGTGAGGTTCTGCATGTCAGTCCGGTTCACTAACCGCAGGGACAGGAACTTCCTGACCGATCAAATGGTGGAAAAAAAAAATATTTACCGTAAATGCAATTTAGCGGTTGCTCCATGTGGCCATATTTCAGAGGACCTGTCATGCTTTTTTCTATTACAAGGGATGTTTACATTCGTTGTAATAGGAATAAAAGTGAGTGACACCATTTTTTTATTTATTTTTCAAAACAGTGAAAGAATTAAAAATAAAAGGTAAAATAAATAATAAAAAAAAAAATGTAAATGTTATTTAGCGGTTGCTCCATGTTGATACGGACTTGTGAGGTTCTACATGTCAGTCTGGTTCACTAACCGCAAGGCAGGAACTTCATGCCCAAACACAGAGGGGGGGGGGGAATATATTTAAACGTAATTCAGCGGTTGCTCCATGTGGCCATATTTAAGAGGACCTGTCATGCTTTTTTCTATTACAAGAGATGGCTACATCCCTTGTAACAGACACAACATCCATGAGGGAGGGGTGCGGCACCCCCCCCTTTCAAAATCAGGATCCTAACATGATTTTATTGGTTGCTAGGAAAACGGCGTCCCTAGCAACAAATCACTGCACAGGAAATGCTGCTACAGTAATAGGAGGGCGGGACTCAGAAGGCCTGTCTGTGAGTGGAGGTGATGATTGGTAGCAGCTCCAGCCAACCAAAGAGTTCTCATCAGCTGCCTATGTTAGATGCTGATCCGCTGCCAGGAGCTGATACACGCCCTCAGCACATCGGGAATTGCTTTGTAGGCGGGGCAGACGTGGGAGGAGGCCGATCGGACCGAGCTCTCCCTCCTATCCTGTTGGTGGGAGGAGTGAGCTAATTGTGTATTGTGAGTGACACAGATTGCCGAATGGATGGACCCCGCCCGGGTACAACATTCAAGAGGAAGGGGAGTTGTCAGGGAGGCAAAATCAGACCATGGGCAGTTCCTGGTATGGAGGAGAGTATGACCTCCTCCCATGTGACAGTGCCTGAGTTTAGCCCGATCACTGACACATAAATCTAGGGAATGAAGTTCTCTGGCTAATCAATAGACATGAACTTGGGCATCCTCTGAAGTCATTCCTAGCTGAACTTGCTCTATTTTACTCTAATGAGCTGTAGGCTGGGATATTAGCATCCTACAGCCTACCTCGGCTCCTGTGGATTGGAAAGGGTTAAAGTGATATTAAACATTCCGTTTTTTTATTTATTATAATAATGAACATGTCTATATGTACCTGCTCTGTGCAATGCTTTTGCACAGAGCAGCCCTGATCCTCTTCTGGGGTCCCCCACTGGTGCTCCAGGGCCCTCCTCTTTGGCGGGTGTCCAAGAGGACCTGTCATGCTTTTTTCTATTACAAGGGATGTTTACATCTGTTGTAATAGGAATAAAAGTGAGTGACACCATTTATAATTTTTTTTTTTTTAAAAACAGTGAAAGAATTAAAAATAAAAGGTAAAATAAATAATAATAAAAAAAAATATGTAAATGTTATATAGCGGTAGTTGCTCCCTGTGGCTTTGTTTGCTCCATGTGGATTTGGTTGCTCCAGTTTGGATTTGAATCTGTGAGGTTCTGCATGCCAGTTGGGTTTGTTAACTGCAGGGACAGGAGCTTCCTGCCCAAACATAGTAGGGAAAAAAAAAATATTTAAAGGCAATTTAGCGGTTGCTCCACGTGGCCATATTTCAGAGGACCTGTCATGCTTTTTTCTATTACAAGGGATGTTTACATTCGTTGTAATAGGAATAAAAGTGAGTGACACCATTTATTTAATTTTTTTTTTAAAAACAGTGAAAGAATTAAAAATAAAAGGTAAAATAAATAATTATAAAAAAAAAATGTAAATGTTATTTAGCGGTTGCTCCATGTGGGATTGAACCGGTGAGGTTCTGCATGCCAGTCCGGTTCACTAACCGCAGGGACAGGAACTTCCTGACCGATCAAATGGTGGAAAAAACAGTTTTAAATGCAATTTAGCGGTTGCTCCATGTGGCCATATTTCAGAGGACCTGTCATGCTTTTTTCTATTACAAGGGATGTTTACATTCGTTGTAATAGGAATAAAAGTGAGTGACACCATTTATTTTTTATTTTTTTTTAAACAGTGAAAGAATGAAAAATAAAAGGTAAAATAAATAATTATATAAAAAAAATGTAAATGTTATTTACCGGTTGCTCCATGTGGGATCGAATCTGTGAGGTTCTGCATGCCAGTCCGGTTCACTAACTGCAGGGACAGGAACTTCCTGACTGATCAAAGGGTGGAAAAAAAAAATATTTACCGTAAATGCAATTTAGCGGTTGCTCCATGTGGCCATATTTCAGAGGACCTGTCATGCTTTTTTCTATTACAAGGGATGTTTACATTCGTTGTAATAGGAATAAAAGTGAGGGATACCATTTTTTTATTTATTTTTTAAAACAGTGAAAGAATTAAAAATAAAAGGTAAAATAAATAATAAAAAAAAAAATGTAAATGTTATTTAGCGGTTGCTCCATGTTGATACGGACTTGTGAGGTTCTACATGTCAGTCTGGTTCACTAACCGCAAGGCAGGAACTTCATGCCCAAACACAGAGGGGGGGGGGGAATATATTTAAACGTAATTCAGCGGTTGCTCCATGTGGCCATATTTAAGAGGACCTGTCATGCTTTTTTCTATTACAAGAGATGGCTACATCCCTTGTAACAGACACAACATCCATGAGGGAGGGGTGCGGCACCCCCCCTTTCAAAATCAGGATCCTAACATGATTTTATTGGTTGCTAGGAAAACGGCGTCCCTAGCAACAAATCACTGCACAGGAAATGCTGCTACAGTAATAGGAGGGCGGGACTCAGAAGGCCTGTCTGTGAGTGGAGGTGATGATTGGTAGCAGCTCCAGCCAACCAAAGAGTTCTCATCAGCCGCCTATGTTAGATGCTGATCCGCTGCCAGGAGCTGATACACGCCCTCAGCACATCGGGAATTGCTTTGTAGGCGGGGCAGACGTGGGAGGAGGCCGATCGGACCGAGCTCTCCCTCCTATCCTGTTGGTGGGAGGAGTGAGCTAATTGTGTATTGTGAGTGACACAGATTGCCGAATGGATGGACCCCGCCCGGGTACAACATTCAAGAGGAAGGGGAGTTGTCAGGGAGGCAAAATCAGACCATGGGCAGTTCCTGGTATGGAGGAGAGTATGACCTCCTCCCATGTGACAGTGCCTGAGTTTAGCCCGATCACTGACACATAAATCTAGGGAGTGAAGTTCTCTGGCTAATCAATAGACATGAACTTGGGCATCCTCTGAAGTCATTCCTAGCTGAACTTGCTCTATTTTACTCTAATGAGCTGTAGGCTGGGATATTAGCATCCCACAGCCTACCTCGGCTCCTGTGGATTGGAAAGGGTTAAAGTGATATTAAACATTCCGTTTTTTTATTTATTATAATAATGAACATGTCTATATGTACCTGCTCTGTGCAATGCTTTTGCACAGAGCAGCCCTGATCCTCTTCTGGGGTCCCCCACTGGTGCTCCAGGGCCCTCCTCTTTGGCGGGTGTCCAAGAGGACCTGTCATGCTTTTTTCTATTACAAGGGATGTTTACATCTGTTGTAATAGGAATAAAAGTGAGTGACACCATTTATAATTTTTTTTTTTTTTAAAACAGTGAAAGAATTAAAAATAAAAGGTAAAATAAATAATAAAAAAAAATATGTAAATGTTATATAGCGGTAGTTGCTCCCTGTGGCTTTGTTTGCTCCATGTGGATTTGGTTGCTCCAGTTTGGATTTGAATCTGTGAGGTTCTGCATGCCAGTTGGGTTTGTTAACTGCAGGGACAGGAGCTTCCTGCCCAAACATAGTAGGGAAAAAAAAAATATTTAAAGGCAATATAGCGGTTGCTCCACGTGGCCATATTTCAGAGGACCTGTCATGCTTTTTTCTATTACAAGGGATGTTTACATTCGTTGTAATAGGAATAAAAGTGAGTGACACCATTTATTTAATTATTTTTTTTAAAAACAGTGAAAGAATTAAAAATAAAAGGTAAAATAAATAATTATAAAAAAAAAAAATTGAAATGTTATTTAGCGGTTGCTCCATGTGGGATCGAACCGGTGAGGTTCTGCATGTCAGTCCGGTTCACTAACCGCAGGGACAGGAACTTCCTGACCGATCAAATGGTGGAAAAAAAAGTTTTAAATGCAATTTAGCGGTTGCTCCATGTGGCCATATTTCAGAGGACCTGTCATGCTTTTTTCTATTACAAGGGATGTTTACATTCGTTGTAATAGGAATAAAAGTGAGTGACACCATTTTTTTATTTATTTTTTAAAACAGTGAAAGAATTAAAAATAAAAGGTAAAATAAATAATAATAAAAAAAAAATTAAATGTTATTTAGCGGTTGCTCCATGTGGATACGGACCTGTGAGGTTCTACATGTCAGTCTGGTTCACTAACCGCAAGGCAGGAACTTCATGCCCAAACACAGAGGGGGGGAAATATATTTAAACGTAATTCAGCGGTTGCTCCATGTGGCCATATTTAAGAGGACCTGTCATGCTTTTTTCTATTACAAGTGATGGCTACATCCCTTGTAACAGACACAACATCCATGAGGGAGGGGTGCGGCACCCCCCCTTTCAAAATCAGGATCCTAACATGATTTTATTGGTTGCTAGGAAAACGGCGTCCCTAGCAACAAATCACTGCACAGGAAATGCTGCAACAGTAATAGGAGGGCGGGACTCGGAAGGCCTGTCTGTGAGTGGAGGTGATGATTGGTAGCAGCTCCAGCCAACCAAAGAGTTCTCATCAGCCGCCTATGGTAGATGCTGATCCGCTGCCAGGAGCTGATACACGCCCTCAGCACATCGGGAATTGCTTTGTAGGCGGGGCAGACGCGGGGGAAGGCCGATCGGACTGAGCTCTCCCTCCTATCCTGTTGGTGGGAGGAGTGAGCTAATTGTGTATTGTGAGTGACACAGATTGCCGAATGGATGGACCCCGCCCGGGTACAACATTCAAGAGGAAGGGGAGTTGTCAGGGAGGCAAAATCAGACCATGGGCAGTTCCTGGTATGGAGGAGAGTATGACCTCCTCCCATGTGACAGTGCCTGAGTTTAGCCCGATCACTGACACATAAATCTGGGGAGTGAAGTTCTCTGGCTAATCAATAGACATGAACTTGGGCATCCTCTGAAGTCATTCCTAGCTGAACTTGCTCTATTTTACTCTAATGAGCTGTAGGCTGGGATATTAGCATTGTTGTGTTACACTATGTGATTATTCTTGCTCTGTGTCTTTAAGATCTGTCCCCTTCTTTCTAGCTGAACTCTCTCTCTCACCGTAGTTCTTTATATATTTCCTCCACTTCCTGATTCTGGTCATTACTCCTGTATTTCTTCCATGCTAACATCTTACATGTGGCTTACAACTGCAACGTTTTTCTACCTATGAATATCCATCAATAAACGAAACATTCGAAAGGATTCATCGTCTGTCGTCCTAACTGTGAGTTTATTCATTGAGTTAAGCTGCCTGTATCGATGCAAGGGATGAATATCAAACCAGCTTGAGTAAGGCCTACTTAAACCTGGAGATGAACTTTATCGCTTTGTAGTTGAGACAGAACAGTAGAAAAACGGAGTTTCACAGCCTAATTACAAGATTTCTGCATGTCAGTACTGAAACAGACAAGATTTACTGCCCTCATAGCAAGACAGAAGGGACAGAGCAGCACATGGCAGCCTTATAGCCTGAGACAATCTGCACAGTGTCATATTTCAGCACACAGATCCTGCCTGCTTTCACAGTCAGTCTGCTATCATGAGTGACCAAGCTTCTGCATGTGAACTCACATCTACCTCCCCACAAGTTCCTAAAGAAACTGAGTTACCCAAACGCTCAGTTAATCCCACTTGGAAAGTAATGGAGAATTATGAAGCTTCAAGGACTGAATTGTCAAATAGCTTGGAATTAGTCTGGGAGAAAATCCTTGCTGAAGCCAATACAGTGTCTGTTGAACGTGAACCACTGACACTAGAGGGCGCCATTAAACAACTTTCTGCCTCATATGAGCTTTATCAGCTTACCAGCAGCAAATTCACTAATGTCTTGCAAAACATGAATACAGAAAGTGCGATGACACAATTAAAGCGCGTCAATGCTCTCAATATTGAAAGAGACAGTTTTATCCAGCAAACCAGATTAAAGGCAGAAGCAAAAATAAAGCTGTTACAGGACACTGCATCTCACAGATCTGTTTCCACCAGACGTTCTAAAAACTCGTCAAGATCCCATAGTTCAAGATACTCAACACTCAGTGAGCGACTTATTAATGCCCGCGCTGAAGTGGAAGCCAGCAAAGTGCAGGTGGCATATGCAGAAAAAAGAGCAGAGTTGGAAGCTCAGAGAGCAGAGTCGGAAGCGCAGTCAGCACGACAAAGAGCAACAATGGAAACCTTAAATGAACAGTGTAAACATGACGCAGCTATGGCAAAGCTAAGGGTCCTACAGCAAGCTATCAGTGCAGACGAAGGTGCAAGTGAGAAAGGCAGCATTAACCTAAACATAGCAGATATGGAAGACCCCCTCAAACGCACTAAAGACTATGTCCTAAGCCACTGCAGTGCACACTCCATTGTCTCCAATGCTCCCGACTACATAGAGACTCCTTCACAGCTTCAAGTTAAAGAGGTTCCAGCAACTTCCTGCACTCAAAATCACTCCACTGCATTTCCTACCTGCCTACCTTGCCTGCCTTCATACGTCACAGAGCATCAGCGCAAGCTTCAAGCAAGTCATCAATCTCCAGTCATCGGTACAGCCTTGAATCAACGTACCATTGGAACAACTGACTTCAAGCAAGCAACTCACCTGGATGCATCTGCTGCACCATATTTCCCTGTTTCCTTTAACAACAATGTCAAAGATAACGCAATCAGCACCATACAGCCAACAGCATCTCACATAAAGGCGGAGACAACTGAGACAGAAGAGTTTGTGAGGTACATGCTTCGCAGAGAGCTCACAAAGACTGGTCTTACAAGTTTTGATGACCAACCTGAGAACTACAGAAGTTGGAAATGTGCCTTCAGAACTACAATCAGCAATATTGGCATTACAGCTGATCAAGAATTGAATCTGCTGATCAAATGGCTTGGTCCTCTATCTGCTGCACGTGTTAAGCCATTAAGATCGGTTTTCATGGACAATCCTACTGCAGGCCTCACAGCTGCATGGGAGCGACTAGAGCAAAGTTATGGCAGTCCAGAAGCTATAGAAAATGCTTTGTTCATGCGTCTGGAAACTTTCCCAAAGATATCCGGTAAGGACAACAAGCAGTTCCAGAGACTGAGTGACCTTCTCCTTGAGCTTCAGCTAGCCAAGACAGACCCAAAACTACCTGGACTCAGTTACCTTGACACTCCAAGAGGGGTAAACCCAATTGTCTCCAAGCTCCCGTATGGTTTGCAAGAGAAATGGACTGCACTAGGGTCATCATACAAAAGAGAGAACAAGGTTTCCTTCCCTCCATTCTCTTTCTTCTGTGAATTCATCAGGGAAATTGCAGAGACCAAGAACGATCCAAGTTTTTCCTACGGTGAGTACAGTCTCTTCTCACCCTTTCCTAAGAGTACCAGTCTTCAGGGCAACTACAGAAACCATAGAGGCCCAGTGTCCGTGAAAAAGACTGACATCCTTCCCACTCCTACCACAGTTCTGGCCACGAACAAACAGAGTAGGAAGATTGAAAACCCTAACAGAGAGTGTCCCATACACAAGAAGCCACACCCCCTCAATAAATGTATCGGCTTTAAGAAAAAATCCTCTGGAAGAGCGCAAGGAGCTTTTAAAGACATTTAGGGTATGTTTCAGGTGCTGTGCTTCTACAGAACATTTTGCAAGGGACTGTAATGTGTCCATCAAGTGCATAGAGTGTGGCTCTGAAGAACATGTGCAAGCCCTCCATCCTCTTGAGCCCAGCTCTGCACAACCTGCCAACACTCCTCCCAGGTTAACGCATGGCGGGGAGAATACAGACCAAGTGCCTAATTCTACCATCATTTCTTCATCCTGCACTGAAGTTTGTGGAGAAGACCGCTGTGGTAAGTCCTGTGCTAAGATATGCTTGGTGAACATATACCACAAGGATCAACCAGAAAAGTCTCTAAAGGCATATGCTATCTTAGACGATCAGAGCAATCGATCACTTGCAAAATCGGAATTGTTCAATCTATTTGAAATAGAGGCGAAGCTCATCCTTACACCTTGGGTACCTGTAGTGGAACTATAGAGGTTTCTGGAAGAAGGGCTCTTGGACTCATGGTATCTTCTCTCAAAGGTAACTTGCAATTACCATTACCTACACTTGTTGAGTGCAATCAGATACCTGCCAACAGGGAAGAAATCCCTACTCCAGCTGCTGCTTTCCATCACCCTCACCTCAAGGTAATAGCAAATGAGATACCGCCGCTTGACAAAGATGCTCAGATCCTTCTTCTGTTAGGAAGAGACATTCTAAGAGTTCACAAGGTACACAGACAAGTCAGTGGACCCCCAGATGCCCCATTTGCCCAGAGCACGGATCTAGGATGGGTCATCATAGGCAATGTCTGCATAGGCAAAATGAAAAGACCTACCAACATTTCGTCATTCAAGACAAATGTTCTGCCAAATGGCCGAAACACTTACTTTGAGCCATGCCCACATCACTACTGGGTGAAAGAGAAGATAGCCAGCCACAAATGGCAACATGGTTTCTCAGGTGACACAAGCCCTTTCTCCTGCCATGATGGCGACTTCGGGTCTACAGTGTTTAATGCAACCAGTGAAGATGACATACTGGCTCCTTCAATGGAAGACAAAGAATTCATCAAGGTAATGGACAATGAGTTCTTTCAAGATGACTCCAATAACTGGGTAGCACCCCTACCCTTTCATCTCCCAAGAGAGAGATTGCCCAACAACTTACAGCAGGCCATCAGTAGATTCTCCTCCTTAAAGCGAAACTTAAGCAGGAAAACAGAGATGCAAAAGCACTTTGTGGACTTTATGCAAAATGTATTTGACAGAGATCATGCAGAGCCTGCTCCCCCACTAAAGGAGGGAGAAGAATGCTGGTACCTTCCATCCGTGTATCACCCACGCAAACCAGACCAAATCAGAGTTGTCTTTGATTCCAGTGCTCAGCACGAAGGTGTTTCTCTTAACAACATGCTCCTTACTGGACCCAACTTGAACAACAGTCTAATAGGAGTCTTGATTCGTTTCAGACAAGAGCCTGTAGCAGTAATGGCCGACATTCAACAGATGTTTCACTGTTTCATCGTCAGAGAAGACAACAGAAACTACCTCAGGTTTCTATGGCACAAGGACAATGACCTCAACAAGGAAGTTATAGATTATCGCATGAAGGTACATGTCTTCGGTAACAGTCCTTCCCCAGCAGTGGCAACTTATGGGCTAAGGAGAACAGCTCAGACTGGAGAAGTTGAATATGGATCTGATGCCCGTCAATTTGTTGAAAGAAACTTCTACGTTGACGACACACTTAAGTCCTTTCCAACTGCTAAAGAAGCAATTGATCTTCTCACCAGAACAAAGGAGATGCTGTCTGTAGCAAACCTTAGACTGCACAAGATTATATCCAACAGCCAGGAACTTATGAATGCCTTTCACTCTGAGGACTATGCCACTAGTCTAAAAAACCTTGACTTAGGTACAGATGTGCCTCCTGTACAGCGAAGTCTGGGTTTGTTGTGGAACATCAAGCAAGACAAATTCACCTTCCAAGTGTCAACTTGTGACAAACCCTTCACTAAGAGAGGAGTCCTGTCCGTGGTGAATAGCATCTATGACCCACTGGGTTTCCTTGCTCCAGTTACCATTCAAGGTAAGATTTTACTAAGACAGTTGTCTACTGAGAACATAGACTGGGATACTCCCTTGCCTAGTGAGAATCAACACAAGTGGGAAAGGTGGAGATATTCTTTGAAGTCACTAGAAAAACTTCAGATTCCCCGTTGCTATGTTCCAGGATCCACTTCAACTGCTAACCGGAGAGAGATTCATATTTTCTCTGATGCATCAGTTGAAGCTATTGCTGCAGTAGCCTATTTGAAGACCTCTGAACTGAATGGAGAATCACACTGTAGTTTTGTCCTAGGCAAGGCAAAACTCACACCCAAGCCTGCACATACCATACCAAGACTTGAACTTTGTGCAGCCGTGCTAGCAGTAGAAATTGCAGAGGTCATACGAAGTGAAATGGACACTAGAATTGATTCTTTCACCTTCTATACAGACAGTAAGGTAGTACTTGGTTACATAAACAACCAAACACAACAATTTTATATGTACGTCAGCAACAGGGTTGAACGTATCAAGAGATTCTCTCTACCAAGTCAATGGCATCACGTTCCCACTGAACTCAACCCAGCTGACTGTGGGACCAGAGCCGTGTCACCTGCCGCTCTTCAGGACAGCTTATGGCTGTCACCTCCAAGGTTTCTGTGTGAGGACTCTTACTTACTCCCTATTGACACCACCTATGGGCTAGTAAACCCTGAAGATGATAAGGAAATAAGAACTGTGAACACCTCACTCCACACTTCTGTAAGTACAAAACAGAAGCTGCGGTCAAACCATTACAGGCATCGATGGAAGCAGGTGCAGTATCTAGCCAATGTGTTCTGGCATCGCTGGAAGAAAAAGTATCTTCATCACCTTCAAGGTCGTAACAAATGGCAAGCATCTAAGCCGAATCTTAAGGTTGGAGACCTCATCCTTCTAAAAGACAAGGAAGTTTGTCGGAATGAGTGGCCTATGGGTCTTATTACTAAAGTTATGCCCAGCGACGATAACAAAGTCCGGAAGGTAGAAGTCAAGGTAACCAAGGGAGGATCGACACAAACCTTTAGTCGACCAATTACAGAGTTAGTACTCCTTTTGCCAGGTGAGTGACTTGTGCAAGGACTAGCCATGCTGTTGGCACGGCGGGGAGTACATTGCTGCCATCTACAGGTTCTACTCAGAACTTTGGAATTATTTGAAGACATCATACTGTGACTTTATGTTCTTCATTCTGTTGAACTTACGTTTATTATTTGCTTCTTGCATGTTTTTCATTACAGGTTCCAGGACATTCGTCAGTATTGGACTTATTGAAAATATATATATTAGTTTAAGGTTATGAAATCTAAAGATTTCAGACGGGGAGTGTTGTGTTACACTATGTGATTATTCTTGCTCTGTGTCTTTAAGATCTGTCCCCTTCTTTCTAGCTGAACTCTCTCTCTCACCGTAGTTCTTTATATATCTCCTCCACTTCCTGATTCTGGTCATTACTCCTGTATTTCTTCCATGCTAACATCTTACATGTGGCTTACAACTGCAACGTTTTTCTACCTATGAATATCCATCAATAAACGGAACATTCGAAAGGATTCATCGTCTGTCGTCCTAACTGTGAGTTTATTCATTGAGTTAAACTGCCTGTATCGATGCAAGGGATGAATATCAAACCAGCTTGAGTAAGGCCTACTTAAACCTAGAGATGAACTTTATCGCTTTGTAGTTGAGACAGAACAAGCATCCTACAGCCTACCTCGGCTCCTGTGGATTGGAAAGGGTTAAAGTGATATTAAACATTCCGTTTTTTTTTATTATAATAATGAACATGTCTATATGTACCTGCTCTGTGCAATGCTTTTGCACAGAGCAGCCCTGATTCTCTTCTGGGGTCCCCCACTGGTCTCCAGGGCCCTCCTCTTTGGCGGGTGTCCAAGAGGACCTGTCATGCTTTTTTCTATTACAAGGGATGTTTACATCCGTTGTAATAGGAATAAAAGTGAGTGACACCATTTATAATTTTTTTTTTTTTTTAAAAACAGTGAAAGAATTAAAAATAAAAGGTAAAATAAATAATAATAAAAAAAAATATGTAAATGTTATTTAGTGGTTGTTGCTCCCTGTGGCTTTGTTTGCTCCATGTGGATTAGGTTGCTCCAATTTGGATTTGAACCTGTGAGGTTGTGCATGCCAGTTGGGTTTGTTAACTGCAGGGACAGGAGCTTCCTGCCCAAACATAGGAGGGGAAAAAAAAATATTTAAAGGCAATTTAGCGGTTGCTCCACGTGGCCATATTTCAGAGGACCTGTCATGCTTTTTTCTATTACAAGGGATGTTTACATTCGTTGTAATAGGAATAAAAGTGAGTGACACCATTTATTTAAAAAAAAAAATTTTTAAACAGTGAAAGAATTAAAAATAAAAGGTAAAATAAATAATAAAAAAAAAAATGTAAATGTTATTTAGCAGTTGCTCCATGTGGGATTGAACCTGTGAGGTTCTGCATGCCAGTTCGGTTCACTAACCGCAGGGACAGGAGCTTCCTGCCCAAACATAGGAGGGAAAAAAAATATTTAAAGGCAATTTAGCGGACCTGTCATGCTTTTTTCTATTACAAGGGATGTTTACATTCGTTGTAGTAGGAATAAAAGTGAGTGACACCATTTATTTAATTTTTATTTTTTTTAAAACAGTGAAAGATCATCAGCCGCCTATGGTAGATGCTGATCCGCTGCCAGGAGCTGATGCACGCCCTCAGCACATCGGGAATTGCTTTGTAGGCGGGGCAGACGTGGGAGGAGGCCGATCGGACCGAGCTCTCCCTCCTATCCTGTTGGTGGGAGGAGTGAGCTAATTGTGTATTGTGAGTGACACAGATTGCCGAATGGATGGACCCCGCCCGGGTACAACATTCAAGAGGAAGGGGAGTTGTCAGGGAGGCAAAATCAGACCATGGGCAGTTCCTGGTATGGAGGAGAGTATGACCTCCTCACATGTGACAGTGCCTGAGTTTAGCCCGATCACTGACACATAAATCTAGGGAGTGAAGTTCTCTGGCTAATCAATAGACATGAACTTGGGCATCCTCTGAAGTCATTCCTAGCTGAACTTGCTCTATTTTACTCTAATGAGCTGTAGGCTGGGATATTAGCATCCTACAGCCTACCTCGGCTCCTGTGGATTGGAAAGGGTTAAAGTGATATTAAACATTCCGTTTTTTTTTAATTATAATAATGAACATGTCTATATGTACCTGCTCTGTGCAATGCTTTTGCACAGAGCAGCCCTGATCCTCTTCTGGGGTCCCCCACTGGTGCTCCAGGGCCCTCCTCTTTGGCAGGTGTCCAAGAGGACCTGTCATGCTTTTTTCTATTACAAGGGATGTTTACATCCGTTGTAATAGGAATAAAAGTGAGTGACACCATTTATAAATTTTTATTTTTTTTAAAAACAGTGAAAGAATTAAAAATAAAAGGTAAAATAAATAATAAAAAAAAAATTATGTAAATGTTATTTAGCGGTTGTTGCTCCCTGTGCCTTTGTTTGCTCCATGTGGATTTGGTTGCTCCAGGTTGGATTAGAACCTGTGAGGTTGTGCATGCCAGTTGGGCTTGTTAACCGCAGGGACAGGAGCTTCCTGCCCAAACATAGGAGGGAAAAAAAAACATATTTAAAGGCAATTTAACGGTTGCTCCACATGGCCATATTTCAGAGGACCTGTCATGCTTTTTTCTATTACAAGGGATGTTTACATTCGTTGTAATAGGAATACAAGTGAGTGACACCATTTATTATTATTTTTTTTTTTTTTTAAAACAGTGAAAGAATTAAAAATAAAAGGTAAAATAAATAATAATAAAAAAAAGTAAATGTTATTTAGCGGTTGCTACATGTGGATTCGGACCTGTGAGGTTCTACATGTCAGTCTGGTTCACTAACCGCAAGGCAGGAACTTCCTGCCCAAACACAGAGGGGGGGGGGGAAATATTTAAACATAATTCAGCGGTTGCTCCATGTGGCCATATTTAAGAGGGCCTGTCATGCTTTTTTCTATTACAATTAATGGCTACATCCCTTGTAACAGACACAACATCCATGAGGGAGGGGTGCGGCACCCCCCCTTTCAAAATCAGGATCCTAACATTATTTTATTGGTTGCTAGGAAAACGGCGTCCCTAGCAACCAATCACTGCACAGGAAATGCTGCTACAGTAATAGGAGGGCGGGACTCGGAAGGCCTGTCTGTGAGTGGAGGTGATGATTGGTAGCAGCTCCAGCCAACCAAAGAGTTCTCATCAGCCGCCTATGGTAGATGCTGATC
Source organism: Rana muscosa (assembly GCA_029206835.1). Classification (NCBI taxonomy): domain Eukaryota; kingdom Metazoa; phylum Chordata; class Amphibia; order Anura; family Ranidae; genus Rana; species Rana muscosa. The sequence continues at coordinate 343,438,395 of CM055119.1, forward strand.
CGCTGCCAGGAGCTGATACACGCCCTCAGCACATCGGGAATTGCTTTGTAGGCGGGGCAGACGCGGGAGGAGGCCGATCGGACCGAGCTCTCCTTCCTATCCTGTTGGTGGGAGGAGTGAGCTAATTGTGTATTGTAAGTGACATAGATTGCCGAATGGATGGACCCGCCCGGGTACAACATTCAAGAGGAAGGGGAGTTGTCAGGGAGGCAAAATCAGATCATGGGCAGTTCCTGGTATGGAGGAGAGTCTGACCTCCTCCCATGTGACAGTGCCTGAGTTTAGCCCGATCACTGACACATAAATCTAGGGAGTGAAGTTCTCTGGCTAATCAATAGACATGAACTTGGGCATCCTCTGAAGTCATTCCTAGCTGAACTTGCTCTATTTTACTCTAATGAGCTGTAGGCTGGGATATTAGCATCCTACAGCCTACCTCGGCTCCTGTGGATTGGAAAGGGTTAAAGTGATATTAAACATTCCGTTTTTTTTTATTATAATAATGAACATGTCTATATGTACCTGCTCTGTGCAATGCTTTTGCACAGAGCAGCCCTGATTCTCTTCTGGGGTCCCCCACTGGTGCTCCAGGGCCCTCCTCTTTGGCGGGTGTCCAAGAGGACCTGTCATGCTTTTTTCTATTACAAGGGATGTTTACATCCGTTGTAATAGGAATAAAAGTGAGTGACACCATTTATAAATATATTTTTTTTAAAACAGTGAAAGAATTAAAAATAAAAGGTGAAATAAATAATAATAAAAAAAATATGTAAATGTTATTTAGCGGTTGTTGTTCCCTGTGGCTTTGTTTGCTCCATGTGGATTAGGTTGCTCCAATTTCGATTTGAACCTGTGAGGTTGTGCATGCCAGTTGGGTTTGTTAACCGCAGGGACAGGAGCTTCCTGCCCAAACACAGGAGGGAAAAAAAAAATATTTAAAGGCAATTTAGCGGTTGCTCCACGTGGCCATATTTCAGAGGACCTGTCATGCTTTTTTCTATTACAAGGGATGTTTACATTCGTTGTAATAGGAATAAAAGTGAGTGACACCATTTATTAAAAAAAAAAAAATTTAAACAGTGAAAGAATTAAAAATAAAAGGTAAAATAAATAATAATAAAAAAAAATTTAAATGTTATTTAGCGGTTGCTCCATGTGGGATCAAACCTGTGAGGTTCTGCATGCCAGTCCGGTTCACTAACCGCAGGGACAGGAGCTTCCTGCCCAAACATAAGAGGGAAAAAAAAAATATTTAAAGGCAATTTAGCGGACCTGTCATGCTTTTTTCTATTACAAGGGATGTTTACATTCGTTGTAGTAGGAATAAAAGTGAGTGACACCATTTATTTAATTTTTTTTTTTTTAAAACAGTGAAAGATCATCAGCCGCCTATGGTAGATGCTGATCCGCTGCCAGGAGCTGATGCACGCCCTCAGCACATCGGGAATTGCTTTGTAGGCGGGGCAGATGCGGGAGAAGGCCGATCGGACCGAGCTCTCCCTCCTATCCTGTTGGTGGGAGGAGTGAGCTAATTGTGTATTGTGAGTGACACAGATTGCCGAATGGATGGACCCCGCCCGGGTACAACATTCAAGAGGAAGGGGAGTTGTCAGGGAGGCAAAATCAGACCATGGGCAGTTCCTGGTATGGAGGAGAGTCTGACCTCCTCCCATGTGACAGTGCCTGAGTTTAGCCCGATCACTGACACATAAATCTAGGGAGTGAAGTTCTCTGGCTAATCAATAGACATGAACTTGGGCATCCTCTGAAGTCATTCCTAGCTGAACTTGCTCTATTTTACTCTAATGAGCTGTAGGCTGGGATATTAGCATCCTACAGCCTACCTCGGCTCCTGTGGATTGGAAAGGGTTAAAGTGATATTAAACATTCCGTTTTTTTTTATTATAATAATGAACATGTCTATATGTACCTGCTCTGTGCAATGCTTTTGCACAGAGCAGCCCTGATTCTCTTCTGGGGTCCCCCACTGGTGCTCCAGGGCCCTCCTCTTTGGCGGGTGTCCAAGAGGACCTGTCATGCTTTTTTCTATTACAAGGGATGTTTACATCCGTTGTAATAGGAATAAAAGTGAGTGACACCATTTATAAATATTTTTTTTTTAAAACAGTGAAAGAATTAAAAATAAAAGGTGAAATAAATAATAATAAAAAAAATATGTAAATGTTATTTAGCGGTTGTTGTTCCCTGTGGCTTTGTTTGCTCCATGTGGATTAGGTTGCTCCAATTTCGATTTGAACCTGTGAGGTTGTGCATGCCAGTTGGGTTTGTTAACCGCAGGGACAGGAGCTTCCTGCCCAAACACAGGAGGGAAAAAAAAAATATTTAAAGGCAATTTAGCGGTTGCTCCACGTGGCCATATTTCAGAGGACCTGTCATGCTTTTTTCTATTACAAGGGATGTTTACATTCGTTGTAATAGGAATAAAAGTGAGTGACACCATTTATTAAAAAAAAAAAAATTTAAACAGTGAAAGAATTAAAAATAAAAGGTAAAATAAATAATAATAAAAAAAAATTTAAATGTTATTTAGCGGTTGCTCCATGTGGGATCAAACCTGTGAGGTTCTGCATGCCAGTCCGGTTCACTAACCGCAGGGACAGGAGCTTCCTGCCCAAACATAAGAGGGAAAAAAAAAATATTTAAAGGCAATTTAGCGGACCTGTCATGCTTTTTTCTATTACAAGGGATGTTTACATTCGTTGTAGTAGGAATAAAAGTGAGTGACACCATTTATTTAATTTTTTTTTTTTTAAAACAGTGAAAGATCATCAGCCGCCTATGGTAGATGCTGATCCGCTGCCAGGAGCTGATGCACGCCCTCAGCACATCGGGAATTGCTTTGTAGGCGGGGCAGATGCGGGAGGAGGCCGATCGGACCGAGCTCTCCCTCCTATCCTGTTGGTGGGAGGAGTGAGCTAATTGTGTATTGTGAGTGACACAGATTGCCGAATGGATGGACCCCGCCCGGGTACAACATTCAAGAGGAAGGGGAGTTGTCAGGGAGGCAAAATCAGACCATGGGCAGTTCCTGGTATGGAGGAGAGTATGACCTCCTCCCATGTGACAGTGCCTGAGTTTAGCCCGATCACTGACACATAAATCTAGGGAGTGAAGTTCTCTGGCTAATCAATAGACATGAACTTGGGCATCCTCTGAAGTCATTCCTAGCTGAACTTGCTCTATTTTACTCTAATGAGTTGTAAGCTGGGATATTAGCATCCCACAGCCTACCTCGGCTCCTGCTGATTGGAAAGGGTTAAAGTGATATTAAACTGTAGCGGCCTCACCCCATCTCCTTTTGCTAGGGGTATGTCACATGACAGGGTGAGATGCGCTACGGCCCATGTCCTCCCCATAGCTGTGGGTGAGGTGAAGGCCAGTATCAGTACATTCCTCGGGCCAATGTGCGTTAGTTATGAAGCTCAGTCCTGCTATGCTGAAACCTCCCTTGCTCCCATTAACCAGAGTCCATACACCGATGCAGGGTCCAACACTTGTTTATTATACTTCCACAACAAACAGTTCTTTCACAGCCGACTGGTTGCGACCCATAACATAACGCAAACGGTGGGATGAGCAGGTCGAGGCACTATCCTGATTTCAATCTAAACCCCTGTGGTTTCACCAGGGGTTATAGCAGCTTTGCTTAGCACAGAACATAGAACTTGTGAGTCTCTACCAGCGACTCCATAGAACATGGATGGGAGTACCTTCGCTGCGTTGCGGCCCCTATCAGGGAAAGATGTCCCTCTAAGGAAGTTACCGGAGGCCCATCCGTCACCGGGTTGATGCTGCTCCGGAATCTCCGGACGGGTGACCTCCCCGGCCTCATTACCTCAGATGCGAGTCCCCTCGCAAGGCGGCACCCTGGGATCACTTCGCCCTCGCGGAACCCAGTCGAAGTTACTGGGCCCCAGGCCTACGATATAGTACCTCACCCCAGGCTGAAGGTGCCTGGGATGGACCCCAACTTCATTCCGGTCAGGCCTAGGGCGCCTGGGCCGGAACCTTGAACCGCCCGCACCCAGGCCTAAGGTGCCTGGGTGCGTGAAGAGAAAATCCTCGAAGACCTCGTGGCAAGGGCGTCTCCCCCTTTTATCTCCTCCCTTCAACACCACGGCGGGTTCCCCGGCCCAGCCGTACCATCTCCGGAAAGGGACAAAAAGAGTAGCACTGCGGCAGTGATTCTACCTTGAGCCTGTGGGTACCCCGCCACCCACAGGCCAAGGAGAATAATACACCACCCAATCCTCCACGAATTACAAAAGGGGTCCAGAACCTTTCACAATTACACACCTGGGTCGCACTACCCCCAGGTGTACCCCAACTAGATTTAAAGACCCCGCTACATACTCCCCCCTGTGATTTGACGCTGGTCCCCAGCGTCTGGTGCAACCCCATGTCTCCCAAGGAGTGGTGACATGAAGCGAGCCTCAGAGGCTATCCCTAAAAATTTTGAATCCCGTGTGTGCCAAGACCTGCTCAAGGGGAAAGGGAACTATAAAACAATAAAACTTTTGTATAAAACATCTATCATGTACACATATACAATCCCTCCCGTCACTGTCTAAGAACCACCCCATACTCAGTAGTCTTGACCGACGAATCTCTTGCAGAAGGGAAACAAAAACAGACAACATCCTAACATTATGTGAAAATTTGGAATGAATGGGTCCATCAGCCGAGGGACCCACTTGCTCCAACGAGTGCCAACGAGTGTGGTGCAAAAGTGTGCAGAAAAAAACAAACAAACGTTGCACAACACTGCCACCTGGTGACAGCGCCGCGGTAATGACACTTGGTGCTCCTTCATTCTTCATGCGTCCCTACACTAATTCTACCCCAAAGTCTGTAAAAGAGAGTGGGAAGAAAAAAAAACCCAAATAAAAAAAACAGGGTATTGTTCAGACGTTCTAGCAAAGGCTCTTCCAGGAAAATTTGTAGATGAAAACATACTCCTGAGTCTCTCCTCACAAGTAAAACCTCGGATCAGGTAAGAACAATGGCTTCAGATGCTTATCAAACACTTCGACTGAATATTCAACATCCTCTCCCTCCTTTCTGCAGATAAGCACTTTATCAGCATGAATATGGCGCCCCAACTTCCAATCCGCTCTGCAGTCCTTGAATTTCTTGGACACAGGCGGCGAACAGGACAAGTATCGCCGGGCCTGAGGCACTTTGAGCTTTTCCCAGACAAATTTGTCGTACCATCTCTGTCGCAGGACCTCAACTTCGTAAAGTAAGTCCCGAGGCAAGTAGGGATATTCCCATCCGTACTCACGGGTGACTCTCTGGGAGAAAAGTCGTTGCAATCTGGCCAAAGGAGGCATGAGATCCCGCTCACCTTCTCCCGGCTGCACGATGGCCCCTGGGTGCCGAGGTACCTTCACTACCTCGGGTGGCTTTGCCTTTGGCGCACGCAATGACGCGCGCTGCATTCCCACAACCAAAGCAGGTGATGTTGTGGAATGTGGAAAGTCAATCGGAGGACTAGACTCCCTCCTAAGCTCCGGGGCCTGCGCCCGGGGCGTGCTGTCCTCTATAGACATAGGGGAATCCTGCGGTTTGCATAGCACAGGTAGCGGGCGTTTGTCCCAGCCCTTCCGGTGAAACAGTTCATCTATTTCCCCATCATCCCCACAGTCCGACAGCGATTCCAGGTCGGAGGTGTCATACATCTCGGCGGGAAGGTAGTCTTTAGTAGACGGAGAACTACCCTCCCTTGCGGGCTCCACCTCCAGTGGACCCCCGACACCTCCAACCACCACCACAGTCCCAGCCCCTGGCTCACCTGGACCTTTTTCAGCACTGGGATGTCCAGGACTCTTCCAACCGGATCCATCCAGGTCCGGCAAGCGGCGGGGTGAAGCTCGACCACGACCACAGGAGGCCTGCACCAGGCCTATCTTCCTCTTCGGAGGTGGCAGCAGGGAATCTGTGGTGACCGAAGCAGCATCCTCGGATTTTTCTCTCTCAGTCTCTGGTTGGGCAGTCCCGTCGCCCTGGTCAGCGCGTACGGGGACCTCCGCAAAGGCCTGGATCTCCCCTTCCGGAGTGGCGGTACCTGTGAGGCAATTGAGGCGAAGGGCCCTGGGCCTTACTGTGGATGGTTCGACCTCAAACGGAAATTCTTTACACGCTTCACAACGCCCAAATGGCTTTAGTTGGACCACCAGTCCCGAGCATCCGGGACAGATCACACCGAGGGCCTCCGTGTCTCTGCATGAATACAAAGCCAACTGTCCTCGGGGCCTGAGTCTTATCCCTGTGTCTGTAAGGGGAGCAGCAAAAGCAGTCATCTTCGTGGGGTATGATACCGGCATCCACGGGGAGCTTGAGGCCATCCCCACCACCTGCTGCTCCATCACGCGCTGACCACGCGCCGAAGTCTCCACGTGTATCTCCACATATGGCCAGACTCCTCCCACGACTTGCACGTTTTCGCGGGCTTCCCACAGTCCCCGCCCACGAATTGCGCAGTCATGGGGTGCCTCATGGCGCAGTGCAACAAACACCCCCACATGTAGTACGTCACACGGCTGGGCTTTTCCCTCTTCCCGCTCTTTCTGCATGGGCCTTTCCGGTCTTGGGGTCATTTCCACGACTTCGAGCACAGGGACTCACTTTGGCCAATCACATGGCCGACCTGCTCGGACCTCCTCCGGGCAGCAAAGTCCAGACACAGCCATTTCAAATTTCAAAGTCAACACACATTTTATCCCGGACTCACGAGCCCCCACGTGTAGCGGCCTCACCCCATCTCCTTTTGCTAGGGGTATGTCAACATGACAGGGTGAGATGCGCTACGGCCCATGTCCTCCCCATAGCTGTGGGTAAGGTGAAGGCCAGTATCAGTACATTCCTCGGGCCAATGTGCGTTAGTTATGAAGCTCAGTCCTGCTATGCTGAAACCTCCCTTGCTCCCATTAACCAGAGTCCATACACCGATGCAGGGTCCAACACTTGTTTATTATACTTCCACAACAAACAGTTCTTTCACAGCCGACTGGTTGCGACCCATAACATAACGCAAACGGTGGGATGAGCAGGTCGAGGCACTATCCTGATTTCAATCTAAACCCCTGTGGTTTCACCAGGGGTTATAGCAGCTTTGCTTAGCACAGAACATAGAACTTGTGAGTCTCTACCAGCGACTCCATAGAACATGGATGGGAGTACCTTTGCTGCGTTGCGGCCCCTATCAGGGGAAGATGTCCCTCTAAGGAAGTTACCGGAGGCCCATCCTTCACCGGGTTGATGCTGCTCCGGAATCTCCAGACGGGTGCCCTCCCCGGCCTCCTCACCTCAGATGCGAGTCCCCTCGCAAGGCGGCACCCTGGGATCACTTCGCCCTCGCGGGACCCAGTCGAAGTTACTGGGCCCCAGGCCTACGATATAGTACCTCACCCCAGGCTGAAGGTGCCTGGGATGGACCCCAACTTCATTCCGGTCAGGCCTAGGGCGCCTGGGCCGGAACCTTGAACCGCCCGCACCCAGGCCTAAGGTGCCTGGGTGCGTGAAGAGAAAATCCTCGAAGACCTCGTGGCAAGGGCGTCTCCCCCTTTTATCTCCTCCCTTCAACACCACGGCGGGTTCCCCGCCCCAGCCGTACCATCTCAGGAAAGGGACAAAAAGAGTAGCACTGCGGCAGTGATTCTACCTTGAGCCTGTGGGTACCCCGCCACCCACAGGCCAAGGAGAATAATACACCACCCAATCCTCCACGAATTACAAAAGGGGTCCAGAACCTTTCACAATTACACACCTGGGTCACACTACCCCCAGGTGTACCCCAACTAAATTTAAAGACCCCGCTACATTCAGTTTTTTTTTATTATAATAATGAACATGTCTATATGTACCTGCTCTGTGCAATGCTTTTGCACAGAGCATGCCCTGATCCTCTTCTGGGGTCCCCCACTGGTGCTCCAGGGCCCTCCTCTTTGGCGGGTGTCCAAGAGGACCTGTCATGCTTTTTTCTATTACAAGGGATGTTTACATTCGTTGTAATAGGAATAAAAGTGAGTGACACCATTTATTTAATTTTTTTCGGAGTCATGCAGGACCCCTTCATCAGGCATGTCATACTTGATCATACTTTAATGAAGCCGTTTGGACTCAACTTGAAGATTCATGGTGTGCTGGCAAATATCTACATTGTGTCGTGTACAGTAAGATCCAGTCTCTAGCTGGTGGTTGCTGCAACACCCAGTATCCTAGAGCCATTGTGATGAGAATATGGATGGTTACCCCAAAAACGACACACCCTCTAAATAAGGGGGAAAAAGGCATCACTTTTTTTTTAATGCAAATATTGCTATATGAGCAAAATTTCTGCTTCTTTGAAATTCCACTAACAGCAAAATCAGTAATTTCGCTGCCAAATAAATTTCGCGTCAATCTCTCCAATCATCCCTACTGACAAAGCTTTATCTGTAATTCTTTCAAGAGATGCTACCACACCAAAACTCTCCTCCTGTATCCTGGCAGAAAAAGAAGTGCAAATACCATCTTTGAATAAACCGAGCTAAATGAAATACAAAAGGCAGCGAGTTAATAAATACGCGGGGACCGTTCTTTTCTTAGCACCGCAAGGTCTTTGAAGATGAGAGTCAGCCAGGTGGAACTGCTCATTTCCGAGACGGCGGCCCCTTTAGCTATTATTTACCTGACGGTACACAAAGCATTGAGTTAATTACTGTAATGTAAGTATATTATGTATTGGTTCGTTCAGATTAAGAGGGTATGTCTAGGAGCCTTTGATTTATTCTTAATTGGAACATCTTGATGTCTACTTAAATGGATTGTATAGCTCTTGCTAGGCAGCATGTTGTACTTTTTATGCAATGAACTGACACAAAGAGCTGTCATCGTGTAACATAATGAGATAAGTACATTACAGCACCATAAGAGGGTGGCTAAAAAATGTAATCTAATAAAAAAAAAAAAAAAACAATTTTAAATTTTGGATAGAGTGGGGAATCATAATTACTTCTGTAAGGTTTTTAAATATCATCCCCAATGAGATTTTTCTGTCAAATGCATCCTTTTTTTTAAACTTTCCTTCCCTCCTTTACATTTTGAAAGCTTTTAAAACTGGATGGAGATCAATCAACTGTTCAGATTAAATACTGATTCAGCATGCACATACCCTGATGAAGTCGGCCCCTTCGAATCTCCGTAACGTGTTGTGTGATTTTACCAAGAGCCTATTTACGTTTAGGCTTAACCGCTTGCCGACCAGCGCACGACGATATACGTCGGCACAATGGCACGGCTCCGCATATGGGCGTACAGGTACGTCCCCTTTAAATTGCGGCATTGTGGGCGCGCGTGACTCGATGTCCGCCGCTGTCCCACGATCGTGTCACGTAGAGGCAGAATGGGGGGATGCCTTTGTAAACAAGGCATTTCCCTGCTCTGCCTAGTGACAGGACACTGATCTACTGCTCCCTGTCATCAGGAGCAGTGATCAGTGTCGTGTCACTCGTAGCCCAGCCCCCACACAGTTAGAATCACTCCCTAGGACACACTTAACCCCTTCCTCGCCCCCTAGTGGTTAACCCCTTCACTGCCAGTGTTATTTACACAGTAATCAGTGCATTTTTAAAGCACTGATCGCTGTATAAATCACAATGGTCCCAAAATGGTGTCAAAAGTGTCCGATGTGTCTGCCATAATGTCGAAGTCCCAATAAAAATCGCTGATTGCTGCCATTACTAATAAAAAAATAATAAAAATGCCATAAATCTATCCCCTATTTTGTAGACGCTATAACTTTTGCGCAAACCAATCAATATACGCTTATTGCAATATTTTTTTCCAAAAATATGTAGAAAAAAAATATGTAGAAGAATTGGCCCAAACTGAGAATTTTTTTTTTTTTTTTATATATTTTTTGGGGATATTTATTATAGCACAAAGTAAAAAATACAGAATTTTTTTCAAAATTGTCGCTTTTTTTTGTTTATAGCGCAAAAAATAAAAACCGCAGAGGTGATCAAATACCACCAAAAGAAAGCTCTATTTGTGGGAAAAAAGGACGTCAACTCAGTTAAAGCGACGCAGTGCCGAATCGCAAAAAATGGCCCAGTCATTGGGCGGCCAATTCTTCCGGGGCTGAAGTGGTTAATGTACACAGGGCATTTTATGACCTCTCCCGAACGATTCAACTTGACAGATAGTAACCGACGTTTAAAACGTCTGTTTTTCCGCGTTTACATGCCGCGTTTCAAATAGTCAAAAATTAAAAACGCCTGTAAACGAAATGTGGCTAAACGCGAGTTACCGCGTTTACAAGCTGTTACAGGCATTTGGCGTTTCAAATGTCTCTGAACATCCGTCCTGAACGCATTTTTTTGCTTTCCAAAAAATGCTTCTAAACTCAACTGCCTAGAAACTACTATAACCGGCCCTGTGTACATGTTCTGATAGGATAACAGAGGAGAGTTCAGGAGCAGCTAAAAAAAACTCCAAACTTATCCTAAACATTTGTTTACCAGCAGCAGTGTACATGAAGCCTTAGGCCTCATGCCCACGGACGTTTTTACAGCTGCGTTTTTTACAGCTTAAAAACGCCTGTCCATGTTATTGTATAATTAAATGTCGGAGCTAAAAAACGCGATCGCGATTTTTGCGCGTTTTTTGACGCTTCGCGTTTTTTTATGCCTAACGCCAACGCTGAGGAACGCACTGGTCCTGGGTTTTTTTTTACAGCTTAAAAACGTCTATGCTATTTGCAGCTCAAAAACGTCTAGGTGGGCATGAAGCTATAGACTAACATGGGCAGGCGTTTTTAAGCTGTAAAAAATGCTCAAAAACGCGGCTGTAAAAACGTCTGTGGGCATGAGGCCTTAAAGTGATATTAACCACTTCAGCCCCGGAAAGGGTTTGCCACCTTAATGACCGGTCCATTTTTTGCAATACGGCACTGCGTCACTTTACCTGACAATTGCGCAGTCGTGCGACGCTGTACCCAAACAAAATTGAGGTCCTTCTTTCCCCACAAATAGAGCTTTCTTTTGGTGGTATTTGATCACCTCTATGGTTTTTATTTTTTAAACTATAAACAAAAAATGAGCAACAAGTTTGAAAAAAACCACAATATTTTGTACTTTTTGCTATAATAAATATCCCCCCCCCAAAAAAAAATATAAAAAACAAATTTCTTCATCAGTCCGATATGTATTCTTCTACATATTTTTGGTAAAAAATCGCAATAAGTGTATATGTATTGGTTTGCACAAAAGTTATAGCATCTACAAAATAGGGGATGTATTTATGGCATTTGTATTATATATATATATATTTTTTACTAGTAATGGCGGTGATCTGCAATTTTTAGCAGTACTGCGACATTGCGGGTCAGACAGATCGGACACTTTTGACACTTTTTTGTGACCATTGACATTTTTTACAGCGATCAGAGCTAAAAATAGCCACTGATTACTGTATAAATGTCACTGGCAGGGAAGGGGTTAACATTAGGGGGCCATAAAGGGGTTAAATGTGTGTCCTAAGGAGTGATTCTATGGAACTGCCTGGAGGAGGAGACCGATCGCTGTTCATACTTAGTATGAACAACAGATCTGTCTCCTTTCTCCTGACAGAACAGAGATATGTCTGTTTACATTGATTTTGCCCAAGTTCCTGTTCTGTCATATACTAATTAAATAGATAGGAATTGGGGAGATTTTGCCCAATAGTGTAAAGTGGATTTGCCTTTAGTAAATCAACCTCAATGTTTCTCTTTTTCTCCACTTAAGAGATGTGATAAACTTGGCAGGCTGCCTGTTTTTTTTTTGTTTGTTTTTTTGACAGCTGTCAGCAGTGAGCAGAGAACTCTCTGCACTGAATCTGGAAAATGCTGTGTTAAAATCGTGAGGGGGGAGAATCGCGATCTCGATTCTTTAGCCACCTCCCTACTGTGCACGAAAACCCCCTTCCTGCCCAAGCCATTTTTCAGCTTTCAGCGCTGTCACACTTTGAATGACAATTGCGCGGTCGTGCGACGTGGCTCCCAAACGAAATTTGTGTCCTTTTTTCCCACAAATAGAGCTTTCTTTTGGTGGTATTTGATCACCTCTGCGGTTTTTATTTTTTGCGCTATAAACAAAAGAAGAGCGTCCAGTTTGGAAAAAAAACACTATTTTTTACTTTTTGCTATAATAAATACCCATTTTTTTTTTTTAAATAAAATTTTTCTCAGTTTAGGCCGATACGTATTCTTCTACATATTTTTGGTAAAAAAAAAAAATCGCAATAAGCGCGTATTGATTGGTTTGCGCAAAAGTTATAGCGTGTACAAAATAGGGGATAGATTTATAGCATTTTAATTTTTTTATTTTTTTATTAGTAATGGCGGCGATCTGCAATTTTTTTATTGTGACTGCGATATTGCGGCGGACACATCGGACACTTTTGACACATTTTTGGGACCATTCACGTTTATACAGCGATCCCTGCTATAAAAATGCATTGATTACTGTATAAATGTGATTGGCAGGGAAGGGGTTAACCACTAGGGGGCGGGAAGGGGTTAAATATGTTCCCTCAATGTGTTCTTACTGTGGGGGGAGGGTACTGACTGGGGGAGGTGACTGATGGTTGTCCCTATGTACAAGGGACACACCATCGGTCCCCTCTCCCTCACAGGACGTGGATCTCTGTGTTTACACACAGAGACCCACTTTCCTGCTCGTTTCCCGGGCAATCGCGGGTGCCCGGCGGCAATCGCGGCCGCCGGGCACGCGCACCGGGGCCTTGTGAACGCGGCGGGCGCGCGCGCGCCCCGCTGGCGGCGAGCGCGCGCCTTCTAGCTCGTTTTAAAGGGAGGACGTCATATGACGTCCTCCCAGAACGAGAGTATCCTCCGCCCGCCGTCAATTGACAGTGGGCGGTGGACAAGTGGTTAACAATTAATCGTGAAGCTCTACTTAGTACACTGTCCGTGTACCATGCCAGTGCCTCCTCCAGTAGTCAAGAATGGTGATCCAGCACTGCAGTCCAGCTGCACCACCTACTTGTCACGCACATGGTCCTGAAGCTGTAGCGCACACTCTAAGGAGCCGCAAGTAGAAACTCCCCCACCCTGCACAGCTAGGCACACCGCATCTTCACAGCACACTTGAGTCAAGAAACAGTCCAGTCCAGTGCTTTGTTTTTTTTTGTTTTTTTTGAGGGGATACATTTTGGATGGGATAGGGGTATTATGGGATCCCCACTTGACTTGTAAAATGTCTTCAGGGTCACTTAACTCTACACAGTCTCTATGTACACTCATCTTCTGTCTCCTGCACACAACTTGCTTGCAGAACAAAATCACAGATCCAGCTGGCACACTGTTAAATGGGATCTGACAGGGCACTCTGTCAGCTCCAGCAAATGCCCATTACAGGAAGGGATCACAGGTCAGTTTTTGGTGTGTAGAAAAAAAGGTCCCAGCTATTCTCCTGTAGCTACTGATCCCAGCATCACCTCTACAGGCACTGTCAGCTCACCTGGCTGAAGCTGCCCCTTTCACTAGCTGACCTGGCTATTCCTCCACAGTCCACACAGACTGACCTTTCAACCATCTCAGGATGCCTCTCAGTCCTCCCCAACTGTCTCATTCACCAGCCACCTGGCTGCATTCTCCCTGGATATCTCCTGGACATGCTCACTGGCTCCTGCTGTCTTCACACCTGTTCCCATACATCCAGGAAGGATTCCTTTGTGTGTTGTAGAGAGTCCTTCCAGCACCCGAGCCCCAAACCCGAGGTCACCCCCCTCCAAATTAGGGGGCTACCCTCAAGAGTCTCCAACAGCCTCCTTAACACTCCATCTCCAGCTTCCACCCAAACTCTTCGGCCCTGCTGGGCTGACCCTGAGTATTTATGATGATGCCTGCCCACTGCCAACCCATCTCTTATCTGTTGGGGATTGGTCAGGGCCCTCATGAATACTCCAAGCAACTCCTCTTAACCTCCCTCCCATTCTTCTGGAAGTTTCTCGCAAGTGCAAGGTCCATAAAGACGTGGGTGAGGGGGTTTGGGGTGGAGGAACTTGACTGGCCTGCACAGAGTCCTGACCTCAACCCGATAGAACACCTTTGGGATGAATTAGAGTGGAGACTGCGAGCCAGGCCTTCTAGTCCAACATCAGTGCCTGACCTCACAAATGCGCTTCTGGAAGAATGGTCAAACATTCCCATAGACACACTCCTAAACCTTGTGGACAGCCTTCCCAGAAGAGTTGAAGCTGTTATAGCTGCAAAAGGTGGGCCAATGCAATAGTGAACCCTACGGACTAAGACTGGGATGCCATTAAAGTTCATGTGCGTGAAAAGGCAGGTGTCCCAATACTTTTGGTAATATAGTCTATGTGGCAGTCACTAATAACTCAAATATACCTTCCCTGAAAATACAAATTATTTACTTTCAAAACATTTCCAACTGAGTTTATCATTACAAAATGTTCTAATCCTAAAAATGAAGTCTTGGACAACGTGTACATCGCATTTCCGTGGGAGTTTCATGAAAGCTGTCTGCTTGACTTCTGTCCTTACAAAAAAAAAAATGCTAAAAAAGTTAAGTGAATAAATTCTTAATAAAGTGTGTGGCTTTCCTACTTTACTAGAACAGAATTTCGCAATGGAGCGCAACTCTTTGGCACCGAGGAAGCAATGTCCCATCCGGTTCTTGGCCTGCAGCTTCTGGGAGATAAAAATGAATTTACAAGGTCATAAAAGTGATACTAGGATTTTAACCGGGCTTTCCCACTTCAAAGACAGTGACATTCCCAATCTATGTCTATTTCACATTAAAGGAAGCGGTCTTTCACGCAGCATAATATAATAAATGAATAAGAGCAGCAGAAAGTGAACCGAACATTCCGCAGATAAAAAGAGTTTAAAGTGTTCCTGGCAGCGGATTTAAGTTGGAGTCTATTCATGATCGTGACCTGAGTTTAAATGATAGATTTACATATACTGTACATCTTATTCTATACATGCCTGTCAGGTCGGGTCTGAAGTTCTGGCATGCAGATCTAATGTTCTCCAATAGAAGAATAAGCTTTCATCCAATATATATGGGTGTTCTGAAAATAAGCCCAGAGCTCCGCATATCTCAGAGGTGCTCTGTCTTTTGTACAAGGGGCCTGGGTGTACTAAGGGCACAGGTTTTTTTGTACTCTCCTGCCAATGTTCTGGCCTTTTGTGAGTGTGTTTTTGTTCTACTAGAGTCTAAAGTTTGTTTAGTGTTCATTTTATATCTAAATCCAAAAACAAAAATAAAAAATATTGCAGTTTACTAATCTGTTCTGTCCTCGCTACACGTTTCCTGCTGTGGCAGAATTATCAGGGTCGCAGCAGTTGCACTTGCGACTGGGCCCTGCAGTTCCGCCACTTCAGGGGGGCCCGCGGCCCCCCCACCCGTCTGTCAGTGTGAGGGGCCCACAGGCCCCTTTGCCCGTGTGAGGTTCCCACCTGTCCATTCTTACTGTGCTGAGGCCCACTTGTCCGTTCGCTCCGCCGCGCGGGGGGGGGGGCTTTCGTCCACTGATGGTGCTGAGGGGAGAGAAGGCAGAGCTGAGACTGTGGACTGCCCTCGTCTATCCAGAAAGAATGTAGGGAGGCGGGGGTGGACACTGAAAAAGAAAGTCAGCTGACCAATCTACAACAACCATGAGGCAAAGGCATCCCTGGAGGCACTGTGTGATAGAATTCTGAGGGGGAATCGATTGCTTGACCTAAGTAAAGCCCCTTTCACAGGCGTTTTTCAGGCGTTTTAGCGCTAAAAATAGCGCTGTAAAAACGCCTGAAATAATCCTGCCCCAGCATTCTCAATGTGAAAGCCCTGAGGGCTTTCACACTGAGGCGTTGTGCTGGCTGTGCGTTGAAGAAAATCCTGCAAACAGCTTTTTCGGAGCATCGTTGGGGCGCATAAAATAGCGCTGTTAAAACCCCTATCCCCATTGAAATGAATGAGTACCGCTGTAAAAACGCGGTAAAAACGCCCAGAAGCTGTGGGAAGGTCACATGACCGCAGTAGAGTGGAGGATTGTGGGATATCAAATAATCCTTTTTACCGCAAAAACGTGGTCAAACGTGGTAAAAACGCATAGGCGTTAGCGTTATTTTTAGCGGTAAAAAACGCGGTAAAACGCGGTAATAACGCGGTAATAACGCTAATCATTTTTAGCGCGTTATTGCAACGCCTCAGTGTGAAAGGGACCTAAGTGACAATTCACCAGTGCAATCAATCCCAACCTCCACCACCTCTGCCTCTTGCTGCATTTGAATCGAAAACAATATAACATTTTAGTTTCAAAACGCTTCGAAAATTTATCGATTTGATCATTTCAAATCGAAAAAATCTGTAAATTCAAAGAAAATTCCAAATACGAATTACGAATACAAATTCCGAAAACATATTCTGAAAACAAATTTAACAAATCAATCGAATTTAACTAAACAAAATAACTAGATTAACAAATCAAAACGAAACAAAACAAAACTAATTTTTTCGTCATGCACATGTCTATTAAAGAAGTTTACTGATCGTGATTTGGAATATCTATACCTAGGATTTTGAATCCGTATGACTAAGCCCCGGTGGGCTGGGTGAAACAGGCATGCTGAGGCCGCTCTTTACTGTTATGCTGCATGGGCTGGTTGGGAAACCATTACAATGTAGGGCCATCACATTGTAATTGTCTGTGTTTTTACACCACTGCTCAATTAATCCCAATTGACTGTATACCTTTGCTCATGGATCCCAAATGCCAATATGTCACCACTGTTCCAGTTCTTCAACAAAATGGTGCCTCTCCATACACTGGTATTGTACAACACTGGTTACTATATGAAAATAACTTTAGCCCGATCTCCACCTGTGCGAAACGCCCCTCGAATGAGCTTCACCCAATTTGCGGCTTAATTGTAGGTGCCTCTACGATTAAGCCCCAAATTGGGTGAAACGCTGTGAGGTTCTCCCACGGGGGGAGATCAGAAGGACATAGTGACACTTGTAGTCAAGGAACAGGGTTCTAAAGGCAAGATAATACAGTACTGTTCAGAATGTCTCAGCGTGTTTTTCTGCCAGGTTTGATCCCTGCTAAAAGGTGCTGGCTAGGCTTGGTAAAGGTTCATCAAACTCACTCTTAGGTCTACAAGAAAATGGCGCCTCCCTGCACACTGTTAATGCATGGTCACAAATATATTAGAATGTCTTCAGCCTTATTTCCACCCCCTTCTAACACGTGTCACCCAATTTTAGGCGTAATCATAGAGGTGCCATTTTGTTGTAGACCAAAGAGTGAGTTTGATGAACCTTGACCAAGCCTAATCAGCACCTGGTAGCAGAGATCAAACCGGCTAGAACAACACACTGGGGCATTCTGAGCGGTCCTGTATTGTTTTGTCTTTAGAACCCTGTTCCTTGACTACAAGTGTCACTATGTCCTTCTGATCTCCACCCATGGGAGAACCCCAATGCGTTTCACCCAATTTGGGGCTTAATTCTAGAAGCACCTACAGTTAAGCCCCAAATTGGGTGAAGCTCATTCGAGGGGCGTTTCGCACAGGTGGAGATCAGGCGGTACTGTATTGTTTTGTCTTTAGAACACAGTTCCTTGACTACAAGTGTCACTATGTCCATCTTTTGGAACTGCAAGTGCTACTATTAAAAGAGCCAAATGTAACAATGTTGCTATAATAATAACCTAATGGTCAGTATGCAAAGGATTATTAACAAACCACAAAAAAGTTAAAAAAAAGAAAAACATGCTTGTCTATGCAATGGGAAGGATGTGGTTTGCAGCTACTGGCATTGTATAAAAGACATTAGACGTTGCCAAATGCCAGACAACTCTGTTTTACGATTAATACGCTTTGGCAAGCCAGCAGGTTCCAATTTTCTGGATTGCACATATAGTGTACACTCAGCCTTTGGCTTGTCAGTCACTTTGGAGTTCCCCAGCATACAAAACACTTTATTGTTTTTCTATGTGCACTGAGATTTTTAAAGCAAATACCGTATTCCGGCTTGTAAGAGGTGGCGGAGAAGGGAAGGGGACACTTTTTTTTGTCTATCTCTGTGGGTTTCAGGGATGTCTGTTTTGGAGATTAGTTTAATTTGTTTTGTGTTAATAGGAACATTTTGCAGACAGCCTAAAGGCTTCAAATTTAATGAAATTGGAAGTGGTTTGGGTGTCTGGGTCAGCCAGGTTCTATAAATATTTGGTTCGTAAACCACGGCTACAGCTGATTATTGCCAATCCCTGTAATATAGTCATTCATACTACAATATCTGGCAAAGATGTGACTATTATGGGCATTTCAGAGGATAACCAGGCAGAGTAAACCTTAGCTGAGTTGCAATCAGATTGCTTGTGCACAGCACATCATAAACTATTGCCTTTTAATTAAACAAAAATAGTTTTAAACTTTTGTTAATAATTTGTTACATCTCAGTACTGCTGATTTTCTGTGGTCTCTTTGCAGCCAATTGCGTCTGCATACACTCCGATCGATGGTTGCATGGCATTTTTCAGTGTGGGTTTCCTGATGGTGACAACGGTCCACCATGCCTCTTTAATGGGTGCTTAAATGGCCATTTGTAGTCACTTTTGGAAACCTGGGTGACAGGGTCACCATACAAGAGCTTGGTTGGTAGAAAGAGACAAAGTCTTGTCACTCTGAAGTACTTGAACAAGGACCTTCATGGTAGGATTGCTAAAGAAAGTATCTAAAGGGTAGTAAGCTGTAATCCTTATGAATGACATATAAAAATGACATGCTGAAAACAGTACAAATATTAGCTTAACACAAGCCCATAAAATTGATATTGCACAAATTATTCACATGAGCCCGTATCAATATTGCCAAAAACTGTTAACATAGCACGCCAAGAAAATCCATATGTTGACATTAGGCAAGGTGAGCTGAAGTCCTTATGTCAGATCCAATCTCCATGAACAAAACCCCTGTGATTTACACAATTGCGAGTGCCCACCACCGTAAAAAAATGTCCGCTTACCAAAAGGCAAGTACAAAGAGCATTCGGCTGTAACCCAGCCGCGGCCTTTCGCTTGCACGCAGAGTGGAAGACCAGGATTACACCAGGAAGCGGAATGATCAGCTGGATATGCCCCACCGAGTCAAAGAGGTCTGTAACAGTAGATTGGATAGCTCAAGGAAAAGGAATGAATACGGACCATAGTAGTGTGATACCGTCTAGTTGTTTTAATAAATAAAAAGTATTGCACTTACATGAAATAGATTAAAAATATTGTATAAAAAGTTGCCAGCTGGCAAATACAGGAGCCTGTCCTCCTCTGAAGCACCGTGGTGACGTCAGTACTTCGCACACAGGCGCGTTTCGTCATAGACTGACGTTATCAATGTTGTTAACAGTTTTTGACAATATTGATATGGGCTCATGTGAATAAACTGTGCAATATCAATTTTATGGACTTGTGTTAAGCTAATGTTTGTACTGTTTTCAGCATGTCATTTTTATATGTCATTCATAAGGATTGATGTATTGTTATTGGCGCAGCTTACCACCCTTTAGATTTGTTTTTGTGTGTATCCCACTTTAAGCTGCTGCCTATATTTTGTTATTTGTCCAGCGCGGTTTTCCTTTTTCTGCTAAAGAAAGTATGCGAGGGCTGAACATAGGGTTGCCACCTCTCCAGGATTCACCTGGACAGTTCGGGTTTGGAATCATGCGTTTGGGTTTCACACTGCCTGCAATCCAGACGCATTATTCAGACTGGACTATGGCTTCCCAGCAGGGTTGCTGGTTGCAGTTGTTTAAGCTGAGAGTGTCTGTTACACTATCTTTCACACTGCCCAAGGCCAACACTAACAAACCACCCCCCCACACACACACAGATGGGAGAAGAGAGAGGGCTTGATATGCACCTCTTCCTCTTGGCCCTTCCCCTCTGTGTCTTCCCCCACTCCTTAGAAAAGGAAAGTTGGGGCTGAAAATTTGAAGTCCAGCAGCCTCAGATACATCTGGATGAGAGGTGCAGACTGCCAAGGGGTGAGTGAGCTCACCATCCATCCCTGTCTGTGACTGAAGTCTCCTCCGTCTTCTTTCTCCTGCCTCTGAGTAAGTACACTAAGGTAAATCGGGGTTCTCAGAGCACCCCTTACTTTAAAGTTCCTCTTTACACCAAAGGCCACAGGTATTCTCCCTTCAATCAGAGTCCTCTCCGTACATCAGAGTTCTCAGTGTTGCCTCTTAAATCAGGGTTCCCAGAGCATCCCTTATGTTAGAGTCCCCAGAGTTCTTCCTTACATCAGAGTCTGCAGAGTCCCCACTTACAATGTAAGGGAACTCTGTGAGCTCAGATATAAAAGGGGAACTCTGTGGACTCTGATGTAAAGGGGGGCTCTTGTTATTAACTTTATATGCTTAAAAATGTTATTTAATAGCAAAATAGATGTATAGTTTCTACTACAAAACAAAATTGCTGTGCGCTGCTAAAGTGTTTGGGTTTGACTTGAAGAAAAGGTGGCAACCCTAGCTGAACATACTCTGCGTTCTAACAACTCACTGACCACCCTATAGCATAGGGTGGCAGCTGTGCGCAGGATCATGTATATATACATGTTCCCTCACTTCCACCTGCAGGGGGCGCATGTGCATGGCGCCGGCGATCTGCTCCTGCTGTGATTATTAACAGCAGAAGCCGATCTGCGAGTGCCAGAGCCTCGCCGGCACCCGCCAATCGTCAGGCAGAGACTCAGAACAGATCTCTGCCTATGTAAACAAGGAAGGGTTCCGTTCTGACAGGGGGGAAGGGATGGATCCTGTGTTCCTGCAAAGCCGGGACTCAAATCCATCTCTTTCCCCAGTAAAAGCAGCACACATAGTAAACACAAACACTGGCTAGGCACACATTTAACCCTTTGATCCCCCTAGCTGTTTAATCCCTTTCCAGCTAGTGCCATTAATACAGTGACAGTGCATATTTTCAGCACTGATCACTGTATTAGTGTCACTGGTTCCCACAAAGTGTCAGTTAGTGTCTGATTGTCCGCCACAATATTGCAGTCCCGCTATAAGTCTCTGATTACCGCCACTAATAGTAAAAAAGTTTCAGTGTATATCCTATAGTTTACACACAGAAAATCACATTATGGAGTCCTACAAGATTTGCACGCTTTAACTAATTCCCCTGGTGGGGGAGCCCTCCACTAACCAACATGCCAAAAATATTGGGCTCCATATCCTATAGTTTGTAGGCACTATAACTTTCACATAAACCAATCAATATACGCTTATATATGTCTATACCAGACCTGAAGGGCCTGGTAATTGAATTCTGGGGGACCCCCACGCTTTTTTTTTTTTTTCAATGACTTTTCTTTGTATTGATAAAAGCCGACAATTCATTAATAGCCACGAGTGAGTTTTAAATGACTTTTTTTCCTTCAAAAATGACACTTTGTGCAGGGACAGTTCTAAGCACGGGAAACACTTTACATGCATATCATACACACCCCCTAGGTACTAAATTTAAAGGAAAATTTAACTTTTATTTTTTCATTTTAAGCATTATTAAAATCACTGCTCCCGAAAAAACGTAATGTTTTTAATTTATTTTTTTGCATTGATACATGTCCCCTGGGGCAGGACCCGGGTCCCCAAACACTTTTTAGGACAATAACTTGCATATTAGACTTTATAATTAGCACTTTAGATTTCGAACGTTCGAGTCCATTGTATTTAATAGGGTTCTAAAGTTCACGCGAACATTCTGTCTGTTCGCAGGTTCTGGTGCGAACCGAACAGGGGGGTGTTCGGCTCATCCCTGGTAGGGGCCTGCCATATATACTCTGCTGAAATTTGCCCCTTAGGTGTTGAGCAAATACTTAAGTATATTGAAAATGGATGACCAATAACGGTGAAGTTTGGGGCATCACCACAGCATATGAATAGGAGTAACTGTGGCATTAGTACGGAAAGTTAGAAGATAAAGCCCGCCCACAGGTATGCAACTTCTGTGGCATATACAGTAGTGCACCCGATGAAGGATAAATAATTGGGTCAATCTTTGCGAGGGGGACAACGAGATCGGAGTAGCAACTTCCAGTGCCTGGGTCCACTGATCATCCTCCATAGACTCTACATCCTGCCTCCACAGATAACCACTATTTACCTGCAATCTAGTGCTAGCAGCCATCTTGAGTGCGGAGTACAGATCACCTATTGAACCCCGCTTGGTAGCTAGGTGCCATCAGAATAGCTTATACAGTACAGAGTCCTTCAAAGGGTAGATCACTGAAAAATTATATATTTTTTTTTGATTGGTGCCATTAAGGTAGCTTATACAATGTCTCTTAGTCCTTCAAAGGGTTGACCACTCAAAACTGATACTTTGTTTTTAGCTTGTTGCCATCAGGATAGATCATACACAGGCTCACTGTTCCTCAAACACTAGGCCATCATATACTATCTTCTATCAAGGAAGATAGAAAAAATGGACACGCTCCAACACAAAGTATGTAGATAAAGGACACACTCCTTCCTCTCCCCCAGTTACATCGACCATCAAGAAGTAATATGTAAAAAACTATTAGTTAACCTACAAGCGATTTTTTTTCACCACTACATATCCTTAAGGCCCCTTTAAAATCTAGATGGTTAACGCACATGTGTTTACAAGCGGTATTGCATGTGGTCACATGCATTGCATTAAGGGAGTTAGACATGTGCACTGCCGAAAAATTTGTTCGTTTTCGTTACATTTTGTTTTTTTGCATTTTTCGGAAATTCGAAAATTCGGAATTTGGAAATTCGGAAATTCGAAAATTCTGAATTCGGAAATTTGGAATTCGAAATTTCGGAAATTCAGAAATTTGAGAATTCAGAAATTTGGAAATTCAGAAACCCAAATTTTCAGATTTTAGAATTTTCAGAATTTTCAATTTCTGAATTTTCGAATTTCCGGTTTTCAAATTTACAAATTTTCGAATTTTCAAATTTCCGAATTTTCGAATTTCCAAATTTTCTAATTTACTAATTTTGGAATTTGGAATTTTCTAATTTCTGATTTTCTAATCTCTGATTTAAAATTTTGGAATTTCGAATTTTCGAAATTTGGAAATTCCTAATTTCAAATTTTCGAACTTCCAAATTTCCGAAATGTAAATATTCCGAAATTTAAATTTCCAAAATTTCAAATTTCCGAATTTCCGAATGTTCGAAATTTAGAATTTCCGAAATTCCGAATTTCCGAAATTTCCGATATTCAAAAATTCGGAAATTCAAAAATTCGGAAGTTCAAAAATTCGGAAATTCAAATATTCGGAAATTCGAAAATTCGAAAATTCGGAAATTTTAAAATTCGGAAATTTCGGAATTACCGAATTTGACAAAATTCGTTAAAAAAACAAATTCGGAACTAAACGAATTGCACAAGTCTAAAGGGAGTCTATTTATTTATAGGTGCCTGCCAACACACAGCAATAATGCCAATTTCAGCACGTTTTTTTTAATGCGGCGCTCTATAACACATGGCGTATACACATTGCACTTGTGCATTGGGTGCCATTGTATATGAGTGGCACCGGCCGGGTCTTAACCCAATGAGCATTTTACCTTGTATAACCACAGCACATAGACATAAAGTCAGCTTTATATTGGATTTACAAAATAACAAATGAAATAACTAAAGCCTCGTACACACGACCGTGTGTATACTCCATTGGAGTTTTTCCAACAGGAAAACTGCCGGAAAAAAAAAGAGAGCAGGATCTCTTTTTTCCCGTCAGGAAAAAATCCTAGCGGCAAAACCGTTCGTCTGTATGCTTTTCCGGCGCGCAAAAAAATGGGCATGCTCGGAAACAAATTGGCGCATGCTCAGAAGCATAGAACTTAATTTTCTCGGCTCGTCGTAGTCTTTTACGTCACCGCGTTCTTGGCAATCAAAGGTTCACCGGACTTTTGCGTGACCGTGTGTATGCAAGGCAGGCTTGAGAGGAATTCCGTCGGGAAAACCATTGTTTTTTTTTTCCGGCTGGAAAATCGGTCGTGTGTACGAGGCATTTCTCTTGCATGGCTTGGTAGAATTCAGCAAGGCCAGAAGAACTCAGATCTATGGTATGGGGATCTTCTGTTGGGGACCCAGAGAGATACTTTGTATGTGAAGGTAACATCTAGCAACTACACAAAAAATAAAATAACCTTTATTGAAAGTTACATTTTCTTTCAGAATTTCTAAACTATTTAAACATAGCTAGTCAGTCAAACGCTCTTTTCATGCTCTTTTATTTTTTTGATTTTTGCTTTTTACTGTAGAGAAATGACAAGTTTAAAATTAGCGTTTCACTTTTCTTTGCATGTTATATGACATGGTGCGATTTGCCTTTTGTATTAATATTTACTGGAAGTCTTAACTGTATTATTTTGTCATACAACAGCCAGCATCTGTCAGGCCTCTTTCCGTTGGGTTTTACAGCTAACCTGTCTGTACTTTTTGTATAACACTTGTAGTCATTCTGAAGTTGTGTCTATTCTTTGTATGCACATTATGACCATCTAAAGGCAATGTACTGTACACATCTCACAGTGGTACGGAGGGCTATAGGCAGTGATCACGCTGCTCTAGGCAATTAACGACTCTCCATTATTTAGACTCCATCTGTTATGTCAAAATATACTTTATGTGATTATTCTGATATGCTGAAAATTTTAATAAGAAAGCAATGTGCAGTTTAGATAGAATTAAACCCAATCACTAAAATTTCATTAACGATTTAATAACATGTTAAGGCCATTTCAAATCTGTGGCTTTCATTCATGAAGGTTCTTGTTCAGGCACTTCCTGTTGTAGCACGGCAACTGTTTCCCATTTGTTCTGGCCATTTCTTGTGGTCCCCGCATCTCTCCCGCAACTATGACCCCCCCCTTGTCTCCACCCCCACCGTATCTCAACAGTCGGCAGCAAAGAGGATAAAAAACTCCTCTGCCATATCCTGAGCTTCTCCCTGTAGCCACAGAGAGGCTCGTCCATCTCTGCCCCCTGTTTTAGCAGTCAGCAGCAGAGAGGAGGACAGAACTCCTTCTACAGATCTTGCACCTCTCCGTGCAGCTGCAGCACCCCCTCGTCTCTGCTTTCAACATTCAACAACATTCAACAGACTCCGGCAGCTGACCCCAGCCTCCTCTGATCCTCTTCCAGACCCTGCACTATCTGCTTCCCAGCTCTGCCCCCAGCTTCTTCCAATCAGCAGCACAAAGCAAGGGAGGGGGGGGGTACACTGTGATGTAAGGGAGGGTGGTGGACTCTTAACTTGTGATGGTGGGGTGGCTTTTGACATCTGATGTAAGGGGATGGAGTGGCCTGAACATCTAGTCTTACAGATACAAGCGGCCCCTTGAGGGCAACCATAATTCTGATGCGGCCCGCAATGATATTGAGTTTAAGACCGCTGTTCTAATATATTTTAACCCTGTCACAGGTGCCCCTGGTTGAGACTACAAATGACATTGAATAGGCATAAACTACCATTGGCACTATCAGGAAGCCGATCCAGAGCAATGATGTGCAACTGATGGTAGAGTGAGTGTATGTAGTCGGGAAGAAGCGGAAAGCAGCATTGAGATGCCAAAAAAAGGTTAAAATAGGTGAGAACAGTATTTTGTGCAAAGAAATAATGTTAATTGTTTATGATACACACTACTTTAGCAAACATGATATCCATTTTGGGTTTCAATCTAATTGGGTTCATCTTGTTACTTTGCCAAGCCAACTTTGAACTGTTAATAAAGAGACATTTGCAGGATTAAAGGATTAGTAGGCATGATGTGACTAGAAAGGGTAGGCCATTGTGCCTGGCATATTAAAGCGGAACTCCACCCTAAAGTGGAACTTCTGCTCATCGGAACCCTCCCCCTCTCCGGTGTCATATGTCAGGGGGGAGGTAGGATGCAGATACCTGTCTAAAACAGGTATTTGCACCCACTTCCGGGAGTCCTCTCTGCGGGTATTCTGCGGGTAGTAAGTCACTTCCCGCAGAATACCCGTTGTGTTCTGGGAGACACTCGGCTCCCAGAACACAACAGGGACCAGTGAGAAAGGCGCAGTGAAGCCGCAAGGCTTCACTTCCTGGTTCCCTCACCGAGGATGGCGGTGGGGGCAGCAGAGTGACGAGCAATTGCTCGTCTTCTGCTGCGGACGTCGCTGGACTCCAGGACAGGGAAGTGTCCTAATATTAAAAGTCAGCAGCTGCAGTATTTGTAGCTGCTGGCTTTTAATATTTTTTTTTCCAGGGGAGCTCCGCTTTAAGAGTAGCCTGAATGTAAATGGACAGCAACTATAGATGCAGAAAAAAATTTAGGTCCTTATGGCTTGAGCTTTATTAATCTGCCACTTTAAGATCCCAAATTTGGGTGGTGGAGCATTGGACTCCAAGCTTGGACAAAGTAAATTGATATTTGGCCAAGTTGAGCCTCTGCTGGCAGTGGGAAGTGATAACATTTAGCAGCTGTATTACTTCCACCGATAAATGTGAGAGCCTCCCTCACTCTGGCTGTTACGAAGTTGTCAGCCATTGGCAACCTAACAACCATGAATTATCCCATTCCCCATCAAGCCTATTCAGCTATCAGCTAAGGATCTTCGGCATGAACGATGCCCGCTGACCCGCTAAAAGAAAAAAACCCACTAACATGTCAAATCCCGTTGCTTAATGCACACCGAATGGCATTCCGCCGCTAATGCAGACAAAAGGGCAGGGTCTCCTGTGTGATGTCATTCACCAAATATGGACATGACCATGACGAGATATGTACTTTAAAGCTGAACTCCTCCCCTTGAATTAAAGGACGTACTTAACTTATTTCATACTCCTCCTGGTTCTGCTTTGTATACAATGACATTCAGAGTCCTGGTTTCCTTTTCTCTGTTAATAAATCTCAAACAACATCACTGAACAATATCTTTACAAATACACTAAATGCAATTACAGCCTGATGCATGCCTGAGGTGGATATGCATTCTGTATGTAACGCACTGCTGAACTCTGCACTCTGTACACAGTGAACTCCTGAACTCTGCACTCTATACGTAGCAGACCCCTGAACTCTGCACTCTGTACACAGTGCACTCCTGAACTCTGCACTCTGTACATAGCAGATCCCTGAACTTTGCACTCTGTACACAGTGCACTCCTGAACTCTGCACTCTATACACAGCGCACTCCTGAACTCTGCACTCTATACGTAGCAGACCCCTGAACTCTGCACTCTGTACACAGTGCACTCCTGAACTCTGCACTCTGTACATAGCAGATCCCTGAACTTTGCACTCTGTACACAGTGCACTCCTGAACTCTGCACTCTATACACAGCGCACTCCTGAACTCTGTACTCTATACATAGCGCACTCCTGAACTTTGCACTCTGTAGACAGCGCACTCCTGAACTCTGCACTCCATACATAGCGCACTCCTATACTCTGCACTCTGTACACAGCGCACTCCGGCACTCTTCACTCTGTACATAGTTCACTCCTGAACTCTGCATTCTGTATATAGCTCACTCTTGAACTCTGCACTTTGTATGTAGCCCACTCCTGAATTCCTTAATGGGGGGGGGGGTCAAACTTGACATATTTGCTCATTCTGTATACTGCACTATACATTCCCTATTCCATACTACTACATTCCCACTTTTCACCGCCGTACGCTAGGTGCACCACATTTTCTTTTCCTCTTTGTCTAGAGCCCAACTCATGATCCTGCACACAGGCCCACTAATTTCATAAAATGCCCCTGCTCTAACAGCCAATCAGATGTTTCCTTTTATTAATTCATGAAGCATAGGTTATCATTTAGTCTGATCAATAAAAAAATGATTGCCGATCAGTTGCTGCGGATAATAGGACTTTGCACATTGCTTTTTTGCCTTACTGAACCATCCCTTGAATACAAACCAAACTGGATAATAGGACTGTACATTTTGTTGTTCTCCTCGTTCATAGTGCCCATTAAAATAATGATGTTTCTCCAATAAGAGCCAACTCACACTGCGAGATTGTGAAAGGCCAACAAACCTAGCGATGGCAGAGTGCTGTTGAAGTTGAGTCCAGTCTTGATTCCTAAAAGATGCCTTTTTATGTTGCACAATGTTCTTCTCTCTCGCTTGCTGTGATTCACCTGCAAGGAAAATGCATAACATTAACCACTGCATGAATAGGAAGGATTTTTTTTTTTTTAGTCTTGAGTTTATTTTTTTTTGAACAATGGTCGCTGACGGTTTGAAGCTTTCATGCAAAGAGATGCAATTAACATGACAATACTGTGCAAGAAAATCACACTCATTTCAAAGCCCCAGATGTTTTGCTTGTTTTTATATTAACCCTTAAACTGCTGACAAACAGCAAGCTGACTAATGATTCAACCATTAAAAAAAGGAAAACCGTTGTCCAGATATTAAACCTGAAACAAGATCAATGGATTGCTAATTTTTCCCTAAAGTACATGCCTAAGCATATTCAAACCCCACTTAATCCTTCCCACTCATTCATAATTTTATTTATTTTAGAAACTCTTTTTGACAATATTTTTGTTACTGATCTCTGCATGCCAGGGAGGGGTTAGTAGGTGTGGCGGGGTGGTCCTCACGTCCTCCATGTTTCCCTCCTTGTTGGTTGCCAAGCAAGGGTCACATGAGAGGCTTGGGGTTTCTCTGGGCTACACTAGGCACTTTGAATAGGGTCACTGTTTTACACAAGGTTACCAGCTACATGAATTCCCTTGGGCCCCCAGGGTTCAGACCTCTGTCCCTTTTATATCACACAGGACTGGGGGTCTGGCCCATGAAAACCCACCAAGAAAAACTCAGGAAGCAGAATTGACTTCCTGGCTGGGGCAGCATTAACCACTACCTGCCTACATGCAGACATGTAATCCTCTGTAGAGGAGATCAGTAATTTCTCACTGTATAAGATATTGAAATAAAGGATTTGGCGCTATACATGTTCATAAAAAACTTTGCACAAAGAATAAATATACAATGCATCAAACATGAATGTATGCACTAGTGAAATAAATTGTCATAATAGCAAGCAAAAAAGTCCATAAGTGATAAATCCCAACACCAAATCGAAAAGCTCTGAGATAAAACTTCTAGTTCTTCTACCACGAGTAGTGTTGAGCGAACCTGAACTGTAAAGTTCGGGTCCGTACCGAACTTTAGCTTTTTCCCGAACCCGAACCCGAACCCGGACTTTGCGCAAAAGTCCGGGTTCGGGTTCGGGTTCGGCAATCTAATTACGCATTTAGAAATGCTTCAGGGGCCAGCCAATCACCTTTTGATTAGCTGGTGTGCCCTTAGAGGCCATCATAGCCATGCCTACTAATGGCATGGCTGTGATTGGTCAGTGCAACATGTGACCCAGCTTCTATATAAGCTAGAGGCACACAGCACACACGTCACTCTGCTTCAGAATAGATAGGGAGAGGATCTTGGCTGCTGCTGTTGCTAATAGGGAGAGATTGTAAAATACATGAGGTAGTCTTGATTCTGCAATCTGAGGGAAAAGATAGAGAGATAGTGTAGTGTAGGGCCAGGTTCCTGTTGGTGCTTTCAGGGAGAGAGATTTATTATATAGGAGTCCAGATTCAGAGATTAAAATCGGCGATCTGCATAGGTTTACCTGTTTGTGTTGCAGTGCAGTCTTTTTACACTGCCATGAGCCCAGTGTCAGAGAAAATCGAACTTTTATCTGCAAGCTCAGTGCACCAGCACTGCATATTACGTTGAGAGATACACCGTTTCCATACTGTGGGTGTATTCTGCTCTTTGAAAAAGATCCATTTAGGGGGAAAAAAAAGGCACTTTATTATGCTCTTTTCCAAAAGACCCATAGGGCAAAAAAAAATAAAAAATTGCATTTTATTTTGCTCGTGCAAAAAAAGACCCGTTTAGGGCAAAAAAAAAAAAAAAATAATAATTTGCACTTTCATTTACGCTTGCAAAAAGAGCCATTCAGGGCCACAAAAAATAGTTTGCAGTGTGTTATACATATGTGGAGGTGTGTGAAATAAACAATTTCTATATAGTTTTCTCCTACTGTGCTATACTAAAAAAACAACATTTTTTTTTAATAGCATTTTCTGCAGTTCTGTAGCTGTGCGATTCAGCGGTTACGTACTGTGGGTGTGTTCTGCTCTTCCTCTCCTCCTAGGTCAAGATTATAATTTTTATTTTATTTTTTTGTAGCGCACAGATCCTTTCCCCCTTACCTGCCTTTATGTTGTTGGCTCCTCACAGGAGGGAGAAAGGCACACCGCACTACCAGCCCGTACCCTCCTATATAAAGAGGTTGAGCGGTGTACTTGACAGGCCATGTCCACAGCCGGAGTCAAAACTCCTCCAGAGGATGATTCTCACCTCTACTGTAGGTAGAGGCAAGTCCTTTAATTCCCAGTAAAGTCAACGTCCACACCAGCTGAAATTACAACTCTTATTCTCTCATGGCAAAATAAACTCTACTCGGATAGAAAAGGTTAGAGCAAAGAAACAGGACAGCTTAAGGTGTGGAGGAGGTCCAGGCACAAACGTAGCACATTCACTTCACTGCTTAGGTTTCTCAAACAGTTTTAGGTGCACGGTCTCTGCCACAGACCTTGAGGTTGGTCTCTGCCACAGACCGGGTGTACAAGGCCCCTGCCACGGACCTGGAGAACTTTGGTCTCTGCCACAGACCAGGGTGTATAAGGCCCCTGCCACGGGCCGGGTGAATAAGGCCTCTGATACAGTCAAGATGACCTTGAGCTTCTCCTTCTACGAACCTAGCCCATATCAAGGGGAAGACATCTCTCCAGGGAGTCAACAGACCCTTCCTTCACCGTGACTCCCGCATCGGTCCATCAGAATGATCCTCCCTTCCCTGGAACATGGTCCCCTACACGAGGCGGCACCCTAAGACTCCTTGACCCTTAGCGGACTCCAGACGAAGGCTCTGGGCTCCAGGCTTTACTCCCGCACCTAGGCCTCCATACCCAGGGCAGCAGGAACTCCAGGATAGTACCTCACCCCGGGCTAAAGGTACCCGAGATGGAACAGGAACACATGCACCTGGGCTGAAGGCACCTGGGCGTGGACCCCACTGGACATCAGCCCCCAGGCCAAAGGTCTGCCCCTTTTATATGCTCTCCCGGCATGCACAGCAGGTTCCCCGCCCCGCTGTACTACTGCCAAGAGGGGACACAAAAGGCACAGCACTGTATCGGCGGTTCAACCCTAGCCTACCATGGCAGCGCCACCTGTAGGCCGCAGGGAACTGCACACCAATACTGTCCCCCGAGGACAAAATGGTCCATGAATCCTACAGAATTAGGGTGTTTGAGCCTATTTACCACTCAAACACTTCCCTTAAATTTAGCACCCCGCTACATTTTTATTTCAAAGTATTTTATTTTCCCACTAGCTTATCCATTAAATTGAATAATTTATTCCAGAAAGGGCGTATTCTGGGGCATTCCCACCATATGTGTGGCATCGTGCCGTTGAGTTTCTGAGGTTCTTAATGACTTCCCGTACCTCTTCTGCTGAAAAGGGGGCCTCCAGCATATTTTTTTATTTTTTTTATGTTATTTTAAGTTATTTCCCTATCCACATTTGTTTGCAGAGCACTTGCCATGCTCTTAACAACATTTTGCTGCCATTTGCAGCCCTCTAGCCCTTTCCATTACTTTTTTAGAGCCTTATTAGTCCTTAGAAGTCCGGGTCCCCATTGACTTCAATGGGGTTCGGGTTCGGGTCTGGGTTCGGGTTAAAGTTCGGTCCCGAACCCAAACTTTTTTCCGAAGTTCGGCCGAACCCGAACATCCAGGTGTCCGCTCAACTCTAACCACGAGTGCTCAGTATAAAGGTGGCCACTCACCAGAGATGTTTGACCCCTTTTTACAGGATGGTCAAAAAGCGCTTTTGGAACACCAGATTGGTTCAGCTAGTACAGTGTTTCTCAACTCCAGTCCTCAAGGCGCCCCAACAGGTCATGTTTTCAGGCTCTCCATTGTTTTGCACAGGTTATTTGATCAGTTTAACTGCTTTAGTAATTCCCACAGCTGTTTCATCTGTGGGAAATCCTGAAAACATGACCTGTTGGGGCGCCTTGAGGACTGGAGTTGAGAAACACTGAGCTAGTAGCATAAATCCACTCCAATAGCCACTCACAATGGAACTAGGATGTAGAAAATGACTCCACAGTAAACACGGATAAAAATCTCATAGTGTAGTCATTTTTAATAAAGTAAAATAAAACAGCAGCAACAATAGCAGTTACATTCACATGTTGAAGTGCCTGGCCTGGCACTATGTGTAATCAGCGCGTGCGAGTCAGCTAATCCCTTGGGGATGGCGTGCGTTCCATGTCTTGCTCTGGAGGGCAAAGCTTAGTATGGGGTATCAAGTTAGGACCTGGAAGTAATGGATCCCTCGCTCCTTTTCTCAATGTAGTCCAGGCATGCTTACTGATCTTGTTTCTGTCCTTACATTGTGATGTCATGACGCATTGAAGCAGTTGCTTAAAGTCTTCTGGATCCTGTAGGTACTCCACTAATGGACATTTTGTAAAACCAATGAGAAGCATTCACATCACCAGGTAGCAATGTGGTTGATGTTGTTATCCAAGGTGCTTCTTCAATTCTAATGAGTGTTGGGAACATATCCCAGCATTTATAGCTGCACAAATAACTCAGTCACCTTGATTCAATCACCATGGAGCCTCCTACTTTCTCAAGGTTCTGGGGTATTTGTAGTGGGTTTTTTGGGTTTTCTGTTGTTAGCTTGCCATTCAATTTCTTGGTCCTTTTATTTTCTTGTCATAGCAGCAGGCAGGGGGTCTATTGGGTATTTGAAGGCAATCCTGGTTAAATATCTGTGGAAAATTGTGGGTTGGGCCCATCTGAGGTATGGGTGTCCCTTCCTAGCAATACGGTGGTAACATCAGGGTATTAATTAGGTTGTATCTGGTAGTACATAAGTGGATAATTGTCTCTGAGCCGGTGTAGTTGCGGCTAGGGGCCTTTGATTGGGTGGCAGATACAACCGGTTAATCATGAATATATAGGCTCTCTAAGACCTTGGAGCTTATTTTCTTGTCAAAGACATGGGGTCTATTGGGTCTTTGAAGGTGGTGCTGGTTAAATAATTGTGGAAATTTGTGGGTTGGACCCATCTGAGATATGGGTGTCCCTTCCTAACAATACAGTGGTAACATTGGGGTATTAATTAGGTTGTATCTTGTAGTATGTAAGTGGTTAATTGTCCCTGAGCCGGTGTAGTTGTGGCTGGGGGCCTATAAATGGGTGGCAGATACAACCGGTTAATCGTAAATATATAGGCCTTTAAAGACCTTAGACCGGGCATAAGCTGAGGTTGGTTTATTTGTTATGCATTGACGGCATTATATGCATTTGTAACGGGAAGGCCCGGGGAACTCAGAATCGCTTAGAAAGTATTATATACCCTTGCTTCAGCTCCCCCAATGCCTCTTATGTGTCAACCACCCTGTGTCTCTATTAGGGGCACAGGGTGAATGAGAAACCCAATATGGTCTATGATAGCCATATTCAATGCTGCACATACATTGTATCTAGATTGGATGTGTACTGTGGGGGGGGGGGGGGTTGTGTAATCATTGCTGTGGGGAGTTAAGGTGATTTGCATTCTATTGTCTTTTATGAATTAAGTCTGCTACTGTGACAATGTGGATTGGAGCTTGGTAGACCGTCTGGCTGCCTATTATGGGATGTTTAAGTGTCTTGCTGTGAGGAAAGGGGGGGGGGGGGGAATCACTTCAGCAACCCCTCCTGCTAAGACTGTTTACCGAAGGAGAAGTTTGAACACACCTGACCTGTATCACCATTGTCATTGGACAGTTTAACCCGCCCTGTTCCCCAAGGATGGGAGGGAAGGGTTTTGAAGAGAAATGTTTTACCATGTGTTTTGAAAATAAAGTCATTCCCTGTTTTGGAACTTGACTACAGAGCGTTGTCTCGTATCTGGGGGGAGAATCATTCGTATGGGGTCTTATTCGGCTGGTTGGAGTGTCTGGTGGCTGTCGTGTGGTTGGAAAGGGAATATCCTAACGGTGTTAACCCCTTTCATACTTGGGGTGCCGTTACAGCATTAAACTTGTTTTCTTGTGAATGTTGTATTTAATGGTTTGTAATAAAAGGCTGCTATGGCCATGTGACCCCAAATAAAATGTGTCGTCTGGTCATTTTGGAAGGAAAGATTGGTAAAGTGTTTAATGTTTTTTAGATAATCGGAGCCTCTGCATTCTGCAGGTCCCTCAGTCATGAAGAAGCGGCTTAGATAAGCTTCAAAATGTCTTGGACATTACGGAACAAGTCTATTTGAACAGGACTAAAAGATATATCCTAGAGCAGCCATTCTTAACCAGTGCTCTGTGGAACCTTAGGGTTCCTCCAGAAGTTACAAGGGGTTCTTTGAGCAATGAGCAATTTCTGCTTCTTGGCTAAATTACTACTGAGAACAATTAGCTTTTTAGCTGTCTGTAAGGGTATATTCTTTCCAGTGACTTCAAATGTAAGGAGCATTCGTCCCAGTAATGATCCGACAAATGTACTGTGAGCTTTAAATTATAGAAATTATTTGCAGAGGCTTCTCTCAGACTGGAAAGGTATTTAAAGGGTTCCTCCATGTTAAAAACGGTTGAGAAAGGATGTCCTAGAACAGTGGTCTCCAAACTGCGGCTCGCGGGCCGGATTGTTGCCCTTTGCTTGACTTTATACGGCCCTTTGGTCACTAATCCTCCGACTGATATGAGGCCTTATTCGTCTCACTATCAACAAGGATGAGGCTCCTTCCACTGACACCAGTAGTGGGGCATAATTCCTCCCACTGACACCAACAATAGAGCACTATTTCTTCCATTGACACCAATGATTGGGTGCTATTCCTCCCACCAGTACCAATGATGGGACATCATCCCTCCATCTACTAACCGTGCATGCTTTGCATTTTTTTTACTCCTACTGACCACCAAGCCTGAGGATTTGTTTACTTTCATTGATGCTGGGGCATTTTTTACTTGTACCTCCCATAGTCCGGGCTACCCCTAAAGTCTGAAGGACAGTAAACTGGCCCTTTGCTTAGAAAGTTTGGAGAACCCTGTCCCAGAAGGTAGATGTTGCCTTGGGCACCAAAGCTTGTGTGCCTGCCAACTCCAGGGATAGATTTTGGCCCTGCACAGCAACTATATGACTGATGGCAGCTGTCAGCTTTAGAAATTCTCACTTTCCAGCTCACTTAGATTCTGGTCCAGCCGAATGCATTACAAATGCAGCATGCTGCGTTTTCCTGTCTGGCTCTGTTCCACAAGGACCTCAGTGAGCCTTCAACCTGTGATCCTCTTCAGAGGTCTCTGCTTTTTTTTGGTTCAGCCTGTAGTGGGTTTTAAATAACAAAGTAAAAATTCGGCTTTCAGCAGAGGTTTAATTTTCTGTCTGAAGCCTGACTAAAATGGTCTCAGCGGGGAGCTTACTCCAAACAGCTCACATCTGACAGGGTTACATTTAAGATGCATTGGAAATGATGAGCTAACCTTTCAAAGCAGATCCTCCTTGAATGTATAAATACAGCCCCGAGTAAGCTTCCAAAAGTAAATCCCGAAAAGACCGAGCATCATCCCAGTTCTAAAGCTGTTAGGTATCTGTAAGTGTTAATTCTATATTCCTGAGATAGTTCAAGGGGCCCATTTACAGTTCTACACTCTAGGTAAGATCTACTGCACCAGGGTCATAGACACAGTTCTGTACTGCTGTTTTTGATGTGGGGCAGTTTTCACCATTGTGTTCCAAAAAACTAGCTTGATGCACCAGAGTCCCCATCAGAGTGCCACCTTACATCAAGGATCCCATCAGAGTTTCCCTTATATATCAGGGTTCCCACCAGAAACCCCTTACCATCAGGTGCCCCCTTACATCAGGTGCCCCCTTGCATCAGGTGCCCCCATCAGAGTGCCCCCTTACATCAGTTGTCCGCATCAGAGTGCCCCCTTACATCAGGTGTCCGCATCTGAATGCCCCCTTACATCAGTTGTCCACATCAGAGTGCCACCTTAAATCAAGGTCCCCATCAGAGTTCCCTATGGTTCCCACCAGAGTCCCCTTTCCATCAGGTGCCCCCATCAGAGTGCACCCTTACATCAGGTGCCCTCTTACATCAGGTGCCACATCAAATTGCCCCATTACATCAGGTGTCTGCATCAGAGTGCCCCCTTACATCACCTGAACCCTTCATAGTGCCCCCTTACATCAGGTGTCTGCATCAGAGTGCCCCCTTACATCACCTTAACCCTTCATAGTGCCCCCTTACAGCAACTGTCCCCATCAGAGTGCCCTCTTACCTTGGGTATCCCCATTACAGTATCCCCGTATAATGGATTGTCCCAATCAGAGTGCCTCCTTGCATCAACTGTCTGCATCACATCAGAGTGCTCCCTTACATCAACTGCTCCCAATTAGACTGGCTCATGGCTCAGTGGATGCATTCTCACAGACCTGGGTGGGTGCAACTAAAATCTGGGGGGCACAGGCCACCCCAGCACCCCCCTAGATCCGGCCCTGGTGACAACCCTGGAAGTGATGCACTTTTGAGGAGTCTCACTGCACACCACTTGAGCCAGAGCAGCTAGAAGATAGATAAAGGTCACATGACTGTTAATAAAGTTTAATAAGAAAAGGGTACTCTTAATTTTTTTACGATAAAAATGGAAACCATTTTCACATTCAGCCATGCCTTGGCTGGGTTTCTTTGATTGTTGATGTCTTTGCTGTACAACCGCTTTAAAACATTGCAAATCTTTGCATCCGATGCAAGGTGTTTAAAGCAATATTTGAAATCATACATGCCTGGCACACAGAACATCACTTTGGCTCCATCAACTATACAGTCACATCTGTGTGATACTTGCTTAGCTCAAATCCAATTTGTCTTAGAATATCTTGCAGACGTCCTACAATTTCTGTGCCCACTGGATGGCACTGTTCCATGTCTGTAGATGATTCATCATTATATGCCAGCCAGACCATATGATAATCCTTTCTCACCTGTGAATTCCTCTATTGCATAAATTCATATTGTTCTGAAACCTTCTCCAGCTGTAATTACAGCAGCTTATAGGGGACTGCCGCTATCATTAATTTTTTACAGCACAATTTTATTTGTTTGCCTTTTAAAATGTTGCAGGCCACTGGGAGCAGATTGAGCGACAGTATGCTGAAAAGTGCAATAACACACAGCGACCAATCAGAAATAATGTTTCAATGCTAATACAATGATAATGTTTAATTCTTGTTTTCTGGCTTGTGAAAAAAAGGAATATGCATCTAAACCTAAAAAGAAGGCTGTGCTATTGTTCTCATGGACACCGCGTGGACCTCTTTGATGCAGTGCATGTTCAAAGTTCTGCATGCTGCAGTTTTGTTAAACTTACCTGTAAGCCTGCTACAGGGATTAATAATGGCATGTGTGAAAAGCACAAACAGTACTTATTAAAGCTAAACTCCAGGCAGACATAAAAGACACACATTAATTCAGCTCTGTAATCAATAATACATAATTTAACCCCTAGGCGCTAAATGCAGCCGGGCTTTGGTGCTGAGCGGCCGCATATCTGCGTGTGTTAGCGCCGATAGAGCTGTGTCAAGAGCGCTTATGGCACAGTGACCAGCGGCTCACGAGAAGCTCCCGATCCTTCAGCCAATCACGGCGGTCACATGGTCGCAAGCCACGCCTCCCGGAATTCACAACCCCTTAAAGCGTTGGCGGGAGCCAGCGCCAAACGTTCAAGGTTAAGACTTGAAAAAAGAGTATAGTTGGACTTTATTGGTACAAAAGAGGGCAAACACATAGCTATAGATATAAAAAAGTTAACACAAAGTTTATTGTCACATTAAAATCACATAAAAAAACATTGCACATCCAGGTCCCATGAGGGATAGACCTGGCTAGAAAGCCAGGAAGAACTACTCAAATACTTGTTTTCTTCCCACCAAGGAATCAAAAGGGGTCGACGCGTTTTGCAATCATTGCTTCCTCAGGACCTTACAATCTTGGATAGAACAATGAGTAGCCTGGCTAAAAAAATATACATAGTAAATATATATATATATATATACAGTATAAGTCACAAAGCACAACAGCAGTGAGATAAATATCAAAACTTTAAATACATATACTGTACATGGGCAGGACAAGGCAACTTACACACTGCTGCTCCCGAGTGGAAAAAGAGTTGATAGCGGAGAAGCAGTAGGCACGGGATGTTGGGAACGATGATCTTGGATAGGGAGCATGGGATACCCCAATAAATGGCAGCTGGACAATCTGGAGACTCCTCAGTTTCTGGCTGCTCTTTACAAATTTCTAGCTGCACTTCACAGACTAAATGTTCCACAGGATTCCCAATGCTGCAGGTGGCTTGTACAGTACTCGCTCAGGAGTTAAAAGATACATGCTGTCCCTTTCCTTCAGCATTGGGGGGGTCCTCTACACACATAAATTTCCACCACCATAGGACAGTTGGACTCTTTCTCACTAACTTCCTCCTGGCTCTCTCCAGTGAACGTCTTCCTGACTCAGCTTGATCCCTGGACACGGATCTGTGGACAAGCCCCCCCAGATAAGCCTAGCTGGGACCTCTGTGTCTTCCTTACCCACCTAACTCATTTGGTTGGCCAAAGATCAGAGCACTTTTTGCGCTTCGGCACTGCGTCGCTTTACCTGACAATTGCGCGGTCGTGCGACGTGGCTCCCAAACAAAATTGACGTCCTTTTTTTTCCCACAAATGGAGCTTTCTTTTGGTGGTATTTGATCACCTCTGTGGTTTTTATTTTTTATTAGACTGTTTATTGAGCCAGAGTGGATGGAGGACAGCTATGTGCCTGGCTGCCCTGCACTGATTAGAGAAAGAACCTGTTCTAAAATCCAGCAGCACTTTGCGGGTTAGCGCTACATGTGTGTAAATTATTCCAATACTCTCATATCCGAATGCAGGTTTGGCTTCATTTTTTATTTTATTTTTATGTCCTTGAACACTACTAAAAAATATGAATCAAAATGCCACAATGTACATGGATGTTGGCCGAAGTAGAGCTGCATTCAGAGAGATCAAAAAAAAAATGAAAGCTGCGGGGTTTTTTCCTGCCCCTGTGCATGAGGCCTGATAAATGTTAGAATTATTAGATTTTTTTTCTAAAGCGATTCTTATACTATGTGCAAAATGTCACCTTTTAATCATAAGTAATTGCTTTATAGTGAAAACTATGTGAAAAATATCTTACCGTTGAATTGCAAATGATATAAGTACCGTAAGTAATGTATGCTTGTTAATTAGGTGATTCTGTACTTTTCTTCTTTTTTTTTTTTTTTATCTGACATAATATAACAATAATTCTGTACAGCTAGAACAGTCGGCCTTATCAAATAATGCAAAGAGAAAAGTGCAAAGTGTCGTACTCTAAACCAACTAATCGCAGCTCATCATTCATTGTTCTAACGAATCTGGATTCATGAAAGTGACACCTGATTGGCTGGCATGGGTTAATGTTCTTTCTGAATCATCATTATTGTTTGCACTGCTTTGGTAAAGGGAATGTGTGACCAAGAAAAGAGAGCCTGGACTTGCAGCAGTAATTAGATAACTTATCATGTTTTTCCTGTCTGTCTGTGTCTAGATTCATGTTAAAATCTAATAATAAATTCAGTCTGCCTCTGGCCATTTTTAATAATTATCTCCACTGTCCAGGCATTGAGCAGTGTCGAGAGATCCTGACTCTATGCGGTATTCTGATGTAAAGTTCGAAGATTTAAATTGGAAGTGCCAAAACCACTCTTTTTCCACTGCTAATTACTCTATAATGACAGCATGAATTTAAAAAGTAAAAGAGTTCACTAAATTTCTTCTGTCTGCTTGAAAGTCCCATGATCTTGCCTCATTCTTGGCAGATTTGCTTCAAATAACACCTGTCATTATGTTATGCTGTTTTAACTGCTGTTGGAAATTAAGTTCAAGCGTGCCTGCCTATACCTTCAGGTCTTCTTAAAGAGACCCTGTCATCTACATGTAGTAGGGCAGGGGTCGTGGGGTGGTAGTCATGTCCTCCATGCTTCCCTCCTTATTGGGCGCCAAGCAAGGGTCACAGGAGAGGGCTGCTCCGGGGTGGGTTCTTCTTGGCTACGCTAGGCACTTTGGTTAGGGTCACTGCCTTACACATGGGGTATCTTTACTTAAAGTGGTATTAAAGGTTTGGCTTTGAAAAAAAAAGAAAATAACATGTTATACTTACCCAGGGCAGCCATCAGGGGGGTACAGGCAGTACACCTGGAAGGGGCCCGGAGGTCCCCAGGGGCCCGGATGGCAACCCCCTTTTTATTTTTTTATTTATTTTTATTTATTTATTTATTTAATTTTAATTTTAATTTATTTTTTGTAAGGGGCCCGGAGGTCCCCTGGGCCCCGGATGGCAACCCCCCTTTTTTATTATTTATTTATTTTATTTTATTTATTTATTTTTTGTAAGGGGCCCGGAGGTCCACAGGGCCCCGGATGGTAACCCCCCTTATTTATGTATTTTTTATTAAAAAAATAAATAAAAATGATTTAATTTTTTTAATTTTATTTTTGTAAGGGGCCCAGAGGTCCCCAGGGCCCCGGATAGCAACCCCCCTTTGTTTTTGTTTTTATATAAAATATATATATATATATATTTTTATAATTTTTTTTTTGTAAGGGGCCCAGAGGTCCCCATGGCCCTGGATGGCAACCCCCCTTTTTTTTATTTTATAAAAATAAATTTTTTTTATTTTTATTTTTTATTTTTTTTGTAAGGGGCCCAGAGGTCCCCAGAGGCCCGGAGGTCCCCAGATGCCCCGGATGGCAACCCCCCCTTTTTTTTTTATAAATTATTATTATCATTTTTTTTTGTAAGGGGCCCAGAGGTTGTTCTTTTTTTGTTCGTCAGCACCTAAAGCCCCCCCGACCTCAACAATTTGTGGCGGCAGCACCCCCCGCTTCTCAATTCGTGGCACCCCCCGCTTCTCAATTCGCGGCTGCCCCCCCTTGCTTCTCAATTTGCGGCGGCAGCACCCCCCCTGTACTCCTCTGCTCCAGGGGGCCCATGCCTGAAGCTGTGTAAGGGGCCCCAAAATCCCTGATGGCGGCCCTGTACTTACCTGCTCTGTGCAGTGGTTTTACACAGAGCAGCCCAGATCCTTTTCTTCTTGGGTCACCCACCGCTGCTTCAGGCTTCTCCTCCTTGTCCAGTGCCTCCAATAGCAAGCCGTCTGCTATGGGGGCATTGGTGCGTGCTTACTCCCAAGCCCTGCTCTATACATCTATAAGACACATAGAGCCGTGGTTTGGCCACGCCCCCACTCTTTTCTCATTGGTTCACTGGCTGTGATTGACAGCAGTGGGTGCCAATGGCAATGGCAATGGAATCCCAAGGCAGCCGAGGCTCTCGTGCACATTGCTGGATCAAGAGGGGGCTCTGGTGAGTTTTGGGGGGCTGTGGGAAGAGCTGCATCCAGAAGGTTTTTTACCTTCATGCATAAAATGCATGAAGGTAAATAACCTTCAGCCTTTACAATCACTTTAACCACCTCAGCCCTGGAAGAATTTACTCCTTTTCCTGACCGGGCCATTTTTTGCGATACGGCACTGCGTCGCTTTAACTGACAATTGCGGACATACGACGTTGTACTATAACAAAATTGATGTCCTTTTTTTTCCACAAATAGAGCTTTCTTTTGGTGTTATTTGATCACCTCTGCGGTTTTTCTTTTTTTGCGCTATAAACAAAAAAAGAGCGACAATTTTGAAAAAAAACACAATATTTTTAACTTTTTGCTATAATAAATATCCCATTTTTCCAGGCAGATATGTATTCTTCTACATATTTTTGGTAAAAAACAAATCGCAATAAGCGTATATTGATTGGTTTGCGTAAAAGTTATAGCACCTACAAAATAGGTTATTGATTTATGTCTTTTTTTTTTTTTTACTGGTAATGGCGGTGATCTGCGATATTTATCGGGACTGTGACATTGCGGCGAACAGATCGGACACTTTTGACACTTTTAAACCATTGACAGCTATACAGCGATCAGTGCTATAAATAGCCACCGATTGCTGTGTAAATGTCACTGGCAGGGCAGGGGTTAACACTAGGGGTCGATCAAGGGGTTAAATGTGTTCCCTCGCTGTGTGTTCTAACTGTGAGGGGATGGGACTGACTGGGGGAGGAGACCGATCGGTGTTCCTATATAATAGAAACTAAGGATGAGCTCCGGCGTGTTCGCATTGAACACGTGCAGAGCTAGAGTTGCCACCTCATCCCTTTAAAACCAAACACATATTAATTACACAGGTTCTGTGGCTGATAAAGGTGGTAATTAAACTCACTTGGTGCCTTACCTGCATTAAATTAGCCTCAGAACCTGTGTAATTCATATGTGTTCGGGTTTAAAGGGATGAGGTGGCAACCCTATGCAGAGCCCGCCAGAAAGTCGGCACCGCGCTGCGCTAATCACAGGCAGGGAGACATTTCCCGATCTCTGCAGCCGAGCATTGGGAAATGTCTCCCTGCCAGTGATTAGCGCAGCGCGGGTGCCGACTTCCTGGCGGGCTCTGCACGTGTTCAATGCGAAAACGCCGGAGCTCATCCTTACTAGGAACACACAATCTGTCTCCTCTCCCCTGACAGGATGTGGATTTGTGTGTTTACACACACAGATACATGTTCCTGCTCTGTCACGAGGGATCGCCGACATTGCGGCCACGCCCACTATAACCCTGAAACGACCGCCGTACAGCTACGGCGATTCGTGCAGGGGAGCCATTCTGCCGCTGTCAAACTATGGCGGGTGGTCGGCAAGCGGTTAAACAGATGACTGAACTCTAGTAAACTCTCTTGAGGTAATTATACACCACCACGGTCACTGATGCATTTAGGAGGGACACGCAGAGCCATTGCCCTCTCCACCTGTCCAGCGTATCTCCACTACCTCACTCCCAGTAACAGTATGGGGTCCCCCGTGCACCTAGCGCTGATTCCATGTGCTGATTCCATGCCTCCCCCTCCTTTTTGCTTAACTCTTTCTCTTTCGTTCCTGTGCTCAGGATGAGGACCTCTGCTGAGGACAACTTCTCCTGTAAGAGGCTGTCCCACCCATCACATGTACATGCTCGAATCTGGACTCCTGTCCCGTTTATAATACACAGAACCAGTGGGTCGGACAAAACAAAAGCTGGCCAAAAAAGAA
Source organism: Rana muscosa (assembly GCA_029206835.1). Taxonomy (NCBI): domain Eukaryota; kingdom Metazoa; phylum Chordata; class Amphibia; order Anura; family Ranidae; genus Rana; species Rana muscosa. Next base: position 343,481,727 of record CM055119.1, read on the forward strand.
CCGGGAACATATTTAACACTAACCCTCCCGACTGGGTCAGCAAAAACGATACCTGCCTACAAACATAAAAAATGATAGGTAAAAGTACAAATCAAAATGGAATTCCATGCTATTGCCTAACTAAACTAAAAACTGCTCCCACCCCCTTCTAAATTAGATTGACCAGACATCCCCGGTTTTAGGGGACAGTCCCCAGATTGAGGACACTGTCCCCGGACCAAGTCTGTCCCCGGTTTTGTCCCTGGATTGGATTTGAACAGAGGCTAGGGCAATTTCAAAGACAGTCAGTGCAGAATCAAAAATAAATAAATTCTGAATTACACACCCCCGCTCCTACTAGTAGAGGGGTGTTATTTTTTTCCATTATCTGTGCCCCTTTCTGATGATCATGTGCTGGTCGGAGCGGAGGGAATATTTCTTCAGTTTCGGGTGCATGCCCATTCAGCTCCGCTCGCATGTTCTTCTGCCTTGGCTCAAGTCCCGGCCAGCCGCCTGCCTGCTTATTTCCTTGCCTTCCCTGGTGGAGTGATCTTCCTCCGCTCCCCACCCAGTAGTAGCTGGGGCCCGGAGAGTAAGACTTTACAGGCTGTGAGGCGGGCGGCGATGGGCAGAGAGTCGTTGATTGCCGCCATAACTAGAAAAAAAAAATATGTCCCCGGATTTCATTTAAAAAATCTGGTCACCTTATTCTAAATCCTATTCTAACTTTTATGTGAAAGGAAGATGCTTATACTTAAGCCCCGTACACACGGTCGGACTTTTGCCCAACAAACTTCGTTTTAAGCAAGTTGGACCAACAATCCGACCGTGTGTACGCTCCATCAGACAAACTTTTTTCGTTTGGTTTTGGATTTCATCGGACAAAAGTTGGGTCTGCAAACAGACAAACTTTTGCCCAACAAAAGTCCGATGGAGCAAAGTCCTACCGTGTGTACAGATAACCATCAGACTTTAGTCCGATGGACAAAACAACTAATGTTAAAATCAACCAACAATAGCAGAAGTTGACCAAAGGGTGGCAGTAAAGATCAGAAAAGAGCAGAAAAAACACGCGATGTTGTAAGAAGTTTTAAGAAAGTTTGCAGAAAAGTCTGAGCGTGTGTATGCTATGGGTGTTCCCGACCAACTCCGTTCGGACAAAAATCCACGGAAAAGTCCGATGGAAGTCCGAACGTGTGTACGAGGCTTTAAAGTGTTACTAAACCTAATGCCCCGTACACACGACCGGTTTTCCCGATGAGAAAACTGCCACCGTATATATACGGTCGGCAAGCAGTTAATCTGTTCATGCCCATCTTGGAGATTTTTACATCTCTGCCCACCTCTGCATGTTCCAGCTCCCCCTGATATATTTTGCATACTATAAATACGTCCAGCAGGGAGAGTGGGAACCCGTTGAACGACCAGGCCCAGTAATCACGGAGATCTCAATAATAAAGTACCCAAGAGATATAAAAAGCTGTCAGAGGGTTCAACTCTCCAACATCTACCTCTAACTAAAATATCAGTTTTAGGACTTACCCTTTAATAAGAGATTCAGAAATTTGACAGCATTTATTTTCTAATTGCAGTTAAGCAGTATAATATAATGACAGGTGTCCTTTAAATAAGCCCATTAAGGAATAATGTCATACCTCACTAGTTTTGTATACCTTGTCACTGTGAGTGCTTCAGCCAATATATTTCAGCGCAGAATTTTGATCATTTCCCGAAATGTGTCTAATTAGTCACTGGTAATTTAAGAAACCATGAACACCTTCAATGAACATTTGCATGAATAAATGATCCAAACCATTCTTCATACTTATTATTTAACATCATTTTATTTAAAAATAATTTTAGAATCACCAGTTAGGAACTGAATCATGCAGCAAAATGCTTTGTACAAATTGAATCAGAATTTAATATACAACGCAAACACCGTCTGACATGGTGAGCAGCTGGAGCTGAATTGGGGATTAGAAAACACCTGAATTATTTGGCAAGATAGCCCTTGAAGGTAAGAGATCCAAGTCTGCAGGGGTATGAAAAGCGTAGCCATTTGTTCCATCTCAACCTGACTCCCTGGAAAAAAAATGCTTTAGTTTTCTTAGATAGGATCTGTGCTTGTGGTTTATGTAAAATATAAAAACTATTAAAGCTTAAAGTGGAACTTTAGTAATTTTTTCAACTTACTATCTATTAAATCTTCTGCCCTTGTTGTTTTAACTTAGTGTAGCGGGTACTTACTTTCCAGGGGTAAATTTTGAATCTTTCGGTGACACCGGTGGTGTGTTCTGGCGGCCCACTGGGTGGCGCTGTCGCCATGGGCTGACGGACGGATATCGCTGTGTGCTGAGTCTCCTTTTTGGCCTCTCTCGGCAGCGGTATGGTGGGGCGGGGAACCCGCCATGCTTGCTGGGAGAGGGTATAAAGGGGCCGGCCATCTTGGTCACAGGGTCTTCGTCCCAGGCACCTTCAGCTTACAGACGGTGGTTCGCATTCGTCCTCTAGGTGGCCTAGGCCTAGAGGACCACCAGAGATCGTGTTCCACCTCAGGCACCTTTAGTCCTGAGGTGAGGTACTTGGATGGAGGTCCGGAGCTCAGTGCCCAACACTGAGTTCCGCGAGGGAAGGATCCTAAGGCACTCCGGGGATGGATGCCTGAATCCGAGGTGGGCGTAATGGACCGGGAAGAGCTCCTCATCTGAAGACCCGGTGCAGCAGACTGCCGGTGACAGGTGAGTCTCTTGTCGGAGACCGTCCGGAAGGAGAATTCCCCTCGTGCGGAGACCATAGATCACTCTCAGGGAGGAGAGTGGATGATAGAACTTGTGTCTGGGCCTATTCGTACACACAGCTCCTTTTCTGTTCTGAAGCCAAGGGATTCCATGTTATGTTCTAAATAAAGGAGTGTTGGACTTTGACGGTGTGTGGCTCAATTTCTGGCGGACAAGGTTAAAGAAGACTCTTGGAGGGAGGATCCGATGCACAGCACAGACCCGAAGGTAACAAGAGACATTGCTGAGACCACATACACAAATGTGGTGGAAGCCTGGCGCAGCTCACCCCTCTCCCTCCCCTATCATACCCCTAGACCAGAGACAGTGCGAGTTGGAAAACTTTAATAGAGGGGAGTGGGGAGAGGGTGTGCGCTACACGTGGGGGCTCGTCCGGGATTGTGTTGTGCATTACTGTATGAAACGTGTCTGCTGGAAGAGTTAAACGAATAGGCCAAAGTGCAGCCCTGCTTGAAGCCGTGGACAGGACCCCAAGAAGGGAAAGGCCCGTGCAGGAAGAGCGGTGAACGGGGGGAAGCTCAGCCGTGTGAAGTAGTACACGTGGGGGCTTCTAATTGCACTGCGCCACCAGACACAACCCCCGCCGCTTAGTTCGTGGGCGTAGCTCAACCATGGAAAAGTGAAGAAAGCCCGCGAACTGGAGCAAAAGGGGAGGAGTCCAATACGTGTGAAGGGACTACACGTGGGACATTGGCGCGAAAACTCTGCAGTGTGCGATGGATCAGCAACAGGTCGCCATGTTTGGACACACCTCGTGGATTCCGGTACATCCTTCCACCACGACACTGACTGCTGCTGCTCCAATAACGGATACGGGGATTCGACTGAAGCCAAGGGGTCGATTCGCCCTATACTCATGTATGGACGTTGAGGCCCTGGGTATGATTTGTCCCGGGTGTTCGGGACTGGTGTGCCTGTTGAAGCCGTTCGGACGCTGTGAGACCTGTGGGGAGTTCACGTTTGAGGTGGATTCGGTAGTAGAGAGGCCGAGAACCATCTACCCAGGCCGGGCTTCAAGTACCACCACTCAGAGAGGAGAAATCACTGCTGTGAGAGTCACCCCAGCGCACACTGCAGCGACCAGGGAAGAGGTTGTTAAAACTCTGCGGGAGAAATCCGAGGATGCTGACTCGGTCGCCACTGTCTCGCAGCGTCCGCCACCGAAGAAAAGAACCAGCGTGGTAGCCCCGACCAGCAGTGGTGGTGGACCGTCTCGCCCGCTTACGCCAGGCCTGGATGGATCCGTTGACGAGGGTTCCTGACGTCCCGCTTCAAGGAAAGGCCGAGGTAAGCCAGGCGAAGAGACTTGGTGTGTGGGAGGAGGTGTCGGGAAGGCATGGCCTAGTAAGTCCGCGGAGTGTGGAGGCTCCGTTTCTACAAAGAGCTACATACCCGCGGAGGAGTGTGACACCTCCGACCTGGAATCGCTCTCGGACCTGGGAGATGATGCCATCATTGATGATTTGTTTGCCGAGAAAGGCTGGGACAAGGTACCGCTTGCCTCATTCCGCAGACCTCGGAATTCACTCATGTCAACAGGGGAAAGTACGCCCCGGGTGGAGGCGTCAGTGCCAGAAGAGGGGTCTCGTTCCCAGCTTGTTCCTACATCCCCGGCGCAACCTGCATCTGAAGCTGGGGTAAAGAGACTGTTGCTGCGGGCACCAATGCCCAGATTGGAGGTGGTCAAAGCGCCTCGTCATCCAGACTCGGTAGTTATGCCTGGTGAGGGAGACAGAGCTACCATGCCTCCTTTGGCAAGACTAAAACGCCTATTTGGCCAAAAAGTTGCAGAGGAGTACGGATGGGAGTATCCCTACTCATCGAAGGACTTGCTCTACGAGGTGGAGGTGTACAGAGAGCGCTGGTTCAATGACTTTGTGTGGACCCACCTAAAAGTTCTGCACGCCCGCAGATACCTGGCATGCTCTCCTAGTGCTTCACAGCATTTCAAAGATTGTAAGGCCGAATGGATGTTAGGAAGACACATCCATGCAGATAAAGTGTTGATCCGACGCAAAGAAGGTGAAGACGTGGAGTATCATCTGGAGACCGTGGATCAACACTTGATGCCACTGATTTTGCCGCATCCCCGCTTTTACTTATAGGAGACAGGGACTCCGCTCTTATCATGTTGTTGAACTTTTTGGGGCAGTTGTTGTGTATGCCCAAAGGAATGAGGAACTATTCCTGTGATTTTTTTTCTTTCCCCTCTTCCTGCAAAGAGATCACAGACTCTGGGGTTAGATAGGGCGAAAGAGAAGAAGAAGAAGCTCCACGAGTGCAGTACCGCGAGGTTGTCACCAGGTGGCAGTCTTGTGCAACGTTTTTTTTAAACACTTTTCATGCACCCACTCTTTGGAGGAAAGGAATTTCTTCTCGGAGAAGTTCTTTTCTTCTTATGCCGCGTACACACGACCGCTTTTCTCAACGAGAAAAACAGCATTTTTTTTTCCGCCGAGAAAAACGATCATCTGTGGGCCTTATGTCGTTTTTCTCGTCTAGAAAAACGGCATAAAAAACGACGAGAAAATTTAGAACATGTTCTAAATTTTCTCATCGTTTTTTCCAGCATTTTTTTCCGCGGCAGTTTTCCCATAGGGAAACACTGCCGCGGAGCCCACAGACGGTCGTTTTTCTCGTCAAGAGAAAAAATGACGGGAAAAACGACCGTGTGTAGGGAACCAAGCGGTTCCCTCGTTTTTCCTGTCATTATTCACGGCGGTTTTTTAACCGCCGTGAATAATGATCGTGTGTACGCAGCATTACACGAATACATGTGTCAGGGTTTTTGTGTGTTGGTTTTGTTTTTTTCTTTCCCTCTGCAGGAGAGCATCCCGTCAAGATTATGGAACTTGGGGTGGTTTTTAGTTAGGATGGGAGGGAAAGGTATAATGTTGAAATGTGAGTTCATGTTTAATGTTGTCTTTCACTCCTCTTTTGTTACAGGGGCTCAGACACAATTTCTTCGTTAGGATAGTTTCCTAAAAATGTTTGTTTTTTCAAATTGTTAGTTGGTTTCTGGATTGGGTTGTGTCAGCCGTTGAGGGCATGATTCACTCCAGACACTGGGGACCAGTGTCAAATGACAGGGGGGAGAGTGTAACGGGTACTTACTTTCCCGGGGTAAATTTTGAATCTTTCGGTGACACCGGTGGTGTGTTCTGGCGGCCCACTGGGTGGCGCTGTCGCCATGGGCTGACGGACGGATATCGCTGTGTGCTGAGTCTCCTTTTTGGCCTCTCTCGGCAGCGGTATGGTGGGGCGGGAACCCGTCATGCTTGCTGGGAGAGGGTATAAAGGGGCCGGCCATCTTGGTCACGGGGTCTTCGTCCCAGGCACCTTCAGCTTGTGGACGGTGGTTCTCGTTCGTCCTCTAGGCGGCCTAGGCCTAGAGGACCACCGGAGATCGTGTTCCACCTCAGGCACCTTTAGTCCTGGGGTGAGGTACTTGAATGGAGGTCCAGAGCTCAGTGCCCAACACTCAGTTCCGCGAGGGAAGGATCCTAAGGCACTCCGGGGATGGATGCCTGAATCCGAGGTGGGCGTAATGGACCGGGAAGAGCTCCTCAGCTGAAGACCCGGTGCAGCAGACTGCCGGTGACGGGTGAGTCTCTTGTCGGAGACCGTCCGGAAGGAGAATTCCCCTCGTGCGGAGACCATAGATCACTCTCAGGGAGGAGAGTGGATGATAGAACTTGTGTCTGGGCCTATTCGTACACACACCCCCTTTTCTGTTCTGAAGCCAAGGGAGTCCATGTTATGTTCTAAATAAAGGAGTGTTGGACTTTGACGGTGTGTTGCTCAATTTCTGGCGGACAAGGTTAAAGGAGACTCTTGGAGGGAGAATCCGATGCACAGTACAGACCCGAAGGTAACAAGAGACATTGCTGAGACCACATACACAACTGTGGTGGAAGCCTGGCGTAGCTCACCCCTCTCCCTCCCCTATCATACCCCTAGACCAGAGACAGTGCGAGTTGGAAAACTTTAAAAGAGGGGAGTGGGGAGAGGGTGTGCGCTACATTTGGATAGTAAAACATTTTTTTTTCTGCCAGTAAATACTTTATACAGCCCACTTCCTGTTTCTTGTCTGGTAAAAAGCCTAAGCTTATGACATCATACACAGCTCTCTCTCTCACTCTCGTGAAAGTTTGCCAGGAAGGGAGGGGGAAGAGTCATACAAGGGCCAATGAGAGCTGCAGAGCTGAAGGTGTGCCTCTGTGTGTTTGTGTAAATCCAGGAAGTGAACAGACAGCAGCTTCAGCTGCCCACAGTTAAAATGGTTGCAGCCAGACTCAGTGGAGGGAGATTTCTGCAGCATATTTGGCAAGTACAGAATCACAATATTTATAAAATAATATGAAAACGTGGTTGGAGGGAAGCTTTAGAATGGCAAAGATATTTTTATTACAGATTATGTGAGCAGACTGCAGTTCCTCTTGAAAGCAGAGTTGAACCCTGAAAAAAAAAAAATACACGAAAATGCAGCAAAAAAATTGAAAATAAAAAATTGAAAAAAATAAAAAAAATGTACTCACCCGAAATACTGGTTGCTATGCAGAAGTCCCTAATCTGCCTCTTTCTTGTCCAAGGTGGATCTTCTTCATCCCTCCTACTCGCGGTGTCTTCTGGTGAATGGGCGCGCTGCCTTCTGGGAACTGTGAGTAATCACAGAGAGCAGCCGCCCATTCACAAATCGTCGCGAGACTCGTGCATGCGCAGTAGGAAACGGGCAGTGAAGCCGTAAGGCTTCACTGCCTGTTTCCCTTAGTGAGGATGGCGGCGCGGGACCTGTAATCATCGAGGGATCGGCATCAGGGGGGCCATCATCGCGGGCGAGTAGGACAGGTAAATGTCCTTATTAAAAGTCAGCAGCTACAGTGTTTGTAGCTGTTGACTTTTAAAAAAAAAATCGTAGGTGGAGCTCCGCTTTAAAGTGGATGTAAACCCACCAATCACCCAGTATAAACTAATGGCACAGTATTAATGTATATATACATACAAGCCTCCTGCATGTATCCCTACCTTGCAAATGTCACCCCCTTCAGCAGTAGGAGCCCCGCAAAACTCGTGGGTGGGTCTCTTTGCCAGAGCTCGTGGGCGGAGTCGTGATGTCACAAGACTCCCCGCCTACATCTACAGTCTTCTATTCCTGAGTTTTGAGTAACATCCAGTCAAAACTCAGGAAAGGCACCACATGACTTCAGCATGCCCAATCATGCTGAGGTGCTAAGCAGCCAATCCTGGGAGAGCTGGAGTATAAAGGAGGAGGGATGTGAAGCTGGAATCGTAACACTCTCTTTCTCTCTCTCTCTCAGATGTCAGTCACAGCAGTGGGGGATGTGGCAACACAAACTTATCTGTGTGTCATTTGTTATCTTACTAAAAAAAAGACAAGAGGATTGCTCAGAGCTGGCTTAACTCTTTGTGGCAAGACTGGGCACAGATGACTTGACATCCTCTACTGTACCAGGTAGAAGTCTTTTTTTCAGGTTTAGATCCACTTTAAAGTGCATGTAAAAACAATCACCAAAACGTCATATAAGCATTAACCATTGTAATATAAATCAAATATTATTAATATCAATAATAAAATAAATATGATCAATAATATAATCTATATTATCAATATTTTAAAAATCTGCAGCCTTTATTAACCCCTTCCAGAACAGCCGTCGCAGTTATACTGCGGCAGGTTAGCACAGCAGCGTGAGCCGTTGTAGCTGTACATCGGCTCTTTAAGACGCTGTAGTAAGCACGCCCGTAGCGTGTCCCTGGAGCCGATGCGCGTGCCCAGTGAGAACTGGGATCTGTGTGTGTAAAGACACAAATCCAGGTTCTCTCAGGGGAGAGGAGACAGATCGTGTGTTCATACTAAGTAGTAACAACACTCTCTCTCCTCCTCTAGTCAGCCACATTTCCTCCACAGTTAGAAAAACACCCAGGGAACACATTTTACCCCTTGATCGCCCCCTAGTGTTAACCCCTCCCCTGCCAGTCACATTTACACAGTAAACTGTGGCTATTTTTAGCTTTGATCACTGTATAAATGTCACTGGTCCCAAAAAAGAGTCAAAAGTGTCCGATGTGTCCGTCGCAATGTTGCAGTCCCTATAAAAATCGCAGATCGCCGCCATTACTAGTAAAAAATAAAAAATAAATAAAAAAATAATAATAATAATAATGCCATAAATCTATCCCCTATTTTGTAGACGCTATAACTTTTGCCCAAACCAATCAATATACGCTTATTGCGTTTTTTTTTAACAAAAATATGTAGAATACCTGACCTGATGCACGTGCCCGGCGGCCGCAATGTCCACCAGGCACCCGCGATCGCTCCAGAGAGAGACAGTCTGTCAATGGAAACAGACAGATCACCATTCTGTCAGGAGAGAGGAGACAGATCTGCTGTTCACACTGGTTATGAACAGTGATCTCTCTCCTCCTCCAGGCAGTCACATCCACCCACAGTTAGAAACACTCCCCAGGACACACATTTAACCCCTTGATCGCCCCTAGTGATAACCCCTTCCCTGACGGTGCCATTTATACAGTAATCAGTGGCTATTTTTAGCTCTGATCGCTGTATAAATGACAATGGTCCCAAAAAAGTGTCAAAAGTGTCCGATCTGTCCGCAGCAATGTCGCAGTCCCGCTAAAAATCACAGATCGCCGCCATTACTTGTAAGATAATAATAGTAAAATGCCATAAATCTATTCCCTATTTTGTAGACACTATGACTTTTGCGCAAACCCATCAATATACACTTATTGCGATTTTCTTTACCAAAAATATCTGGAAGATTACAAGTCGGCCTAAACTGATGAAGAATTATTTTTTTTTTATAGCAGAAAGTAAAAAATATTGTGTTTTTTTTCTAAATTGTCGCAGTTTTTTTGTTTATAGTGCAAAAAATAAAAACCACAGAGGTGATCAAATACCACCAAAAGAAAGCTCTATTTGTGGGAAAAAAGGACATCAACTTTCTTTGGGTACAGCGTCGCACGGCCATGCAATTGTCAGTTAAAGCGACGCAGTGCTGTATCGCAGAAAATTGGCCTGGTCATTAAGGGGGTAAATCCTTCCGGGGCTGATCTACATTGACTTGTGTAGATCTGTGTGGGGTTTTCATATCTGCCTAGGAGATCAGCTTTAACACTGTGTATTTGCATTTTTCGCAGCATCTAATGTTATTCACGCTCCCGGTGCAATGTTACGGAATGCCACGTTTTACCGTATGCTCAAGAAATGTATGCAAAACGAAAAGATTTGTAATTGTTTCCAATAACAAGACACAGAGATATTACAAATCACCTATGAACCAATTTTGTTTCAGTGTAACCATGTTTTCTTTTAAAAATAGGATCGTTTTTCAGTTGTTCAGACTCCCATGGGCCCTTATTAAAAATCTATTTTGTTCTGCAATTAGGAGCATTGCCTGAGTATTAAGACTTGTTCCGTAATGTGGATTTGTATTATATTCCGATGTGTTTGGCAGTCGTCAAAATATCACACAAACAGCTGATGAGGTGGTTTAATTCTGTGGATGTTATGCTATAACTTTGTCATTAACCCATCTGGTAAAGTCCTTCCTTTCTCAGTAGTATTTTGTTGTTTTTGTGTAGTTGGCTTGAATTTTTTTTTTTTAAAGAAACATGTAATACTTACCTGTTGTATGCACTTGTTTTGCAGAGAACTTCCCCAATCCTCCTCTTCTCCACGCTCTCGGCTCCCCTTTTTTTTTGGGTGACCCCATAGGAAGCCCCTTGCTAGGGTAGCAGACATGAGAGCTTGATCCCCTGCTGGGCTGTGTGTGTCTATAGACACACACAGTGTGGCTTGCCCCCAACCCCAGCTCACAGGATGTTATTGACAGCAGTGGGAGCCAATGGCTCCTGCTGCTTGCCACCATGTCCAGTGAGGAGAGAGAGAGAGACTATTACCGCTGCTCTTATGCTGCGTACACACGATCGTTTTTCACGTCGTTAAAAATGCCATTTTTTAAATTGGGCATTAAAAACGATCGTGTGTAGGCTCCAGAACATTTTTAACGATGTGAAAAATGGCCTAAAAAAAACGAGAACCTGCTCCATTTTTTCACGCCGTTTTTCACGTCGTTTTTTTTAACGACGTGAAAAACGGTAGTGTGTATGCTTTTACGAGGGGAAAAAAAACGTGCATGCTCAGAATCAAGTATGAGACGGGAACGCTCGTTCTGGTAAAACTAGCATTCGTAATGGAGATAGCACATTCGTCACGATGTAACGGACTGAAAAGCACGAGGCTGAAAAGCGCGAATCGTCTCTCATAGTGATGAGCCGAACACCCCCGGGTTCGGTTCGCACCAGAACCCGCGAACGGACCGAAAGTTCGTACGAACATTAGAACCCTATTAAATACAATGGATGCGAACGTTCGAATTCTAAAGTGCTAATTATAACGACTATTATGCATGTTATTGTCCTAAAAAGGGTTTGGGAACCCGGGTTCTGCACCAGGGGACATGTATCAATGCAAAAAGAAGTTTTAAAAACGGTCGTTTTTCGGGAGCAGTCATTTTAATGATGCATAAAGTGAAAAAAAAAAGTCAAATATTCCTTTAAATATCGTACCTGGGGGGTGTCTAAAGTATGCCTGTGAAGTGCCACGTGTTTCCCGTGTTTAGAACTGTCCCTGCACAAAATAACATTTCTAAAGGGAAAAAAGTCATTTAAAACTGCTTGCGGCTTTAATGCAATGTCTGGTCCCGGTAATATGGATGAAAATCTTTAGGAAAAATGGCATAGCTACCCCATGACCCCCCCCCCCCTACCCCAGCCCATTACCAGCCCCTTTGGGTCTTGTATGGATATTAAGGGGAACCCCGCACATAAAATAAAAAATGCCCTATATACTCTGAACAGCCGTATACAGGCGGTGCATACAAGACAGGGACTGTAGGTTTGTTCTTATGTAGAATCTGTTTGTAATTTTGAACAGGTACATTGTTTAAGTGTAGCTCCAGCCCAAAAATCTATTTTTAAACTTTTTGGAAAACATAGGTAAGGGTTATCACCCCTGTAACATTTGTTTTGCTGTCTGTGCCCCTGTTCAGAACATTTCACCTCACTTTCCGTCCCAATGACAACTGTTTTTGAAATGTGGTGTTTTTCTTGAAACAAGGATTGCTGATAAAGCATCAGTACAGAGGAGACACCTTTCTCCCATATTAATTCTTACAGGAGAGAATTTTCCTTCTAAGGGGTAGATTTCCTCTCACTTCCTGCTGTCTTCTTGCGTTTGCAAGTAGGAGTCGTTTGTAAGTTGGATGTTTGAAAGTAGGGACCTGCCGTATATACTCTGCAGAAATAGGCCCCTTAGTTGTTGGTGTTGGCACAACACTGTAAGCACTCACAGTTACTCTTGGTTGGTGCTGGAACGCCCTGCTGTCAACTATTATATCAGGAATTTTAATTACATATAATTGTTGAACAGTGGTAGTAAAAATTGGGCCTTTGATGGTGGTGCTGGTGCCACAACACTGTAAGCCCTGACAGTTACTCTTGGTGGGTGCAGCAATGGGCCCTGCTGTGAATTATTAGATCAAGAATTGTAATTGCATGCCCCTGTTGAACAGGGGCTGAAAAATTGGGCCTTTCGTGGTGGTGGTGGTGGTGGTGGTGTTGCCACAACACTGTAAGCCCTCAGAGTTACTCTTGGTGGGTGCAGGAATGGGCCCTGCTGTGAATTATTAGATCAAGAATTGTAATTACATGCCCCTTTTGAACAGGGGCTGAAAAATTGGGCCTTTCGTGGTGGTGGTGGTGGTGGCGTTGCCACAACACTGTAAGCCCTCAGAGTTACTCTTGGTGGGTGCAGCAATGGGCCCTGCTGTGAATTATTAGATCAAGAATTGTAATTACATGCCCCTGTTGAACAGGGGCTGAAAAATTGGGCCTTAGGCACTGGTGGCACAACACTACAACCCCTCACAGATACTGTACTTGGAGTACAGCAATGAGCCCTGTTGCAAAGTATTGCTTCAAAAATTGTAATGACACGCCCCTGTTAAACAGGGGCTGAAAAATTGGGCCTTAGGCACTGGTGGCACAACACTCCAACCCCTCACAGATACTGTACTTGGAGCACAGCAATGAGCCCTGTTGCAAAGTATTGCTTCAAAAATTGTAATGACACGCCCCTGTTAAACAGGGGCTGAAAAATTGGGCCTTAGGCACTGGTGCCACAACACTCCAACCCCTCACAGATACTGTACTTGGAGCACAGCAATGAGCCCTATGGCAAATTATTGCTTCAAAAATTGTAATTACACGCCCCTGTTAAACAGGGGCTGAAAAATTGGGCCTTAGCCACTGGTGGCGGCACCCATAAACAAAAATGATCTTCCAAGCTATCATCATCAATCGTATCATTGAGGACTCGGAGGAGGAGGATAGCCAGTCAACATAACAGCACAGGCACTCAGCATCAGCATCAGTCTTGAAGGGATGTGACATGTTAAAATCAATTAGTCTGTTATATCAGCATCAGGTGTGTGGTAGCTGGTGGTGATCCAAGACTGGTTCATCTTGATGAAAGTCAGTCGATCAACCGAGTCGGTGGACAGGCGCACCCTGTGATCCGTGACAAATCCTCCAGCAGCACTGAATGTGCGTTCCGAAAGAACGCTGGATGCAGGACAGGCCAGTAGCTCAATTGCATACTGTGCAAGCTCTGGCCAGTGATCCATCCTCAAGACCCAGTAAGCCAGAGGATTTTCGGTGGGGAAGGTGTCCAAGTCTGACCTTGCCCCTAGATATTCCTGCACCATGTTTATCAGACGCTGGCGATGGTTGCTGGAACCGATCATACTTTGGGGCTGCGGACTAAAGAATTGTCTGAACGCATCGGTCAGACGGCCACCTTCCCCACCGCTCCTTCTTTGACTGGCCGAAGCCTCAGCAACTCGTTGTCCAGGACCAGGAGTTTGTAACCTCCCAGTCTCTGGGAACGCGTTGCACAGACCTTTCTGCAAGGCCTCCCGGAGTTGTCTCATCCTCTGCTCCCTCTGCGACGGTAACATAAGGTCCGCAACCTTACCCTTGTACCGTGGATCAAGGAGAGTGGCCAGCCAGTAATGGTCCCTCTCCTTGATCCGAAGAATACGAGGATCCTTCCGCAGACTTTGCAGGATCAGGGAGGCCATGCAGCGTAGGTTTGCTGAGGCATTCGGTCCGGAGTCCTCTGGGTCACTAAGGACGACATGATCCGCAGCCACCTCCTCCCAGCCACGTACAAGTCCACTGGTTTCTTGGGACTGTAAATCATCCCTAAAAGACTGCTGCTGATGATGCTGAGTGCCAGCCTCCACCTCCATGCTGACACAATCCTCCTCCTCCTCCTCCTCCTCCTCCTCTTCCTGTGCGATGGGTGGGACAGAAGGAACACTGTCTGGGTAAAGGGGGCCTTGAGAGGCAAGGAAGTCCTCCTCTTCCTGCCTCTGTTCTGCCTCAAGTGCCCTGTCCATTATTCCACGCAGCGTGTGCTCCAACAGGTGGACAAGAGGTACAGTGTCACTGATGCATGCACTGTCACTGCTCACCATCCTCGTGGCCTCCTCAAATGGTGCCAGGACAGTGCATGCATCCCTGATCATGCCCCACTGGCGTGGAGAAAAAAACCAAGCTCCCCTGACCCTGTCCTGGTGCCGTAGTCGCACAGGTACTCATTGATGGCTCTCTGCTGCGTGTGCAGCCGCTGCAGCATGGCCAACGTTGAGTTCCACCTGGTGGGCATGTCACATATAAGGCGGTTCTTGGGCAGGTTCAACTCCTTTTGCAGCTCAGCCAGGCGAGCACTGGCATTATAAGATCTGCGGAAATGCACACAGACTTTCCTGGCCTGCCTCAGGACATCCTGTAAGCGCGGGTACCTGCCCAAGAACCGCTGCACCACCAGGTTAAGGACGTGAGCCACACAGGGCACATGGGTCAGTTGTCCCTGTCGGAGGGCGGAGAGGAGGTTGGTGCCATTGTCGCAAACCACCATTCCTGGCTTAAGCTGGCGTGGCGTCAACCACCTCTCGGCCTGGCCCTGCAGAGCAGACAGGACCTCTGCCCCAGTGTGGCTTCTGTCCCCCAAACACACCAGCGCAAGCACGGCATGGCATCTTTTTGCCTGCGTACTTGCGTAGCCCCTTGAACGGCTACGGAGCACCGCTGGTTCAGAAGACAAAGCACAGGAATAGGCCATGGAGGAAGAAGAAGAGGAGGGGGTGGAGGAGAGAGGTGTGTCACAACCAGTAGTAGCATTTTGGAGGCGTGGCGGTGGAACAACCTCCAACACTACTGCACCTTGTCCTGCATCCTTCCCAGCTGCCAAAAGAGTGACCCAATGGGCCGTGAAAGAAAGGTAACGTCCCTGTCCATGCCTGCTGGACCATGAGTCAGCGGTAATATGCACCTTACCGCTGACTGCCCTGTCCAGCGAGGCCAAGACATTGCCTTCCACATGCCGGTAGAGAGCCGGAATAGCCTTCCGTGAGAAAAAGTGGCGTTTGGGAACCTGCCACTGAGGAACCGCACATTGCACAAACTCACGGAAGGGGGCCGAGTCTACCAACTGAAAAGGCAGCAGTTGAAGCGCTAGCAATTTAGCCAAGCTAGCATTCAACTGCTGGGCATGTGGATGGCTGGGAGTGAACTTCTTTCGACGGTCCAGCAGCTGGGGCAGGGAAATTTGCCTGCTAGAATCGGACGTCGGTGTACTGCTAGCAGAGTGGCCGCAAGTACTTGGCTGTGACACACCTAATTCTACACCTTCATTCCTCTCAGTGCATGTTTCAGAGAGGACTGAAGTTATAGTGGGGTTGGAGATCCCAGCTGATGCGGTGCAAGGAGAGGTCCGCTTTGTTCTTTGGTGTGGGTCTTTGAGGTAGGCTTGCCAACGAGCTGCATGGCAGGTCAACATATGTCTGGTCAGGCATGTGGTACCCAAGCGGCTGATGTTTTGGCCACGCGATATACGCTTGAGACATATGTTGCAAACAGCAGCTGTGCGATCTGATGCACTAGCCTCAAAAAAGGCCCACACCAAAGAACTTTTTGAATGACGGGCAGAGGCAGCGCCCTGCACAGGCGGAGCTCTGCGGTGTGATTCCGTCGGTGTACTGCCCTTACGCTGGCCACCAAAGGGCATCCTGCCTTGTTGGAGATGTGCCTCCTCCTCATCCTCCTCCTCCTCCTCTCTCCTATTAGGCACCCACGTGGAGTCAGTGACCTCATCATCCCCTCCCTCCTCATCACTGGAGCCAATCTGGCAGTATGCTGCAGCTGCTGGAACATGACTGCCAGATTGGTGTCCTTCTTGAGCATCCCCTCCTGGAGCATGTACCCAACACTGTGCTCAAACAGTTCGGGGGACTCCTCAGGAGGAGGACATGGTGGATCTAGGGAAGGAGTGACTGATGATGAGTCTGACATTGATACCAGGGAAGAGGACGCTTTGGCAGCTGCTTTGCCAGTACCCTGAGCCTGGGTGAGAGAGGATGAGGAGGAGGAGGAGGGCTTGGTCATCCACTCTACCAAGTCTTCGGCATGATGTGGCTCAACATGTCCAGCTGCCGAAAAGAAGGACAAGCGTGTCCCATGGCCATGTGCTGATGACAATGCACCGCGTCCACGACCAGCACTGTTGCCCCCAGACACAGAGCCTGCTTGCCCTCTTTTATTGCCTCCTGACTGTCTGCCTCTCCTTGTTTGCCTTCCAGACATTCTAATAGATGGCCTGCAGGGAGATGGGAAAAAAGCAATAAGGGCTACCTTCAGGTGTCCTTCTCTGTCCCTTTATTTAAGGATTTCTAAATATGGTTGAGGATGATTGCTTTCGCACAGAATAGCACAACGACAATTTCCCTGACTGTCCAAAAAACAAGGATTTCAAAGATGGTTGATGAGGAATGCTTTAGCACAGTATAGCACAAGGAGAATTTCCCTCACTGTCCTTCCCTGTCCCTAGAAACAAGGATTATCACAGTGAAAGAAACTGACACTCTCCCTACCTATAGTTTTCTCTCCCTAGAAAAAATGTTTTTTTAAAGATGGTTGATGATCAATGCTTTAGCACAGTATAGCACAAGGAGAATTTCCCTCACTGTCCTTCCCTGTCCCTAGAAACAAGGATTATCACAGTGAAAGAAACTGACACTCTCCCTACCTATAGTTTTCTGTCCCTAGAAAAAATGTTTTTTTAAAGATGGTTGATGATCAATGCTTTAGCACAGTATAGCACAAGGAGAATTCCCCTCACTGTCCTTCCCTGTCCCTAGAAACAAGGATTATCACAGTGAAAGAAACTGACACTCTCCCTACCTATAGTTTTCTGTCCCTAGAAAAAATGTTTTTTTAAAGATGGTTGATGATCAATGCTTTAGCACAGTATAGCACAAGGAGAATTTCCCTCACTGTCCTTCCCTGTCCCTAGAAACAAGGATTATCACAGTGAAAGAAACTGACACTCTCCCTACCTATAGTTTTCTGTCCCTAGAAAAAATGTTTTTTTAAAGATGGTTGATGATCAATGCTTTAGCACAGTATAGCACAAGGAGAATTTCCCTCACTGTCCTTCCCTGTCCCTAGAAACAAGGATTATCACAGTGAAAGAAACTGACACTCTCCCTACCTATAGTTTTCTGTCCCTAGAAAAAATGTTTTTTTAAAGATGGTTGATGATCAATGCTTTAGCACAGTATAGCACAAGGAGAATTTCCCTCACTGTCCTTCCCTGTCCCTAGAAACAAGGATTATCACAGTGAAAGAAACTGACACTCTCCCTACCTATAGTTTCCTGTCCCTAGAAAAAATGTTTTTTTAAAGATGGTTGATGATCAATGCTTTAGCACAGTATAGCACAAGGAGAATTTCCCTCACTGTCCTTCCCTGTCCCTAGAAACAAGGATTATCACAGTGAAAGAAACTGACACTCTCCCTACCTATAGTTTTCTGTCCCTAGAAAAAATGTTTTTTTAAAGATGGTTGATGATCAATGCTTTAGCACAGTATAGCACAAGGAGAATTTCCCTCACTGTCCTTCCCTGTCCCTAGAAACAAGGATTATCACAGTGAAAGAAACTGACACTCTCCCTACCTATAGTTTTCTGTCCCTAGAAAAAATGTTTTTTTAAAGATGGTTGATGATCAATGCTTTAGCACAGTATAGCACAAGGAGAATTTCCCTCACTGTCCTTCCCTGTCCCTAGAAACAAGGATTATCACAGTGAAAGAAACTGACACTCTCCCTACCTATAGTTTTCTGTCCCTAGAAAAAATGTTTTTTTAAAGATGGTTGATGATCAATGCTTTAGCACAGTATAGCACAAGGAGAATTTCCCTCACTGTCCTTCCCTGTCCCTAGAAACAAGGATTATCACAGTGAAAGAAACTGACACTCTTCCTACCTATAGTTTTCTGTCCCTAGAAAAAATTTTTTTTTAAAGATGGTTGATGATCAATGCTTTAGCACAGTATAGCACAAGGAGAATTTCCCTCACTGTCCTTCCCTGTCCCTAGAAACAAGGATTATCACAGTGAAAGAAACTGACACTCTCCCTACCTATAGTTTTCTGTCCCTAGAAAAAATGTTTTTTTAAAGATGGTTGATGATCAATGCTTTAGCACAGTATAGCACAAGGAGAATTTCCCTCACTGTCCTTCCCTGTCCCTAGAACAAGGATTATCACAGTGAAAGAAACTGACACTCTCCCTACCTATAGTTTTCTGTCCCTAGAAAAAATGTTTTTTTAAAGATGGTTGATGATCAATGCTTTAGCACAGTATAGCACAAGGAGAATTTCCCTCACTGTCCTTCCCTGTCCCTAGAAACAAGGATTATCACAGTGAAAGAAACTGACACTCTCCCTACCTATAGTTTTCTGTCCCTAGAAAAAATGTTTTTTTAAAGATGGTTGATGATCAATGCTTTAGCACAGTATAGCACAAGGAGAATTTCCCTCACTGTCCTTCCCTGTCCCTAGAAACAAGGATTATCACAGTGAAAGAAACTGACACTCTCCCTACCTATAGTTTTCTGTCCCTAGAAAAAATGTTTTTTTAAAGATGGTTGATGATCAATGCTTTAGCACAGTATAGCACAAGGAGAATTTCCCTCACTGTCCTTCCCTGTCCCTAGAAACAAGGATTATCACAGTGAAAGAAACTGACACTCTCCCTACCTATAGTTTTCTGTCCCTAGAAAAATTTTTTTTTTAAAGATGGTTGATGATCAATGCTTTAGCACAGTATAGCACAAGGAGAATTTCCCTCACTGTCCTTCCCTGTCCCTAAAAACAAGGATTATCACAGTGAAAGAAACTGACACTCTCCCTACCTATAGTTTTCTGTCCCTAGAAAAAATGTTTTTTTAAAGATGGTTGATGATCAATGCTTTAGCACAGTATAGCACAAGGAGAATTTCCCTCACTGTCCTTCCCTGTCCCTAGAAACAAGGATTATCACAGTGAAAGAAACTGACACTCTCCCTACCTATAGTTTTCTGTCCCTAGAAAAAATGTTTTTTTAAAGATGGTTGATGATCAATGCTTTAGCACAGTATAGCACAAGGAGAATTTCCCTCACTGTCCTTCCCTGTCCCTAGAAACAAGGATTATCACAGTGAAAGAAACTGACACTCTCCCTACCTATAGTTTTCTGTCCCTAGAAAAAATGTTTTTTTAAAGATGGTTGATGATCAATGCTTTAGCACAGTATAGCACAAGGAGAATTTCCCTCACTGTCCTTCCCTGTCCCTAGAAACAAGGATTATCACAGTGAAAGAAACTGACACTCTCCCTACCTATAGTTTTCTGTCCCTAGAAAAAAATGTTTTTTTAAAGATGGTTGATGATCAATGCTTTAGCACAGTATAGCACAAGGAGAATTTCCCTCACTGTCCTTCCCTGTCCCTAGAAACAAGGATTATCACAGTGAAAGAAACTGACACTCTCCCTACCTATAGTTTTCTGTCCCTAGAAAAAATGTTTTTTTAAAGATGGTTGATGATCAATGCTTTAGCACAGTATAGCACAAGGAGAATTTCCCTCACTGTCCTTCCCTGTCCCTAGAAACAAGGATTATCACAGTGAAAGAAACTGACACTCTCCCTACCTATAGTTTTCTGTCCCTAGAAAAAATGTTTTTTTAAAGATGGTTGATGATCAATGCTTTAGCACAGTATAGCACAAGGAGAATTTCCCTCACTGTCCTTCCCTGTCCCTAGAAACAAGGATTATCACAGTGAAAGAAACTGACACTCTCCCTACCTATAGTTTTCTGTCCCTAGAAAAAATGTTTTTTTAAAGATGGTTGATGATCAATGCTTTAGCACAGTATAGCACAAGGAGAATTTCCCTCACTGTCCTTCCCTGTCCCTAGAAACAAGGATTATCACAGTGAAAGAAACTGACACTCTCCCTACCTATAGTTTTCTGTCCCTAGAAAAAATGTTTTTTTAAAGATGGTTGATGATCAATGCTTTAGCACAGTATAGCACAAGGAGAATTCCCCTCACTGTCCTTCCCTGTCCCTAGAAACAAGGATTATCACAGTAAAACACACTGACACTCTCCCTACCTATAGTTTTCTGTCCCTAGAAAAAATGATTTTTTAAAGATGGTTGATGATCAATGCTTTAGCACACTATAGCACAAGGAGAATTTCCCTCACTGTCCTTCCCTGTCCCTAGAAACAAGGATTCGCACAGTAAAACATACTGACACTCTCCCTACCTATCCTTCTCTTTCCCTAAACTAAAGGAATCCAGGTTAAGCAAGAAAAAAAAATGTCACTGTCCCTGCCTATGCTTCTCTTTCCCTGCTCCGGAACACACTACACTAGGCCGCCGTGCTGGCGGCCTTTTATAGTGTGGGGCGTGTACTAAACACCCTCAGCAATAATTGGCCACAGGCATCCTGCCTGTGGCCAATCATTGCTCTCCTCGCTGCCGGCGCTGTGATTGGCCAAGCATGCGGGGTCACAGTGCATGCTTGGCCAATCACAGCGCCTGGATGACACTGCGATGGTGTAGTGAATTGTGGGCCGTTTGCGTCACTCGAATTAGGCGCGAACGGCCCAAATCGTTCGATCTTCGTCGAACGATCGAACCGCCGATGTTCGAGTCGAACGTATGTTCGACTCGAACACCGAGCTCATCCCTAGTCTCTCAACAAACTTTACTAACATGAAGGGTGGCGCCATCCGAACGGAACTTCCCCTTTATAGTGTTGTCGTACGTGTTGTACGTCACTGCGCTTTGCTTGAGCGTTTTTTTTTAATGAACGTGTGTATGCAAGACAGGCTTGAGAGGAAACAAGAAAAATCACGACGAGAAAAACGTCGTTTTTGAAAATGACATTAAAAACGATCGTGTGTACGTGGCATTAGGCACATCACAGGATCGAGAGTGGACTCAGATAAGTATTTGGGGGGGGGGGGGGCTGGGTGGGAACTGACCATGAAAGTTTTTTTTATCTTAATGGAGAGAATGTATTAAAGGGGTTGTAAAGTCAGAAGGTTTTTGATCTTAATGCATTCTATGCATTAAGCAGCTGCCCCAGCACCCCCTGATACAGTGGTTCTCAACTCCTGTCCTCAGGACCCACTAACAGGCCAGATTTTAAGTATTACCTTGAGGCAGTGTTTCTCAACTCCAGTCCTCAAGGCGCCCCAACAGGTCATGTTTTCAGGAGTTTCCTCAGATGAAACGGCTGTGGTAATTACTAAGGCAGTGAAACTGATCAAATCACCTGTGCAAAATAATGGAAAACCTGAAAACATGACCTGTTGGGGCGCCTTGAGGACTGGAGTTGAGAAACACTGCCTTGGGGAGATGCAGACTAGAATACTGCAATTACTGAGCAGCAAATTATATCACCTGTGATGTACTTCAGTTATCTTGAAAACCTGACCTGTTAGTGGGCCCTGAGCACAGGAGTTGAGAACCATTGCCCTAATACTTACCTGAACCGAGCCCCCTCTCTGTCCAGTGATGTCCACGGCATCCATGTCTAAATAAATACACAAAGCTGTGATTCAGCTCGGGTGCCCCCCATAGCAAGCTGCTTGCTGTGGGGGCACTCAACAGGAGGGTTGGGCCAGGAACACTGCAACAGAGCAGGTAAGTATAACATGTTTGCTATTTTTATTGGAAAAAAAACCAAGACTTTACAATCACTTTAAGGTATAAAACCTTTAGCTATAACAATCACTTTTCTAACTTGAAGGATAAGGCCTGGTTCACACCTATGCATGTTGCAGTTTGCGTATAGCAGGGGCATTTTGCGTTTTTCAGTACGCGCTTTTGGTCCATTAAAGTCTATGGAACCAAAAACCAGAAAAAAGTCCTTGGCCCTTTCCATAAAATGCATAGATGTGAACATGACCCATAGGAAACCATGTTAAATGGACTGTAGTGTGGTTCTGCAAAACTGAAAACGCACTAAAAAATCCATAGGTGTGAACTAGGCCTTAGTCCATCAACACTGAGATCTCCCTACTATAATTTGTGACTCTGTCCATGTCTAGCTGGGAGTTTTGGACGTTCCAAACTTTCTTTGTATTTTAGCTCCTCCTGATATGACAAACTGTCAGGTTGCTTAGCTCCCCAACATCTATCAAAAAATTAAATCCGGCTCCCCTCTGTTAGCCAGGAGCGGCTTCAGGGAAGAGGCGCTGATAGTGGATGGGTCATAGCAAGCCTATGGGTGACATCACCACTCGGGATTCCAGATGCTATTGCAGCTCTCGCTGCTCTTCCTTGTAGCCGGTGCTGGTTGACACAGCGGAGGTCACGTGACCGGACTAGTGCAGCCTGAGATTAGGTAAGTATATGTATCTTTCTTCTACAGGGTAGTTGGTATAGGTGTTAGGAGGGGGTAGGAGCAATTTTAGGATTAGATCCCAAGATTCCACTTTAAATTCCAACTCCCGGATTCCCTTGCAGTGCCCCCTCCCCCACCACACTGCATTGAGTGTGGATCAACGGACCAATAAACAAACCTGCCTTACTTCAGTGCATTGCTAGGCAAAGCATGTGACAGGAAACACATGCCTTACCTTGCCTAAGGTCATACTTACACGTGTAGCAATACCCCCAGTTAAGAGGGCTGCAGGTATAGTTTTGGGCCTTGTAACACACTGCAGTATCTGGCTCTAACCTCCCCTGGCACAGCTAGCACAAATGGAAGTGTGAAACCCACTAGACTATAGGAATCACCACTCCGCAATAAAGCATACACAATAGTTAATATCAGATTACCTGAGCTGACTGCTTCAGCTGTGATAAACAGTACGCCACACACTTGTTTGCTTAACCACAAATACTTTTACTGAATAGAAATATAAGGTTAGACAATGGTACATTTATCTATGCAGGGCCCTGCAATATCAAAAGTCAAGCAAAAAACAAGTACCGTATATACTCGAGTATAAGCCGACCCGAATATAAGCCGAGGCACCTAATTTTACCACAAAAAACTGGGAAAACTTATTGACTAGAGTATAAGCCTAGGGTGTTCATCTGCATGCCTCACTGTGCCTCACTGTGTCCATGCCTCACTGTGCCTCACTGTGTCCATGCCTCACTGTGCCTTACTGTGCCCATGCCTCACTGTGCCCAATCTCCCTACCTGATCTCCGGCGCTGTGTGAATACACTGACGTTTAACATGGGAGTCTATGGAAGGGGTGCCCAGGTTTGAAAAAATCGGTGCTCCCCAGCCGTAGGTCCCCTGGACAACAAACTTTGCATACTTGTAGATGAAGAGTGGGGCTACATGTGTGTCACGTTTGGGGTCCAGGGGACCTACAGCTGGCCGGGATCAGGCGCACAAAGTTGAAGATGGACACAGACTCGAGTATAAGCCGAGGGGGGAATTTCCAGCACAAAAAAATGTGCTGAAAAACTCGGCTTATACTCGAGTATATACGGTATTATATTCTAACAATCCTATGCGCACTAAATGTCTCCTATTAAAGTACGCTCGCGAGCCTTCCCCTCGTGGCCAATATGGCGGCCAAACAATGTCTCCCTGCTGAACAGACAGGCCTGACTAATTCACACACAGTTAATTCGTTGAGAAGAATCTTCGCTAGCAATGGTGGTGCACTGTCGATTATTTGTAATCCAAAGGTATTAAATTGTTAGTCACTCAGCAAGCAATAAGACAACTAAGCTCCGGCTGCACAACACATTGTTCCTCTGGGGTGCAATGTAACATTCCGGTAACGATGGGCCCTGACCAAAGGATACTGGGCCTAAAAGGTAGTCAAAGTATACTGAGCAAGTGCTCTCTCACCCGACCGGACCAGTCCGTACAACCGACTTCAGTAGTTGGTGCTCCGGAACACAGTGTCACGATGCCCGTAGTCTCCGATCCTCTCAACCATCCGAGGGAGATTGATGGATGAGACGACTCTGGGTTCTCCAGTGACGATCAGCAAGCTCTCCGGATCTCCTAGGCCCAGGCTCTCTGGCCTAGTCCAAAGCACAGGCCCCAACGTAGGCTCCACTTGCTAGGAGGGCAGTGTCCGAAGAGACCCGCGTGTTGCTCCTCCCTCCTTAAATAGTTATTCCCCAGCAGATCTTGCGCCGGGCAATGCACTGAGGGTGCCCCGCTGCACACTGAGTATAGTAGTCTTTGTACTCATTTAAAGCGATACCCCGCTACACACATGTGCACGTACAATGTAATACTGCATGGGTGAATGAATGAAAGACTCAAAGAGGGGGTGCAAGATGCATGGCCAGGGGCCAATCTTGTGCTAGTAGTGCAAGTACCACGTAGATAGGAGGAGATGACAGAGTGACAGAGAGCTGAACAAATCTGTGTGCTGCTTCTCCTTTTACTGCCTTGTCACAGAGTGGGGAGGAGACCTGTAAGATAAAGTGAGACTGCGCCTGAGAAGGATTAGCTCCCCCTTACTGCTATACAGGGCTGTGGTGTGTGTCTGAGCTGTGTAAAGGTGTAAAGGTGGGATGAACAGAAATAAAAATACTTTAGCAAGTAACACAGCTTTCAATGGGCAGCGCCGAAGTGGGGAGGAGTTAGTAAGATAACCACGACCAAGTAGGGGCATCAGAAATATTTCTGCACCCAGCCGCCTCTGACAATAGGATCGGCCCTGGGTCAGTAGTAAGTAATATACAGAGTGCAGAGGTCAGGAGTAAGTAAAGCACAGATTGCAGGGGTCAGTAGTAAGTAATCTACAGAGTGCAGAGGTCAGGAGTAAGTAAAGCACAGATTGCAGGGGTCAGGAGTAGTCAACAATAAAAAAATTAACAATTGCAAGTTTCCAGGTAATGCAAGGTCAAATAGGTATACAATTACAAAAGTAGGCCTAAATTGCACTGGAGATACAAATCCTTACCTCAGTAGGGAAGATTCTTGTATTAGGGAGGACATAAAAACAGAGAACAGGGCGCAAGGAAACCTTCATGCATTACAATGATAAACAATATAATAAGATAATGGTAAAAATTGCACTTGGATATACAGGAATGGAACAACATGTTACAAACGATCTGACAGCTCTCCGTGGCCAGTGAAAAGGCTGAGTGTGGCAGGAAGATCCTTGCAGAGAAGCAGAGATGGGGCGCATCTCCAGCTACAGGGCAGTGTACTGTAAAAATTACACCGCACAGCCTGGTACCTGGGCAACCCCAAGATAGAGATTCTTGATTCTTTAGCTAAAAGCCAGAAAAAGAAAACCAGTCCACTGGGCAAGTATTAATGTGCATGCTTGGTAGCCTACAGTGTCCAGCAGCGCCATTTTGGGCTGGGCAAAACACCTGTGCCAAGTTTACACGCACAGCTGGGACATGCCGGGATCCTCGTTTCAAATAGGGATGAGCCGAACACCCCCGGTTCGGTTCACACCAGAACATGCAAACAGACAAAATGTAATTTCTGAAGGAAAAATGGTCATTTAAAACCACTCGCAGCTATAATGAATTGTCGGGTCCCCGGCAATACAGATCAAAGTCATTGAAAAAAACGGCAGGAGTCCCCCCCACAGTCCATTACCAGGCCCTTTGGGTCTGGTATGAATATTAAGGGGAACCCCGAACCAAAAAAAAGCGTGGGGGCTCCCCCCAAATTCCATATCAGGCCCTTCAGGTCTGATATGGATTTTAAGGGGAGCCCCGCACCAAAATAAAAAAAAAATGGCGTGGGGTCCCCCCAAAAATCCATACCAGACCCTTATCCGAGCACGCAACGTGGCAGGCCACAGGAAAAGAGGGGGGACGAGAGAGCGCCCCCCCTCCTGAACCGTTCTAGGCCACATGCCTTGTGAAATGGTAGGGGTACAATTATGGTGCGGGGTTCCCCTTAATATCCATACCAGACCTGTAGGGCCTGATATGGAATTTGGGGGTACCCCCACGCTTTTTTTGATTCGGGGTTCCCCTTAATATTCATACCAGACCCAAAGGGCCTGGTAATGGACTGTGGGGGGGACCCCTGCAGTTTTTTTCAATGACTTTGATCTGTATTGCCGGGGACCCGACAATTCATTATAGCCGCGAGTGGTTTTAAATGACTTTTTTTCCTTCAGAAATTACATTTTGTGCAGGGACAGTTCTAAGCACGGGAAACACGTGCAACTTTCTAGGCATACTATAGACACCCCCCAGCTACGAAATATAAAGGGGTTGTAAAGGTTTGTTTTTTATTTTTTAAATAGGTTCCTTTAAGCTAGTGCATTGTTGGTTCACTTACCTTTTCCTTAGATTTCCCTTTTTTTTCTTTGTTTTCTTTGTCTGAATTTCTCACTTCCTGTTCCTCCTCAGTAAGCTGTTCAGTAAGCTGTTCTGGCTGACTAAACACCACTCGGATGATGGTGTGAAGTTCACTGAGGAGAAACAGGAAGTGAGAAATTCAGACAAAGAAAAAAAACATTTAGAAGGTAAATCAAAGGAAAAGGTAAGTGAACCAACAATGCACTAGCTTAAAGGAACCTATTTAGAAAATAAAAAACGGACCTTTACAACCCCTTTAAAGGAATATTTCACTTTTATTGTTTCACTTTAAGCATTATTAAAATCACTGCTCCCGAAAAAACAGCAGTTTTTAAACCTTTTTTTTGCATTGATACATGTCCCCTGAGGCAGGACCCAGGTCCCCAAACACTGTTTATGACAATAACTTGCATATTAACATATAAAATTAGCACTTTAGATTTCTCCCATAGACTTTTAAAGTGTGTTTCGCGGCTTTTCGAATTTGCCGCGAACACCCCAAATTGTTCGCTGTTCGCCGAATGGGCAAACAGCCAATGTTCGATTCGAACATAAAGCTCATCCCTATTCCCTATCCTCAAAGTAGGGACTGTGTCTGGGGAACAGAGTCGAATGGTAACTTTATCATATATGTCATTCTTCTGTGTATTTAGCCGTTTGCCTGGGGTTCAGCTTTAAATTTAACCATTTCTAAGGCAGAATTATTCTTTATACAAAATAAGAGTTTGGCAAGAACTTAAGACTTTCCTCCTTCCATCCACATAAATAGCAGATCTTTAACCTCAACGTTGGATTTTGCTGACTGTGTCTTGGTGACCCTCCTGCTTGAGTACAAAACACATGCTATGGAAGATCAGATTGTATACTCAGAGCTTTAATTAAATGTCTGATGATATAGCCAGCTGTTTTCAATTTGGAAGAGTATGAAAGAAAAAATATTTTTGGAGAGTTATGCTACCCAAAAAGCAGCACACACATGAAAGAGGTGAATACATATTCACCAGCATCTCTCAAGTGCTTTGAGTTCAGGCCATCTGGAAGGGTTTGTGCAAGCAAATTAATCCTGATCTTTCAGCTGGAAGGACGCCTTTGAAATCTACAAACAATGGGAGGTCCGATGTCTCTGGAAATTAATTGGGAGCTCAGTTCCGTTCTTTCCATGAATGTATTATTCTTTATCAAGGTTTTTTTTTTTAAGTTTTGCTTTTTAAATAAAAACAGCGACTTTTGCCATGAACTGTCTCTATTGGTTCCTATTATGCTGTAAAAAAAAAAAACGTGTTTAGGCAGTTTGAAGAGCTATTTACCTGCATCTATGGTTTTTCTGTATGTGATATTTCAGTGCAAATAAAAAAAAATCCTAAAATTTTGCATTTGTTATGACTACAAACACAATCTGCTGACAAGGACGCATGTACAGTGATATAAGACCTTGTACACATGGGGCAGACTTTATTTTTTTACAAATAAAAACAGTGTGTATAGGAAGGTATACAAAAACTACAGTGCCTTGCAAAAGTATTCGCCCCCTTGGCTTTTTACCTATTTGGTTACATAACAGCCTTTAGTTCAATGTTTTTTATTTATTTTTTTTATCTGAATTATATGTGATGAATCAGAACACAATAGTCTAAGTTGGTGAAGTAAAATAATAAAAATATATACTCGAGTATAAGCCGAGGTACCTAATTTTACCACAAAAAAATGGGAAAACTTATTGACTCGAGTATAAGCCTAGGGTGAGAATGCAGCAGCTAATGTAAGCGGAAAAGAGGGTTAACAATGCCCATTTGCAGCTTCACTGGGCCCATTTGCACGCCTCACTGTGCCCATTTGCACGCCTCACTGTGCCCATTGCAACCTCATTGTGCCCATTGCAGCCTCACTATGCCCATTGCAACCTCACTGTGCCCATCCTCACTGTGCCCATTGCAACCTCACTGTGCCCAAGTCAGTGTACCTGAAATTCTTGACAGGCTGCGGGCGTCCGTTCATTGTTTAAAAGTCGCGGTCTCCTCCTGGTCCCGTTCCGTGGCAGGCGTTTCCCAGCAGACACTGTGTTCAGTGTTCCGCCTATCATGGACGTTCTCTCATCCACGGACTCAGTTTCCCAGCAGACGCTATGTTCAGTGTTCCGCCAATCACGGAGGTTCTTTAATCCTCAGACAAGCGGACCTCTGTGACTGGCGGAACACTGAACACAGTGTCTGCTGGGAAACTGAGTCAGAGGATGAGAGAACGTCCGTGATTGGCGGAACACTGAACACAGTGTCTGCTGGGAAACTGAGTCCGAGGATGAGAGAACATCGCGTGATAGACGGAACACTGAACACAGTGTCTGCTGGGAAATGCCTATCACGGAATGGGACCAGGAGGAGACCGCGACTTTTAAACAATGGCCTGTGAAGAATTTCAGGTACACTGACTCGAGTATAAGCCGGGGGGGTATTTTCAGCCTTAAAAAAAGGGCTGAAAAACTTGGCTTATACTCGAGTATATACGGTACATAAAACTGATAATTGGCATGTGCGTATGTATTCAACCCCTTTGTTATGAAGCCCATAAAAAGCTTTGTGCAACCAATTACCTTCAGAAGTCACATAATTAGTGAAATGATGTCCACGGTCTATGTCAGTGGTTCTCAACCTTTCTAGTGCCATGGCCCCTTGATAAAATTTCCCAAGTTGTGGGGACCCCTAACAGTAAAATTACCTTGCCTTGGGTTGTCAGCACCCAAGGCAAGACAAGTAATTTGCGCCCCTAACCCATGGACCTTTAGCGCTCCCTGAGTCCCTTCCACTCGTACAATATTAAAACCCCTTCTGGTACATTTTTCTTGTTCTTTCTTTTATTTTCTCTTATTTTTTCTTTCCCTTTTTCTTTGTTCCTCCCCCTCTTTTCCTCTACCTTCCATGTATTCTCTATTCCTTCTCTTACTCCTTGGAATTGGATGAGTGGCAGTGCTGGCGGGGGGGTGGGATGAGTGGCAGTGTTGGCGGGGGGGTAGGATGGGATGAGTGGCAGTGCTGGCGGGGGGGGTGGGTGGGATGAGTGGCAGTGCTGGCGGGGGGGATGAGTGGCAGTGCTGGCGGGGGGATTGGATGAGTGGCACTGCTGGTGGGGGAGTGGGATGAGTGGCAGTGCTGGCGGGGGGGTGGGATGAGTGGCAGTGCTGGCGAGGGGGGTTGGATGAGTGGCAGTGCTTGTGGGGGGGTGGGATAAGTGGCAGTGCTATCGGGGAGTAGGGATGAGTGGTAGTGCTGGCGGGGAGTAGGGATGAGTGGCAGTGCTGGCGGGGAGTAGGGATGAGTGGCAGTGCTGGCGGGGAGTAGGGATGAGTGGCAGTGCTGGTGGGGATTGAGGATGAGTGGCAATGCTGGGGGGAGTTCTGATCAGCCAACTTAGGTGCTCTTGATCAAGGTCATCTGCTGATCTGAGAACTGTAGTGGGGACTTTTAATGGCAACTCTAATCACAGGTAGTGTTACTCACTGTGTCTCCAGCTCTGGTGTCTCGCAGCAGTGACACCTATGCTGAAATCAGGAGATGGGGTCTCCAGCCCCTCCCACTTCACATTCCTCACCAGTCAGCTGACCTCTAGTCTCTGCCCCCCAGCTAGGCCGTGAACTGAATGGGCGGCTGCAAAGAGGCTGAGTGGGCGGCCGCAGGCTCCAGGAACAGCCCAGCTGGGCAGCCACAGGCTCCAGGGACAGCCCAGCTGGGTGGCCACAGGCTCCAGGGACAGCCCAGCTGGGCGGCCACAGGCTCCAGGGACAGCCCAGCTGGGTGGCCACAGGCTCCAGGGACAGCCCAGCTGGGCGGCTGCGAAAAGGCTGGGAGAGTGGTGCAGGCTACAGGAACAGCCCAGAATTTGGTGACCCCTGGCAAATTGTCATTCGACCCCCGAGGGGGTCCCGACCCCAGGTTGAAAACCACTGGTCTATGTGGACAGCTTTACCCCAGATGCCTGCATACTTAGATGTGCCTCTTTTATTCATCAACCATGTGAGTTGCTAAATGTTGTACCTTCATTAAATGTAACCATATTGCTACATTTAGAGGCACCTCTCTTCTCTTTTATACTCCGTAGCTCCTGCTAGACTTTGCTTCTAATCCCCATGTGAAGGCTTCCATTTGTGGATGGACATTTTATGGTTCCACAACTTATCACATTGCTATAATCTTTTTATATGGACTATAAACTGACTTATGAATAAATGGTTGTGGAACGAATCATTTGAGTTTTTATTAATTCCTATGGGAAAATTTGCTTTGATATACAAGTGCTTTGGATTACAAGCATGTTTCTGGAACGAATTATGCTCGCAATCCAATGTTTTACTGTATACACAAAATGGGAAACACAGATCAACTGGGTAAACTGGAGATGCAGGAAACAGATAGAAAGGGGGACCAGGACTGGGATCAGGAACAAGAGGAGCAGATAAGAGGCATTAGGGCACAGAATGCAGGGCAGGGGCAAGATCAGGGTCAAGAATAAATGACACGCAGTCTCTGGCAGCAGGGCAAAACATTGGAGCAAGAGGTACTACGGTAGTAGGAGACGACCTAAATACCAGTAAGCATCAGGTGGAAACTGATTACTGGGATCTGCTGGCTGCTGGGAGACACCTGCTGGTGGACACCGGAACTACAGTAGATGATAGGCTCAGCAATGGCATGCAATGCCAAGCTGCTGCCTACAAAGCAAACAGAATATTGGCATGCATTAAAAAGGGGATTAACTCCAGAGATAAAGCGATAATTCTCTCTAAAAGACTCCGGTCCGGCCGCACCTGGAGTATGCTGTCCAGTTCTGGGCACCAGTCCTCAGGAAGGATGTACTGGAAATGGAGCGAGTACAAAGAAGAGCAACAAAGCTAATAAAGAGTCTGGAGGATATTAGTTATGAAGAAAGGTTTCGAGCACTGAACTTATTCTCTCTGGAGAAGAGAAGCTTGAGAGGGGATATGATTTAAATTTACAAATGCCGCACTGGTGACCCCACAATAGGGATAAAACTTTTTTGCGGAAGGGACTTTAACAAGACACGCGGCCACTCATTAAAATTAGAAGAAAAAAGGTTTAACCTTAGACTGCGTAGAGGGTTCTTTACTGTAAGAGCGGCAAGGATGTGGAATTACCTTCCACAGGCGGTGGTCTCAGTGGGGAGCACCGATAGTTTCAAAAAACTATTAGATAAGCACCTGAACGACCACAACATACAGGGATATACACTGTAATACTGACATAAAATCACACACATAGGTTGGACTTGTGTCTTTTTTCAACCTCATCTACTATGTAACTATGTAACTTTCCACTCTTGGAATCACAGTGCCACCAGCAGGTGATCCAGGTCCTGGCAACACCATGGTAGTAGCATCCAATCCTGATGAAGTGAATGAGTACCACAAACTGCGTAAAGTTCCCTAATGCGCCTCTTTTCCAGATGTAATTGGTTCTTTGTGGACTCACAAGACAATTGTTTGTAAATAGGGATGAGCTTCGTGTTCGAGTCGAACATACGTTCGACTCGAACATCGGCTGTTCGATCGTTCGACGAAGATCGAACGATTTGGGCCGTTCGCGCCAAATTCGAGTGACGCGAACGGCCCACAATGCACTACGCCATCGCAGTGTCATCCAGGCGCTGTGATTGGCCAAGCATGCACTGTGACCCCGCATGCTTGGCCAATCACAGCGCCGGCAGCGAGGAGAGCAATGATTGGCCACAGGCAGGATGCCTGTGGCCAATTATTGCTGAGGGTGTTTAGTACACGCCCCACACTATAAAAGGCCGCCAGCACGGCGGCCTAGTGTAGTGTGTTCCGGAGCAGGGAAAGACAAGCATAGGCAGGGACAGTGACATTTATTTCTTTCTTGCTTAACCTGGATTCCTTTAGTTTAGGGAAAGAGAAGGATAGGTAGGGAGAGTGTCAGTGTGTTTTACTGTGCGAGTCCTTGTTTCTAGGGACAAAGAAGGAAAGTGAGGGGAATTCTCCTTGTGCTATAGTGTGCTTTAAAAAAACATTTTTTCTAGGGACAGAAAACTCTAGGTAGGGAGAGTGTCAGTTTCTTTCACTGTGCGAGTCCTTGTTTCTAGGGACAAAGAAGGAAAGTGAGGGGAATTCTCCTTGTGCTATAGTGTGCTTTAAAAAAACATTTTTTCTAGGGACAGAAAACTCTAGGTAGGGAGAGTGTCAGTTTCTTTCACTGTGCGAGTCCTTGTTTCTAGGAAAAAAGAAGGAAAGTGAGGGGAATTCTCCTTGTGCTATAGTGTGCTTTAAAAAAAAAAAATTTCTAGGGACAGAAAACTCTAGGTAGGGAGAGTGTCAGTTTCTTTCACTGTGCGAGTCCTTGTTTCTAGGGACAAAGAAGGAAAGTGAGGGGAATTCTCCTTGTGCTATAGTGTGCTTTAAAAAAACATTTTTTCTAGGGACAGAAAACTCTAGGTAGGGAGAGTGTCACTTTCTTTCACTGTGCGAGTCCTTGTTTCTAGGGACAAAGAAGGAAAGTGAGGGGAATTCTCCTTGTGCTATAGTGTGCTTTAAAAAAACATTTTTTCTAGGGACAGAAAACTCTAGGTAGGGAGAGTGTCAGTTTCTTTCACTGTGCGAGTCCTTGTTTCTAGGGACAAAGAAGGAAAGTGAGGGGAATTCTCCTTGTGCTATAGTGTGCTTTAAAAAAACATTTTTTCTAGGGACAGAAAACTCTAGGTAGGGAGAGTGTCAGTTTCTTTCACTGTGCGAGTCCTTGTTTCTAGGAAAAAAGAAGGAAAGTGAGGGGAATTCTCCTTGTGCTATAGTGTGCTTTAAAAAAAAAACATTTCTAGGGACAGAAAACTCTAGGTAGGGAGAGTGTCAGTTTCTTTCACTGTGCGAGTCCTTGTTTCTAGGAAAAAAGAAGGAAAGTGAGGGGAATTCTCCTTGTGCTATAGTGTGCTTTAAAAAAAAAAATTTCTAGGGACAGAAAACTCTAGGTAGGGAGAGTGTCAGTTTCTTTCACTGTGCGAGTCCTTGTTTCTAGGAAAAAAGAAGGAAAGTGAGGGGAATTCTCCTTGTGCTATAGTGTGCTTTAAAAAAACATTTTTTCTAGGGACAGAAAACTCTAGGTAGGGAGAGTGTCAGTTTCTTTCACTGTGCGAGTCCTTGTTTCTAGGAAAAAAGAAGGAAAGTGAAGGGAATTCTCCTTGTGCTATAGTGTGCTTTAAAAAAAAAAATTTTCTAGGGACAGAAAACTCTAGGTAGGGAGAGTGTCAGTTTCTTTCACTGTGCGAGTCCTTGTTTCTAGGAAAAAAGAAGGAAAGTGAGGGGAATTCTCCTTGTGCTATAGTGTGCTTTAAAAAAACATTTTTTCTAGGGACAGAAAACTCTAGGTAGGGAGAGTGTCAGTTTCTTTCACTGTGCGAGTCCTTGTTTCTAGGAAAAAAGAAGGAAAGTGAGGGGAATTCTCCTTGTGCTATAGTGTGCTTTAAAAAAAATTTTTTCTAGGGACAGAAAACTCTAGGTAGGGAGAGTGTCAGTTTCTTTCACTGTGCGAGTCCTTGTTTCTAGGAAAAAAGAAGGAAAGTGAGGGGAATTCTCCTTGTGCTATAGTGTGCTTTAAAAAAACATTTTTTCTAGGGACAGAAAACTCTAGGTAGGGAGAGTGTCAGTTTCTTTCACTGTGCGAGTCCTTGTTTCTAGGAAAAAAGAAGGAAAGTGAAGGGAATTCTCCTTGTGCTATAGTGTGCTTTAAAAAAAAAAATTTTCTAGGGACAGAAAACTCTAGGTAGGGAGAGTGTCAGTTTCTTTCACTGTGCGAGTCCTTGTTTCTAGGAAAAAAGAAGGAAAGTGAGGGGAATTCTCCTTGTGCTATAGTGTGCTTTAAAAAAACATTTTTTCTAGGGACAGAAAACTCTAGGTAGGGAGAGTGTCAGTTTCTTTCACTGTGCGAGTCCTTGTTTCTAGGAAAAAAGAAGGAAAGTGAGGGGAATTCTCCTTGTGCTATAGTGTGCTTTAAAAAAAAAAAATTTCTAGGGACAGAAAACTCTAGGTAGGGAGAGTGTCAGTTTCTTTCACTGTGCGAGTCCTTGTTTCTAGGAAAAAAGAAGGAAAGTGAGGGGAATTCTCCTTGTGCTATAGTGTGCTTTAAAAAAACATTTTTTCTAGGGACAGAAAACTCTAGGTAGGGAGAGTGTCAGTTTCTTTCACTGTGCGAGTCCTTGTTTCTAGGAAAAAAGAAGGAAAGTGAGGGGAATTCTCCTTGTGCTATAGTGTGCTTTAAAAGAAAAAAATTTCTAGGGACAGAAAACTCTAGGTAGGGAGAGTGTCAGTTTCTTTCACTGTGCGAGTCCTTGTTTCTAGGGACAAAGAAGGAAAGTGAGGGGAATTCTCCTTGTGCTATAGTGTGCTTTAAAAAAACATTTTTTCTAGGGACAGAAAACTCTAGGTAGGGAGAGTGTCAGTTTCTTTCACTGTGCGAGTCCTTGTTTCTAGGAAAAAAGAAGGAAAGTGAGGGGAATTCTCCTTGTGCTATAGTGTGCTTTAAAAAAAAAAAATTTCTAGGGACAGAAAACTCTAGGTAGGGAGAGTGTCAGTTTCTTTCACTGTGCGAGTCCGTGTTTCTAGGAAAAAAGAAGGAAAGTGAGGGGAATTCTCCTTGTGCTATAGTGTGCTTTAAAAAAACATTTTTTCTAGGGACAGAAAACTCTAGGTAGGGAGAGTGTCAGTTTCTTTCACTGTGCGAGTCCTTGTTTCTAGGAAAAAAGAAGGAAAGTGAGGGGAATTCTCCTTGTGCTATAGTGTGCTTTAAAAAAAAAAAATTCTAGGGACAGAAAACTCTAGGTAGGGAGAGTGTCAGTTTCTTTCACTGTGCGAGTCCTTGTTTCTAGGAAAAAAGAAGGAAAGTGAGGGGAATTCTCCTTGTGCTATACTGTTCTTTAAAAAAAAAAAAATTCTAGGGACAGAAAATTCTAGGTAGGGAGAGTGTCAGTTTCTTTCACTGTGCGAGTCCTTGTTTCTAGGAAAAAAGAAGGAAAGTGAGGGGAATTCTCCTTGTGCTATAGTGTGCTTTAAAAAAACATTTTTTCTAGGGACAGAAAACTCTAGGTAGGGAGAGTGTCAGTTTCTTTCACTGTGCGAGTCCTTGTTTCTAGGAAAAAAGAAGGAAAGTGAGGGGAATTCTCCTTGTGCTATAGTGTGCTTTAAAAAAAAAAATTTCTAGGGACAGAAAACTCTAGGTAGGGAGAGTGTCAGTTTCTTTCACTGTGCGAGTCCTTGTTTCTAGGAAAAAAGAAGGAAAGTGAGGGGAATTCTCCTTGTGCTATAGTGTGCTTTAAAAAAACATTTTTTCTAGGGACAGAAAACTCTAGGTAGGGAGAGTGTCAGTTTCTTTCACTGTGCGAGTCCTTGTTTCTAGGAAAAAAGAAGGAAAGTGAGGGGAATTCTCCTTGTGCTATAGTGTGCTTTAAAAAAAAAAAAATTCTAGGGACAGAAAACTCTAGGTAGGGAGAGTGTCAGTTTCTTTCACTGTGCGAGTCCTTGTTTCTAGGAAAAAAGAAGGAAAGTGAGGGGAATTCTCCTTGTGCTATAGTGTGCTTTAAAAAAAAAAAATTTCTAGGGACAGAAAACTCTAGGTAGGGAGAGTGTCAGTTTCTTTCACTGTGCGAGTCCTTGTTTCTAGGAAAAAAGAAGGAAAGTGAGGGGAATTCTCCTTGTGCTATAGTGTGCTTTAAAAAAACATTTTTTCTAGGGACAGAAAACTCTAGGTAGGGAGAGTGTCAGTTTCTTTCACTGTGCGAGTCCTTGTTTCTAGGAAAAAAGAAGGAAAGTGAGGGGAATTCTCCTTGTGCTATAGTGTGCTTTAAAAAAAAAAAATTTCTAGGGACAGAAAACTCTAGGTAGGGAGAGTGTCAGTTTCTTTCACTGTGCGAGTCCTTGTTTCTAGGAAAAAAGAAGGAAAGTGAGGGGAATTCTCCTTGTGCTATAGTGTGCTTTAAAAAAACATTTTTTCTAGGGACAGAAAACTCTAGGTAGGGAGAGTGTCAGTTTCTTTCACTGTGCGAGTCCTTGTTTCTAGGAAAAAAGAAGGAAAGTGAGGGGAATTCTCCTTGTGCTATAGTGTGCTTTAAAAAAAAAAAAATTCTAGGGACAGAAAACTCTAGGTAGGGAGAGTGTCAGTTTCTTTCACTGTGCGAGTCCTTGTTTCTATGAAAAAAGAAGGAACGTGAGGGGAATTCTCCTTGTGCTATAGTGTGCTTTAAAAAAAACATTTTTTCTAGGGACAGAAAACTCTAGGTAGGGAGAGTGTCAGTTTCTTTCACTGTGTGAGTCCTTGTTTCTAGGAAAAAAGAAGGAAAGTGAGGGGAATTCTCCTTGTGCTATAGTGTGCTTTAAAAAAAAAATTTTTCTAGGGACAGAAAACTCTAGGTAGGGAGAGTGTCAGTTTCTTTCACTGTGCGAGTCCTTGTTTCTAGGAAAAAAGAAGGAAAGTGAGGAGAATTCTCCTTGTGCTATAGTGTGCTTTAAAAAAACATTTTTTCTAGGGACAGAAAACTCTAGGTAGGGAGAGTGTCAGTTTCTTTCACTGTGCGAGTCCTTGTTTCTAGGAAAAAAGAAGGAAAGTGAGGGGAATTCTCCTTGTGCTATAGTGTGCTTTAAAAAAAAAAAATTTCTAGGGACAGAAAACTCTAGGTAGGGAGAGTGTCAGTTTCTTTCACTGTGCGAGTCCTTGTTTCTAGGAAAAAAGAAGGAAAGTGAGGGGAATTCTCCTTGTGCTATAGTGTGCTTTAAAAAAAAAATTTTCTAGGGACAGAAAACTCTAGGTAGGGAGAGTGTCAGTTTCTTTCACTGTGCGAGTCCTTGTTTCTAGGGACAAAGAAGGAAAGTGAGGGGAATTCTCCTTGTGCTATAGTGTGCTAAAGCATTCCTCATCAACCATCTTTGAAATCCTTGTTTTTTGGACAGTCAGGGAAATTGTCGTTGTGCTATTCTGTGCAAAAGCAATCATCCTCAACCATATTTAGAAATCCTTAAGTAAAGGGACAGAGAAGGACACCTGAAGGTAGCCCTTATTGCTTTTTTCCCATCTCCCTGCAGGCCATCTATTAGAATGTCTGGAAGGCAAACAAGGAGAGGCAGACAGTCAGGAGGCAATAAAAGAGGGCAAGCAGGCTCTGTGTCTGGGGGCAACAGTGCTGGTCGTGGACGCGGTGCATTGTCATCAGCACATGGCCATGGGACACGCTTGTCCTTCTTTTCGGCAGCTGGACATGTTGAGCCACATCATGCCGAAGACTTGGTAGAGTGGATGACCAAGCCCTCCTCCTCCTCCTCATCCTCTCTCACCCAGGCTCAGGGTACTGGCAAAGCAGCTGCCAAAGCATCCTCTTCCCTGGTATCAATGTCAGACTCATCATCAGTCACTCCTTCCCTAGACCCACCATGTCCTCCTCCTGAGGAGTCCCCCGAACTGTTTGAGCACAGTGTTGGGTACATGCTCCAGGAGGATGCCCAGCGTTTCGAAGGGTCTGATGATGAAACCCAGCTACAGGAAGGCAGTAGCGTGAGAGCAGACAGAGGGGATGCTCAAGAAGGACACCAATCTGGCAGTCATGTTCCAGCAGCTGCAGCATACTGCCAGATTGGCTCCAGTGATGAGGAGGGAGGGGATGATGAGGTCACTGACTCCACGTGGGTGCCTAATAGGAGAGAGGAGGAGGAGGAGGATGAGGAGGAGGCACATCTCCAACGAGGCAGGATGCCCTTTGGTGGCCAGCGTAAGGGCAGTACACTGACGGAATCACACCGCAGAGCTCCGCCTGTGCAGGGCGCTGCCTCTGCCCGTCATTCAAAAAGTTCCTTGGTGTGGGCCTTTTTTGAGGCTAGTGCATCAGATCGCACAGCTGCTGTTTGCAACATATGTCTCAAGCGTATATCGCGTGGCCAAAACATCAGCCGCTTGGGTACCACATGCCTGACCAGACATATGTTGACCTGCCATGCAGCTCGTTGGCAAGCCTACCTCAAAGACCCACACCAAAGAACAAAGCGGACCTCTCCTTGCACCGCATCAGCTGGGATCTCCAACCCCACTATAACTTCAGTCCTCTCTGAAACATGCACTGAGAGGAATGAAGGTGTAGAATTAGATGTGTCACAGCCAAGTACTTGCGGCCACTCTGCTAGCAGTACACCGACGTCCGATTCTAGCAGGCAAATTTCCCTGCCCCAGCTGCTGGACCGTCGAAAGAAGTTCACTCCCAGCCATCCACATGCCCAGCGGTTGAATGCTAGCTTGGCTAAATTGCTAGCGCTTCAACTGCTGCCTTTTCAGTTGGTAGACTCGGCCCCCTTCCGTGAGTTTGTGCAATGTGCGGTTCCTCAGTGGCAGGTTCCCAAACGCCACTTTTTCTCACGGAAGGCTATTCCGGCTCTCTACCGGCATGTGGAAGGCAATGTCTTGGCCTCGCTGGACAGGGCGGTCAGCGGTAAGGTGCATATTACCGCTGACTCATGGTCCAGCAGGCATGGACAGGGACGTTACCTTTCTTTCACGGCCCATTGGGTCACTCTTTTGGCAGCTGGGAAGGATGCAGGACAAGGTGCAGTAGTGTTGGAGGTTGTTCCACCGCCACGCCTCCAAAATGCTACTACTGGTTGTGACACACCTCTCTCCTCCACCCCCTCCTCTTCTTCTTCCTCCATGGCCTCTTCCTGTGGTTTGTCCTATGAACCAGCGGTGCTCCGTAGCCGTTCACGGGGCTACGCAAGTACGCAGGCAAAAAGATGCCATGCCGTGCTTGCGCTGGTGTGTTTGGGGGACAGAAGCCACACTGGGGCAGAGGTCCTGTCTGCTCTGCAGGGCCAGGCCGAGAGGTGGTTGACGCCACGCCAGCTTAAGCCAGGAATGGTGGTTTGCGACAATGGCACCAACCTCCTCTCCGCCCTCCGACAGGGACAACTGACCCATGTGCCCTGTGTGGCTCACGTCCTTAACCTGGTGGTGCAGCGCTTCTTGGGCAGGTACCCGGGCTTACAGGATGTCCTGAGGCAGGCCAGGAAAGTCTGTGTGCATTTCCGCAGATCTTATAATGCCAGTGCTCGCCTGGCTGAGCTGCAAAAGGAGTTGAACCTGCCCAAGAACCGCCTTATATGTGACATGCCCACCAGGTGGAACTCAACGTTGGCCATGCTGCAGCGGCTGCACACGCAGCAGAGGGCCATCAATGAGTACCTGTGCGACTACGGCACCAGGACAGGGTCAGGGGAGCTTGGTTTTTTTTCTCCACGCCAGTGGGGCATGATCAGGGATGCATGCACTGTCCTGGCACCATTTGAGGAGGCCACGAGGATGGTGAGCAGTGACAGTGCATGCATCAGTGACACAGTACCTCTTGTCCACCTGTTGGAGCACACGCTGCGTGGAATAATGGACAGGGCACTTGAGGCAGAACAGAGGCAGGAAGAGGAGGACTTCCTTGCCTCTCAAGGCCCCCTTTACCCAGACAGTGTTCCTTCTGTCCCACCCATCGCACAGGAAGAGGAGGAGGAGGAGGAGGAGGAGGAGGAGGAGGAGGATTGTGTCAGCATGGAGGTGGAGGCTGGCACTCAGCATCATCAGCAGCAGTCTTTTAGGGATGATTTACAGTCCCAAGAAACCAGTGGACTTCTACGTGGCTGGGAGGAGGTGGCTGCGGATCATGTCGTCCTTAGTGACCCAGAGGACTCCGGAGCGAATGCCTCAGCAAACCTACGCTGCATGGCCTCCCTGATCCTGCAAAGTCTGCGGAAGGATCCTCGTATTCTTCGGATCAAGGAGAGGGACCATTACTGGCTGGCCACTCTCCTTGATCCACGGTACAAGGGTAAGGTTGCGGACCTTATGTTACCGTCGCAGAGGGAGCAGAGGATGAGACAACTCCGGGAGGCCTTGCAGAAAGGTCTGTGCAACGCGTTCCCAGAGACTGGGAGGTTACAAACTCCTGGTCCTGGACAACGAGTTGCTGAGGCTTCGGCCAGTCAAAGAAGGAGCGGTGGGGAAGGTGGCCGTCTGACCGATGCGTTCAGACAATTCTTTAGTCCGCAGCCCCAGAGTATGATCGGTTCCAGCAACCATCGCCAGCGTCTGATAAACATGGTGCAGGAATATCTAGGGGCAAGGTCAGACTTGGACACCTTCCCCACCGAAAATCCTCTGGCTTACTGGGTCTTGAGGATGGATCACTGGCCAGAGCTTGCACAGTATGCAATTGAGCTACTGGCCTGTCCTGCATCCAGCGTTCTTTCGGAACGCACATTCAGTGCTGCTGGAGGATTTGTCACGGATCACAGGGTGCGCCTGTCCACCGACTCGGTTGATCGACTGACTTTCATCAAGATGAACCAGTCTTGGAACACCACCAGCTACCACACACCTGATGCTGATATAACAGACTAATTGATTTTAACATGTCACATCCCTTCAAGACTGATGCTGATGCTGAGTGCCTGTGCTGTTATGTTGACTGGCTATCCTCCTCCTCCGAGTCCTCAATGATACGATTGATGATGATAGCTTGGAAGATCATTTTTGTTTATGGGTGCCGCCACCAGTGGCTAAGGCCCAATTTTTCAGCCCCTGTTTTACAGGGGCGTGTAATTACAATTTTTTTAGCAATAATTTGCCATAGGGCTCATTGCTGTGCTCCAAGTACAGTATCTGTGAGGGGTTGGAGTGTTGTGGCACCAGTGCCTAAGGCCCAATTTTTCAGCCCCTGTTTAAAAGGGGCGTGTCATTACAATTTTTGAAGCAATACTTTGCAACAGGGCTCATTGCTGTGCTCCAAGTACAGTATCTGTGAGGGGTTGTAGTGTTGTGCCACCAGTGCCTAAGGCCCAATTTTTCAGCCCCTGTTTAACAGGGGCGTGTCATTACAATTTTTGAAGCAATACTTTGCAACAGGGCTCATTGCTGTGCTCCAAGTACAGTATCTGTGAGGGGTTGTAGTGTTGTGCCACCAGTGCCTAAGGCCCAATTTTTCAGCCCCTGTTCAACAGGGACATGCAATTACAATTCTTGATCTAATAATTCACAGCAGGGCCCATTGCTGCACCCACCAAGAGTAACTGTCAGGGCTTACAGTGTTGTGGCACCAGCACCACCATCAAAGGCCCAATTTTTACTACCACTGTTCAACAATTATATGTAATTAAAATTCCTGATATAATAGTTGACAGCAGGGCGTTCCAGCACCAACCAAGAGTAACTGTGAGTGCTTACAGTGTTGTGCCAACACCAACAACTAAGGGGCCTATTTCTGCAGAGTATATACGGCAGGTCCCTACTTTCAAACATCCAACTTACAAACGACTCCTACTTGCAAACGCAAGAAGACAACAGGAAGTGAGAGGAAATCTACCACTAGGAAGGAAAATTCTCTCCTGTAAGAATAAATATGGGAGAAAGGTGTCTCCTCTGTACTGATGCTTTATCAGCAATCCTTGTTTCAAGAAAAACACCACATTTCAAAAACAGTTGTCATTGGGACGGAAAGTGAGGTGAAATGTTCTGAACAGGGGCACAGACAGCAAAACAAATGTTACAGGGGTGATAACC
Organism: Rana muscosa; assembly: GCA_029206835.1. Lineage (NCBI taxonomy): Eukaryota > Metazoa > Chordata > Amphibia > Anura > Ranidae > Rana > Rana muscosa. The sequence goes on from CM055119.1 coordinate 343,523,857, forward strand.
CTTACCTATGTTTTCCAAAAAGTTTAAAAATAGATTTTTGGGCTGGAGCTACACTTCAACAATGTACCTGTTCAAAATTACAAACACATTCTACATAAGAACAAACCTACAGTCCCTGTCTTGTATGCACCGCCTGTATACGGCTGTTCAGAGTATATAGGGCCTTTTTTATTTTATGTGCGGGGTTCCCCTTAATATCCATACAAGACCCAAAGGGGCTGGTAATGGGCTGGGGCAGGGGGGGGGGGGGTCATGGGGTAGCTATGCCATTTTTCTTAAAGATTTTCATCCATATTACCGGGACCAGACATTACATTAAAGCCGCAAGCAGTTTTAAATGGCTTTTTTTTCCTTTAGAAGTGTCATTTTGTGCAGGGACAGTTCTAAACACGGGAAACACGTGGCACTTCACAGGCATACTTTAGACACCCCCCAGGTACGATATTTAAAGGAATATTTGACTTTTTTTTTTTCACTTTATGCATCATTAAAATGACTGCTCCCGAAAAACGACCGTTTTTAAAACTTCTTTTTGCATTGATACATGTCCCCTGGTGCAGAACCCGGGTTCCCAAACCCTTTTTAGGACAATAACATGCATAATAGTTGTTATAATTAGCACTTTAGAATTCGAACGTTCGCATCCATTGTATTTAATAGGGTTCTAATGTTCGTACGAACTTTCGGTCCGTTCGCGGGTTCTGGTGCGAACCGAACCCGGGGGTGTTCGGCTCATCACTATTTGTAAACAGGATTGAAAACAGAATGTTAACTGTTCATAGTAAATCAGCTTACTTACCGTTGTTTTCAACTGTGAAAACTTTTGTGTTGTTCATAATGAAAAACTTGTTTTTAAGTTCTTTGATTGTTTTTGATGTGCCTCTAAAAAAATCTCAAGGGCATTTACAAATATTTTAGTTGAATTTTAATATTAGGGATGGAGGTACATCTTTTCACATACCAGATGACTAAATATATGTTGTAAAATACCATGCGTGATGCACTATGCGGTATTATGGTGATGCACACGTTGTCACCACAACACAATGGTATGAACGAGCCCTTAGGTAAATCAGGGGGTGCAAAAGCACCCCTCTGCCTCATCCTACATTATGAATATATATATATATATATATATATATATAAACACAATAACAACAAACAGCAACATATTATTCCTAAGAGGCTATTCTGTTATGTAAGCTGAACAGCAATGACTAGACTTTCATTCTAATTAATTATGTTTTAGATGAAAAGGGAGATGTAAATTTAGAAAATTGAATTGAGATGGCGCACTTCTTGTGGATCATCTAGTAAATGGATGACAGAATCTGAGTATAATTAGTTCATGGTTAAAATCTAATTAAGTTATGTTTTTATTATGTCCCCAGGATGTAGAATACATTTTCCTTAACGTTATTTCAGCAGACACTTCCTGCATTAGAAAAGTAAGACGAAGAGCAATGAAAAAAACACTACTACCTGCCAGCCAATCAATAATCATCGTTGATCTACGGGTTCTGATAACCAGTAGAAGCTGATTGGTTGCACATCATTAATATTTTAGTGACTTATACAAATATTAAACCTATCTACCTATCTACCTATCTATCTATCTATCTATCTATCTATCTATCTATCTATCTATCTACCTATCTACATATCTATACGTTTATTTTTAATTTACTGTATATACTCGAGTATAAACCGACTCGAGTATAAGCCGAGGTACCTAATGTTGCCCAAAAAACTGGGAAACCTCACTGACCCGAGTATAAGCCGATGCCCCACTGTTCCCTGTAAATAGAAATTTTTAAATTGTAATTATTACCTGTAAAGAAGTTGCGGCTGCGGCGTCCATCGTTTGAATTCCGCGGCGTCCATCGTTTGAATTCCGCGGCGTCCATCGTTCGAATTCCGCGGTCTCTTCCTGTTCCTTACTTGATAGGCGAGTCTCAGCAGACACTCTCCGCTTATCACGATCATTCTCTCATCCTTAGTTTTCCCAGCAGGCACTGTGTTGGGTATTCCGCCAATCACAGACGTCTGCTGGAAAACTGAGGATGAGAGAGCGTTCGTGATAGGCGGAGAGTGTCTGCTGAGACTCGCCTATCAAGGAAGGAACAGGAAGAGACCGCGGGATTTTGAACGATTTTGAACGATGGACGCCGCGGAATTTGAACGATGGACGCCGCGGAATTTGAACGATGGACGCCGCGGAATTTGAACGATGGACGCCGCGGAATTTGAACGATGGACGCCGCAGAATTTGAACGATGGACGCTGCGGAATTTGAACGATGGACGCCGCGGAATTCGAACGATGGACGCCGCGGCCGCAACTTCTTTACAGGTAATATTTACAATGTAAAATTTATATCACTCGAGTATAAGCCGAGGGGGGGGGACTTTCAGCCCCCAAAAAAGGGCTGAAAATCTCGGCTTATACTCGAGTATATACGGTAAGTGGGCTTCCAAAGGAAACATTTTTTATATGTTTTGGAAAGGGCATAGAACATAGAAGGGTATTGGGTAGTGTTAAAGGATTGGATGTTTATTTGTCCTTCCTTCCTTCCTTCCTTCCTTCCTTCACTTCCTTCCTGTAACAATGTTGTCCTTGGAAATTAAATCATTGAAAATCTTCCCAACGGGGACACAGGCAACAACCAAAGTCTAAAAGAAGCTCTATCTAAAAATTACCAGCCCCTCTGTTCTATTAAGCTGTACTACCCTGTGTACATGTTTGTATAAAATTGTGCCTGTAAATACCTTATTTCAGTTTGTTTCTGGCCCGTCACGTGACCTCCTGCCGCTCTCCTCCCCCAATCTAAGGGCTACAGTGGGAGAGGCCGAGATCCCCCTCTGACATCAGCCGGGAGGTCATGTGACTGCTGTGCTGTCCGCTCAGCACCTACTGCTGTTGCCCTTAGATCAGGGGAGGAGAGCGGCTGGAGGTCATGTGACCAGACAGAAACTAACTGAAGTAAGGTATTTAAAGTATTTCCTGTGTTCACGTTGAAGAAGTGGTTCATCCACTTAAAGGGGCAGCTGCACATTTAGATTTTTTGAGTTCTTGTGTCAAGATTGGCACCAATTTTACTTTTATTTATGCTCAAGGTATTTATAGGCACAGTTTTATACAAACATGTACACATGTAGTATAGCTCCGTAGAGCAGAGAAGCTGGCAGTAATCTTTTTTAACTTTACTGCCAGCTACTAATAGCAGCAGGAGAGGAGGGGAGGGGTGGGGAAGAATCGGCTCACACACACATGAGCTGACAGGCAGGGAAAGAGGGGGAGAGGGGGAGAGAGGAGAGCAGGGGGATGACTGAGACACATAACCTGACCACGGTATCATGAATCAGCAGCCATAATTACCGTGGTAAGAACACTAAGGGGGACACAGGAACAGGAAGGATCAACCAGGTTTTTTAGATCATAGAGAGGGACAGATTAAATAGCACAAGCACTGTGCTGTTTAACCTGCTATAAGGTAACAGGCTCTCTTTTTTTTTTTTAGGGTTACAACCTCTTTAAGAATTGCATATATTGAACATTATATGTGTTTTTTTGGTGATGTTAGGGGCTGCATTTGAGGCCCCCTTTAGCTCGTAAGTTGACTACCACTGCTTTAGACTCTCTAGACTCTTTTGTTTTAGAATGTGTGGTATATATTCATCTGCATGCATATTTGGATGTAATGTTTCATCATTATGACTACAGTTTATGTACATTCTTGTAGCCCTGATAAAGGGTGAATGGTGTTGCCCCTGAAATTTATTTTTATATGATTAATGTACAAACAATTAAACTTATCTTTAACTCTTTCATCCATTTTTGGTCTGGTGCTCCTTTCTGTATTATAACAAGAGAGGGTGTTTTTGCGCTTGTTACCGTATATTGTCTTGTTATATTTATCATTGTGTAAGGTGAACACATTCAGTTTTTGCACACAACACTTTATTCACATTTCACCTACTCTTTAGTACGCGAAAGACCATTCTTTGTCTCCTTTCTGTATTGTTATGATTTGAACTGATTTGGCTAAAGTGGTGATATTATTAATGGTTGTATTTCAATAGTTAAAGTGGAACTATAAGCACTAGAGTTGAGTGGACACCTGGATGTTCGGGTTCGATGGGTTCGGCCGAACTTCGGTAAAAAGTTTGAGTTCGGGACCAAACTTGACCCGAACTTGACCCCGAACCTGAACCCCATTGAAGTCAATGGGGACCCGAACTTCTGAGGACTATTCGCGCTTGTTTCCCGTGCTTAGAACTGTCCCTGCACAAAGTGTCATTTTTGAAGGAAAAAAAGTCATTTAAAACTCACTCGCGGCTATTAATGAATTGTAGGCTCACGGCAATACATAGAAAAGTCATTGATAAAAAAAAAAAAGCGTGGGGGTTCCCCCAAATTCAATTACCAGGCCCTTCAGGTCTGGTATGGATATTAAGGGTAACCCTGCCGCAAATTAAAAAAAAATGCGTGCGGTTCCTCCAAATATCTATACCAGGCCCTTCAGGTCTGGTATGGATTTTAAGGGGAACTCCACCCCAAATAAAAAAAAATGGCGTGGAGTACCCCCAAAAATCCAGACCAGACCCGTTATCCGAGCACGCAACCTGGCAGGCCGCAGGAAAAGAGGGGGGGACGAGAGAGCGCCCCCCCTCCTGAACCGTACCAGGCCACATGCCCGGTGCCGCTGCCAGCTGCCTGATGCCCGCCACCTTCCACCTAGATGGGGTAAATGCCGGGCTGACCGGCAGACAGGGAGAAAGCATGCGCCGGGTAGTGGTCGGAGGTGTATCAGCCGCCCGAGGGGGGGGGGGTGCTTGTTTGCCGCCCCCCCCCCAATAAATCTACCAGCCGCCACTGGTCATTTGTCAGCAGTAACAATCAAAACAAAAAATACCTTTCATCCCAAAAGCAAAAAACAAAAGATGACATGCAACCCAAATCCTTTAAAAAATAATGTTATAAATATGAAAGTTTTAGCATCTGCATATGGATGGTTTCCCATTGCTTTACAGGAACTAAGTGTGCCAGAAGAAGCAAAGTGAAGTCCAGAGTTTATTTTATTCAGAATTTTTGTATCACAAAAATCCAACACGTTTCAGGAGTACAATAACATTTGGCTACAAATAACATTTAAAATGTATGTTATACATAGCATATATTTTAACTTTTTTATTGTGGCAATTTTTACTGTTCATACACATTTTGTGTATTCCTTTTTATGTAACCTAAACACTAAAATAAATAAATAAATAAACACAAAATAAGAAAAAAATGACATTCACACCAATGTGTTTTTTCATGCTTTTTGCAGAAACTCAGGACATGTTTTTTAACATGGGCTCTTATGAAACACGTTCACATCAATGCATTTTTGTGCCTCTGTGTTTTTGGAAAGAGTCTCAGGCCTCGTACACACGGCCACTTTTCTCGTCAAGAAACGACAAGAAAACTGCTGGGAGAGCTTTTTTGCAGAGAAAACCGGCCGTGTGTATGCGGCTTTCAGGTTTCTCGTCGGGAAATCTGCCCAGAATCTCAACGACAAAAATAGAGAACCTGCTCTCTATTTTCTCGTCGGGATTCTTGTCGGCCTGTTTCCCGACGAGAAACCCGAGCGTGTGTACACTTGCCCGTTCGCCGTGGAAACCCGCGCATGCTCGAAATGACTTCAACGCATGCGCGGTAGCTTCCTAGGCATAGGTAGGGTGTAGCAAGATGGCGGCAACGGCATCGAATGTGACAAGCGCATGCTCGTCGTAGTCGATGACGTCACCGCGTTCGTGCCATTCAAAAGAACGGCGATTCTTTTGAAGTATACGTGTGTACACTCGGCCGGGACAAGATTCTTGTCAAGAATCTCGTTGAGAAAAACAACGAGTTTTTTTTTCCGACGAGATTCTCTGTCGTGTGTACGAGGCAACAGACTTTTTTTTTTTAAAGCAAAAAACTTTTTTTGTTCAATAAACTTCAATGGAGACGCTGCAGAAAAGCATATAGTGCATTTTTAGTGCATTTGTGGCAAATTTGCATAACAAAATTAGCTTTTTATCTATAGTTAAATATTTTAAAATAATCACTGGGAAAAATGCAAAAAAACTAAATATGGAAATACCTTTAAAAGAAGCATTCAAAAAATCCACCCCAAAAAAAAATCAACCTTTAGTTAACTACCATCCAGTGGTGGCTGGTGTTCAATATTTTGGGGGGCAGCAAACAAATCTGCCCCACTAGGTGGCGATCAGACGGTGGACTATGATAGGAGGTGGTGCATGCTCCTGGAAGCTGCTCCTGGCCCCCCCTTACTCGCTGTAGCACCCCCCCCCTCCGCCTGCACGGGTCAGACGCCATCCATGTCCTTTCCTTTGGAGATGGTGCTGGATCCAGGGAAGGGCTTCTGGAAGCTGCCCCTCCACCTGCAGCATTTTGCGTGGGAAGTGTCGGGCCGTTGCTTCTCCTCCCAGCCGAATAGGAAGCAGGTCCTGAGACCGGATTGCCCGGGAGTCCTAAGACGCCCAGGCAATGCTGTATCCTGGCCTAGGCCAACAAGGCCCAGGCCTAGGGCAGCACTTTTCAGGGGGGCAGCACGGAAAGAGTCCCCACCGCCTTGCGCTACACTGTTAGTGTAGCGCCAGTCTTATGGGGCGAACTGGGCTGAGAGGCAAATTAGTCTAGTGCCCCCATTAAGTGGCCACACTGCTTCCGGTATTCCGCAGCTGTGGGGGGGCGCTGCTTCTAATTTTGACTGTCCTATCATCCTGGACCACAAACCTTCCTCACTGTGCTATATTTTTCTGATGCACCATTGGCATGGTTATATCTTCTTAGTCCTCTCCATAAAATTATCAGAAATTTGTGCTTAAAGCAGAACTATAGGCAACACTTTTTTTTTCATTTTGATAGAGTAAGGGAGGGTTATAGCCCCTGTCAGTTTATTTTTTACCATCCCTGTCCCATTGCAGAGATTTACCTTCACTTCCTGCCCCATAACCAAACAGGAAGTGAGAGGAAATCTATGCAAATTTAGGGAATTCATTGCCCCCCCAGGCCCTCAGAACTAGTGTCCCCACTTGAAAATTTTGGGGCGGGTCTTAAACATCAAGGGGTGTGGCCTTGACATAAAGGGGTGGGTCAGATTTAAATTAGGGGGTGCACAAATTTAGTCAGGCCTAGGGCAGCACAAAACCTAAATACATTACTGCTCCCAGGCCAATCCGGTCTCAGGACCTGCTTCCTGATTGACTGGGAGGAATAGCAGGTAGACATTAGCGAATATTTTCACTGAACTCGCTAAGTGAAGTTTCTACATGGTCCACACGGTCTGCAAGCTCTTGGATCTCTGCCTTATGCTGATTGATACCGATTAGGATGTCAGATTGTAATGGTGCTCTGAGAGAGAGTAGCATGTCCTTAAGCATGGTATCTGACACTGGCTGACCTGTAGTGGGAAATGCTGCTATCGGGTCAACATGAGGAGATAATGGTGGTATGTTTGTTTCAGAACCAGCCGCCCATTGCATATCCTCCTCACGTGGTTATGGAGTGTCCCTGTGTGGTTTGGACTTTGCTGGGCTATTAAGTGTAGGGGTAGAGGCTCCTGAACCTGATGCTGCTTCTGTATGTGTAGTTGGGAGACAAGAAAATGGTGCAGAAGCCGCCATTAGAAGACCGGTGTTTTGTCAGATTAGGCAACCCGTCAGAAAATGTACCGGAAGTGATATTCCATCGCCGCCATCTTGCTACACCCTGCACTCATCCACAGTAAGGATACACTGAGAAGGGGACAAGCGGACATCTTGTTACACCCACCGGAGTTTTGCATTTCACACTTATTTTTAACAGTAAACAGAGCTTATAAGGTGAAATACAGTATTTAGAAATTTGACGGACTGTTTAGATGTTGAATTGTAAAAGCAATGGCAAACCGTCTGATCTCACAGGTTTGCTAATCTGACATACCACCGCTGCTTTTATAATCAATATGTAAACAGTCTGATGGATGTCAAGGTCACCTGTGGCCAGGTGACAGATGCACACCGTAGGGGGACAGGAGTGCACCGCAAGGTAGTGAACCCTATGGCTGACTGCTGCGGATAGGAAACTGGGTGGTTGTGGAAAGCGGGACCAGAGGAGCACAACCGGGATCCTAACGGAAGCTAGAGCCAAGATTCCCCAGGGCGCGGAGTCTAAGACCCAGCAGGTCTTCTCCAGGGCCTCTAGTGGTGAGGATGTTATGCTGCAGGCTGGGACCAGGTCGCGGCCCCTGGAGTTTCCTAGCTCACGCCCCGTAGGATAAGGGGAAAAGAGGGGAAGCAGCAGCACAAGATATGAGAGAACCGAATAACAAGCTGAAGGTCAGGGGCCACAAGCAGACAAGGATAACGAAAGAACAAGCCGAAGGTCAAGGGTCACGAGCAGACAGGGATAGTCGGGGACAAGCCAATAACGTAACAGAGAGACAGACGTAGCACACGGCAGGCAGGAACCCAAACACACAATGCCTAACAAACACGTTGATCAGCAAAGCAGGCTTGCAGTGCACAGGTTAATATAGTGTTCTGTGATAGGGCCTGGGGTGGAGTCTTTCTGGGAGGGGATTATAAAGGAAGCCAGGTGAAAGGGTTCTGGCCTCTAAGATGAACACATGGGAAGGAAGGTAAGCTGACAGACAAACACTACTGCATATCCATGACAATGGATTTCTAAATACTGTATTTCTCCATATATGCTCTCTGTACTGTTAAAAATAACTGTGAAATGCAAAACTCTGGTGGGTGTAACAAGATGTCTGCTTGCCCCCTTCTCTGTGTATCCTTACTGTGGAGGGGTGTAGCAATATGGCGGCAACGGAGCGTCACTTCCGTTACAAATTCTAATGGGTCGCCAAATCTGATGAAACACCGGCAGCGGGCTGCAAATTGTGGAAGCCGCTGCCATTTTGTTGTAGACCGCGGGACACTGTCGGGAAGAAACCCGACCACTAACAGGGCTGTGGCAGTTCCCTCTTTCTGCGAGACATGAGGGTCCCTCCAGCAATAGGCACCAGATGATGAGACTGGATTTCTTCTAGGGCTTCTGTGGAGTGCAATTTCCCAGGTAATTGTGAGGAGCTCCCAGCTTAAGCAGCCATCACACTGGGTAGTTTCTACGTCCCCCCCTACGACATTAGCGAATATTAATTTGCTAATGTCACACAAGACCGTGGGCTCGGGGCGTAGTGCTCTGTGCCCCAAGTCCACCCTTTTTTGAAGCCAATTAATGCCTCAGGGTCTAATCATGTGCTTAAAAAAAAAAAAAAAACATTGAAATCCATACGTCCGGCACCCTGAATGTAGATTAGAGGCCAGGCGCATGGATTAGTGGAGCGGCTGCCACTGCAACCATCCATTTTTAATAATGTTCTATCTATCTATCTAGAATTCTCTCTATAAATATCTCCCTGTCTCTGTCTCTCCATATATGCCCATCCATCTATCATTTCTTCACAAGTCCATACTCAATTAAAACTCTTGTTTGCTGCCGAAGTCTCTGACACTTTCCCACTAGTATGTAAACAATTTTTATCTGCTCACATTGATTTTTTAGCTGGCATTCTGCTACTCCTAAAACATTACTTTAAAGTCAATGCTTTCCATTGTGATGCAGCCAAAAACTGATAGACTGACATAATAAATAAAGAAGAAAACATTCCAGCTGTAGACATTTCTACCAACAGTCTATTAAAAGCGAAACCTGCTAAGCACTTCCTGCATCTAAATGGCTACAAAACATAAACTCATTAAATTTCTACAAAAAAACATTATACATCCATCTGTGAATAAAATGCTTTTATAGCATCTGCATGCCAGGGTTGCAAACACCTCTATTTAATTTCTGGCATATGAATTACACTTTGTTTATTACTTGGTATTTTTTTATTTTTTATATCATATTTAATATCATATTTAACAATATATTTAAAGTTCATATTCACTACTTGCATCCAGCAGGTGGTCGGTCATCTGTTACTGAACTCGGGTTGTGAACCGGATCTGCTCTCTACTGGTCTGGATGAACTCGGGTGCCTTAATTGCTGGGCTATTTACCTGACATCAGCACTCCCAGGTTAAGTCCACAGTTTCAGCTTCCCAACACCCCAGCCCTTCCAATGTCCCAGCAGTCCCTGTCTCAAACTGCAGGGGTGCTCGGATGAGTATTGTACAAGGGGCCACCCATATCATCTTGGGCTCCTTATACAGGTACATGACACCTAACTGCTGTCCCAGTGTTGGCAGTTTCATCAGACTGGAAATGAAATATGCAACAGTAACACAATCATAAATACAAGTGTAGCACCCTGGTGTTTAGGCAGGGTTGCTATTACATTTATCTGCCAAGTGATAGTTGCCTTGGCTAATTGTCAGGAGGTCAATTGATTTTACCCTAATTCTGAAATTACTGCACTTCTGTCTTTTTTCGCTAGGTGGCCTGGTACCTGGTGACATTAGACAAGAAAAGGACAGACTAGGAATGAATGGGGTGTCTCAGCCAATGGGCAGGGATTTTCTTGGATCCCTTGGCCTGCTGGGAGAACCTATGTATTTGGGTGCGGTCTGGTGACCGGGGTTCTGTACTGTCTGGGTGAACGTGTGTTGTAATGCCCCAGGCTGCTAGGCCATAAGCCTTGGGCGTATCCCGGGACATCTGGCTGCTAGGCTGTCTAAAGGCCTATCCAGAAGCAAGAGAGCAGCGTAGGGTTGGGATTGAGGCTTGCAGTCCAACCAGAAGTAACGGTTTTGCCAGCCAGAGAACCAGCTGTGGTCGGAGGTAGAGGGGATACTGTTGGCACTAAGGGACCATTCACCTTGCTACCGGAGACCACTGTGGGTAGCTGAAGCAAGTACCTGAGCAGTATTCTCACCAGCCAGGGATGGTGAAGAATTGGGAAAGCTTCAGCAGGTGCCAAGCCAGGAACCCAGCCAGTGGAGGTGACGCTTGCAGAGCATTATTGTGTGTCAAGCCAGGGGCCGAGCAGGCCAGCGGGGTGACGCATGGGGAGTATCTGTGAGTGCCAAGCTAGAGACCCAGCAGGGAGGTGGGGGTGACGATTGAGGAAGATACTGAGGGAGAAGATTGGAAGAGCTCAGGAGATCCAGTGGCGAGTGGATCTGTTAGTCTAGTGAAAGACTGGGAGCTCAGTGAAATTAAGTTCTACAATAGGAGATTGTAGAAGAAGCGAAGGAGTTCATTACAACCGTTGTTAGAAACTGTTACAAGATTTTTGCCATAGGAGACAGTGGCCCTACTCATGCAGATGTGGTGTCTAGCTGGATGCCTTTCCCTGCATGGCTGTCTGCCTATAGAAGTTTCGGAGTCTGCCAATTAACATTGCATCTACTAAAGGGTGTCCTGGCCTTAACCCTCTCTCCCACAGTTCTGTTTAAGAGAAAATAAATCTCTTTGCATTTAAGAAGTGTCTGGTGCCCATCAATCTACTTTGCATTACACCCACCATGCCTTGTAACCCACTCTACACAGAAGGATGTCAGCTAACTCTGGAGGTCACCATTAGGCCTCAAGGGGCCCGAGACTTGGCTACACAAGGAAGTCTCTCTAATAGAGTAATGGAGCCCCATATAGCAGTCTAAATAAGATGGGTTGTAATATTTACTCTCTCTATTTAACATTAAGAATAAAGTTTAGGCAGGACATACGCTTTTCACTGTATGCTCACTAAAAATACAATATATTTTTATCAAGAGTCCTTTTACAAGTGTGTTAGAATTCTAATTGTAGTCCTGAGTAAATAGACGAGAGTGATATGGATTACAAAGGATGCCATCCTTAGTAAAACAATATACCCCTTTGCCCTTGATATGCAATAGAGCTTAATTATGATGGAAAGTTGTTGTACTGTGCGCCTGTGAATTCCGTCCAACCACTAAATGACTCAATATTAGGATCTGCCAGTGAGTAGATATTCAGAAGAATTGCTCATGCCTTGGAAAATGGGTACACAGTGTAATGTTATGGAAAAGGTGATTTGTGAACACAATAACTTTTCTTATTTACTGATGAAATCAGCTGCAGCCTCTGGTGCGTACACCCAATATGCTTAACTTGCAATGTATTGAGGCAGGCCCAGGGTGCCCAGGAGAAGTTGGCGAGGGTGCGCTTTTCCATTTCACACACCGCTGCCTGCGGTAATGTTTGCCGTATCTGTGTAATGTTTTATACACATTAAAATAAAGGGCACTGTGCAGGCTTATGGAGTCGATGTACTAATTTGCTTTTAGCAGTGAACAAACTCAGCCATGATCTGGAGAACACTGACTGCTAGGTGTAGTGCATTTTTATGATGGTGTGTGATGCCCTGGATTCAGTGCTTGGGCAATTAACGGTTCCTTCATTGTACAAATTACCCCAGGAAAGGTATCTCACCCCCCACACCTTGAATCGTGAAGTTATGTCACATACCCTTCCAAGAATGGGCCTTAGACTACAGCAGCAACAGGAGGCATCTGCATTATATATCATATAGTGTATCAAAATCCAATACTTATTTTTTAGTTTTGGGGTCAGTTAAGCCCCGTACACACGGTCGGACTTCCATCGGACTTTTCCGTGGTTTTTTGTCCGAACGGAGTTGGTCGGGAACACCCATAGCATACACACGCTCTGACTTTTCTGCAAACTTTCCCAAAACTTTTTGCAACATCATGTGGTTTTTCTGCTCTTTTCTGCTCTTTACCGACACCCTTTGGTCAACTTCTGCTATTGTTGGTTGATTTTAACATTAGTTGTTTTGTCCATCGGACAAAAGTCCGATGGTTTTCTGTACACACGGTCGGACTTTGCTCCATCGGACTTTTGTTGGGCAAAAGTTTGTCCGTTTGCAGACCCAACTTTTGTCCGATGAAAACAAAACCAAACGAAAAAAAGTTTGTCCGATGGAGCGTACACACGGTCGGATTGTTGGTCCAACTTGCTTAAAACAAAGTTTGTTGGGCAAAAGTCTGACCGTGTGTACGGGGCTTTAGAATCCCTACCAGAGTTTTATTTATGTCTGTGCCCAAAGGAAAGATCCCCCCTCTCTGTTTGTCCTGGTGACAACTGTCCCCAAGACTAAAAATAAAGAAAACACTCAAATTTTGAGTTGTCATCATATAACAAATACACTAAATTGTCAAAAGTATTGGGACACCTGCCTTTACATGAACATGAACTTTAACCTCCCTGGCGGTATTCCCAAGTCTGGCTCGGGGTTAAATTTCAGCACCAAAAGCGGTAACCCCGAGCCAGACTCGGGCTGCGTTGCAGTGATCCAGGCAGGAGTTATTTACCTTGTCCCCTGGATCCTGCGATGCCTCTCCGCTGTGTGATCGAGCCGTCATCTCGCTCGATTCACACACTGCCGAATGCCGCCGAGCTCCGTTCCCTGCGACGTTACGACGTACGGGGACGGAGATCAGCGCCAAATTCAAAAAAGTTAAAACACAATACACATACAGTACACTGTAATCTTACAGATTACAGTGTACTGTATGTAATAATAACACACCCCCATTGTCCCTAGTGGTCTGCCCAGTGTCCTGCATGCACTTTTATATAATAAAAACTTTTTTTTCTGCCTGGAAACTGGAGATTGTCCATAGCAACCAAAAAGTGTCCCTTTATGTCAAAAGTGGTTTTAGACCAGCTAAAAAACAGCGATAATAAATTAGAATCACTCGCAGAATTAAGCGATAGTGATTTGTGGGGAAATTCGTCATCAAACACTGAAAAACACTTTTATTATTATTATATTATTATTTGTTATAATTATTTTATAGTTATTTATTTTATTATAATGTATAATTTTGTTTTTTGAACTTTATCATACCCGGGATGTCTACTAGACTCTGGTTTGGACAGATTTAAGTGAGTTATTCCTAAGAATTACAGGCCTGCAATATAAAACGCCAAATTTCCATGCAGAATAATGGTACCGCTTTCAGCACCTAAAATCTGACAGAATCATACCGCCAGGGAGGTTAATGGCATCCCAGTCTCAAGCCTCGTACACACGACCGAGTTTCTCGGCAAGAACCAGGAAGAAACTTGCTGGCAGAGCTTTCTTGCCGAGTAAATCGGTCGTGTGTACGCGGCTATCATGTTTCTTGTCAAGAAAACCGACAAGAATCTCGACGAGAAAAATAGAGAACCTGCTCTCTTTTTTCTCGTCGAGATTCTTGTCAGCATGTTTCTCGATGGGAAAAGTGTGTGTGTGTACACTTACCTGTCCTCCGGGAAGCCCGCGCATGCTCAAAATGACTTTGACGCATGCGCGGAAGCTTCCTAGGCATAGGTAGGGTGTAGCAAGATGGCAGCGACGGCATCGAATGTGACGAGCGCACGCTCGTCGTAGTCGATTACGTCACCGCGTTCGCTCCATTCAAAGAACCGCGGGTTCTTTGAAAGGAGCGTGTGTACACTCGGCCGGGAAAAGTTTCTTGTCCAAGAATCTCGTCAAGAAAAACAACGTGTTTTTTCTTGACGAGATTCTCGGCCATGTGTACGAGGCTTTAGTCCGTAGGGCTCAATATTGAGTTGGCCCACAATTTGCAGCTATAACAGCTACAGCTGTTCTGGGAAGGCTGTCCACAAGGACTAGGAGTGTGTCTATGGGAATGTTTGACCGTTCTTCCAGAAACGCATTTGTGAGGTCAGACACTGATGTTGGACGAGAAGGCCTGGCTCCCAGACTCTGCTCAAATTCATCCCAAAGGTGTTCTATCGGGTTGAGGTCAGTCCTTCACCCCAAATTTGCTTATCCATGTCTTTATGGGCCATACTTTGTGCACTGGTCCAAATCATTTGGTGGAGGGGGGATTATGATGTGGGGTTGTTTTTCAGGGGTTAGGCTTGGCCCCTTAGTTCCAGTGAAAAGAACTCTTAAGGGTCAGCATACCAAGAAATTTTGGACGATTTCATGCTCCCAACTTTGTGGGAACCGTTTGGGGATGGCCCCTTCCAGTTCCAACATGACTGCGCACCATGGATGAGCGAGTTTGGGGTGGAGGAACTTGACTGGCCTGCACAAAGTCCAGTCCAAGCCTAAATGTGTGTAATTTATATCATTTTGAAAAAAATCGCACCAAAATGCAAATAGCAAAAAGGTGCATAAAGGATGCAGTTAATCCTTTAAACACATGTGCAATATCTGCCAGCCTGTGTTTTAACAGACATACACTCTGTTAATAGCATCTGTTGTTGCATTTCTAACCTCCAAGAAATGTCTGCATCACTTGCTGCCATGCTCAGACAGGAATGTAGCAGAGTGTAAAACCACAGTAGCCCTTACAAAGGCAAAGGTTTCCTTTTTTAATTATGACGTTCAGTAATTGAGCTTAATACAACCATTTTTGCAGCAATAACCAGCAACTGGAACAGGCTGATCTTTGCTTTCATTGTAATAATGTACTAGAATGTATTCCTTAAAGTGACCCTGTCTACACACCCCAAAGTGTGGGACACCTGCAGCAGCTGGAGAGCAGCAAAGCAGTGACTTGCCAAAATACGGGCTGCAGAAAATACATTTAAGGCCTCTTATTTTAGCAGGTATGTTATTGTGTAATAGTGCCCCTGAGCCATATAGTTCAGAACACACATACTTAAAACACAATACTTAAAACCCTGATAAGGAGGGTATTTTTGAATACCTGAAATGTGTTGGTTGTTTTACTGTACATATCTTTTGAATAAAATGTGTAGCGGGGTCTTCAAAGTTAGTGGGATACACCTGGGGGTAGAGAGACCCAGGTGTGTAATTATGTCAGGGATTAGACCCCTTTTCTTATTCGTGGAGGATTGGGTGGTGTAATATTCTCTTTGACCAGTGGGTGTCAGTGTACCTGCTGGCTCGAGGTAGAATCGCTATCACAGTGTTACCCTTTTTTTGGTTCCTTCCTGGCGATGGTACGGCTGGGGCGGGGAACCCGCCGTGGTGTCGATGGGAGGATATAAAAGGGGGAGACGCCCACGCCACGAGGTCGTCGTCGCCTGTCTGTTGTTCTTGTGGGAGGGGGTCACCCCTTCACGCACCCAGGCACCTTAGGCCTGGGTGCGGGCGGTTCAAGGTTCCGGCCTAGGCGCCCAAGGCCTGGTCGGAACGAAGATGGAGTCCATCCCGGGCACCTTCAGCCTGGGGTGAGGTACTATTAAGGAGGCCTGGGACCCGGTGACTCCGACTGGGTCCCGCAAGGGTGAAGTTGCTCCAGGGCGCCCCTTGCGAGGGGACCCGCATCTGAGGTGAGGAGGCTGGGGGGGGTCACCCGTCCGAAGACCCGGTGTAGCGTCAACCCGGTGACGGATGGGCCTTCAGTAACTCCCTTGGAGGACATCTTCCCCTGATATGGGCTTCAGCGCAGCGGAGGAGCTTCCATCAAGACTCCTGCAACCCCTGGTCATAGCACAGGGAGTGTAGGGACTAGGAACCTGTACAGTGCCTCGACCTGCTTCCCCATCGTATCATGCCGTTGCATTTGACTGTATGTGGAGATACGCAATAAACCTGAGTTTGGACTTTGATGGGTGTATGGACTCTGTTGATGGGAACAAAGGGAGATTCCGGCACGGAAGGACTGACCCTCATAACCAGCACACATTTGGCCCGAGGAAAAGATTGATATTGGCCTTCACCTCACCCACATGCATGGGGAGGACATGGGCCGTAGCGCACCTCACTCTGTCGCTCGACATACCCCTAGCTAAAGAGGTCGGGGTGAGGAGGCCGCTACAAATGTATTCTGGACATCGTGTATCTCAGAGGTTTCCTTCATGGAAAGATACAAGTTGCTTGACAGTCCTTGTTCTCCAGAAAGTTGTCTAATGCCAACTTCCCTATAACAGATGAGACATTATGGGGTTGAATTGAACAAGCTAAAGTTAGAAGCTGATTGGCTACCATACACAGTTGCACCAGGTTTTGCACTCTCCAGTTTTAGTAAATCAACCTCTATGACTATCAAGGCTGAAGAAAAGTGGTCCAGAGCCCCACATTTCTTTTACAACAATAAAAACATGAGTTCTGAATCCTTACCAAATCTTTAAAAAAAAAAAAAAAAAGCTTTGAATGGTGGAGCTCAGGATTCTGAGCCTATCATTGGTTAATTTGAGTGTTCCTAGATCTCTTGGTTGCCAATATAAAGACGATATTAAAAATGATTTAGTTAATTATTTAAAAAAAAACAGGGCACAGAAATGAATAAGGACAAGGTATTAGGTCTTCTACATCCACAATATAATTTACACTAGTCAACTAGTGACCAAACATGAAGAGCTCTGACTACTCCCAAAGGGTCAGTGTGCAAGAACAAATGGTATTAATTAAGTGAATAAGTAGAGCTTTCTTATTAGCTTTCTGAGAACATTAGTCTAATGGAGGAGGAAGAAAGCAGGGTTATCATCTATAAAAAGTGAACTTAATCAAAATGAATATGTTGCGCTGTCTAATAGTGCATGAATCAATCATCCAGTGCTTGAGAAATAAATTAATAAATTCATAAAAATGAAAAAATATATGAATAAATAGTGATTATATAAATACATAAAACGTCCAACAAACAGGACATTGAAGGAAGTGAATAGAGTGCCAAAATATGAAGTGCTCTAATTGAGCACATAAAATCAGCCATGAATATCCAGTGCTTCCACTCTTCACCATTCTACACTCCACCAAGGAAGATTTTGAAGCCTCTTACCAGAAACTTAGACCTCTATGAAAAGGTCTAACTACGCTTTCGGGAGATAACTCTCACTGGATGGATGGATCTCCTTAAAGGGTTGTTAGGCCTTTTCATAGAGGTCTAAATTTCTGGTAAGAGGCTTCAATATCCTCCATAGTGCACTGGGGGTGAAGAGTGGAAGCACTGGATATTCACTGCTGATTTTATGTGCACAATTAGAGCACTTCATATTTTGGCACTCTATTCACTTCCTTCATGAACTGTTGTCCTTTTTTTTTTTTGGACGTTTTTATGACTTTTGTTTTAAGCCTCTTACCAGAAACTTAGACCTCTATGAAAAGGTCTAACCAAGCTTTGAGGAGATCCATCCATCCAGTAAGGGTTCTCTCCCAAAGCATGGTTAGACCTTCATATTTTGGCACTCTATTCATTTCCTTTATGAGCTGTTGTCCTGTTTTTTTGGACATTTTATGTATTTATATAATCACTTTTTATTCAATTATTTTGCAAGCACTAGATGTTTGAATTAAGCACTATTAGACAGCACAACATATTAATTTTGATTAATTATTCAGTATTGGTATGTATAGATGCAATGAGTGCTGCTGTCTTTTTTCATGATCATTTTTCCAGACTTTATTTGTGTTGATCTTTGGTTGTAGCTACACTTCAGCACAAGATTATTTTTGCTATTTTAATCTGTAAAAAGTGACCAGGTAATTTGTTAAAAAGTTTCCTAACATTGGCCCAAAAGGATTTAAAGCCCAACTCTGAGAAATAAATCCACCCCCATTACCCACCTTCCCTCACACCTGGCTATTTTTTTTGCTTTTAACCTTCACAACCCATAAATCTTACCTGAATCTGCTGTAATATGATCTCCAGGGAAGCTCTATCAGTAGTGGCAAGTATTAGCCTGACGCTTCTCTCCAGTATTATCACTGGTCTATAGGGATGAGCTTCGTGTTCGAGTCGAACATACGTTCGACTCGAACATCGGCTGTTCGATCGTTCGACGAAGATCGAACGATTTGGGCCGTTCGCGCCAAATTCGAGTGACGCGAACGGCCCACAATGCACTACGCCATCGCAGTGTCATCCAGGCGCTGTGATTGGCCAAGCATGCACTGTGACCCCGCATGCTTGGCCAATCACAGCGCCGGCAGCGAGGAGAGCAATGATTGGCCACAGGCAGGATGCCTGTGGCCAATTATTGCTGAGGGTGTTTAGTACACGCCCCACACTATAAAAGGCCGCCAGCACGGCGGCCTAGTGTAGTGTGTTCCGGAGCAGGGATAGAGCAGCATAGGCAGGGACAGTGACTGTTATTTCTTTCTTGCTTAACCTGGATTCCTTTAGTTTAGGGAAAGAGAAGGATAGGTAGGGAGAGTGTCAGTGTGTTTTGTGCTTGTGCTATAGTGTGCTTAAAAAAAACATTTATTCTAGGGACAGAAAACTGTAGGTAGGGACAGTGTCAGTTTCTTTCACTCTGCAAGTCCTTGTTTCCAGGGACCTGGAAGGACAGTGAGTGAATTGTCCTTGTGCTATATTGTGCTTAAAAAAACATTTATTCTAGGGACAGAAAACTGTAGGTAGGGAGAGTGTCAGTTTCTTTCACTCTGCAAGTCCTTGTTTCCAGGGACCTGTAAGGACAGTGAGTGAATTGTCCTTGTGCTATATTGTGCTTAAAAAAAACATTTATTCTAGGGACAGAAAACTGTAGGTAGGGAGAGTGTCAGTTTATTTCACTCTGCAAGTCCTTGTTTCCAGGGACCTGGAAGGACAGTGAGTGAATTCTCCTTGTGCTATATTGTGCTTAAAAAAAACATTTATTCTAGGGACAGAAAACTGTAGGTAGGGACAGTGTCAGTTTCTTTCACTCTGCAAGTCCTTGTTTCCAGGGACCTGTAAGGACAGTGAGTGAATTGTCCTTGTGCTATATTGTGATTAAAAAAAACATTTTTTCTAGGGACAGAAAACTGTAGGTAGGGAGAGTGTTTTTTTTCTTTCACTCTGCAAGTCCTTGTTTCCAGGGACCTGTAAGGACAGTGAGTGAATTGTCCTTGTGCTATATTGTGCTTAAAAAAAACATTTATTCTAGGGACAGAAAACTGTAGGTAGGGAGAGTGTCAGTTTATTTCACTCTGCAAGTCCTTGTTTCCAGGGACCTGGAAGGACAGTGAGTGAATTGTCCTTGTGCTATATTGTGATTAAAAAAAACATTTATTCTAGGGACAGAAAACTGTAGGTAGGGAGAGTGTCAGTTTATTTCACTCTGCAAGTCCTTGTTTCCAGGGACCTGGAAGGACAGTGAGTGAATTGTCCTTGTGCTATATTGTGATTAAAAAAAACATTTTTTCTAGGGACAGAAAACTGTAGGTAGGGAGAGTGTTTTTTTTCTTTCACTCTGCAAGTCCTTGTTTCCAGGGACCTGTAAGGACAGTGAGTGAATTGTCCTTGTGCTATATTGTGCTTAAAAAAAACATTTATTCTAGGGACAGAAAACTGTAGGTAGGGAGAGTGTCAGTTTATTTCACTCTGCAAGTCCTTGTTTCCAGGGACCTGGAAGGACAGTGAGTGAATTGTCCTTGTGTTATATTGTGATTAAAAAAAACATTTTTTCTAGGGACAGAAAACTGTAGGTAGGGAGAGTGTTTTTTTTCTTTCACTCTGCAAGTCCTTGTTTCCAGGGACCTGTAAGGACAGTGAGTGAATTGTCCTTGTGCTATATTGTGATTAAAAAAAACATTTTTTCTAGGGACAGAAAACTGTAGGTAGGGAGAGTGTTTTTTTTCTTTCACTCTGCAAGTCCTTGTTTCCAGGGACCTGTAAGGACAGTGAGTGAATTGTCCTTGTGCTATATTGTGCTTAAAAAAAACATTTATTCTAGGGACAGAAAACTGTAGGTAGGGAGAGTGTCAGTTTATTTCACTCTGCAAGTCCTTGTTTCCAGGGACCTGGAAGGACAGTGAGTGAATTGTCCTTGTGCTATATTGTGATTAAAAAAAACATTTTTTCTAGGGACAGAAAACTGTAGGTAGGGAGAGTGTTTTTTTTCTTTCACTCTGCAAGTCCTTGTTTCCAGGGACCTGGAAGGACAGTGAGTGAATTCTCCTTGTGCTATATTGTGCTTAAAAAAAACATTTATTCTAGGGACAGAAAACTGTAGGTAGGGAGAGTGTCAGTTTATTTCACTCTGCAAGTCCTTGTTTCCAGGGACCTGTAAGGACAGTGAGTGAATTGTCCTTGTGCTATATTGTGATTAAAAAAAACATTTTTTCTAGGGACAGAAAACTGTAGGTAGGGAGAGTGTTTTTTTTCTTTCACTCTGCAAGTCCTTGTTTCCAGGGACCTGTAAGGACAGTGAGTGAATTGTCCTTGTGCTATATTGTGCTTAAAAAAAACATTTATTCTAGGGACAGAAAACTGTAGGTAGGGAGAGTGTCAGTTTATTTCACTCTGCAAGTCCTTGTTTCCAGGGACCTGGAAGGACAGTGAGTGAATTGTCCTTGTGCTATATTGTGATTAAAAAAAAACATTTTTTCTAGGGACAGAAAACTGTAGGTAGGGAGAGTGTTTTTTTTCTTTCACTCTGCAAGTCCTTGTTTCCAGGGACCTGTAAGGACAGTGAGTGAATTGTCCTTGTGCTATATTGTGATTAAAAAAAACATTTTTTCTAGGGACAGAAAACTGTAGGTAGGGAGAGTGTCAGTTTCTTTCACTGTGAAAGTCCTTGTTTCAAGGGACAGAGAAGGACACCTGAAGGTAGCCCTTATTGCTTTTTTCCCATCTCCCTGCAGGCCATCTATTAGAATGTCTGGAAGGCAAACAAGGAGAGGCAGACAGTCAGGAGGCAATAAAAGAGGGCAAGCAGGCTCTGTGTCTGGGGGCAACAGTGCTGGTCGTGGACGCGGTGCATTGTCATCAGCACATGGCCATGGGACACGCTTGTCCTTCTTTTCGGCAGCTGGACATGTTGAGCCACATCATGCCGAAGACTTGGTAGAGTGGATGACCAAGCCCTCCTCCTCCTCCTCATCCTCTCTCACCCAGGCTCAGGGTACTGGAAAAGCAGCTGCCAAAGCGTCGTCTTCCCTGGTATCAATGTCAGACAAATCATCAGTCACTCCTTCCCTAGACCCACCATGTCCTCCTCCTGAGGAGTCCCCCGAACTGTTTCAGCACAGTGTTGGGTACATGCTCCAGGAGGATGCCCAGCGTTTCGAAGGGTCTGATGATGAAACCCAGCTAGAGGAAGGCAGTAGCGTGAGAGCAGACAGAGGGGATGCTCAAGAAGGACACCAATCTGGCAGTCATGTTCCAGCAGCTGCAGCATACTGCCAGATTGGCTCCAGTGAAGAGGAGGGAGGGGATGATGAGGTCACTGACTCCACGTGGGTGCCTAATAGGAGAGAGGAGGAGGAGGAGGATGAGGAGGAGGCACATCTCCAACGAGGCAGGATGCCCTTTGGTGGCCAGCGTAAGGGCAGTACACCGACGGAATCACACCGCAGAGCTCCGCCTGTGCAGGGCGCTGCCTCTGCCCGTCATTCAAAAAGTTCTTTGGTGTGGGCCTTTTTTGAGGCTAGTGCATCAGATCGCACAGCTGCTGTTTGCAACATATGTCTCAAGCGTATATCGCGTGGCCAAAACATCAGCCGCTTGGGTACCACATGCCTGACCAGACATATGTTGACCTGCCATGCAGCTCGTTGGCAAGCCTACCTCAAAGACCCACACCAAAGAACAAAGCGGACCTCTCCTTGCACCGCATCAGCTGGGATCTCCAACCCCACTATAACTTCAGTCCTCTCTGAAACATGCACTGAGAGGAATGAAGGTGTAGAATTAGGTGTGTCACAGCCAAGTACTTGCGCCCACTCTGCTAGCAGTACACCGACGTCCGATTCTAGCAGGCAAATTTCCCTGCCCCAGCTGCTGGACCGTCGAAAGAAGTTCACTCCCAGCCATCCACATGCCCAGCGGTTGAATGCTAGCTTGGCTAAATTGCTAGCGCTTCAACTGCTGCCTTTTCAGTTGGTAGACTCGGCCCCCTTCCGTGAGTTTGTGCAATGTGCAGTTCCTCAGTGGCAGGTTCCCAAACGCCACTTTTTCTCACGGAAGGCTATTCCGGCTCTCTACCGGCATGTGGAAGGCAATGTCTTGGCCTCGCTGGACAGGGCGGTCAGCGGTAAGGTGCATATTACCGCTGACTCATGGTCCAGCAGGCATGGACAGGGACGTTACCTTTCTTTCACGGCCCATTGGGTCACTCTTTTGGCAGCTGGGAAGGATTCAGGACAAGGTGCAGTAGTGTTGGAGGTTGTCCCACCGCCACGCCTCCAAAATGCTACTACTGGTTGTGACACACCTCTCTCCTCCACCCCCTCCTCTTCTTCTTCCTCCATGGCCTCTTCCTGTGGTTTGTCCTATGAACCAGCGGTGCTCCGTAGCCGTTCACGGGGCTACGCAAGTACGCAGGCAAAAAGATGCCATGCCGTGCTTGCGCTGGTGTGTTTGGGGGACAGAAGCCACACTGGGGCAGAGGTCCTGTCTGCTCTGCAGGGCCAGGCCGAGAGGTGGTTGACGCCACGCCAGCTTAAGCCAGGAATGGTGGTTTGCGACAATGGCACCAACCTCCTCTCCGCCCTCCGACAGGGACAACTGACCCATGTGCCCTGTGTGGCTCACGTCCTTAACCTGGTGGTGCAGCGCTTCTTGGGCAGGTACCCGGGCTTACAGGATGTCCTGAGGCAGGCCAGGAAAGTCTGTGTGCATTTCCGCAGATCTTATAATGCCAGTGCTCGCCTGGCTGAGCTGCAAAAGGAGTTGAACCTGCCCAAGAACCGCCTTATATGTGACATGCCCACCAGGTGGAACTCAACGTTGGCCATGCTGCAGCGGCTGCACACGCAGCAGAGGGCCATCAATGAGTACCTGTGCGACTACGGCACCAGGACAGGGTCAGGGGAGCTTGGTTTTTTTTCTGCACGCCAGTGGGGCATGATCAGGGATGCATGCACTGTCCTGGCACCATTTGAGGAGGCCACGAGGATGGTGAGCAGTGACAGTGCATGCATCAGTGACACTGTACCTCTTGTCCACCTGTTGGAGCACACGCTGCGTGGAATAATGGACAGGGCACTTGAGGCAGAACAGAGGCAGGAAGAGGAGGACTTCCTTGCCTCTCAAGGCCCCCTTTACCCAGACAGTGTTCCTTCTGTCCCACCCATCGCACAGGAAGAGGAGGAGGAGGAGGAGGAGGAGGATTGTGTCAGCATGGAGGTGGAGGCTGGCACTCAGCATCATCAGCAGCAGTCTTTTAGGGATGATTTACAGTCCCAAGAAACCAGTGGACTTGTACGTGGCTGGGAGGAGGTGGCTGCGGATCATGTCGTCCTTAGTGACCCAGAGGACTCCGGAGCGAATGCCTCAGCAAACCTACGCTGCATGGCCTCCCTGATCCTGCAAAGTCTGCGGAAGGAACCTCGTATTCTTCGGATCAAGGAGAGGGACCATTACTGGCTGGCCACTCTCCTTGATCCACGGTACAAGGGTAAGGTTGCGGACCTTATGTTACCGTCGCAGAGGGAGCAGAGGATGAGACAACTCCGGGAGGCCTTGCAGAAAGGTCTGTGCAACGCGTTCCCAGAGACTGGGAGGTTGCAAACTCCTGGTCCTGGACAACGAGTTGCTGAGGCTTCGGCCAGTCAAAGAAGGAGCGGTGGGGAAGGTGGCCGTCTGACTGATGCGTTCAGACAATTCTTTAGTCCGCAGCCCCAAAGTATGATCGGTTCCAGCAACCATCGCCAGCGTCTGATAAACATGGTGCAGGAATATCTAGGGGCAAGGTCAGACTTGGACACCTTCCCCACCGAAAATCCTCTGGCTTACTGGGTCTTGAGGATGGATCACTGGCCAGAGCTTGCACAGTATGCAATTGAGCTACTGGCCTGTCCTGCATCCAGCGTTCTTTCGGAACGCACATTCAGTGCTGCTGGAGGATTTGTCACGGATCACAGGGTGCGCCTGTCCACCGACTCGGTTGATCGACTGACTTTCATCAAGATGAACCAGTCTTGGATCACCACCAGCTACCACACACCTGATGCTGATATAACAGACTAATTGATTTTAACATGTCACATCCCTTCAAGACTGATGCTGATGCTGAGTGCCTGTGCTGTTATGTTGACTGGCTATCCTCCTCCTCCGAGTCCTCAATGATACGATTGATGATGATAGCTTGTAAGATCATTTTTGTTTATGGGTGCCGCCACCAGTGCCTAACGCCCAATTTTTCAGCCCCTGTTTAACAGGGGCGTGTAATTACAATTTTTGAAGCAATACTTTGCAACAGGGCTCATTGCTGTGCTCCAAGTACAGTATCTGTGAGGAGTTGCAGTGTTGTGCCACCAGTGCCTAAGGCCCAATTTTTCAGCCCCTGTTTAACAGGGGCGTGTCATTACAATTTTTGAAGCAATACTTTGCAACAGGGCTCATTGGTGTGCTCCAAGTACAGTATCTGTGAGGAGTTGCAGTGTTGTGCCACCAGTGCCTAAGGCCCAATTTTTCAGCCCCTGTTTAACAGGGGCGTGTCATTACAATTTTTGAAGCAATACTTTGCAACAGGGCTCATTGCTGTGCTCCAAGTACAGTATCTGTGAGGGGTTGCAGTGTTGTGCCACCAGTGCCTAAGGCCCAATTTTTCAGCCCCTGTTCAACAGGGGCATGTAATTACAATTCTTGATCTAATAATTCACAGCAGGGCCCATTGCTGCACCCACCAAGAGTAACTGTCAGGGCTTACAGTGTTGTGGCACCAGCACCACCATCAAAGGCCCAATTTTTACTACCACTGTTCAACAATTATATGTAATTAAAATTCCTGATATAATAGTTGACAGCAGGGCGTTCCAGCACCAACCAAGAGTAACTGTGAGTGCTTACAGTGTTGTGCCAACACCAACAACTAAGGGGCCTATTTCTGCAGAGTATATACGGCAGGTCCCTACTTTCAAACATCCAACTTACAAACGACTCCTACTTGCAAACGCAAGAAGACAACAGGAAGTGAGAGGAAATCTACCACTAGGAAGGAAAATTCTCTCCTGTAAGAATAAATATGGGAGAAAGGTGTCTCCTCTGTACTGATGCTTTATCAGCAATCCTTGTTTCAAGAAAAACACCACATTTCAAAAACAGTTGTCATTGGGACGGAAAGTGAGGTGAAATGTTCTGAACAGGGGCACAGACAGCAAAACAAATGTTACAGGGGTGATAACCCTTACCTATGTTTTCCAAAAAGTTTAAAAATAGATTTTTGGTCTGGAGCTACACTTCAACAATGTACCTGTTCAAAATTACAAACAGACTCTACATAAGAACAAACCTACAGTCCCTGTCTTGTATGCACCGCCTGTATAGGGCTGTTCAGAGTATATAGGGCCTTTTTTATTTTATGTGCGGGGTTCCCCTTAATATCCATACAAGACCCAAAGGGGCTGGTAATGGGCTGGGGTAGGGGGGGGTCATGGGGTAGCTATGCCATTTTTCTTAAAGAATTTCATCCATATTACCGGGACCAGACATTACATTAAAGCCGCAAGCAGTTTTAAATGGCTTTTTTTTCCTTTAGAAATGTTATTTTGTGCAGGGACAGTTCTAAACACGGGAAACACGTGGCACTTCACAGGCATACTTTAGACACCCCCCAGGTACGATATTTAAAGGAATATTTGACTTTTTTTTTTTCACTTTATGCATCATTAAAATGACTGCTCCCGAAAAACGACCGTTTTTAAAACTTCTTTTTGCATTGATACATGTCCCCTGGTGCAGAACCCGGGTTCCCAAACCCTTTTTAGGACAATAACATGCATAATAGTTGTTATAATTAGCACTTTAGAATTCGAACGTTCGCATCCATTGTATTTAATAGGGTTCTAATGTTCGTTCGAACTTTCGGTCCGTTCGCGGGTTCTGGTGCGAACCGAACCCGGGGGTGTTCGGCTCATCACTACTGGTCTATATGACTGATGTTGTGTCCACCTCTGACATGACTTCACTCTTAAGTGCTATAGGACCCTATAAAGACCCTGTGATGGACTCTTGTGGCAGCCATTGGGCAACACCAGGAAGCAACTTGGGCATTGCAGACTGGATCTTCACACCATAGAGAAAAAGAAAAAAGACATGATACTGGGCTTGTTACTTGACCTGTGTTTTAGATAAGTAGTTTTGGTTTTCAAATAGATTTATAATATATATATATATATATATATATATATTATTTCTATTTTTATTTGTCTTTTTAGTTTTATTTTATTAGCATTTATATATTATTATTTTTTTTCATTTAGTATTTTTTCTAATTTGTTGGTATAATTTCAAACATTTTTAACCATCATAGTCCATTAAATATTTTTTTTTTTTTTAGTTTGGAGCTTTATATTTGATTGCCTGTCAGGGGAGCTCATTTTAAATATCAATTGCTTATTTAAAGCGTAACTCCACTTTTGTTGAGAAAAATTCATTCCCCCCTGGGTGATCTCTGTTCATTGCAAGAATTATAACAACCTTTGTTGCAGATTCCTACCTTTTGTTATACTGAAGAAATCCATGTGTGTTTGTCTGTGCCTCTGGGCTAAGTGAGTCTAGTGGGAGTGGTTTCATAATTATCAGTCAGCTGTGGCAGCTGCAGGGCACTAATGAGGAAATCTGCTGGGCCTGCATCCCTCCAGACATGTTCCTATTGAAAATATCTCTCCAAAAATTTTATTTTTGTTTCAGGAGATGCCTGAAATCTGACTTGTATCTTAGGCACACACAAGCAGGAAATTATGTTTCTGTGGAGTGGTCAGTACACATTCTGTCTACAGAGCAACTCCATGTACAGTAGCCGTATTGCTTTGCATTTATAAAAAATTACAGCGGCTGCAGAATGAAAAGGAAAAGTAATTTTTAATAACATATAATTACAATATGATTAGTGTCACAATTGTACATGCTATATTATTTTTTCTTTATTTTCTATTTTTTTCCCCCAGGAAAGTTGAATTACCCTTTAACATTTCTATTATGTCTGTGAATTGAATGTAATATGACATTGTAAATGAGGAAGGAGTTAGCTTGGGTGTATTTGAAGCTGAGAACACCTAAGAGGATATGGGATCATGATCATGTGAATGGATTGGGTCCACGCATAACTATTTAATTCAACTGAGAGGCCGGGAATCTTTGTCTTTGATAATGCCCTGTGGGAGGGGCGAAACATGTCAACGGCTCCTCTGTGACATCACGTCCGGCGAGCGGTGGAACGCAGGCGAGGTAGTAAGAGAACCAGGCTGCTTCCTGGAATGAGTGGCCTTTCTTTGCATAATTAAATCAATGCACTTTTTACTCTGCTACATTGTAAGTGAGATTTCAACTTTTTAATGGAAATAAACCAAAATGTTCTACACTATATGGGTTCTCTTTCCTTATGTAAGAGTCTGAATTACAAAGGAAGATACATATGAAGTGTTATCTCATCTCCCTGCTAACCAGTCTAAGCCTGATTGACCCACATGCAGTACTGCTAAGGGGTCCATTCCATCTGGTGAGTTCGAGCACAAAAGGGTGTGTGTGAAGCACTGCTCACTTGTGTGATTTGTGAGCACTACAGCACTTTGGAATATTGTTTGCACAGTAGCACTTTTGAAGAAAATTGTGTTGGGGACTGTTTATACATTTTAAACACAGACTTTCACTGGCTACATGCTTTTCAGTTTTTTTGGACATTTTTGGATTTTTTCACTTGTATTCATTTTATTCTGTTTGTATATGCACAACACTTGCACTTTAGTAATTTGTATAGCACTTTGGGTTTGTTTGCGCTGTGGTTTGCATTTTTACATAGATTCTCTCATTGTTGCGGCTAGAGAAATGCTCAGGTTGACCAAAGAACTTTTGCTGTAAGCTGTTGGGTGGTATATAATATTCAAGCAATGCCAGGACAGGTCAGTTGTCCCTTTTGTATTCCAATGCTAAATATTCAAGTTTGACTGCAGTGTCCAATTAATTATAGAAAGTAATGATCCAGCATCTGGCCAGAATTACATTTGAAGCTGCATCTCCCTGACCTATATACATCTTTAGAATGACTTTATTCCCTTGGCTGAACCATTTTTATCCAGAGCAATAGCACCTTGGGAAGTATCATGGAAATGAAAACACAGTTATAATTGATCACACGGTTTTACTGTCTGGTCAGTGTTAAATCCCACATAAAATGGAGTTAGCGAAAACTAGGAGAAGGTTCTGAAAGTGGAGATTTTATGGTTAGGCCATAAGAATTTTATAGTGGAGCACAGGGAGCTCTTATTAAAATAATGGCAATGATTATACTTTCTTGTTCATTAAAATGCTGCAGTTAATCTATGGAGAGATAATGACGATGAAAAGCAAGGGGCAAAATAGAATAAAACTGGATATGCAGTGAATGCTTTCATTATTCCAGCAATACATAATCATTTTCTAGGGCATCTTGCTTATGAGTAGATTCTTTGTATTGTTATCAGAGTCTCTGTATACAAACCCCTTCCAACCTTTCCACCATTCCTTAAAATCATTTTCAGGTCCCAAGTAATCCCTGATACAAATTTAGGCAAGTTGTGGAGGTAGGTAAGACACAAAGGAGATGTGTAAATAGAAAGTCTTAAGGCCCGTACACACGGTCTGACTTTTTGCCAACAAACTACAAAATGAGCAAGTTTTCCAAAAAATCCGACCGTGTGTACGCTCCATCAGACAAACTTTTTCGGTTTTCATCGGACAAAAGTTCGCTCTGCAAACGGACAAACTTTTTGGCAACAAAAGTCAGATGGTGCAAAGTCCGACCGTGTGTACTGAAATCCATCGCACTTTTTTACCCGAGGTACAAATACGCATGCCCAGAACCAATGTTAAAATCAACCAACAATAGCAGAAGTTGACCAAAGGGTGGCGGTAAAGAGCAGAAAATAGCAGAAAAAACACGTGATGTTGGGAAAGTTTTGGGAAAGTTTGCAGAAAAGTCTTGCCATGTGTATGCTATGGGTGTGCCCGGCCAACTCCCTTCGGACAAAAATCCACGGAAAAGTTTGTTTGAAGTTCGACCGTGTGTATGAGGCTTTAGAAACTCCAACTGGTTGTATAACAATCTTTTTTTTAGTATATGGCATACGTCACCGCCAACTGGTTTCTGGAGATTTGGTTTTCCCCTTCTACAGCGCCATGGTGGTGTTTGATCTGTTGGTTGTGGCAACTGCAGTATGAATCTAAAGCCTCGTACACACGGTCGGACTTCAAACAAACTTTTCTGTGGATTTTTGTCCGAAGGGAGTTGGCCGGGCACACCCATAGCATACACACATCTGGACTTTTCTGCAAACTTTCCCAAAACTTTCCCGACATCACGTGTTTTTTCTGCTGTTTTCTGCTCTTTACCGCCACCCTTTGGTCAACTTCTGCTATTGTTGGTTGATTTTAACATTGGTTCTGGGCATGCGTGCTTGTACTTCGGACAAAAGTCCGATGGATTTCTGTACACACAGCAGGACTTTGCACCGTAGGACTTTTGTTGTCGAAAAGTTTGTCCGTTTGCAAAGCGAACTTTTGTCCGATGAAAACCGAAAAAGTTTGTCCGATGGAGCGTACACACAGTAGGATTTTTTTTAAAACTTGCTAATTTTGAAGTTTGTTGTTAAAACGTCCTACCGTGTGTATAGGGCTTTAAAATGGAACTATAGGCAAAACTTTTTTCTCATTCTGGATAGAGCAAGGGAAGGTGATATGTCAATTTTTTTTCGCCATCTATGTCCCATTGCAGAGATTTCCCTTCACTTCCTGTCCCATAGCCAAACAGAAGTGAGGAGAAATCTCTGCAAATTAAAGGAATTCCTTGGGGACCCCCAGACCATCAGGTCCACTGGGTGAATGATTAGTGCATGTATTTAGCCTAATGCAGGAAAAGCATTAAGGTAAAAAATGTTTTGACTTCAGAACCACTTTAAAGGAAAATGTCCCTAAAAGAGACAACAATGGCAATAAAAATGTGACAGAGACCGTAATCCTTTCCAATGTATCTAAAGAGCAGGGATGAGCCGAACACCCCCCTGTTCGGTTCGCACCAGAACCTGCGAACAGACAGAATGTTCGCGTGAACTTTAGAACCCTATTAAATACAATGGACTCGAACCTTCGAAATCTAAAGTGCTAATTATAAAGGCTAATATGCAATTTATTGTCCTAAAAAGTGTTTGGGGACCCAGGTCCTGCCCCATGGGACATGTATCAATGCAAAAATAAATTTAAAAAATTTACATTTTTACGGGAGCAGTGATTTTAATAATGCTTAAAATGAAAAAATAAAAGTGAAATTTTCCTTTAAATTTCGTACCTGGGGGGTGTGTATGATATGCATGTCGCGCTTGTTTCCCTTGCTTAGAACTGTCCCTGCACAAAATGTAATTTCTGAAGAAAAAAAAGTCATTTAAAACTCACTCGCGGCTATAATGAATTGTCGGCTCCCGGCAATACATAGAAAAGTCATTGATAAAAAAAAAAAAAAAAAGTGTGGGGGTTCCCCCAAATTCAATTACCAGGCCCTTCAGGTCTGGAATGGATATTAAGGGGAACCCCGCCGCAAATTAAAAAAAAAATGCGTGCGGTTCCCCCTAAATATCCATACCAGGCCCTTCAGATCTGGCATGGATTTTAAGGGGAACTCCACCCCAAATAAAAAAAAAATGGCGTGGAGTCCCCCCAAAAATCCATACCAGACCCTTATCCGAGCACGCAACCTGGCAGGCCGCAGGAAAAGAGGGGGGGACGAGAGAGCGCCCCCCCTCCTGAACCGTACCAGGCCACATGCCCTCAACATGGGGAGGATGTCCCCATGTTGATGGGGACAAGGGCCTCATCCCCACAACCCTTGCCCGGTGGTTGTGGGGGTCTGCGGGCAGGGGGCTTATCGGAATCTGGAAGACCCCTTTAACAAAGGGGACCCCCAGATCCCAGCCCCCCCTATGTGAATTGGTAAGGGGTACATTGTACCCCTACCATTTCACGAACAAAGTGTAAAAAAATGTAAAAAAAAAAAACACACAAACACCTTGGAAAAGTCCTTTATTAAAAAAATAAATGAAAAAACATTCCAGCGATGAAATCCAGTGTCCCGCGGCGATCCGATGTCCAGCGTTGTCCGACAATTAAACCATAGTAGAAGTCCAAAGACTAATAGCAGATAACAACCAAATAGTCCATAAAAATAAGGTCACAGTCCACAGACATGGGAAGATGACATACTGCGATGACCAAAAGCCCAGATATCTTGCAAACGGACAAGGTGTACAAAGTAGATAATCATCCGGGAGTGCTTTCAACCTTTGGATAGTGGGGGGAGAAATGGATACTCTTACCCGCAGATGTGGACCCAACTCACCACACGGCGGTGGGTCAATCAGGCTTGTATCCACCGATTGTGAAACTGGGAGTATGGATCCTCCGATCACCTCCTCCTTCTGCTGACAGTACATCCAAAAGGGCTAGTAACTCCGGGGATTGATGGGAAGCTGGATGTTGAACGATCCAATACCCAGACCGTGGGTAAGATAAAAAACCTTTTGTGTGTAGCAGCCTCCCCAGCACCTTACTAATACTTACCTGAGCCCCATCTCAATGTCCACAAATGTCTAAGCCGTCTGGGACACTCCTCCTGATTGGCTCCCGTGGCTGTCAATCAAAGTCAGTCAGCCAATCAGGAGATAGAGGGGGCGGGGCCGGGCCGGGGGTCCGTGTCAGACATGGAGCTGTGACTCAGCTCGGGTGCCCCCATAAGAAGCTGCTGACTGTGGGGACACTCGATAGGAGGGAGGGACCAGGAGCAGCAAAGAGAGACACAAGAAGAAGAGGATCCAGGCTGCGCTGTGCAAAATCAACTGTACAGAGGAGTTTACAGAGAACTGTACATGTTTGTTATTATTTTTATTTTTTTTAACAAGACTTTACAATCACTTTAAAAAGGATAGACTCTACTTGCCTTTAAATGGATAGCACATGCTCTAGATATACCTACAGAATCAACAACTTTATGAACAGGGGCAGACACACCATTTGTGCAAACTGTGCTTCTGCTCATAGGCCTCTGGGATTATTGGCCCACTTTTACATAATTGTAGTAGGGTGGGTGCCAGGATCCTTCCAATTGTCATGTAGACCTAGACACTTCCTATGAGCATGTGATAAGCAGGAATTTCCTTTTGATGTCATAGTGAAAGAAGTGAAGGGTCTGTTTTTCATTATAAACTCTTATGCCCCATACACACGAGCGGAATTTCCGCCAGCAAAAGTCTGATGTGAGCTTTTCATCGGAAAATCCGACCGTGTGTATGCTCCATCAGACTTTTGCTGTCGGAATTTCCACCAGCAAAAGTTTAAGAGCAGGATTTTTTTCCGTTGGAAAAATTGAGAACCTATCGGAAAATCCGTTCGTCTGTATGCAATTCCGATGGGGAAAAAAAACATGCATCCTCGGAAACAATTCGACGCATGCTCGGAAGCATTGAATTTCTTTTTCTCGCCTCGTCGTAGTGTTGTACGTCACCGCGTTCTTAACGCTCGAAAGTTCAGAGAACTTTTGTGTGATCGTGTGTATGCAAGCCAAGCTTGAGTGGAATTCCATCAGAAAAACCATCCAACTTTTTTCCGACCGAAATTCCGCTCATTAGAGAGCTCAAGTACTGCAAAGACTACTTTCTATCTCCATTTATCTGATCTACATTATATAGCCAAAGTTTGTGAACAACCGATCCCCACACATACAATATATGACCAAATGTATACAAACACCTCTTCGGAATATTGAATTCAGATGTTTCCAGTAAAGTGTATTGCTAATGATAGAGCATTTTTTACATCTGTGTTCTTCTAACCTTGTGGCAACAGTTTCGGTAAGTCCCTTTTCTCTTTTAGCATGATGGTAACATTTTGTACAAAGCCTGTTCCATAAAGGAATGTTCCGATGGGTTTGGTGTGGAAGAACTTGAGTGGTCCGCATAGAACCTTGATTTCAACATCACTGAAAACCTTTGGGATCTTCCCCAGCTCTTCCCATCCAACACTGCACAACATTTTTTTTGGCTGAATTGCCACAAATTCACATAGACATACTCCAGAATCTTATGGAAATCCTTTCTGGAAAGAATGGAGGCTGTTGTAGCCGGAATAATAACGACCATGGTTTTGGAATGGGATGTCCAACAACCTCATGTCGAGTGACCATAAATGTTTGCCCATATAGAGTATCTATCTATAGTAAATAATTGTTGTACTTGGGCAGTAGTTGAATTGGGGGCCCAAAAACTGTTCTTACAAAGCATGACTAAGTCCACTACTGCTAGTTTACCCCAGTTGGCTTTACCCAGCATAATACGTAGAAGGCAGGGAAGATTTATTAGGTTTCAGATTCCATAATGCATACTGTTTTTAATATTTATGGATAATAAATTATTTACTTTTTAATGGAGGTTTGACTTTATGTAAATCAGAGTGGTATATGTAGGACAATTGATTGAGCTGTATTAATGTATCCCTTGAGCAGTATTTGTACCTAATAAATCGTTTCTGTCCTTTTGATATAGTAAAAGAAAGTTCACCCGGAGCTTACCCCATACCTTTCTAAATGCTATAACAACAAAGGCAATCCAGACTCACACAGGACAGCCGAAAAATTCTTCATGTGTCTGTACCAGATACAACAAAAAGGAGAAATAGCTGCCAGCTCCCTCAGTTAAGAACTAGCATGGTAGATGCTCGTGGGAGAAATGGTTCTCAGCAATTGCTTAGTCCTAATTGCTTGGTACTCATCCAGTTAGCCTGTAAAAAAAAAACGAATTATTTTTCGTATTTTTTTTTATTTGTATTTTCCTATTCCTTGCTTTTTAATTGATTTTTTTTAATTTTACATTTATATACATAATATATCAATATAATCTATACTATACATATATATATACATATATATATATATATATATATATATATGTACATATATATATATATATGTAGCGGCCACCTCCACTCCCCTCTTTGTCTCGTCTCGTCTTTCTCTTGTCTAGGGGTATCTTAGAGGGGAGGGAGCGGGGACACCACGCCTGGCTTCCACCACAGGTGCGGTATAAGCAACGGTTTTGTATTACCTTCGGGTCAGTGCTGTGCACCTGAATCCTCCCTCCAAGAGTCACCGTGAACCATGTCCGTTAGAAAATGAGCTCCACACCATTAAAGTTCAACACTCCTTTATTCTCCTCGTCTGAACACAAACAGTTGAACTCCCTTGATAGAACAGAACAGAAAAGGAGGTGTGGATGCAAACAGGCCCAGACACAATGTAAGTTGCCACTTCCCTTCCTAGAAGTGTGTCCTGGTCTCCGCACGAGGGTAGATTTCCTTCCAGGCGGTCTCCGACGAGAGACTCAATTGTCACCGGCAATATGCTGCACCGGGTCTTCAAATGAGGAGCTCCCCCCGGTCCATTGCGCCTTCCGGATTCAGGTTCCCAATCCCTGGGTACCCTAGGATCTCCTTCC
Source organism: Rana muscosa (assembly GCA_029206835.1). NCBI lineage: Eukaryota > Metazoa > Chordata > Amphibia > Anura > Ranidae > Rana > Rana muscosa. Next base: position 343,559,186 of record CM055119.1, read on the forward strand.
CTTGCGGAACCCAGTGTTGGGCACTGAGCTCCGGACCTCCATCTAAGTACCTCACCCCAGGCTAAAGGTGCCCGGGATGGAACTCGACCTTCGCTGTCCTCTGGGCCTAAGCCACCCAGAGGAGCGGCACGACCCACCGTCCGCAAGCTGAAGGTGCCTGGGACTTTGACCCCGTGACCAAGATGGCCGGCCCCCTTTATACCCTCTCCCAGCAAGCACGGCGCGTTCCCCGCCCCACCATACCGCTGCCGAGGGAGGACAAAAAGGAGGATGGCACACAGCGATAATCCAACCCAACCCAGGGTGACAGCGCCACCCAATGGGCCGCGGTGAATCACACATCACTGGTGTCACTTCCAAATTCAAATTTACACCCGGGAAAGTACATACCCGCTACACATATATATATATATATATATATATATATATATATATATATGAAAAGTTTGTGAACACCTGCACATCACAACTCCACGAGCTTGTTGGACATCCCACTCCAAGTCATGGGTATTAATATGAAGTTGCCTACCCCCCCCCCTTTTAAAGCTATAACAACTTCTAGTCTTCTGGAAGGCTTTCCATAAAATTCTTCATGTGTCTGTACCAGATACAACAAAAAGGAGAAATAGCTGCCAGCTCCCTCAGTTAAGAACTAGCATGGTAGATGCTTGTGGGAGAAATGGTTCTCAGCAATTGCTTAGTCCTAATTGCCTGGTACTCACCCAGCTAAAAAAGAAAAGGAAAGGAGAGCGTACCGACCTAGTGCATTACCAGATAAAATGATGTATTAAAATATATAAAAACAACAATGGTCCTACTCACAAAAAGAGCTTTCATATAGGCTTTTCTGGCAATCTGACTGAATCCCGTAGCGACTGCAACCAGGATAGGATGACCAGAGGGTCGGATGGTACCCCAAATTAGCTGGATGGCTGACGCGTTTCCAGGGTGCACTCCTTTCCTCAGAGCCTAGACGGTCCGTGATCTAGGCTCTGAGGAAAGGGGTGCACCCCGGAAACGCGTCAGCCATCCAGCTAATTTGGGGTACCATCCGACCCTCTGGTCATCCTATCCTGGTTGCAGTCGCTACGGGATTCAGTCAGATTGCCAGAAAAGCCTATATGAAAGCTCTTTTTGTGAGTAGGACCATTGTTGTTTTTATATATTTTAATAAAGCATTTTATCTGGTAATGCACTAGGTCGGTGCGCCCTCCTTTCCTTTTTTTTTTTTGCAGTTTTATGAACACCCATTGTTCTGAGGAGGGCTGCAAGATTCTAAAGTTTTGCCTTTTACAAAGGAATGGTCTACACCATCTGCATGCAGTAAAACATCAGCGCAGGAGTATTTTTTTGTTGTACTCACCCAGCTAGCCTGTAAAAAGAAACCTAATTATTTTTCGTATTTTTTGTATTTGTATTTTCCTATTCCTTGCTTTTTGATTGATTTGTTTTCATTTACATTTATATACATAATATATCAATATAATCTATACTATATATGTATATATATATATATATATATATATATATATATATATATATGTAGCGCACCAACCCCAGACTTTACCTGCTTTTCTTCTGCTTGGCTCCTCCACAGGAAAGACTGAGGCACACCGCACCACAAGCCCGTACCCTCCTGAATAGGGAGGTTGAGCGGTGTTAGTTTCTCGGGCCTGCTTGCAGCCAGTGTTTAAAAACCTCCAGTGCTGACCTCGTCTCTGTGGTATTCAGAAACAAGCCTTTAGTTCTCCCCAGTAAGCAACTGTCCACACCAACTGAAAGGTCCAACTCTTATTTATTCTTCTCAGCACAATAAACAGTCTCTTTGAGAGCAGACAGGTTGGGACAAGACACAGGTCAGATAAGGTGGGAGGAGGTCCAGGCACAAACTTGAATTGGGTTTTCTCCTGTTCTGATTAGCACAAACAGGCTTGGCGCACGGTCCCTGCCTCAGACCATGAAGTTGGTCACTGCCACTGACCGGGTGAAAAAGATGAAAGCCACTGCCACTGACCTTGGGTGCGTAGTGTCACTGCCACTGTGATTTAAAGAACACGCACTTCCTTCCGTTAATAAACTGGCCCGTTTTTAGGACAAGAACATCCCTCCGGAGAGTTACCAGAGGCCCCATCTGTCACCACGACTCTGCGCTGGGTCTTCAGAACGGGTCACCTCCCTGGCCTCCTCGTCCTGGATACGGGTCCCCTCGCAAGGCAGATCCCTGGGAGCCTCGGTCCCTGGCGGATCCCAGCCGAAGGCTGCTGGGCTCCGGCCCTTTCTCCAAAGTACCTCACCCCAGACTGAAGGTGTCTGGGATGGAACAGCAGCTCCATCTCTGGGCCTAGGGCACCCGGAGACAACCTGACCAGGCCTCCGGGCCTAGGGCACCCGGAGGCGACACACACGCACCCAGGCCTAAGGTGCCTGAGCACGGAACCGACCACCCCACTGGAAGATGGCCGCCCCCTTTTATATCCTCTCCTGACAGGCACAGCAGGTTCCCCGCCCGCCATACTGCTGCCAAGAGGGGACAAAAAAGGCACAACCTTGTACTGCGGTTCAAGCCGGGCCCATGGCAACAGTGCCACCTATAGGCCCCAGGGAACTACACACCAGTACCATCTCCCAGGGATAAAAATGGTCCATAAAAACCTAACAATTAGTGCATCTGAGCCTAGTTACCACTCAGATGCTTCCCCCTAAATGTAACCACCCGCTACATATATATATATATGAAAAGTTTGTGAACACCTGCACATCACAACTCCATGAGCTTGTTGGACATCCCACTCCAAGTCATGGGTTTTAATATGAAGTTGCCTACCCCCTCCCCCCCTTTTGAAGCTATAACAACTTCTAGTCTTCTGGAAAGGCCACCATAAAATTCTGAGATGTGTCTCTGGTAATCTGTGCCCATTCAGCAGTTAGAGCAATTTTGAGACAACATTATTCTAGGCAAAGTAACAGTAAATCTATCCGCCTTCGATGTGCTTCCCAAGTGATATCCAGAGCTCCCAGAAAATACCAGGTGGTTCTGGGGGAGCATGTGACCTTCTCCCCTTCCTATGAAAATGCAGTGTTCAGCCTAAACAGCTAATTGCCAACCTTGAACACTATCATGATAACCCTGTGTATGCTCCAACACAGAGATTACTCAAGGTTTAGGCTCCCAGCTCCAACAAAGGAACAGAGTGTCAGGGGAGTACGCAAAACATGAATATCAGTGGGTGATGAATACAGAGTCTCTTTAAAGTCTAATAACACTACAAACACATACACACACATAGTAGGGCAGGAGGCCATAAACATACCAATGTGTTTTTGGATTGTTGAAACCCCATGCTAACTGAAGGAGAATATATAAACTCTATGGCCTCGTACACACGACCGATTTTCTCGTCGTAAACAGTCAAGAAAAGTGCCGCGAGAGTTTTTTTGTCTAGAAAAACGTTCGTGTGTATGGTTTTACGACGAGAAACTTGACGAGAATCTCGACGAGAAAATAGAGAACCTGCTCTCTATTTTCTCGTCAGGAGTCCAGATTTCCTCGTCGTGTTTCTCGTCGGCCTGTTTTGTGACGAGAAAATGGTTCGTGTGTATGCTTTTACGACTCTTCCAAAAGTGCGCATGCTCACAAGCAACTATGAGACGGGAGCGCATCTTCTGGTAAAACAAGCCTTCATAATGGAGAGAGCACATTCGTCACGCTCATAAATATTTCATCGTTTAAATGTTCTGCATTGAATTCTTCGTTAGAATGTTACATTAATCAAAACGAGAGACCTTCTTTTGCTGCTGATATTCACACAGAGTTCTGCCTTATTTTTAACCTTTTTCATGCTGCTCTTTATAAGATTTATGTGTATTATATCGTGCAAGTTTTTAGGAATAATTTAAATGGTTAGATTTTTCAAAATGATGTTAATTATAATTTCTCAATGTTTTGATAGCGATCTCCCATTTAATTTTCTAATCTATATTTTTAAAATTTCACACCATGTTTTTGAGCTAATCAGATTTAGTTATTCTTTTGGGGGGGTGATATCTGTGCCTTTTATTGTCAGTCAAATGTATCTGCTTACTCCAAAGCTTGTTTTTTTTAATTTAAAAATACACATAGTCAAGTATGAACTTAAACAAAAAACACATTTATTCATGTTTATAAATTAAATAAAGAGAAGGCAGCGCTGGAGAAGCTGCTGCCATTTGTGCATCCCAGGGACCCCAGAGCACACAGCAACCCTGTGTGGACACTAAAATTGGGAGCTTGAGAAGGCCCACATTTCAGAACACAATCTGATGCTGGCCTCCCAGAGGTCAGGAACAGCAGCAGGTGAGATATATGTCCCAAGTGTGTGGTACTACAACAGGCTGCCTTCTGTCCGACCAGTGCGACCACAATGAAGCAAGGCCATCACTTCCTCTTCTTCCTGGCAACCTTCCCTGCAGCCTTTACTGAAGCCTTCCTTCTTCGTTTAGCTGGAGGCTGGCCCACTGGAGGGGTACTCCTGTCAGGAGGAGGAGGTGGAGGTGTAGCAGAAGGGGGTGGGGCAGAAGAAGAAGGTGGAGGTGTAGCAGAAGGGGGTGGGGCAGAAGGTGGAGGTGTAGCAGAAGGGGGTGGGGCAGAAGGTGGAGGTGTAGCAGAAGGGGGTGGGGCAGAAGAAGAAGGTGGAGGTGTAGCAGAAGGGGGTGGGGCAGAAGGTGGAGGGGTAGCAGAAGGGGGTGGGGCAGAAGAGGAAGGTGGAGGTGGAGGTTGAGGTTGGGTCAGTTGGGCCACCTCACATATGGCGGTATTGGGGGTAATTTGCTCCATCACCCCCTTGTTGAGCAAGGTGATGAGCAGGGGTTCGCATAGGAGGCGTTGCTCCATGCTCATCACCTTGAACTTAGCCTCCACTAGGCTGGCAATGGCCTCTTCAGGGGATGTGGGCTCCTTGAGGGTGGCATGGGCCTCTTTAATAAGGGCCATTGCTGCCTCACTGGTGGTCCTGTCCCTCCTGCCTCTTTTGTGAAGCCTGATGGGAGGCACCTGGGATCTGGTGCTTCTCCTTTGCCCTGCCACCTCCTGTCTGCCACTGGGCCCTGCCACCTCCTGTCTGCCACTGGGCCCTGCCACCTCCTGGCTGCCACTGGGCCCTGCCACCTCCTGGCTGCCACTGGGCCCTGCCACCTCCTGGCTGCCACTGGGCCCTGCCACCTCCTGGCTGCCACTGGGCCCTGCCACCTCCTGGCTGCCACTGGGCCCTTCCTCCTCCTGCCTGACAGTTTCCAGACCCTCCTCCTGGCTGATTTCATCCTGTGTATGAAAAAGAAACATAGTTTAATATGTTGGTTTAATCTTTGCATCAAACTTTGTAATCCTGATGGAAGCAATTAGAATGTAAATGCATAAATCCTTGCTTTAAATTTACCACTACATCAGCTTGACTATTTACCACACAATTAAGTGCAGAATAATGTCTACAGATCATGATTTCACTTGTTGAATACAAAATAATGTATGTTTCTCATCCTGACATATTTGGGAAACATTAATTTTATCCCAATACATTTTCAGTTAATACTATACCTGGCTCCAGATGGCCAAATCAGGATCATCCAGGATGGCTGCCTCCTCTTGCTCCAGAGAAGGCTCAGGTTGGCTGCAGGGAAGTCTGGGGGGAAGAGTGGAGAGTGATGGCCTTGGCTCAATGTGGTCATCCAGGAAGGACATCCTGCTGTAGTACCACAAAACCGGGACATAAACATCATCTGCTGCTGCTCCTGACCTCTGAGAAGCCAGCACCTTAGAGCGTTCAGTCCTGTAGGTACCTCTCAAGCTCCCAATTTTAGTGTCCACTTGTTTTGCTGTGGCTGTGGGCACCTTGGTATGCACAAATGGGAGCAGCTTCTCCAGCGCTGCTTTTCTCACCCCTTTTTTTTTATGGATGGGGTTTTTGGTCTCCCACAGAGCCGGCAGCTCCCTTACCCGGTCAATAAATTCCGCCAGGAACTCTTTGTCGCTAATAAATACATTCATATTGTATCTGCAAGTAAAATAAATTATATTTAAATAATGTGAGGCAAACAGTCTAACCTCCTTCACATCCTAGTCACCATATATATCCTCCAACAATCTCAAGACAGTATAGGCCAACAATTTTAACAAGTCTCACAAAATCACATACCTTCGTTCGCACGTCCGTCACTTGAACTCCTCTCTCCGCACACCGAACGTACTATAGTCACATGTGTGTTTGCTATATACACACCACGCATGCGTCCAAATTCGAACACGTCGCTCCGCACACGTCGCCCGCCCATGACGTTCTAACTAACATCTTTTCCCCGCCCCTTCTCTTTCGGCGCGCAGACAGATATGGCGGAGTTACAGCAGGTGTCTGATAATTCCGCAACTAGCGAGGAGACAAGCCCGGAGACCGAGGACACGTCACGATCAAGGAGGAGATTCAAGGCATCGAATATGTCTTTGGCGGAGATGGCGGAGATGGTGGACATCTTGGTCAAGGCTGATTATGATGCCAAGCATGGGCCGTATAGCAAACCAAATAGAAGGAAGGCCAAAATCCTCACTAAAGTTGTGAAGAGTCTGAGGGCGAAGTTCGGGGTGAAACGCTCAAATGAGCAGCTCAGAAAGAGGTGGTCAGACCTCAAACTGAGGGAGCCAGACCAGTTGAGGAGCATAAAGAGGATGCTCGCTAAAAGTAAGTAAAATGACGACCTTTCTGCTATTAATCTTTTTAGAAACTGACTTTTTTTTTTTTTAAAGCATATTGGACTCCCTTCCAAAATGTATTATTTTGAACTAGGTTGGGCACAGTAATCGTTCGTTACGTTACCGACACTTCGTTCGGCCACTATCCGTGGTTTTGGCTTATTTAAGACCCCCAAAAGTAATTAGACATCTGCCATTTTTGATCAAGTATTGTGGATAATTTTTAAGTCTAGATGATGTGTTTGTAAGGAGAATGAAATGCAAACTTTAATCAGTGTAAAGGAGAGGACACTCAGCAGCTGCTTCCACATCTGTACTTTGGAGCACTATAGTGTGGGCCACCAGACCCGCCTTTTTTGGGTGTCCCACACAGGTGCATCAGAGTTTATTTGTGGTGCCTCCATGTCCAAAAAATTACATCCAAATGTGAATAATAAACATATTTGGGGTCATAAAGAATGCATTTTTCTTTAAATTCCGCACAAACACACACTTGTACCCCACTTCCAAACAATTTAGCCTGTTTTAAGTTTAAAAATGAGATTTTTACAGTGTGATAAATAGACCTTTGGTTTTATTCTCATAGGGGAGAGAAGACTGGGAGGAGGACACTCCAGGGAGCACATGCACCCCACAACTTCCAAGCAACCCCAAACTCCCAAAGATCCACAACCGAAAGATGTGCAGGAAGTTGAGGTGGAGGAAGGAGAAGTGCAGGAAGGAGAGGTGGATGACGTTGTGGATCTGGTCACCACAACAGGTCAGTATCTGACACCACAGCTTAAGGTAAGCGAGGTAGGCCTGCAGAGTTTTATTAATTTTTTTTTATGGTTTTTAGGGGATGGAAATGTTGTGAAGGATAGCACACCGTTCTCTGCTGACAGTGCCCTCCGCCTCATCCAGCAAGTGATGGAATGTAGCACGGAACTGGACCTAATTAAACAAAGAATCCATGTGATGGAACAAACATTTAAAGACATTCTCGATGTTTTGGGGAGAATTCAATAAGCCATCCAAACACATTTGTTTTTACATGTTTGTTTTTATATTTTTACTAATTTTTTGAGTAACAAAGCAGCCAAAAATTGAATATGCACACAGTGTGTGAACATGTGCTATCTGCCATCAGGGGATATCCATGTACGTCTTTTGTGGGTGCAACCCCTTCCTCGTATCAAAAGTCGGTGAACTGAGGAAGGGGATGCACCCCCAAAACACATCCATTGATCACCCCTGATGGCAGATAGCACATGTTGACAATAGGGATCAGGATTGTAAACTTCCTATTTGCAAAAAAGTAAAAATGTGTGCATATTGAATTTTTGGCTGGGCAAGGGGTGGCAGGACCCCATATTAGGACGGGCACATAGAGACATAGTTTGTGTAACTGAATGTCTCAGATTGCTCAGAGGTATCCAATGTTGTCATTTTAGAAATGCAAGTGGTATTTTTGTATTTTCATAAGCCAAAATTTGACGGGTTGTGGTCAGGCCAACCCCAAAGTAAAACAAAAAAAAATGTGCAGAGAGTAAAATATTTGACCACAAACAACGTGTAGCTTCTTTTTATAATACACTCTAAGCTTATTTGGTTCTTTTGTAAGGTAACATAGTGAAATTGGTTGTTATTTACTAAAGTAAAATACACTTGCCACTACAAATGCACAAAGACAAACTAGGAGACAGGAAAGAACAAATAATTAAAGGTTTAAACAAGATTTTTATTGGGATACTTAGACATAGGCTGGCATAGGAATTGCCCCCCTACCCGTGAAATACTCCATGTATTTGTCCCGAACCACACGGGCATTTTGGGGGGGCAAGCCAAGACGGGCAGATTCCAGGCCCGGAAGGGGATTTGCAGGGGAAAGTCCAGCCTCTGGCAAAACTGAGGCCATATATGAATTCGCTTTGCGGCAAAGAAAATTGTGTAGCACACAGCAGCATAACACTACATAGTTTATTTTGTAGTCCGCCAAGTGGATGGAAGTCATAAAAAGGCGGAACCGGCTGGCCATTATGCCGAAGGCATTTTCAACGACTCTTCGGGCCCTGGCCAGCCGGTAATTGAACACACTCTTCTCTGGGGTCAGGGTCCTCTGTGGAAATGGCCTCATAAGATGCCGTCCGAGTCCGAAGGCTTCATCAGCCAAGAAAACAAAGGGGAGTCCTTCAATATTCCCTGCATCCGGTGGCAATGCAAGGTCGTCACTCTGGAGACGGAGGGCAAACTCCGTCTGGATGAAGGATCCCCCATCGGACATCCGGCCATTCTTCCCTACATCAACATAGAGGAATTCATACCGTGCTGACACCACCGCCATCAGCACAATGCTATGAAACCCCTTGTAGTTGTAGTAGTAGGATCCAGAACGGGGTGGCGGCACGATGCGGACGTGCTTCCCGTCTATGGCACCACCGCAGTTGGGGAAGTCCCACCGCGTGGCAAACTCCGATGCCACAGTCTGCCATTCCTGTGGCGTTGAAGGAAGCTGTGGAGTGAAACAAGATGAAATAATATTAGAAAAACAAAGGCATACATTACAAGCAAATTCAAGACCAAAAAATTAGAGACCAACATCAATCTAATTATACGTTTATTAAGGTGTGTAAAAAAAGTATAATGGAAGGCTCATTTATCATATTCATCACCCCCTCTGATGGGCCATTACTAAATTATTTTGAGGGGGGGAGATGTGTTTGGCCACAGGATAGCATTGCAGTGGCGGTGCGTCCAGAGTGGGCGCTGGAGCACTGTCCCCTCTCTCCTGTGCCCATCACTCAGAACAATACATAGGTTCATGCGTTGCATGAACCTATGTATTGTCTATGCCGCACACTATTCAGGTGGATGGCCTCTTGTAAAGCGACCGACATATGATTAATTGCGTCATTTAGGGGGTTAAAATTGCAGAGCAGAAACAGGTATTAAAAAAGTCTTGCAAATTACAACCTGAGGGATGTAATTGGCTTCCTCAAAGAAAAATCGGGGACGCAAGGAGGGGGCATTCCTTGTGTAAACACTGACAGGCAGCTCTGGCAATCATGTTCACCAAGTCTGTTTAATGGTAACATGATTGGCTGATGCAACATGAAGGGAAGGAGAAGACATCAAGGACAGAAGAAGGATGGCGCTGACCACAAGAAGGTAAGTGCAGGGCTGGGGGGAAACTGGCTGCAATAGAGGGGACTAAATGGCTGCATTGGAGGGGACAACTGGGGGCGTTTATTAGGCAACAGAGCAAAAAAGGAGGAAGTTTATTTCCGAAATTGGGGTTGTAACCCCCCAACATTTGGAGCAACAGGCGCCCCTGCTGGAAAAGTTAGTGAGGGGAAATATTTAGGGAGGATAAAAAAGGGGCATTTAAAAACTTCCAGCATGCATGGGGACAAAGGGGACATTCTCAGCATATTACAATCATGGTAATTAGGAAAGGATGAAAGAAATACAATACATTAGCATACATGTAATACATAAAATGTGATGTGAAGGGAGAAAACTTACCCTAATATAGTCCTCCTGCAGGACTTGTATAATAGCAGAACAGGTGTCTGGGATTATGAGGCCCAGAGCCTGGGGGGAGATGCCTGTGGTGAACTTCAAGTCCTGAAGACTTCTCCCTGTCGCCAGGTAACGCAACGTGGCGATGAGCCTCTGCTCAGCACTGATGGCTTCCCGCATAACGGTGTCCTTCCTGGTAATATAGGGGGACACCAAAGCCAACAGTTCCTGAAAAACGGGGTCAGACATCCTCAGAAAATTCCTGTAGTCCTCAGGATTATTCTCGACGATCTCCCGCAGCAGAGGCATGTGGCAGAATTGGTCCCGCTGGAGCAACCAATTCTTGGTCCATGAACTCCTCCTCACACCATTCATGGACTGGTCTTGGTCCAAAACAAGCAGACCAACACCAAGCGCACGCACAGCACGAACTCGACGACGAGAACGTCCAGGCGACATGGCTAGGAAACGGTCGTCTAATCAGAACGTACAGAACAGAACGCACTTTAGAACAGCAAGGCCTATGAATAACGAACTGAAATTCAGAAACGAACAGGCAAGAACGCACTGTAAAACAGATACGACCTGCCTAGACGCCCTGAAAGTCAAGATACGAACCCACAAGCACAAACTGAACGGCAGAAAACGATCTGAAAAGTACGAAGACTGAAAAGCGCGAATCGTCTCTTCCCAAACTTTTACTTCACACGCGGTAACACGAGATCAGCAAAAGCAGCCCAAGGGGTGGCGCCAAGAAAAAAGATCTTCCCCTTTATAGTGCCGTCGTACGTGCTGGACGTGAGCGCAGAGAACCACGAGGAAATTGGGAAATGACAGTGTGTACGCATAGAAAGCTTGACGAGAAAATCGACAAGCTTAACAAGAATCTCGTCGAAAAAAACGACGTGTTTTTTACGACGAGAAAATCGGTCGTGTGTACGAGGCCTAAGTGGATGGTATCCTCAGTAGAATTCAATCCCTGGGCTCACAGCTGCAAGCAAGAGTGCTGGCCACCATGGAATAAACTGAATAAATATATAATAAGCACATCATTAAAATCATTTTCATCTGCTTTTAAATAATGTATATGCTATACATGATTCAAAAACATCTCATTATGCAAAATGATTCACAGAATGCAATACAATATGTACAGTGGTAAAGTGGGAGTCAGGATTCTGCAAATACGGCAACATACCTTAAGCCATTGCAAAGTGTATAAACATTGTAAAAGCATAGAAAAGCACCAGAAAGGAGTTCATATTCTGAAAAAAAAACTGCTTAATCAATTATAAAGAAAAACCTAATTTGAAACCAAACATCATAAAATATGCACACATTAATTTGCTATGGTAGATCATTGTGTTTCTAATCTATGTATTAGCACAGGTTCACACTGGGCTGCGAGAGTGAAGCCGTGCGAGTTCAGCTGAACTCACACGATTTCACTCCCGCTGGTCAGTCCCGATTTCGGACGCGATTATAGAGACATCTGTGCAGGTTTCTGCACAGATGTCAATGTAAATCGCGGGCCTAAATCGCAAAAAGTAGTACAGAAACTACTTTTTGAAATCGGTGCAGCGCCGCAGATGCAGCGTCACACCGATTAGGATGGTGCCATTGCCGGCAATTTGCGGCAAATACCGCCGTTTTGACATGTGATTTGACATGCCAAATCGCATGTCAAAACGCACCAGTGTGAACCAGGGCTAAAACTGTGTTATATTTAAACAATGAGACTGCATACAAATTATGCTTTGGCTTATTAAAAATCCATCTACCATCAAAATGTTTTTTTTTAGCTTTGCATAGGTAAGAGAAGGATTGGGTAGGTTTTGTTGTTTGTGTCCTTCCATTTCCATTCAAGGGTCACAGAACATGAAGTGAGGAATATATTTTAAACTAGAAAATAGCAATAAACATAATTTGGGGGAAAAAAAATAAGATTTCTGTCAGGTTTTGGCTTTTATCCAATGATGACACCAATAAAGACTTGACAAAAACTCAAATTATTTTCCATTCTTTACTCATCTAAAAAATGTTAAGCATGTAATCTGACTTTAATTACCGTATATACTCGAGTATAAGCCGACCCAAATATAATGAAACCAAACATCATAAAATATGCACACATTAATTTGCTATTGTAGATCATTGTGTTTCTAATCTATGTATTAGCCAAGGTTCCCCTAGTGGCGAAGTTGCGCCCGTTGGCCTTGCTGGCCTGGGGTACGTGAACTGGTCGAGGAGTCTCGGGCACCTTTAGCCCGAGGCTACGAAGTTCCAGGTAGGCCCAGTACCTTCAACTGGGTCTACAATTAACTCACTGGAGTCCCAGGGAACCCGTGTGAGGGTGGCCCGCTCTGAAGGAGAGGAAACCGGGGGAGGACCTGTCCGAGAAATCGGTGAAGGAATTCACGGTGAAGGAGAGGCTTGGTTACCTATCAGAGGGAAGGATTCGTGATTTGCAGTATAGATCCTATAGTGTGTCCCATTGACACCTATGGTCTCTATTAATCTATGGGAGTTTCAAGGTTCTAATTCAGTAACTAAAGGATTCTGTGGCAGAAGATCTCTTATACTTGTCCGTGAAGGGGACTAACTTCAAGAAACTGTTCGTGCTTCACTCCGGCTGCTAGAACTGTGAGAGGGATCTATCCGGGTAAGCAATTTACACTCAGGCTTGAGTGAAGAATAGGCTAACTGGGTGCCGCGTGCCTAAACCTATTTCCCTACCTACTTTTGTCACTATCTTCAACCTATTCCCAAACCTGTTTCAAGCAAGATAAAATAAACTTGTTTGGGGGGCGTGGCCTGGACGGGACCCGAGATGGCTGCCTGAACGGAGCTCTCCTGCTGATCGAGGACTATTCTGCTTCTTCCCGGGATCATATACTGCAGAAACAGCCATGGGTAAGCCCAACAGAAGTGCATCCACCCCCCGCACGGGGAAAGAGATGGACACGCAGCTCAGCCACAACATAACGGACATCTTCCGGACACGAAACTTAGGCAAGTCCGCGGCTTCACAGGCCTCACAGGCCTCTGCCCCACACTTCCCGAGCAGCGTCTCTGACATGCAGGCAGACGATGAGGACACAGGCACTGCACGGCCACTTCCTCCTGTGAGCCTCCCTGACCTACAGGCTGTAGCCCTAGACATCAAAAGTTCATTAGCAGCAGCAATTACGGACCTTAAATCCAAAGTGCAGGCAATAGCCCACCGAATCGATAATGTGGAACAGGTCTCACAGCTACACGCGGCGGCCATTAAATAAGTGCAGCGCACCTATGATACTCAACTGCCACATTTACTAGAACTGCATCGCCATGTGGAAGACCTTGATAACTGGGGTCATAGGCACAATATACGCTTACAGGGAGTCCCGGAGGTGATTGAGCCGGCAGCCATACCACAGGCTGTATGCTCAATCTTTAACGACCTTCTAGGCCGCCCAGCAGACTCCCACATTGAAATGGAGAGAGCCCACCGTGCACTGAGACCCCCACCTAGAGACTCGGAACCCCCAAGGGATGTTATATGTTGCGTTGTGAACTTCCCACTTAAAGAGGAGATTCTCAGAAAGGCGAGGGATAGAGGGCGCATTTTGTACAATGGTGCTGACATCAAACTATTTCAAGACCTCTCCCAAATCACTCTACAGAGCAGACGTGCATTACGCCCACTACTGGATGTTCTCCGCTCCCGCAATATCCAGTATAGATGGAAGTTTCCATTTGGTCTGTCAGCATCCGCCAGGGGTCGCTCTGCGCTGCTACGCACGCCGGAGGATCTACAATCTTTTTGCGACCAACTGGATTTGCCTCAAATGGAATTGCCGGACTGGTATGCTTTCTATTTTCCAAACGAGCCCTGGTGTCAAGTAACAACTCATCCATCACCGAAAGCCCAAAGACACCGCTCGAGGCACCGTAGAATGGATCCTATCTCACCTGAACCTCTGGCCGTGCACAGGGACCTGAACCAGCGAAGCCTTGGAATCTCAGGAACCCCACGTAGAGATCGACCAGCATCCTTAAGTACACAGTAACATGCAAGTATCATTCTTTGGATATTAATACTGTTATCTGGACTGTTCTCCTATTGTTGTACCTGTTGCACACACCTAACATTACCCAGACAACCTGATTCTCCTAGACACATTTTGGAGTTATCTACTGGGTCTGCTGGACTATTTTTTTTTTACTCTACCTGCTGAACAGGCCCAGCGAGGAGAGATGGAAGGACTGACCATTACACTCAGTAACTCCACGTTTGGACACTTATTTTAGCTAGTCTAGCATCAAGTTGAATCGTGCAACCAGATATGACTCTACATGGTGCCTAAAATTATTTACAGTCACCCTAACACCCCCCCCTTTTTTTTTCTTCCCTTTCATTTTTGGACCCAGATCCCGAAGACTCGGCTCCAGTAAGCTGGTTATAGCCTTTAAGCAAGATTTGTGTTAGCTTATTACGTTGCTGAGAATAGCATGTTTGTTTATGGGAGAGGGAGTCGGGAGTGTGGCACTAACTCTAACTGAAATACTCAGCACTATACAGGAATACAACTCTCTGGGATACACCTTTGCATACGTCAGTCTAATTATTGTGGGTTGGGCACTTTTAATTTGCCGCTCAACCGAATCTTTACACTTTAGGTGCCCCTACTAGGGGACCTTAGAACACTTATGCCCTGAAATTCACAGAGCCCAGCAATCCCCGAAATGAGTTTTGGGCCGCACACCCACTCCCGCTGGTAATGCTAAGGTTATATGCTTACTTTATTTAAGGCTCAATTTGTTTTAGCAACGGCCCAGTGTAAGATCTCAGTTTTGCTCTTCTGAGAACAAGCTTAGATATAATTCAACCTCATACTAGATAACTACCATCTTTTTGTTGAGGAAATATGCGCACTGAACAGTCGACTACTTATTGAGATAAATATGAGAGGAAATGGTTATTGGGTTTTTGTAATTTATTTAGAAATACTTCATACCTTACGCATGAGTAGTGGGCTGTTGCTCATAATTCTACTTTTGTAATAAGAGACTGTTAAAACTATGTCTTTACTGTTTACATAATCTAATTTAGAGTATTGGTTTACTACTTTACTACTTTATTATTCTGCGGTACAGGCTTCCGGGGACCTATCACTAGATTATAGACACATGTTAGTCCCCGGGCAGCGGGATTATGTTGGTCTCGCCCACGTTACTGACCCCAGAGCTGCAGTATTTATACTGTATCAGCTACCCCACCGGCTCTTTTCACCCTTTCATTTTTCTAGGTGTTATTGAAATACTATTTTCACCTCTGGTATCTACCTTCTTGCGACTTTACCTTTTTCCTGTCATGGATATGCAGTAGTGTTTGTCTGTCAGCTTACCTTCCTTCCCATGTGTTCATCTTAGAGGCCTGAGCCCTTTCACCTGGCTTCCTTTATAATCTCCTCCCAGCCGGACTCCACCCCAGGCCCTATCACAGAACACTATATTAACCTGTGCACTGCAAGCCTGCTTTGCTGATCAACGTGTTTGTTAGGCATTGTGTGTTTGGGTTCCTGCCTGCCGTGTGCTACGTCTGTCTCTCTGTTACATATTTGGCTTGTCCCCGACTATCCCTGTCTGCTCGTGACCCTTGACCTTCGGCTCGTTCTTTCATTATCCTTGTCTGCTTGTGGCCCCTGACCTTCAGCTTGTTATTCGGTTCTCTCATATCTTGTGCTGCTGCTTCCCCTCTTCTCCCCTTATCCTACGGGGCGTGAGCTAGGAAACTCCAGGGGCCGCGGCCTGGTCCCAGCCTGCAGCATAACATCCTCACCACTAGAGGCCCTGGAGAAGACCTGCTGGGTCTTAGACTCCGCGCCCTGGGGAATCTTGGCTCTAGCTTCCGTTAGGATCCCGGTTGTGCTCCTCTGGTCCCGCTTTCCACAACCACCCAGTTTCCTATCCGCAGCAGTCAGCCATAGGGTTCACTACCTTGCGGTGCACTCCTGTCCCCCTACGGTGTGCATCTGTCACCTGGCCACAGGTGACCTTGACAGTTTGATCAGCCATGAACCCGGCTGACATCCCGTTACCCGTGGATGATCCGTTGCAGGGCATAGTTTGCAGACTTGAAACCCAGGAATCGAATCAGACTCAGGTGATGCGATTCCTCCAGGATCTGGCTTCTCGCTTTGAGCAGCTTCAGGCCTCCTTGGGAACCCTGAATCCGCAACCTCAAATACAACCAGCGGCTGCACCTATTGCACCAGTCGCAGCCACACACTCACTACAACTGCCAGCTCCGTCCCGTTTCTCTGGGGACTCCAAGGCTTGCAGGGGGTTCCTTAGCCAATGCACAATTCATTTTGAGCTCCAGCCCCAAAACTTCCTGTCTGATCGGGCTAAGGTAGCCTATATCATTTCCCTCCTCTCTGGTGAAGCTGTAGCCTGGGCAGCCCCTCTGTGGGAACTGAATGATCCAGTGGTTTCTAGCCTGTCTGGCTTCTTGAAACTTTTTCGGAATATCTTCGAAGAACCGGCTCGTGTCTCTTCAGCGGCCAGCGCCCTTTTTACGTCTCCGCCAAGAGTCTGCTTCTGTGGGACAGTATGCCCTTCATTTCCGCATACTGTCGGCTGAGTTGAGCTGGAACAATGAGGCCTTAGTCGCAACCTTTTTGCATGGCCTGTCTGATAGAGTGAAGGATGAATTAGCAGGAAGAACCATCCCCACTGATCTGGCCGGCGTTATCTCCTTGTGTAACCAGATCGATATTCGCTTTCAGGAGAGGACCTTAGAAAAGCAACGCCAGCACTCCTTGGTTCTTAGTCAGCCTGAGCTCCCCTCTCTTCGACCCGTAGAGCATCTCCTACCAGCTGAGGAACCCATGCAGCTGGGTCGGACCAGGCTATCCCCCGAGGAACGTGCTAGGCGCAGAACTCTTGGTCTGTGTCTTTACTGTGGGGGCAAAGGTCATTTTCGTGACACTTGCTCTCTTTGTCCAGAAAAACGTTCGGGTCCACTTCATCTGGAAAGTGGAGTATTGGACCCAGAAATATCACCTTCCCCTTCTCGTCTTCTGCTTTCTGTGTTCCTTCATGTTGGTGCTTCTTCTCATTCGGTCTCAGCATATCTGGATTCCGGAGCCGCTGGTAATTTTATGGACTGGGAAATCGCATCGTCCATGAGACTTACTCTTTTGCCCCTCACCACACCATTGGTGGTCTTGGCGATTGATGGTACTGTTCTCCCAGGGGGACCTATCCGCTTCCAGACCCTCCCTGTTAAGATGTCGGTAGGGACACTCCACCAGGAGTGGATATCCTTCCTTATCTTACCCAAGGCCTCAACGCCTATAATTTTGGGTCTCCCATGGTTACAGCTCCATTCTCCTCATGTGGACTGGACTACTGGACAGATCCTGGCTTGGGGTCCCTCCTGTTCCTCGTCCTGCCTACCCAAGTTTGCCCCCTGTGAATCTGAGCCGGTCATTCATTCCAGGTTGCATAACCATTTACATTTCTCTGTCCCTAACCACCCTTGGACGCACAGCCAGGCTAGCTTGTCTACAAGTCCTGCAGTCGCTACGTCTTGCGATGCGATTCAGGTAGTCGCTACACCTGACTCAGCTATTCACTCTGCCTCTGTACTAGTTATGCCAGTCCAGCCCATGCCCAGTGAGCCTCCTACTTTTTCTTGTTCGGGACATTCTGCTTGTCCTTCAGCTATTCAGTTTGACTCCGGCGACATGTCACCTTCTAACCAACCTGACTTCAGGGTTCCACTGACATCTGCCCAGTCTGATGGTCCTGTGCAAGATGATCAGTTCCCCTTTAAGGGTCTAGGGGACCCTCCTCAGATTCCTGTTGATCCTCTCATGCCCTTGCTTATTCCTAGAGAGCCTTTGGTCCTCAATAGATCTTCTTGTCATCTCCCTACCTCGTTTTCGGTCTCTGAGGATAATCTAAAGTACGAGGTTAGACAAGTTCTGGATTCTCGGCTCTGCAGAGGCATTCTTCAGTACCTTGTGCATTGGAGAGGTTTTGGTCCTGAGGAGGCGTCTTGGATCGCTGCATCTGATGTCGCTGCACCTCATCTGTTGAGAAGGTTTCATCAGAGATTTCCCTTTAAGCCTGGGCCCAGGCGGGGGAGGGCCCATAAGAGGGAGGGTACTGTCATGGATATGCAGTAGTGTTTGTCTGTCAGCTTACCTTCCTTCCCATGTGTTCATCTTAGAGGCCTGAGCCCTTTCACCTGGCTTCCTTTATAATCTCCTCCCAGCCAGACTCCACCCCAGGCCCTATCACAGAACACTATATTAACCTGTGCACTGCAAGCCTGCTTTGCTGATCAACGTGTTTGTTAGGCATTGTGTGTTTGGGTTCCTGCCTGCCGTGTGCTACGTCTGTCTCTCTGTTACATATTTGGCTTGTCCCCGACTATCCCTGTCTGCTCGTGACCCTTGACCTTCGGCTCGTTCTTTCGTTATCCTTGTCTGCTTGTGGCCCCTGACCTTCAGCTTGTTATTCGGTTCTCTCATATCTTGTGCTGCTGCTTCCCCTCTTTTCCCCTTATCCTACGGGGCGTGAGTTAGGAAACTCCAGGGGCCGCGACCTGGTCCCAGCCTGCAGCATAACATCCTCACCACTAGAGGCCCTGGAGAAGACCTGCTGGGTCTTAGACTCCGCGCCCTGGGGAATCTTGGCTCTAGCTTCCGTTAGGATCCCGGTTGTGCTCCTCTGGTCCCGCCTTCCACAACCACCCAGTTTCCTATCCGCAGCAGTCAGCCATAGGGTTCACTACCTTGCGGTGCACTCCTGTCCCCCTATGGTGTGCATCTGTCACCTGGCCACAGGTGACCTTGACATTTCCTTTATCTCTCACCTCTAGCCCTTTTCTTTTCTCTCTTCTTTTTTTTTTTCTCTTCTTCTTTCTGCACCCCTTTTCTTTTCTTTTTTCTCTCCCTTCTCTATTCCTCTATCTCCCTTTCCTCCCCCCTCTTCCTACCCCTTTTTTTTTTCCGTCCCAATCTCCACTCCCCCCTTGTTTGGGATGCGCGAGACGTCTCTGCTCCCCCTCCAATCGGCCCCCTGTAGAGGCTTAGAGTCTCTGTGGCTATCTGCCTTGCCAAACTTTATTGGCTCCTTGCCTCAGTGAACCATGCAGAATAACCCTAAAAAAACAATCTCCTCTGTCATTGAAATGCGTATCGCTCAATGTGAAAGGGTTAAATATCCCATAAAAACGATCACAGGTCTTGTCCGCACTCTCTAAGCATAAAGCCCAGTTCCTCTTCCTCCAAGAGACCCATTTTAGATCAGATTCTGTACCCAAACTTACCAACCACCTATACCAGACAGCAGTCCATTCGACTAACGCCTCCGCAAAAACTAAGGGGGTGTCCATTCTTATTTCAAAACATGCCCAGTTCAGTATGACAGATTCCCTCATAGACCCAGAGGGTAGATTCCTATTAATCAAGGGCAAATTTGCCTCCAAACCAGTAACCCTGGCCAACATCTATTGTCCAAATGAACAACAAGTTACATTTATAAGGAAGGTATGCAACTTGCTGTCTACCTTTAAAGAGGGAATAATCATTCTAGGAGGGGACTTTAATGTACCTTTAAACCCTGACATAGACACCTCCTCGGGTACATCTACATTGACATACCGAGCCCTACGACAGATTAAGCTGCAGCGCCAGAACTTAACCCTGCACGACACATGGCGCACACTGTTTCCATTAGATAGAGATTACACGTTCTATTCTGCCCCCTTTTAAAAATACTCTAGAATAGATTATTTCTTTCTTTCCCAGAGAGATTTAACCTATCTCAGACAGGCAACGATAGAGCCGATGTTTTTATCGGATCATCATCCGATTTCTTGCACTTTGACCTTCCCTGAAACTGTTGGCAGAACAAAAACCTGGAGATTAAACCCTTCTTTGTTGAAAGACCCTGACAATATCTCTAGACTTAAGCTGCGCATTCAGCAGTACTTTACTGAAAATGACACACCTGACGTATCCTCAACTTCGATTTGGGAGGCCCACAAATGTGTGATCCGAGGAGAGCTATTGGCTCTAGCAGCTGACACCAAAAGGAAACACCAGGAAATGGTCCAGACACTGACAGACAAAATTCATAGCCTAGAAAATCTCCACAAACACTCGCATTCTCAAAAAGCGTTACAGGACTTACTACACGCCCGCTCTCTCTTGCTAGATGAACTGGGAAAACGTACAAAACGTCAATATGTGCTCCGTCAGAAAGTGTTCTACGAGCAGGGTAATAAGAGTGGAAGGCTCTTAGCAAGGACAGTGCAAGCTTCAAGAGCATCTCTCACTATTCACCGCATACGTGACCGATATGGCACGTTGCACGCGACTAATGAGGGCATAGCTGAAAGTTTTGAACGTTACTATGCTGGGCTTTACAACTTACGTCCAGAAACTACAAAGCCAATACCACCGGAATCGAGGAAGGAAGATATTGCGTTTTTTTTTAACCCAATTTGGCCCACAGGCCATTACTAAACAACAGGCTGAGGAGATGGAAAGTCCTCTCTCCGATCAGGAATTACAGACCGCCATGAAACAGATAAAACCGGGCAAGAGCCCAAGCCCGGATGGGCTTTCATTACAATACTACAAATGTTTCATGGATGTCCTGTCTTCTAAGATGCTCTCTACCTTTAATGCACTCTCAACACCTAATACACTCACAGGACACATGTTAGATGCACATATAACGGTCCTCCCTAAGGAAGGTAAAGATGCCACGCAAGTATCAATCTATAAGCCGATTTCACTACTCAACGTAGACATAAAACTATATGCGAAGATCCTAGCCAACAGATTGCTACCTCTTCTTCCCGGTTTTAACTCTTTAGATCAGGTGGGTTTTGTCCCAGGTAGGGAGGCCAGGGACAACACCATAAGAGCACTAAATGTCCACCATTGGATGACATCATCTAAGACCCCGGGTTTCTTTCTGTCGTTGGACGCGGAGAAGGCGTTCGACAGAGTGGCCTGGGACTACATGAGCGAAGTTCTGAAAGCGATAGGTCTCCGGTCGCGCATGCTGTCCCATATCCTGGCATTATACTCCAACCCAGCCGCGTGTGTGCGGGTTAATGGCCACCTGTCGAACGCCTTCACTATTGGCAACGGCACTCGCCAGGGTTGCCCTTTGTCCCCCCTGATTTATGTCCTCACCTTAGAACCCTTCCTAAACAAATTAAGATCGAATTCCGACATCAAGGGAATCCAGATAGGTGGCGGGGAGTTTAAGGTGGCCGCCTATGCGGACAACATTTTGTTATCGCTGAGGTCCCCTTTTATTACTCTGCCAAATTTACTAAAAGACATAGAACACTTTGGGGTCTTGTCAAACTTTAAAGTTAATTATACAAAGTCTCACGCACTGAATGTCTCGCTCTCCTCACAGGACATACACCGTTGCCAGGAATCCTTTCCCTTCCATTGGAAGAAAGACGCAATCACATACTTGGGCATTCAGATTACCTCTAAACTGTCAGATCTGTACAAATACAACTTCCACGTAGCCTTGAACAAAACAAAATCAGACCTAAAGGATTGGGCAGGCCTAAATGTCTCCTGGTTTGGACGTTCGGCCTTGCTTAAAATGACTATTCTACCACGTTTTCTTTACCTAATGCAGACCATCCCAATACATCTTCAGACGGCCTTCTTTACAACATACAGACATGCCTGTTCAACATTCATTTGGAAGATCTCCCCACCACGTATCAAATACACTCGACTGACCCGCACTAAGACTAAGGGAGGAATAGGATTGCCTGATCTTTATAAATATTATGTGGCTTGCCATCTCACTAGAATTGCTGACTGGCATATTCACAGTGATAAAAAGTTATGGGTAGGTATAGAAAACTATTTTACACAATTCCCAGTCCATAATTTCCCCTGGCTCCCGCCTAAACACTGGCCAACGAAAGCCTTGACACATCCACTTATTCACCCATCCCTGGTGGCCTTCACTAGAGCAAAGAAATGTACAGTTCTTTCCTCGGTTCCGGGCCCCTTGACCACGTTAAGGGGAAACCCTGATTTCCCACCAGGTGACGTAAATTCTTTTTTGAGTCGTGAATGGCCATACAAGAATATGAGGGCACGTCACTTTTTCTTGAATGGTGACCCCTGCTCTTATGACTATCTGGGCGATGTTTCCTTAACCAAAACATTCCCATTCTGGACGTTTAGACAGATACGAAACTACCTGTCCACACATGCACCACAATCAACATGGACAAGATCACTCACACCATTTGAATCCCTCTGTACGAGAAAAACACCACAACAGCATTTAATATCTCTCATTTACCTGATGTTACTGTAAGAGCCTACCAGCACCAGTGACCCTGCCTGTTCAGCTTGTGGTAGGGAACTTCAGATCTCCCTATCCGATGAGTAGTGCGGAACCATACATGAATACGCACATAAGAGCTCTATGAATGTAGCTATTCAAGAAAACTGCTACAAAATCGAAACACGGTGGTATAGAACTCCCTCCCTTCTCCACAAACTCTCATCATCCATACCTAACACGTGCTGGAGATGTGGTGAAGCAGAAGGCACAATGCTCCACGTTTGGTGGGAGTGTAAATCCATCCAGCCTTTCTGAGATATCATCTCACAAGTTATCACGTATACCTTGAACTATACTCCGGCGCAATATTTATTGCACCACACAACATTATCTAACAGTGTTTACTATAAATCCCTGGCTATGCACATGGTAAATGCGGCAAGACTATGTGTTCCAATACACTGGCGATCTAATACCCCACCATCTATTAGAGAATGGTTTGCCAAACTTTCCAAAATAGAAGAAATGGAGGAACTGATCCACATTTCCCAAGAACGGATACAAAAGTTTACGGAAACATGGGCGTGCTGGACCCACTTTAAAACGACTGATCACTTTCAAATTGCTAATTTTTAGACAAAATGATGATTCATGTAAATACATATATACTTCACGATGGCTTAACCCAGGAGGATTTGGCTGGGGGTGGCGGGGGAGCAGAGACGTTGGAGTGACTTACTCTGACTCTGTTAACTCGTATCATGCGGACTCCTTGTCCCTGTATCCCTCCTTCCCTCTCCTCTCCCTCTTCCCGGCTGTCTCTCTCCCTTTTTCACCCCCTTTCTTGTGAGTTTTTTTTTTCTTTTTTTTTTTTTTTTTCTCTCTCTCTCTCCCTTTTTCCCCTCCTTCTCAGTCTTGATATCTACTTTTCTTTTCTTCTCTCTTCTTCCCACTTTTGCTCTCGAAATCGGGCACCCTGATATTATTAATAGTACCAAATATTGCAGGATTGCTGACCATGTATGTGTAGCAATGGTTAGACACGTCACCACCTTGCCAAATGGGATCATGCTTTATGGATACCCCAATTAATGTGCAATCTGTTTACTGCAATGGTACATGGTTATACTTGAAGACATTTGTAATCTACGTAATATCTTCTTTCTGTATGATGTTCGTGAGATTCGAACTGTAATCACTTACCGTATATACTCGAGTATAAGCCGAGATTTTCAGCCCTTTTTTTGGGGCTGAAAGTCCCCCCCTCGGCTTATACTCGAGTCATATAAATTTTTACATTGTAAATATTACCTGTAAAGAAGTTGCGGCTGCGGCGTCCATCGTTCAAATTCCACGGCGTCCATCGTTCAAAATTCCGCGGTCTCTTCCTGTTCCTTCCTTGATAGGCGAGTCTCAGCAGACACTCTCCGCCTATCACGATCATTCTCTCATCCTTAGTTTTCCAGCAGATGTCTGTGATTGGCGGAACACCCAACACAGTGTCTGCTGGGAAAACTAAGGATGAGAGAATGATCGTGATAGGCGGAGAGTGTCTGCTGAGACTCGCCTATCAAGTAAGGAACAGGAAGAGACCGCGAAATTCGAACGATGGACGCCGCGGAATTCGAACGATGGACGCCGCAGCCGCAACTTCTTTACAGGTAATAATTACAATGTAAAAATTTCTATTTACAGGGAACAGCGAGCTAGGGAACAGTGGGGCATCGGCTTATACTCGGGTCAGTGAGGTTTCCCAGTTTTTTTGGGCAACATTAGGTACCTCGGCTTATACTCGAGTTGGCTTATACTCGAGTATACACGGTATCTGTTTTTGATTTCAATAAAAACTTTATGGAAGAAAAAAAATAAAAATAAATAAATAAATAAACTTGTTTGTTTGGAGTTTAAACATTATCTGGACATTGGCCTTCTTTCGGGCAAAGGAACAGACTTTTCCATATATTCTGGGGACGAGAACCAATGGAGGGGAGGTAACTCGCTGCAGGACCCAAAATTGTAAGAACACCGCTAAACCTCTTAAACCAGGAGGATACAGGCATGTGGCACGGTGTGCCTTTATCTCTGCAAAGTGAAGATAGGTAGGAGAAAAGGGTCCGTGTGCTACATACATGTATTTATAACTGGGCACTAAAATTTATAGGTAAAGTTGATCCAAGGAATATCCGATTGCCTCTCGGAGGATCAGGAAGAAACTTTTTCTCTTGCTGAAGCTAATTGGATCATGCTTTGTTGTTTTTTTTCTCTTCTTCTTGATCAACAGTGGGTATAGGGTTGTGTATATGGGATTGTATGATATACATATATATATTTTTTTTCCCTATTATTGGTTGAACTAGATGGACTTGTGTCTTTTTTCAACCAAACTAACTATGTTTGGGGACCGGGTCCTGCCCCAGGGGACATGTATCAATGCAAAAAAAAGTTTTAAAAACTGAAATTTTTTCGGGAGCAGTGATTTTAATAATGCTTAAAGTGAAATAATAAAATTGAAATATTCCTTTAAATTTCGTACCTGGAGGGTGTCTATAGTATGCCTGTAAAGTAGCGCATGCATCCTATGCATTAAGGTGAAAAAACACCTGGCTGTCACGGGCCCCCCCGTTTTACTTACCTGAGCCCGTTCACCTGCTCTGCGCATCCACGGCATTCTGTTCTCCACGGAGTCTCTGCGTTGATTGGATAGATTGATAGCAGCGCAGCCATTGGCTCCCGCTGCTGTCAATCAAATTCAATGACGCGGCCGCCGGGGGGCGGGACCAAATCATACACTCTGTGTCTATGGACGCCGAGTGTATGACAGGGAGCGCGCCCGCAAGGTAACCCCCTCGGGAGAGAGCTTCCCAGAGGGGGTCAGCTATTGAGGGGAGGAGCCGAGAGAGCCGCCGTGGGACCCCAGAACAGGAGGATCTGGGCCACTCTGTGCAAAACGAACTGCACAGTGGAGATAGGTATGACATGTTTATTATTTAACCACTTCTCTACTGTGCACGAAAACCCCCTTCCTGCCCAAGCCATTTTTCAGCTTTCAGCGCTGTCACACTTTGAATGACAATTGCGCGGTCGTGCGACGTGGCTCCCAAACGAAATTTGTGTCCTTTTTTTCCCACAAATAGAGCTTTCTTTTGGTGGTATTTGATCACCTCTGCGGTTTTTATTTTTTGCGCTATAAACAAAAGAAGAGCGTCCAGTTTGGAAAAAAAACACTATTTTTTACTTTTTGCTATAATAAATACCCATTTTTTTTTTTTTTTTTTTAAATTTTCCTCAGTTTAGGCCGATACGTATTCTTCTACATATTTTTGGTAAAAAAAAAAAATCGCAATAAGCGCGTATTGATTGGTTTGCGCAAAAGTTATAGCGTGTACAAAATAGGGGATAGATTTATAGCATTTTTATTTTTTTATTAGCAATGGCGGCGATCTGCGATTTTTTATTGTGACTGCGATATTGCGGCGGACACATCGGACACTTTTGACACATTTTTGGGACCATTCACATTTATACAGCGATCCCTGCTATAAAAATGCATTGATTACTGTATAAATGTGATTGGCAGGGAAGGGGTTAACCACTAGGGGGCGGGAAGGGGTTAAATATGTTCCCTCAAAGTGTTCTTACTGTGGGGGGAGGGGACTGACTGGGGGAGGTGACCGATGGTTGTCCCTATGTACAAGGGACACACCATCGGTCCCCTCTCCCTCACAGGATGTGGATCTCTGTGTTTACACACAGAGATCCACTTTCCTGCTCGTTTCCCGGGCAATCGCGGGTGCCCGGCGGCAATCGCGGCCGCCGGGCACGCGCACCGCGGCCTTGTGAACGCGGCGGGCGCGCGCCTCCTAGCTCGTTTTAAATGACGTCCTCCCAGAACGAGAGTATCCTCCGCCCGCCGTCAATTGACAGTGGGCGGGGGACAAGTGGTTAAAAAAAACAAAATGAACCTTTACAACCCCTTTAAGAGTTTCAATTTGTATGCAATCAGGCAGGCCCTTGTACTACATGGTTTTGGTAAATCTGAAGACAAAAATCTGCAGAAAATCTAATAGTGTGTATTGGGGCCTTAAGACTGCAGAAATATTGGGGTGTCTTGGAGCGGCTCTGCAGCTTACACATGTATTTGCAAATGTGTGCAAACTAAACCCGTTTTTAATGCAAACTGTTAGACAGGATAATTCCGTTGGTAGCAGACTGGTTGACATTAACCATTGAGCTGGGAATTTTCAAAGTGCTCTTTGCTGAGAAGGCCAGTTATAGGTGGGGGCACATTCCTGTCTCCCAATTTCTCCATTGATCATTGCAAACACCCATCATATAAAAAAGCCATTGAGGTGGCCCCAGATATGGTGGCGCCAGGTCCTGGTTGTTCAAAAAAGGTCAAAATAACCTTTGGCTGCCTACATATCTGAACCCACCTGTCCTTTTGACTTGCAATTTTCACTGAAGATAACCTATATTCAGTTTGGTAATCAAAAAAGGTGGGCAGAAATCAGCATATAATTAAACATACAAAAAGGCACCATCATCCCTGAAATAATAAATTAATAATTGAACAGGATATGGGATTTTTAGGGTGCTGGAGTATAGACACACACAACAAAGTTATATATAAAAAAAAGAAAAAAATATTTTTTACATACAGTAATTAAAAAACTGACAAATACATATCATTAAACCGTCGCAGGTATACACCTACTACCTAGTGCATGACAGTAACAGAATGAATTTCAGTTGAATGTAACGTCCATTTTGTCAACAGTTTCACCTGTAAGGCTTCTTCAGGACTGGACGTAGATAAAAATCTCTTTAATAGGTTTTGTATGCAAGTTCCAACTTAAAGCGGAGGTTCACCCTAAATCTAAACATTTGCTCATCCCAATCAGTATAACATTTATAACAACATTTGGCAAATAATTATCTTCTTCGTTTTTTTATTTACCTTGAATTTCGTATTAAATAGGGACACTTCCTGGTATCCCTCCCGAGGGAGTGGGCGTTCCTTTACTTTCCCCAGCGCCCCAATGCCTCCTGGGAGTGCAGTGTCATGCTTTCCCAGGAGACAATTCACCACCTCGTCATCAGCTTGACAGCTTCAGAGCGCTCGTTCTGAGCTGCAGCTGATGTAAGCATACAGGACAGGAGCCAGAGTATAGGAGACAGGAGCGCTGATTTCACTGTGGAATGTGAAAAGAAAACACATCTCGCAGCGGCGCGGCACCCCCCATCCCCCCCCCCCGCTGATGACCTGTAAAATGTAAAAAGAAAACACATCTCGCAGCGGCGCCCCCCATCCCCCCCCCGCGATGAACTGTAGAATGTGAAAAGAAAAAGCACATCCCGCGGCGGCTCCCCCCGCACCCCCCCCTCAACAACTTCACAGTATGTGTCCGTTGTGATGGCAACAGTGCAGTGGGAGAAAAGCATTCACGCTTCCCGGAAGTATTTGCTTGTGGGCTTCACAATGCCCACAAGCAAAATGGCAACTTACAAAGGGGATTTTTATAAGTTCTAATTTAGAACTGATTCTGACTGGGGAGACTGGGAAACATCTGATACGTGAGTAAATACATGAGAAAGTAATACTCAACCAATGCAATGTAAAAAAAAAAAAAAGGATATACCGCGGAACCTCCACTTTAAGTTGTGAAAAAAGAGAAAACAAATTACCACATAAAGTATTGCAGATGAAACATTACAACATGACCTGACTAGACACGCATATTTATCTCCCAAAGTATACTTAGAATTTTTGTTTAAACAAAGCTCAGCGCGTCCCCCACTGCACCCAGGCTTCCTTCTGCTCCATTTAAACGGATTGTATCAGTGTTAATCATCTTCGAAAATCTTGCTTTAGTTAATTCCATCCTTTGCTCCGATGAACTTTTAATTGTTCTCCACACACCCTGCCACCTCCGGGGATCCTGTTTAAACTAACATTTATTAATTTAATTTATTTTCCCAACCTTTCCTCCACTAAATTAATTATTGTCACAAGACCTGGTACAATGTCAAACACATCCAGATATCTTGGCTGTGTTTGCTCCCTTGCAATGTGAGGAGAGGGGAACTTTTTCAATATGTTTAAAAGCCACAAGCCTTATGCAAATCCTCCTAATTCTCAAGCTCATATTGTTTAATGCCTGAATTATTCAAACAATGAAAGGCCAGAGCATGCCGTGGCAACAGGGACTGCATGGATTTGGAGTCACTTTCAAAATCACAGCAGTAGGAGGAATGCAAGAGATTGTTATGTTACTATTGAATTCAATTAATTGGGAACTTGTGTCCCTGCCTTGCAATCTTCATAGAAAGTTTATCAGCTGTTTGACACGGCCAGTAGCTCACATTGGTAGCTTGGTTTCTGAATTCACAGCCGATAATGGCACATTTTAGATGGGTTTTTTTTCTAGCATTATCATCATACTGTTTCTTGCCTTTGCAGAAAAGCCGATACATCAGGTAGGCCCCAACTGTAGTATGGTCCATTCAATAAACAGGTCAAATATAAATATGGGAGGGAGTTGTTTTACCTGCCATTGGATTTGTATTTCTGCCCATCCAATCCTAAGATTTACACAGTGCTGTGACATAATACAGTTCAAAGTTAAAAAATGTATTGTCACGTGGATAGGAATAGAAAAATGTGCTAATACATAACATAATAAACAAATAGTGCAAGCGGCAACCCTCCTGCGCAGTCCCAATATTATATAACTTTTCAGAGTTGCACTAATTACAGAAAAATAAATGTCTACAAGTGATGTAATAATTATTCCTGGTGAGTATCCCCACCATCCACCACCTTGAAATGTGATTCTGTGCATCAACACCACCACCAGAGGCTGAAAGGCTCGCTTACCAGCTCACATGGACCTCTCACCACAAGAGGTCAATGGCTCTATACCCAGCCAGGGCCTTTTATGACTTCAGAGTGTCTTCCCGCATTGACATACCAATCTTCCTAACACAGTGGTCATAGGAGTACCCAAAAATAAAAAACGACTCCCCATAGTGTAAAATGGTAAAAACGTATTCTACATATGCTAAAAATTGCACTTACATCATGGATGCATATATAAACACCTTAAAATCGTATGCGTCGGCCGGCACAAATACAAACAACCCGTCCTTCCGAGACTCAAGGGTTACGGTGATGTCAGCGCGTCGCTCCGCCCACATTTATTTTTCTGTAATGAGCGCAACTCTGAAAAGTTCTATAGTTCTATAATATTTATTGTTTTAATTTTTTTTTTTTTTTTTTTGCGCTATAATCAAATAAAGACTGACAATTTTGAAAAGATTTTTTTTTTTTTACATTTCTGCTAAAAAACCTTTCCAATCACAATTTAAAAAAAAAATTGAATTTCTGCATAAATTTAGGCCAATATGTATTCTGCTACATGTTTTTGGTAAAAAAAATCTCAATAAGCGTACATTGCTTGGTTTACGTGAATGTTATAGTGTCTACAAACTTTGGGATACATTTATGGATTTTTTTTTTAATACTAATAATGGCGGCGATCAGCGACTTACAGTGGGACTGCAATATTGCGATGGACTATCAGACTCTACCTGACACTTTGTGGGAACCAGTAAAACGAATCCAGTGATCAGTGCTAAAAATATGCACTGTAACTGTACTAATGATACTGGCTGGGAAGGGGTTAAACATCTAGGGTGATCAAAGGGTTAACTGTGCGCTGCAACTTTCCAACATAAAAGCTCCGCCTGGTGCTCAGACCTTGAGGCTGCTGACACCTCCAACGCACCAAAATAAGGATACGGATGGTCGGCACTCAGGATGACATCCAAAATAGTATTCCTTTATTAAATACATGTGTAGCACATGGACCCTTTTTCCTACCTTTGGCTCACTTGCAGGAAAAGGGCACACTGTACTATATGCCCGTGCCATCCTGGTTGAGGAGGTTGAGCGGTGTCATGTATTTGGGTCCCACAGCTAGGTTCTCCATCGGTTGGTTCTCATCTCCTAGGATATAGGGACAAGTCTCTGTTTTCCCCCCAAGTAATTCCAATGTCCACACCACTCTAAACTCCAACGTTGAGTTTATTTTTCTCAATGTTCAGCAGATAGGAAAGGGTGGATAAGAGACAGGATTGCAAGGTTTTGGGAGGTAGGTCCAGGCGCAAGTAGAAATTACAATCGCTACTCTATCCCAGAGTAGGTTCAGCTCACCCAGATAGTCTCCTGCAAAAGTGGATCCTAGCACCCGAAGTGATGCTCGGACGCTTAATTAGGTTATTTTCCTAGATACGATCGGGAGACTCTCTGCCACAGAATCTGCCAGCAGCAGCACATTAGTAGGCCCTTGGTGGATAGATGAATCCCTCCAGAAAGTTACCGGGCCCCTTCCTTCACCGTAAACTCTCACTGATCCGTCAGAAAGGTCCTCCTTCGGCCTCCTCTTCTTAGAAGCGGGCTCCCTCGCAAGGGACACCCTGGGAGTCTTCTTCCCAGAAGTGAGCTCCAGCTAAAGGTGCTGGGCCCAGTGTTGAAGTTGCAGCCCCAGGGCTAAAGGTGCCTGGGACTGATGCGCACGTGGCCCCATGGCCTGGAGAGCCACGCGCCACGCACTTGGACTCCGACTCCTCTCCTCCTCGAAGAACCAGAACGACCCCCCCCCAAGTGGCGTCTGCCCCTTATGTATCCTCTCCCAGCATGCACAGCAGGCCAACCACGCCCACTGTACCGCTGCCGAGAGAAGACACCCCAAGGCACAGCACTATTACTGATGGTTCAACCCTGACCTGTCATGGCAGCGCCACCCACAGGCCACAGGGAACTGCACACCAGTATACCACCTGGAGAAATAAAATAGTGCAACCTATCAATGAGAATATCTCAGACCAGCCCCTAAATTTAAGTATATAGCACCCCTAAATGGGGTGGGCGCTACACATGTACAAAGCTGTAAAACAACCTATGCGTTTCGGACGCTGGTCCTACGTTATGGCTGATAAAAAACAAAATAAGTAACACTTAAATAGTATATACAAAAGTCATATGATTAACCAACACAGGTGAAATAAAAATGCAAAAGGGAAAACCGGGCATGACTTTGTGCAATGGAATACATCACAAAAAATAGACAGGCATATAAAAAGCATGCGTAGTTTGTATTTTTTTCAAAATGGAACGTCATAAAAATAGTGGGTGCTACATAAAGGTGATACTGAATTAATAATTTTTTATCAGCCATGACTAAGGACTAACGTCCAAAATGCGTAGGCTGTTTTACAGCTTTGTACATGTATTTAATAAAGGAATACAATTTTGGATGTCATCCTGAGTGCCGACCATCCCTTTCCTTATTCTTAACTGTGTGCCTAGCCAGTGTTTTTGTGTACAACGTGTGGTGCTTTCACTACGGGAAGAGACACAGGATCGTCCCTTCCCCACTGTCAGATCTGAGGCTGGGTTCAAATATGTGCGAATTGGATGCATTTTTCACCCCATCCAATTCGCATAGCAGGCGAGTTTGACTGGCTCTTAATGGAGCCGATTCCCACAGGTGCAGGGTGGCTGCGGAGCAGATTGCAAAAGGGTCCTGTGCTTTTTTGGGTCTGGTTTAGGTGCAAATTCAGGCAAAAATTCAAACCTAAATCGCGCATGAGCCGGCGAACAGAAACGCACCAGACCCCAGGCACAAAACCGCGGCCACACATATGTGAACCTGGCTTGAGATATACCGTATTTACTTGAGTATAAGCCGACCTGAGTATAAGCCGAGGTACCTAATCTTGCCACAAAAAACTGGGAAAACTTACTGACTTGAGTATAAGCCGAGGGTCAACAATGCCTCACTGTTGCCATCCTTACTGTTCCCATCCTTACTGTTCCCATCCTTACTGTTCCTATCCTCACTGTCCCTATCCTCACTGTTCCTATCCTCACTGTTCCTATCCTCACTGTTCCCTAGCTCACTGTTCCTATCCTCACTGTTCCTATCCTCACTGTTCCTATCCTCACTGTTCCCTAGCTCACTGTTCCTATCCTCACTGTTTAAATTTAACATTGTAAATAGTACCTGAAAAAAAGTTGAGCGGCTGCGGCGTCCATCGTTTAAATCTCGCGGTCTCTTCCTGGTCCCTGCCGTGATAGGCGATTCTCAGCAGACACTCTCCGCCTATCACGAACGTTCTCTCATCCTCAGTTTCCCAGCAGACACTGTGTTGGGTGTTCCGCCAATCACAGACGTCTGCTGGGAAACTGAGGATGAGAGAACGTTTGTGATAGGCGGAGAGTGTCTGCTGAGAATCGCCTATCACGGAAGGGACCAGGAAGAGACCGCGGGATTTGAACAATGGATGCCGCAGCCTCTCAAGTTTTTTTCAGGTACTATTTACAATGTAAAATTTCGCTGACTCGAGTATAAGCCGAGGGGGGGACTTTCAGCCCAAAAAAAGGGCTGAAAATCTCGGCTTATACTCGAGTATATACGGTACCTTGTTTACAAAGGGCAGATCAGCTTGTGCTCACAGCAGAAGCGGGCTCCCGGTGGCACGCCCCCTGCATGTGGAAATGCAGAATCACAAAAATATACAGAGACACAGTCACTGCCAAAATACAGAGACACAGTCACTGTTAGACAAGGCATGGTAAGTTAGTAATAGAGAAATGAAGAGCTGCAGAAAGACCACAAACAATACTGGTAACTAGTCCTTTGCCCTCTGCTTGCCTTTTGTCAGGGCACCGTTGCCACAGTTCAGTTCTTCTATATTGTAGAAAAGCTGATCCATGTGCTGTGTACAGAGTTGCCTGCGGTGCCTCTGCCACATGTGACCAATGCAAGCATTTCGTTAACCACAATAGACAGTAATTTAAAATGAATGAACGTATATTTTCCCAGTCTTTGAAAAGAATCAATTAAGTTACTCCATACAGCACACTGAGCTGGCTGTTTTATTAAATCTTGTAATCTTGAGCTATCCGGCAATAACAAGAGAGGCACTATATGTCAATAGAAGAGAATCATTTTTTTTTTTCCCAACTTATCTTTGTGAAAAATAAAAACAGCAGGGAAGAGAATGCTGGCTTGTACAATTTATTTACATCGCTCAGTGCCTTGTATAATGCAGCTTTACTCATCCACTGATTGGCTGTTTTATAATGTATTGTAGAGGAACAGCAGACAGGTGCATAAAACTGGATCACATGGAGTGCCAAGCTTAAAAAAAAAAAAACACGATGACTAAGGATGAGTAGAGTGATTTTAGTGAAAACTATTTCACAGCTAAATTACCAATTCGGTGACATGTTACCAATGCAGAAACAGTATTGTGAAATCTTCATGAAAAAAAAAATATTTCAGCTCTTTTTTGTTTAATTTATTTATCAAGAGGGTGCTTTCTGGAGGGCAAATCTTTTGTATTTGTGTTGTTGTTTTTTATTTATTTGACCATTACAGTATATCTGTTATTTTTTGTTTAAATATTTCATTTCAATTTAAAAAAAAAAATTCTCTTAAAAAAGTGAAATAATGAGGCGAGTGGGAGGGCCTTGTTTCCGTAACCCACAGGAGCCATTTAGTCTATTTCTAAGTCTATTGCACCTAAACTACCTTACTTTCAACCATCGACCTACCTATAGACTCCAATATGTATCACCAGACTCCAATATGTATCATCAGGAATTTTGGGACCCCTTACACAGCTTCAGGCATGGGCCCCCTGGAGCAGAGGAGAGCCGGGGGGGGGGTGCTGCAGCCGCAAATTGAGAAGCGGGGGGGGGGGGGGGCAGTCCGCGAATTGAGAAGCGGGCTGTGCCACGAATTGAGAAGCAGGGGGTGCTGCTGCTGCGAATTGTTGAGGTCGGGGGGCTTTGGGTGCTGACGAACAAAGAAAGAACAAGAAACTCTGGGCCACTTACAAAAAAAAAAATTAATTATAAAAAAATATATATATATATTTTTATAAAAAAAAAAAAAGGGGGGTTGCCATCCGGGGCCCTGGAGACCTCCGGGCCTCTGGGGACCTCTGGGCCCCTTACAAAAAAATAAAAAAAATAAAAAAAAATAAAAAAATTTAAATAAAAAATACATAAAAAAAAAATATTTTTATTTTAAAAAAAAAGAGGAGTTGCCATCTGGGGCCCTGGGGACCACCGGGCCTCTGGGGACCTCTGGGCCCTTTACAAAAAATGTATTTAAAAAAAAAAAAAAAAAAAATATTATTATTTATTTTTTCTAAATAAAAAATACATAAAAAAGGGGGGTTACCATCTGGGGCCCTGGGGACCTCCGGGTCTCTAAGGACCTCTGGGCCGGTAACTAAAATAATGACAAAAAGTTCCAGAAAAATGCAGGTGTTGCTCTTTGTAAGAATGCTAAAGCACATGGCTGTGTCTGTCCCAAGCTAGAGATATAGGGTGGCTTCTGGCTGCTTTTTCTGGCACTAAGCTGTCCTTTGGTCACAGACAAGCAAAATATTGCACCTTGCATCCTTTCTCTATAGGATGGCGAGGGGGGTAGGATGATAAGGAGGTCCCTCTTTGGTGAATTCTGGTGTCCAAGGGGCTGCTGTAAGGCTTTCTGTTGCACAAACCAAATCTTGTCAGTCAGGATGGTTTCAGCTAAGCCTAGCTGAAACTGGCAAGGGGGTTAGGCTTCCAGCTGCACCATCTCTCTTCCACCCGCTCTCTCCTTGTCCTGTCCGTCCTTCTGCCCAGGGGCAGAGCCCCCAGCACAGGGGTCCTCACGGGGCAACTTTTTTTTTTTTTGACTGCCAGGCTTCCAACTATTTATGGAATGTTCCCCCACTTACTGGGCCCGGCCACCCCAGGGATTGGGGGGGGGGGGTAACACAACCACAGCCCTTGGACCACTGCACAGTCAAACACAAACAAATTAACCCCAGCTCCTCTGCTTGTAGAGGAAGACTATAGAGCGAAACAAAATGACCTACTCTTAGTAATACTGAGGGTGCTACATAATGTATTGTAGAGGAACAGCAGACAGTTACATAAAACTGGATTGCATGGTGTGCCGAGTTTAAGGAAACCATGATGACAAAAAAAAAAAGTGATTTCACAGCTAAATTACCAATTCAGTGAAATTACCAATGCGTAAACCATATTGTGAAATTTTCTTGGCAAAAAAAAAAAAAATATATATATATTTCTGCTCTTTTTTTATTATTTTTTTGTATTTACTGTATTTAGAGGGTGCTTTCTTGCTAAATCTTTTTTTTTTTTTTTCATTTATTTGACCTTTTGTGTTATTTGTTGTTTAAATATTTAATTACAATTTTTCTCATTTTTGTTATCATAAGGCCAATTGGGGGGCATATTTTGGCTCAAGAACAGGCCCAACAAGTTTGTAACCCAAAAGGAGCCAAATAAAGTCTATTACATCCTTAAATATCACCTAAACTACTTTACATTCAACCTTTCTGTAGACTCCAATACATGTCACCAAAATGTGAAATATTTGCCGGAAACCCTAGATTTTCATAACATTTTGAGAATATAAATTCATGCATTGTTTGAGAAAGTGATGTGCGCAGAGGTTCCCGCCAGATTTGAAAACTAAGGAGATTATTGAATTAAGGTATGCAATATTCCTTTGAGATGTTTGTGAGCAGTCCCAGTGAAAATGATTCAAAATCTAGCACCCAGGAGGTGGAGCGCTGAGCGTTATTGCACCTGGAGAGGTATCTAGACACACACACATATAGACTATCAAACTTGTAAAATTTACTTGAGAAAAAGAAAAAAAACACCTGTATACTCTTTTTTTAACAATTTATTAAGATTGTGTGCCGGGGGGGGGGTACATATTTTGTATTTGTGTTTTTTTTCCCTTTTTCTTGTATTTTACCATTATTTGTGTTTTTACTTTTTTTGTTTTTCTTTCTTTTTGTGAAATAATTAGGCCATTGAGAAGGCCCCAAGAACAGATCCAACAGGTTTCTAACCCTCAGTAGCCATTTAGAGTTTATTTCACATTTAAAAACCAATATAAGCTACCATAATTTCACTTTTCCAAAAGACTCAAATACATTTTACCAAAATATAAAAATTTTACCCAAATATCTAGATTTTAACTGAAGCTTAGAGAAAATTAAAGAATGCATATGTCAGGAGCATGTAGCATGAAAGCTGCTAGTCTCATTCCAGTATTCTGATTTTGGCTGAGCTGCACTCTACCTGCCTGCCTGTCCAGCTGCAAGGTGATTGATGTAGCCAGCCTCATCATGGAGGAGACCAAACCTGTTTTAAGCCAGCCAAACTCTCAGAATCTTGCTTGTGATAGTGTTTGGAACACGTGCTTCAAGCTCCCTGTTTCCCTGCCTTGTTGACTACTCTTTATGCTGGCTTTTATGAAACCAGACTGTCACTGGACCATTCTGCTTGTCTGACAATCACCATCTGGCCATAGATGGTGGTTTGAATCACGTATGGGCATGCACGTATGGGCATCACGTATGGGCATGCAGAATGTACCTAAGTTGATTGATCCAATTGTATCAATTGATGATTGGTACAAGCAGCCTGTCAGATTT
Source organism: Rana muscosa (assembly GCA_029206835.1). Lineage (NCBI taxonomy): Eukaryota > Metazoa > Chordata > Amphibia > Anura > Ranidae > Rana > Rana muscosa. The sequence continues at coordinate 343,596,288 of CM055119.1, forward strand.
TACATGTGATTCTTGCTAGCGGCTGCTACAGCCAATAGCAATAATAATTACTGTGTTCTCCCGGCAGGGACCGATTTCCCCTGCCGGGAGGACACAATGACTCCGTGGTTGCAGGAAAGAAAATCGCTCAGCCTATGGCTGGCCTTAGTTCATGCCTGCCCCAACATGGTAGCCAGGCACTATAGCGTTGTGTAAGATCTGGGAGCAAGTGAGTATTGGTAGGCCTGCTTGCCTTATGGGGAAGGGGGCAGCTATAGATGGAGAACACAGCAGCCAGCTAAAGCGCCTGATCACCTATGCTAGGGGTATGTCAGGAACCATAAACCAGACAGAGACAGAAAGTGCAGTTAAAATCACACCTTTAATGAAATAGAAAAAATAGCACAGATCAGGAATGTAGTCAAAAACAGAAGGCAGGGCTTGGATCCCAGTGTGCGTAATTAGATGAGCCAGGGTCAGGAAACAAGAAGTCAGTGTAGTCAGAAGCAAAAATCAGGAACAGGCATCAAAGGGAAGTCAGCCAGGCCATGTCATACACAGGAACACAGGTAGGAACACACTGGAGATCATAGACCACGCAGGGGCAAGGAGGAAATAAGTTAAGCTGCCTAAATAGAAAAAAGGGGCTGGCTGTAGGCTAGACTTGAGAGGCAGGTTAATGGTAACCAGGTGAGTCAATGTGGTAGCAATGAGTGGCTGGTAATAACCAACAGGTGAGCAGCTTCTGAGCACTGCAAAAAAAAAGAGCCGCTCATTACTTAGCGGGAGCCCAGCCCTGACAGGGTAGGCATGACAGCATTCACTGAGAAAGCTTTGTGCCTTAGTGCAAAACATGACAGTATGTTCATGGTAGATATTGAATAAAGGTAACAAGATTGTTGTATTCTGATATGTGGCATTCATTTGAGACTTTGAGATGTTTGTAAGCAGTCCCGATACCCGGAGTGGCATGTATATACAGTGGGTACAGAAAGTATTCAGACCCCCTTAAATTTTTCACTCTTTGTTATATTGCAGCCATTTGCTAAAATCATTTACGTTTATTTTTTTTCCTCATTAATGTACACACAGCACCCCATATTGACAGAAAAACACAGAATTGTTGACATTTTTGCATATTTATTAAAAAAGAAAAATGGAAATAACACATGGTCCTAAGTATTCAGACCCTTTGCTCAGTATTTAGTATTTGCACCCTTTTGATCTAATACAGCCATGAGTCTTTTTGGGAAAGATGCAACAAGTTTTCCACACCTGGATTTGGGGATCCTCTGCCATTCCTCCTTGCAGATCCTCTCCAGTTCTGTCAGGTTGGATGGTAAACGTTGGTGGACAGCCATTTTTAGGTCTCTCCAGAGATGCTCAAATGGGTTTAAGTCAGGGCTCTGGCTGGGAGATTCAAGAACAGTCACGGAGTTGTTGTGAAGCCACTCCTTCGTTATTTTAGCTGTGTGCTTAGGGTCATTGTCTTGTTGGAAGGTAAACCTTCGGCCTAGTCTGAGATCCTGAGCACTCTGGAGAAGGTTTACGTCCAGGATATCCCTGTATTTGGCCGCATTCATCTTTCCCTCGATTGCAACCAGTCGTCCTGTCCCTGCAGCTGAAAAAGGCCCCCACAGCATGATGCTTCCACCACCATGCTTCACTGTTGGGACTGTATTGGACAGGTGATGAGCAGTGCCCTGTTTTCTCCACACATACCGCTTAGAATTAAGGCCAAAAAGTTCTATCTTGGTCTCATCAGACCAGGAAAATCTCATTTCTCACCATCTTGGAGCCCTTCAGGTGTTTTTTTAGCAAATTCCATGCGGGCTTTCATGTGTCTTTCACTGAGGAGAGGCTTCCGTCGGGCCACTCTGCCATAAAGCCCCGACTGGTGGAGGGCTGCAGTGATGGTTAACTTTCTACAACTTTCTCCCATCTCCCGACTGCATCTCTGGAGCTCAGCCACAATGATCTTTGGGTTCTTCTTTACCTCTCTCACCAAGGCTCTTCTCCCCCGATAGCTCAGTTTGGCCGGACGACCAGCTCTAGGAAGGGTTCTGGTCATCCCAAACGTCTTCCATTTAAGGATTATGGAGGCCACTGTGCTCTTAGGAACCTTAAGTGCAGCGGAATTTTTTTGTAACCATGGCCAGATCTGTGACTTGCCACAATTCTGTCTCTGAGCTCTTCAGGCAGTTCCTTTGACCTCATGATTCTCATTTGCTCTGACATGCACTGTGAGCTGTAAGGTCTTATATAGACAGGTGTGTGGCTTTCCTAATCAAGTCCAATCAGTATAATCAAACACAGCTGGACTCAAATGAAGGTGTAGAACCATTTTAAGGATGATCAGAAGAAATGGACATCACCTGAGTTAAATATATGAGTGTCACAGCAAAGGGTCTGAATACTTAAAACCATGTGATATTTCAGTTTTTATTTTTTAATAAATCTGCAAAAATTTCAATAATTCTGTGTTTTTCTGTCAATATGGGGTGCCGTGTGTACATTAATGAGGAAAAAAAATGAACTTAAATGATTTTAGCAAATGGCTGCAATATAACAAAGAGCGAAAAATGTAAGGGGGATCTGAATACTGGTACTTTCCGTACCCACTATATATATATATATATATATATATATATATATACCATATATACTCGAGTATAAGCGGAGTTTTTCAGCACATTTTTTTGTGCTGAAAATGCCCCCCTCGGCTTCTACTCGAGTCACCCTTTTGTGCCTGATCTCCCGGAATTTGGGGAGCCGGTACCGGCCGGCTGTAGGTCCCATGGACCCCAATCTTGGCACACATGTAGCCCAACTCTTCTTCTACAAGTGTGCAAAGTTTGTTGTCCGGAAGACCTACGGCCGGGGAGCAGGGATTTTTCAAAACCGGGCACCCCTTACATAGACTCCCATGTTAAACAGTAATTTCTCCGGTGATTTTGGGGACCCGGTACTGGTCGAAACTTGTCACACATGTAGCCCCATTTATTCTCTATAAGTGTGCAAAGTTTTTTGTCTGAGGGACCTACGGCCAGGGAGCACCAATTTTTCAAAGCTGGGCACCCCTTCCATAGACTCCCATGTTAAACGTCAGTCTAGTCATGGACACAGTGAGGTATGGGCACAGTGAGGCATGGGCACAGTGAGGCATGGACACATGGACACAGTGAGGCAAAGTGAGGCACAGTGAGGCATGCAGATGGACACCCTAGGCTTATACTCGAGTCAATACGTTTTCCCAGTTTTCGGTGGTAAAATTAGGTGCCTCGGCTTATATTCGGGTCAGCTTATACTCGAGTATATACGGTATATATATATATATATATATATATATATATATATATATATATATATATTATATGTTATACTGCTGTTACTCTAAACCTTCACTACTTGGTAAGTGTGACCTAAACATATGCTGGCAGGGGCGGGTATCGACTTTTCAGACTTTACTGGCTACATGATTGTTTCAGCTCATTGGCTCACTGTGTAGTAATGCCAGGGTCAAGAAAAAAAAAGACAGACACTTCATTCTAAATAACAATACAGCAATGGCAGTTTCTATATTTCTATTCTTTACAGGTTCACTTTAACCGCTTGATAGCTGGGCCATTGACGAATGACGGCCTCAAGGTGGATCTAGAAATCCGGGAGGCCGTCATTATACGACCTCGGCTATTCTGGCCACTGGGGGGCGCGTGAGCGCCGCGAGCGGGGCGCGCCCGGCGCATCACTGAGATGCCGATGCGCGTGCCTGGCGGCCGCGATGTCCGCCAGGTACGAGCGATCGGCGTGTACACAGAGCAGGGACGTGGATCTCTGTGTGTAAACACAGAGATCCACGTCCTGTCAGGGAGAGGAGACGGATGCTATGTCCCTTGTACATAAGGACACAGCTCGGTCACCTCCCCCAGTCAGTCCCCTCCCCCACACAGTAGTAATCACTCCTAGGGAATACATTTAACCCCTTCCTCGCCCCCTAGTGTTAACCCCTTCCCTGCCAGTGTCATTTTTACAGTAACCAGTGCATTTTTATAGCACTGGTCGCTGTAAAAATGACAATGATCCCAAAATGGTGTCAAAAATGTCCGATGTGTCCGCCATAATGTCGCAGTCACAATAAAAATCGCTGATTGCCGCCATTACTAGTAAAAAAAAAAATTATTAATAAAAATGCAATAAAATTATGCCCTATTTTGTAGACGCTATAACTTTTGCGCAAACCAATCAATAAACGCTTATTGCGATTTTTTTTTTTACCAAAAATATATAGAAGAATACGTATTGGCCTAAACTGAGGAAAAAAATATAAAAAAATAAATAAAAAAAATGGGATATTATTATAGCAAAAAATAAAAAATATTGTGTTTTTTTTCAAAATCATCGCTCTTTCTTTGTTTATAGCGCAAAAAATAAAAACCGCAGAGATGATCAAATACCACCAAAAGAAAGCTCTATTTGTGGGAAAAAAAGGACGTCAATTTTGTTTGGGAGCCACGTCGCACGACCGCGCAATTGTCATTCAAATCGTGACAGCGCTGAAAGCTGAAAATTGGCTTGGGCAGGAAGGGGGTTTAAGTGCCCAGTAAGCAAGTAGTTAAAAAGAAAAAGAGACTTTGCTTCCTATTGAAAACCTTGTCCGTTGTCTCCAGAGACTTTAATGTGAGTCTTGGCTAAGAAAACGTGTGTTCATTTATTATTCTGTGTATTAAGGAAAGCACTCATTTACCCTGTGCTAAACTAAATAGCTTCTAATTGTCTCAGCAATTGCTCGGAAAATGATACTGGTTCCATTGACATTTGAATAAAACACTCTCAGTAGCAGATTGAGTAGCACAAATTAGGAGAGGGCCCATTAGGAGGCGACTCCCTGTTTTGGAGAATTACAATGGTGACTAATATCTGGTGATTTGTCAAAGTTCCAAAGAATCCCAAATTACGGGCATGATGAATGAGAATTGTATTAATCATAAAGTGGAATTTATATAGGGGATACAAATCTAATAAAAGCAGGTGTCACTTTTAATTGTACTCAATTTGCTGCTCTGTTCATTAGAGGTGGAAAAATATATTCACCTCCAATCAAGCTGTGAAGGTTGATTGAAGCAAAACTGAAAATGAAGATTTATGACCCTTGCGCGATGTCAGTAACGCTTATAGGATGAGCGTCTTAATGTCATACCGTGAATCTATATTATTAATGGGTTGAAATGTCAGCTTTCTCTTTATACAAGTAATAGATGTGTTGTCTTAAGGTAAACCAAATCACACCTTTGCAGCTCGTTTTATGTTATAGGAAAAGAGTAAACTAGGGCTGTATTTAAAGTTCAACAGTAGGGATGGGCTATCCGTTCGAGTTGAACATGAGTTCGTCTCGAACATTGGCTGTTCGCCCGTTCGCCGAACAGCGAACAATTTGGGGTGTTTGCGGCAAATTCTAAAAGCTGCGGAACACCCTCTAAAAGTCTATGGGAGAAATCTAAAGTGCTCATTTTAAAGGCTAATATGCAAGTTATTGTCATAAAAAGTGTTTGGGGACCTGGGTCCTGCCCCAGGGGACATGTATCAATGCAAAAAAAAGTTTTAAAAACTGCAGTTTTTTCGGGAGCAGTGATTTTAATAATGCTTAAAGTGAAACAATAAAAGTGAAATATTCCTTTAAATTTCGTACCTGGGGGGTGTCTATAGTATGCCTGTAAAGTAGCGCATGTTTCCCGTGTTTATAACAGTCTCTGCACAAAATGACATTTCTAAAGGAAACAAAAAAAGTAATTTAAAACTACTCGCGGCTATAATGAATTGTCGGGTCCCGGCAATACAGATAAAAGTCACTGAAAGTCATTGATAAATAAAAAAAAAAAATGCGTGGGGGTCCCATCCAAATTTAATTACCAAGCTCTTCAGGTCTGGTATGGGTAACCTTGCGCCAAATAAAAAAAAAATGGCGTAGGGTTCCCGCAAAAAATCCATACCAGACCCTTCAGGTCTGGTATGGATTTTAAGGGGAACACCGCGCCGAAAAAAAAAAAAAGGCGTGGGGTTCCCCCCAAAAATCCATATACCAGACCCGTATCCGAGCACGCAACCTGGCAGGCCGCAGAAAAAGAGGGAGGGACGAGAGAGCGCCCCCTCCTGAACCATACCAGGCCACATGCCCTCAACATGGGGAGGATGTCCCCATGTTGATGGGGACAAGGGTCTCATCCCCACAACCCTTGCCCGGTGGTTGTTGGGGTCTGCGGACGGGGGGCTTATCAGAATCTGGAAGCCCCCTTCTGGAAGCCCCCTATGTGAGTTGGTAAGGGATACATTGTACCCTTACCATTTAACAAAAAAAAGTGTCAATGTTAAAAACCACAGGAGACGGCTTGGGACAAGTCCTTTATTAAAAATAAAAAAACAAAAAAGAGATTCCAGCGATGTAATCCAATAAATCCATGCTCGATCTCCAGCGATATAATCCAATTCTCGATCTCCAGCGATAGATGATCTCCAGCGACTCCAGCAAGGAACACGCACACGATCCTGCCTCCACCGGAGGCACCCGGCGAATGACGCAGCGCCTGCCTGACAGCTCTTATGCAGCTGAGGGCGGGGACATCTGTCACGTGACCCCGTCCCCCTCTGACGCAGGGGGAAACGTTGGGGTTTCCCAGTGACGTGTACGGGTGACCCCGCCCCCCTCTGATGCAACGCAGGTTTACTATAGACACCCCCCCAGGTACGAAATCTAAAGGAATATTTCACTTTTATTGTTTCACTGTTTCACTAGATTTCTCCGATAGACTTTTAACCACTTCAATACCAGGCACTTATACACCTCCCTGCCCAGGCCAATTTTCAGCTTTCAGCATTGTCGCAATTTGAATGACAATTGCGCGGTCATGCAACACTGTACCAAATTTGTTTTTTATCATTTTGTTCCCACAAATAGAGCTTTTTTTTGGTGGTATTTGATCACCTCTGTGATTTTATTTTTTGCGCAACAAATAAAAAAAGAGTGAAAATTTTGAAAAAAAATACATTTTTCTTTGTTTCTGTTACATTTTTTTGGAAATAAGTACCTTTTCTTCTTCAATGGCGGGCACTGATATGGCGGCACTGATGGGCACCGATGAGGTGGCACCAATGAGGTGGCACTGATAGGCGGCACTGATGGGCACTGATAGGTGGCACTGATGGGCACTCATAGGCGGCACTGATAGGTGGCACAGAATGGCACTGATAGGTGGGCACTGATGGGCACTGATAGGTGGCATTGATGGACACTGGTGGGTGGCACTGGTGACACTGGTGGGTGGCATTGCTGGGGATCACAAATTTTGTTGGTGCCATGATGGTGCCAGTCAGTGCCCATTTGTGGGCACTGATTGGCATATGTTATCTATACATTTGTACATGTGGATGGCCATGGGGGACTTACCTGGCCATCCACATGTTAGGTGCTTCTCTGGTGGTCCTGGGCGGCATCCTGGTGGTCCAGTGTGGGCATCCGAGGGGGGGCAGCACTGGTAAACAATCAGCGCAAACCCCCCTGTCAGGAGAGCCGCCGATCGGCTCTCCTCTACTCGCGTCTGTCAGACAGGAGTGAGGAAAACCCGATCAACGGCTCTTCCTGTTTACATTGTGATCAGCCGTGATTGGACACGGCTGATCACGTGGTATAGAGCGTCCGCCGGAGGCTCTTTACCGACATCGGTGTTACGGCATGTCAGACTGACACACCGCACCACCGATCGCCGCAATGCGCGCCCCCTTGGACAGCTGTTATCCTGCTGGACATCATATGACACCCAATCAGGATAACTGAACCACCGCCCGGCCGTGATTTTGCTATAGGCCGGGCGGGAAGTGGTTAAAGGGTGTTCCGCGGCTTGCATGCTCGGATAAGGGTCTGGTATGGATTTTTGGGGGGAACCCCACGCATTATTTTTTTTTGACGCAGAGTTCCCCTTAAAATCCATACCAGACATGAAGGGCCTGGTAACGGAATTTGGGGGGGGGGGCACCCATTTTTTTTTTATTTATCAATGACTTTTATCTGTATTGCCGGGACCCGACAATTCATTATAGCCGCGAGTCGTTTTAGATGACTTTTTTTCCTTTAGAAGTGTCATTTTGTGCAGAGACATGCGCTACTTTGCAGGCATACTATAGACACCCCCCAGGTACGAAATTTAAAGGAATATTTCACTTTTATTGTTTCACTTTAAGCATTATTAAAATCACTGCTCCCAAAAAAACGGCAGTTTTTAAAACTTTTTTTTGCATTGATACATGTCCCCTGGGGCAGGACCCGGGTCCCCAAACACTTTTTATGACAATAACTTGCATATTAACCTTTAAAATTAGCACTTTTGATTTTTCATGTTCGTGTCCCATAGACTTTAACGGTGTTCGTGTTTTCGAACAATTTTTTTGCCTGTTCGCAGGCCCATCCCTATTCAACATAACTTTTAGTTTAAATTGGCTAAATTCATACCAGATGTATCAAAATGTAAGTTTACAGTTTGTATTCTTTAAAAAGCAGTCACACCCTGTCCCCTGCCAGACCCTTGCTCTCTATGGGAAAACAGTGGTCTCTATGCAGAGGTCCGACACACCATTGTTGTAGAGTGATAGCCAAAGCTATAGGCTTGGCTCAGTAAGGGGCATGTTGGACCATTGCACTGCTTCTACATTAAGGTTGTCACCTGTCTGCGATTCACCCAGACAGTACGGGTTTTAGATCTTGTGTCCGGTGTTTCAATCCATCTGAAACCCGGACTCATCAGTGTCAGCCCTGCGGCACCCGTCCTCCTATTCCCCTACTGTGGGCTTCCAGCGCTTTTAATTATATTGGTGGGTGGGGCGCTTTAACTGGGGTTCAGACTGGCCTGAAAGGATTATACTGGGGGAAAAACTGACCTGGGGTATTATACTGGGGGACATGCAGCACTTAAATGTCCATACCAGGAAAGCAAACGTCCATCAATCCTGAGAGGCACCTGATAGGCGAATGAACCTTGACTAAAAAGATGAACAGTGATCTTCTATCAACACCACAGTCTCTTGCCCTTACAACTGGATCACTAGATCAGTGTTTTTGAACTCCAGTCCTCAAGGCGCCCCAACAGGTAATGTTTTCAGGCTTTCCATTATTTTACACAGGTGATTTTATCAGTTTCACTGCCTTAGTAATTTCCACAGTCGTTTCATCTGAGGGAAATCTTGAAAATATGACTTTTTAAGGCGCCTTGAGGACTGGAGTTGAGAAACACTGTCCTAGATTATACGTGGTCAGAAACGCCCAAACATCAATCCACCACGGACTGCTCCAGCATGGATCCAGGCATCACTCCTCATGTTGAACATGTAAAAACAAAACCACTTTATGGTGTAGTATATCAAAACTATTTGAATTTATTAAAACCACATCTATATACTCACACAGTAGTAGATATAAACAGGCATGTCATATGAAAAGTTTCCAATGGTTTCAAACTGACAAGATGGCCACGGTCCTCATGCACAGCGATGCCACGCGACGCCACACGTCCAAAAACTGGATCCCTGCTGCAGGAGTCCATGGTGGATTAATGTTTGGGTGTTTCTGACCACCTATAATCTAGTGGTCCAGTTGTAAGGGTAAGAGGCTTGGCTTACTGTGGTGTTAGTGGAAGATCACTGTTCATCTTTTTAGTCAAGGTTCATTCACCTATCGGGTGCCTCTCGGGTTTTATGGACATTTGCTTTACTTTTCACGAATGAGTTGGCTGCTGAAAAAGCAGACATGCCCACTGACCAAACATCCAGGATGAACATTGAGGCATTGCGGTCACATGACTCCAATGCATTATTAACCACTTGTCCCCCGCCCACTGTCAATTGACGGCGGGCGGAGGACACTCTCGTTCTGGGAGGACGTCATATGACGTCCTCCCTTTAAAACGAGCTAGG